>CM069232.1:4442679-5042679 GCA_035582765.1 Acer negundo | reverse complement strand
TTGTTGGACTTCTGATGGCTACAACTCCTCCTCATCATTGGGCTTCATTGGATTGGGCCACAAATGATTTAAGATGGACTAAATCATCACAATTTGCTTCTGCTTCCTCTTTCAGATCAAGGGATTCATCGATTTTTTCACAAAACAAAAACTAAATAACAAAATGCAAGCTTAAATTGTTGCCACCACCGTCCCTAACCCACCAAACACCAGGTAGTAGAACATCTCCATTGTTGAAGATCATCGAAACCCAAAACAAAAAACACAAAAATACAATAAACCAATAAAATATTTTCCAGATTGTAGTACTGGTATTCGTTTTTCTTATCTACTACGAATAAAATTTGGAAA
Organism: Acer negundo; assembly: GCA_035582765.1. NCBI lineage: Eukaryota > Viridiplantae > Streptophyta > Magnoliopsida > Sapindales > Sapindaceae > Acer > Acer negundo. The sequence goes on along the minus strand of CM069232.1, from coordinate 5,042,328 downwards.
AAGAGGAGACATTAGTTGACTTGAACGAATTAAAGAATTTCATGTTGTAATGTATGAAAACAACGCAATAATAACAAATTCATTTTGCTGTTTTTGCTGCTTCAACACTATTAGACGAGAGCATAATAACCAATCAAAAGCTCCAAAAAATACATACACACTAGGTAAATCATGCTGCCTTCGTCGCCAAATCTGAGCACCTCATTTGTCAAACAAAGAGCCTCCTTCAACAAAGCGAAAACTTTAATGGTTTCATCAAAAAAAAATTTCCACCATCGTGATGGTAGAGAAGGGAAGATTAAATTTTTTTTTCCACCGTCTTGATGGAAACAGATTCAATAGACAAATTAGAGAAAGAGATGAGAGGAGAGAGTAGGAGTTAAAGAGAAAGGGTTTTTGTTTTTTGTTTAATTTTTGTTTTTTGACATTTTAATATTACAGTTTTTATCCTATACCGCTCTATACCAAACACCTATGTTACACCTAAAACAAGATAACATTACAATTAATCTAATCATATCCAATCAAATCTTAATCTATTTTATCCCATAAAAAATAATCATATCCTATCTCATGTACCAAACGGATCCTAAGAGCATATTTATCGGAAGAAGAAAGGAAAAAATTAAAAAAAAAAAAAAAAACATTTCTTGAAAAGTTTTGAAAACGGTTATTTTTTATTAGTTAGGGCTATTTATGATTTTTGGAAAAATATTATTAAAAAATCAGAATATAAATATGAACATATGGCGGTTGAAGGCCGGCAACTCTTATAAAATCCAAAGCAGTTGTAAGTTGTAACCCTCATCTTTACACGTGCACCAAATTTTTCTTGAAAAAAATAAAAAACAAAACCAATCAAGCTCATCCTTTTTAGGCAACCTCCGGTCCACGACATACATGATGAAGCAACTGGAGGTGGTGTTCATCGCCACTCCAGGAATAGGCAACCTCGTCCCGGTTGTAGAATTTGCTAATCATCTCACTAAACACCATACACAATTCTCTGCCACCGTTCTCATCATCACCATATCCGAACGACCCGTAGTCAACGCTTACATTCAATCACGTGCCTCCCTGTCCGATCGTGTCCGTCTGGTCCACCTTCCTACCCTGGACCCTCTCTCACCCGATGAGTACCAGTCCTCTCTGGGTTATCTCTGCGTGCTCATTGAAAAACACAAACTGCACATAAAGCATGCCATCACTGAAATCATGGACTCGGGCTCAGTCCGAGTTGCTGGGTTATTTGTCGACATGTTTTGTACTCCCATGATCGATGTCGCTAACGAACTCGATGTTCCCTCATATCTTTATTTCGCGTCTCCGGCAAGTTTCTTGGGGTTCTTGTTCTACTTGCCAACTCTGGATAATCAACTCGCCACTGAGTTTGTCGACTCGGGTTCTGAGTTGATTGTCCCCAGAGACTCGTCTATTGAGTTGGTCATACCCAGCTTCCTCAACCCATTGCCTCCACTGGTCTTGCCTACTTCAACGTTGAAAAGAAATCAAGATGGCCACGCCTGGTTTTTATATCATGCAAACAGGTACACTGAAACCAAGGGTATAATTGTAAATACGTTTCGAGAACTGGAACCGTATGCTGTTGACTCGGTTTCTGTCACAGGGATGCCACCGATTTATCCAATTGGACCGGTTCTTGATCTTTATGGAGCGGCCCAGTGGCATCCGGACCGGGCCCAACAAGAAGAGATCATGAAGTGGCTTGATGAACAGCCTCCGTTGTCTGTGGCGTTCCTATGCTTCGGAAGCCAGGGAAGTCTCTGTGTGGCCCAATTAAGAGAGATCGCAACCGGGTTGGACCGGGCCGGGTTTCGGTTCTTATGGTCGATCCGTGAACCTCCCAAGGGCACTATATATCTACCGGGAGAGTACCCTAATCTCGAAGAGGTATTGCCCCAAGGGTTTCCGAATCGAAAGGATGGGATTGTTTGTGGGTGGGTACCGCAGGTGACGATTTTAGCTCACCAAGCAATCGGAGGGTTTGTATCGCATTGCGGATGGAATTCAATACTCGAGAGTCTATGGTACGGTGTACCGATTGCCACGTGGCCGATTTATGCGGAGCAGCAGATGAATGCATTCCAGTTAGTGAAGGAATTGGGATTAGCGGTGGAGATTAGATTGGATTATAGGGAGGGAAGTGATTTGGTGTTGGCGGAGGAATTGGAGAGAGGGTTGCGCCGTTTGATGGACGGCGGTGATGAGGTTAGGACTCGGAAGGTGAAGGAGATGAAAGAAAAGAGCAGAATGGTTCTGATGGAAAATGGATCATCATACAAATCTTTACAATCGTTGGCTAAACAATTGGTGGCCAATCATTGAGTGTTAAAGCAAAGTGGTCTATAGTCTACACCCTACTTTATTTGTGTTGGAGTCCTTGTTCCTTGTTATTGGATTAGCGGTGGATTAACATAATTTCCCTTTTTAGGTGTTATTGGATTGTAAAATGTCAAGGAAAAATATGTTAAAGGAGATGATTCTGATCCACTTTATTTTCAATATAGGAATCGGTCAAAAAATAATAATAATGATATTTTAAGTTTTTAAGTTTGCTTTTAAGATATTTATTGAGTAATGTCTTCCTCAATTATCGCTTCTAACTCGTGTGCCAGCCCGGAAACAAATGGACTTTATTAAAACATACGGTATATATATTTAAAATTTGTTAGGTAGTAAAATGTAAAATTTGTTAAAAAGAAAAATTAAAATAAAATAAATCTGACTCTTTCTTTTATGATAACTAGGTATTGAGACATATGTAAGGTATGTGCTTATATCAATACCTAAGACAAATTCTTACAAAAGTTTTACAATGTTTACAAGTACGAATTTATAAAACTGTTAGATATAAAACAATGAAATAGTTTAATTGCTGAGCATAGTAAAAACGTCTTTGTATTTTGTCCTTTGATCTAGATGTATCATTTAGTTCAACGTCAAAATGGCACCTAATATAAAAGAGAAAATATTAGTTATATTTGAATTATGTTATCTAATTTCGTTGCACTATGGTGAGAGAAGAAGGTGTTTTTTTTTATTGCATATATATAGGTTGTATTTTATTCGGTAAGTACCTTGAAGTTCTTGTAACATCTTTTCATTTGCAACGAATGCATGCAAATGATTCATGGTATTCTGTAACAATCATTTTGTTACATTCACGGTAAGGTATGCACTAAAATTTTTGGTTCAAGCTTGTCACCATCAAGGGCTTCCAAATGAGCTTCTTCTTGATTGTTTTCAAACGCACCTTCAACTTGCACTTCTTCATATACTCCCCAGTTTCTTCTTTGAGGTGCAATCTAATCTCAGTTCCACGTCCGAGTGGTTCATTCCAAGTGTCCTTAGAAATTGCGAATGCATCCTCAGCCTTCGATTCCCAAACATACTTAGAAGTCGAACGATTAACAATGACTATCATTTCAAAATTGCAACATATTGGAGAACCAAATTTAGAAAATTGTATCAACACAAAGAACTCACTGTTTGTCATCGTTGTGTTTGCTAATGACTTCAATGTAGTTGGCAACAAGATATACAGAGCAAAACCCAACACCGAACTGCCCAATAAGATTGACGTCTCCACTTGTATGCATTTTCTCCACAAATGCTACATGACAAGTGAAAATATTAACTTAATTATAGTAACGCCATATCAATAATGGAAGGTCAATTAATGGCATATCATAAATACCTGAAGTTCCGGATTCTGCTACGGTTCCCAAATTCTTGATTAAATCCTCCTTGGTCAGACCAATACCTCTGTCACAAATAGAAAGCATTTTCTTCTCTTTATCTAACTTAATCTGCCTTTCATCGCAATTCAAACTATAAATACATACCTATATTAAATAAAGTTACTTTGATCATATTCTTATCACCTTTAATATGATTTAATTAAGTGTGCTCTCTCTATATTTAATCAGGACAAACCTGGAAGCTTAGCATTGTCACCTTCACCGAGAACCTATTTGTCTGTAGAGAAAGGAATCTGATCTTGTCCAGAGCTTGAAAAATTAGAATAAAAAGAAACTCCATTCAAACCTTAGTGAGAAAACACCAAACGAATAACACAATAACACAATAACACACATATTAGCTGCAGTGATTGAACAAATGCATAAACTCAATTAGCCAAGCCATAAAACTCAACAATTTTTTCAACTTGAAAGACAAAAACTTAATTAATGTAACAAAAAAAAAAAGGTAACCTAATTAGCCAAATCATCGTGGTAGCAAAAAATGGACCATAGGCCCAACATGTATATGTCCATACCTTTTTGGTGTTGGATCCTATCCAGACCCATTATGTCGGGTCGACCCAAGACCAATATCAATCAAAACCTGACAGTTGAAAGACCCAAGTCATCTTCAGTTGTATAATGTGGATAAGCAAGCGATTCAAAGAGAGGAAATCTCTCTTAGAATCTCGCCCACAATCAATTCATGATCTGATGAACGTTTGGGGGAGTACTTGACCTATAAATACCAGAGTTCAACCATGTTGAACTCTCTGAAATCTCTACTAGAAAAAACTTACTAAAGCGTACTAAAATTCTGCATATTAAGTATTCTGGCAACCGGAACTCGATCAAATTCATGATCATTGCGGACAATTGTTCAGCCCAAGCATACCTACTGCTAAGGATCCAACCCTATCTCCATCACTTTTCTTATATTTGTTTCCTTGTTCTTATTGTTTTTGCAGGTTCCACAAAGAAGACAACCTTCCTAGGTCGATCGACTAACCGTTCTTGCAAGTTCATTGAGGAGACGACATCCCTTATTTGGTCAATCCAACTGAGTTTCTTTGGGCCTAACACAACCCGACCCAATTCAACTTAACCATAGGTCGACCCCCCTATAGCTTGGCACCCACCGTGGGGCCTATCACAACTTTACAAATGAGCTAGTCGAACCTTCCAACATGTCTGAAGGTGGAAACGCCCCAACCGTTGAAGAACAGATTGCAATGATGACTGCCCAAATGACTGCAAACGTAGCGAAATTGCTAGCACTCGAAGCAGAAAATGTTGAAATCCGAACGATTAATTGCGAGCTACGAGCTATACTTCATGGCATAGTACCCGATAGCAAGACAACGGGATGTCCAATTTCAATTTCAAACAACGAAAAGCTCTGGTCGCCCCAGTCGGACCAGTGAGGCTAGACGTAAATCCTAATGTCGGGTAGAATCATCAAACACCCTAGACGGCCTGAGTAAAAATCGACCTCAACGACTTGTCGGCTCGAAATGAAAACGAACAGGACCCAATCACGGGCCTACAGCCTGAAAACATCTTAAGGATGCCCATGTTAATCCAGTCGACACCGGGGTTGGTAAAACCCAGATCTTATTTATATGCATCTATTAACATTGAATTCTCTCGTAGGTTCACAGAAATGGAAGCCTTTATACAAAGGATTCTAGGAGTTCTATCTCCAATAAGGAAAAGCACGGCAAATAGGTTCACCGACTCACCATTTGTCGATGATATAGCCTTGGTCGAAATACCCAAAAAGTTCAACTTCCCAAACATGAAACAGTACGAAGGAATGACTGATCCAGATGACCATATTGTTAGGATTATGCTCAATAGCAAGAGTGTAATGTTGTAATTGACAATCTTTTTCATATTTATAAAGTGATTTCTGGTTTAACAAATCGTATAGCATTTATAGTTTAATATTATAATTGTCAAAGTAAATAATCATAAGGTCTAAAGACTATGGGAAAAGAAGAATTGTTCGTACATCTGGATATGTATATGGTAGACACAATTCTTTAGTTAGTCTTGAATAATGTTCACAACTTAAGTTAAAGGTTGGGCACCTTTATCTTGTTAAAGTTGTAGAATTCTTTTGCTAGCATTTGAGTGGGATCAAATGAGATAGGATGAGTCTAAAATCATCGGAGTGTCATCGAGCAAAAGGATCTAGTGCACTGGGTGCATTGAACTGGATCACAATGAAATACTTTATCTATAACCGTCAGTAGATAAAAGTCTTTTCATTATCAGGACAATCGGAGAGTCTATCTTAATCCTGAGATAAATGATGGACTTATGGTTGCAAGTGATATCATTTGAGTTATCAATGAGTACGATTATATCGCATAGTCTATCCTCGATAGTTTGGTGATATTCATTTGTTAATCGATAGAGGACTTCATTTATAGATATGGACATTGTGGATCCATTTAATTAAATGAGAGTATAATATCATCATATGGATGTTTTGAGGTAATTGGATATTAAATCTCAACGTTGAGTTTTCAATAGTGTCTATTGAAAACATGGCTTCTGGACAAGTCAAAATATCCAAGTTCAAAACGTGGTCATATGAGTAAATATGGTAACTTGGAGAGTTATAGGCGATCTATGAACTCTTGGCGATTACTGATATTAATCACGAGGATACACTATCTCCAATATGATTGTCTAGGGTATGAATGAGGAGCATCTTCCTTTTCTATCTTTATTTAAGAGTTCAGTTTTAGCTCTTTAGTGGAATGAGTTAAAATTAATGGATCGGACCTAAGTGAATCATTTGTTGATTGTGATTAGGTTATGTCTATTGAAGCTTAAATTTAGATGGCCCGCCAAGATCCCCAATCCACACGGACTTGCATGGATCACTTGATATATTCTACCGGACCAATTTAAAGGTCCATCTAGAATTGCATTTAATATATTAAGAATATAATTTGCACATTATTTTAGTAATGGGCTGCTCAATTATATTAATATATTAATGAAAGACATGTAGGCTTGTTTCTTTTAGTAAGAATGGGTCTGGTTCACATGTGGACTTTTTATTTAAAGTCCAATGGATTAAATGAAATAAGAAAATAATATTTTGACCCATTTACTCTAAGTGGGCGGCAAGGGTTAGTTTAACCTAATATATTATTTTGTTTCATTGTTTTAATTAAATAAGAATTAATTAATTAATTAATTAATTGTTTAATTAAAGAAACAAATCTTTTCTAATCAGGAAATATATTTCCTAAAAGTAAAATTAAAAAACTTGTTTGATAAGGAAATAAATAATTAGTTTTATTTATTTAATCAAATAAGAAGTCTTTTTTTTTTTATTTAGTCAGAATAAAAAAATAAAAGATGTATGAGTTGGATTAGGGTTTGATGTCTTAAAAACTAGATGGAAATTAGGGTGCAACATAAGCCTATGGTGGGCATGTGATTTCGGCAACCCTAGTTATTTCTAGGTTAGGATTTCGGCAACCCTAATAATAATAGAAAAGAAGAAGCAAACTTAGGCCACATATATATTGACAAGTATAGAATTCGGCCACAAGGATATGGGTTCATGATACAAATTTCTTCTTTTTCTCAATTCATAGAAAGCTTTTTATTCTACTAAAACAAAAAGGAGTGTTAGATTATTCTTTGATAGTATACTATTTGCTTATTCATCAATAAGCTTGTGTATACGATATCGATCTAGGTTCACGCGAGTTTCGATCATTAGATTGAGAACTCAAAAGTGACCGGAATAATCTTAGTCATTCTTTTGATTGTTTTTGTGACTAACAAAGAAAAGAAAAGTTTGTTTTGTCCATTCACAGGTTTGCAATTCAAAGAAAAGGGAGACCACGTTCGTGCTAGGATTGAAGATCTTGCGGATTACCATCGACGTAAGTCAATCGGATCACGCGACAAAAGGTATTCTACTTTTTGTTATTGTATATGTATGTTTAATTAATTAAAGGGTTTAAGGTTCATAAAGGAAATTTTTTTAAAAGTCACTAAATCTAATTTTTAGTATTGCTTCCGCTGCGTGTACTTCTTTGGTATTTTTCCAAACAATTGGTATCAGAGCCTAGGTTGAACCCTTTTAATTAATTAATGTATATATACGTGGATCTATTTCTTTTTATTGTGATTATGCATGTTTAGAAAGAGATGGCACTCTAGGTATTCAAATATATAATTACACGTGGATGTATGGATTTATATATGTTTGTGTGGATTGTTATTGCTTGATTTTGGTCCTAGATTTTCAATGTAAATTTTGTTATGGAATTCTAACAAGAAGGGTGGTCTATCATCGCCATAATTCCTTCTTGGTAGATTGCTAGGTTTTATTTTTTTTATATATAGGTGCAGTATTTTTTTATACTACTGCAGTTTTTTTTTAATTTTTATTATGTGCAGTTTTTTGTATGTAAAAAGGTACTGCAGTGATTAAAAAAAAAAAAAAACTGCAGTATTTTATTTGTTTAAATACTGCCGTAATATATTTAGGTCTTGAAGATTCGAAGACATGATGAAAAATGAAGCAACCGGAACCGAGAACGAGCACCGTGCGCACCCTAGGAGTGGATTGGGCTGCGCATGGCAAGCCCAAGCTTGGTGGGCTGCGCACGGCAGCCCTGGAGTCTTCATGGGCTGCGCACGGCAGCCCCTTAGTGGGGTTGTGAGTTGTGCACATCCGTGGGTTGGGCCGAAGGATAAGCATATGGTTGATGGGCCACTTGAAGAACTTGTATTCCTAAACAATTGTAATTTTACTTGTTTTTCTAGGATGGGCCAAAATTGTTGCTATTTAATTTATGCTTAAATATTACAATATTTGTTATTGTATGATAACATGAAATATAGAATAGGAGTGCCACGCATATATCTCTTTAGGTATGAACATGCATTGAATGATTTAGGTATCTAAATTGACATCTAGATAACTCGGTAAATCATTCTATGGGATTTAATCACACGTCTTAAATAATTGAGTGGGAGAAGGTGTTTTTGTAACACCTATGGCCTCCAAAGTTAGTTGAGCTTTATTATTTATTAGTAATCCCCCCAAGGGGCGTCCATGAATGGAATTTAGCAACATACTTCCTTACAAGGATAGACTAGACAATGGACTCAAACGAGATCTACTCCCCAAGGAGGGATTTTCATGAGAGAAAATTGAGGGTCGATATCTTGGTAACACACTCAATGTAATTTTATTGATATCCTCCCAAGAGTTCTTGTCAATAAAATTACAAGGCTAAAATTGAAAACGCTGGTTGTTATGTTAATAATTAGGTGGGACCTAGTCTAACTAGTAAATGGTGCGAACTCCCAAAGGAGGCGTAACATTTATAGGTGTTAGATCACCGTTGAATTTTATGATTGAGTTATTTATTTAATTCAAGATAAATATTTAAAAGTGCTTTATTATGATTATTTACTTATATATGTTTTGTTTTATTCAGAAATCATGACCTCGTCACTTATAAACATCCTGAAAGACAACACTTTAACTGGAGATAATTATGACACATGGAAAAGGAAAATTGGGTTGTTGCTGCAAAGTGAAAAATATAAATTTGTTCTAACTACTCCTAAACCACCTGCTCCTAATAATGAATCTAGCATAATATGTAGAGATGAGTATGAGCAGTGGAAGACTTCAGAAGATATGGTAAAATGTTACATTATGGCCACTATCTCCGACGTGTTGCAACAGCAGCATGAAGGAATGGAGTTCGCTGCTGATATAATGATGTCTCTAGAGGAGATGTTTGCTATGAAGTTTAGGACGACTAAAAGAGAGGCAGTGACTGCTTTTATAAATCTTAGGATGAAACCTGGACAGGCTGTGAAGGATCACATGATGAAAGTCATAACACATCTCAACATTGCTGAACTGCATGGGGCTGAGATAGATGGTGAGACAAAGATTGATATGGTTGTTAATTCATTGTCAGATTCCTTTGATCAATTCAAATTGGACTACACTTTGAACAAAAAGGAATACACCTTACAAGGCCTGATGCAAGATGTTCAAAGTGCTGAAAAGATCCTTGTGAAAGGCAAAGGTCAAGAGATTCATATGGTTGGTAAAGTTGCTACTGTTAAGGCCCGTCAAAAGGTCAAGAAACAACAGAAGAAAAAGCAACTTGGGCCTATCAAGAAGGAGACCAAGAAAGTAACCAAGATCAAAGGGAAATGCTTCCTTTGTGGTGAAAAGGGACATTGGAAGAGAAATTGCCCAAAGTCCTAGAATAAGAAGGAAGAAGGTAATGTGAATTATCTTGAAACATGTTTTTTGGCTGATTCTACAGATTCTTGGATCATAGACTCAGGAGCCACTAATCATGTTTGTTATTCCTTGCAGGGGTTCCAAGAAAGGAGAAAGCTGAGTAAGAATGAAATCAATTTGCGCTTGGGCAACGGAACATTAGTGTCTACAAGTGCAGTGGGAGATATTAGAGTTTATTTGGATTCTAGAAGGCATTTAAATTTGATAGATGTTTATTATATACCTCAATTCAAGAGGAATTTAATTTCAGTTTCTTGTTTGAATAAATTTGGATATTCGGTTACTTTTAATAAAGCTTTTATTATTAGTAAGAATGACAAAATTATTTACCAAGGTACATTGGAAAACGGTCTATACTTTTTACATAGAAATATCTCTCACTCGTTAGACACAGAAATAACGGAACCTAATCATAAAAAAGTAAAATTATCAACAGATGAAACCTACCTTTGGCATTTACGCTTTGGTCATATTAACCTTAATAGGATGAAAAGATTGGTATGTGACGGACCATTGAGTGACTTAAAGGTTGATGATCTACCAACTTGTGAATCTTGTTTGGAAGGTAAAATGACCAAAAGGACGTTCTCTGCCAAAGGTGCAAGAGCCACTGAATGTTTAGGATTGATACACACTTATGTATGTGGACCTATGAGCATTCAAGCTAGAGGTGGATATGAGTACTTCATCACCTTCACAGATGATTGCTAGAGATTTTGTTATGTGTATCTCATGCGGCATAAGTCGGATGCCTTTGACATGATCAAAGCATTCAAAGCTGAAGTGCAAAATCAGCTTGAGAAACACATAAAAATCTTGAGATCTGATCGTGGTGGAGAATATCTATCTGGTGAGTTTCAGCAATATCTTATTGATAATGGGATAGTTTCTCAGTTTTCTGCACCAGGTACACCTCAACAGAATGGGGTAGCAGAAAGGAGAAATAGAACTCTTTTGGAAATGGTTAGGTCTATGTTGAGTTATTCAACACTTCCTATTTCTTTTTGGGGATATGCTTTACAAACTGCTATATACATTCTAAACGATGTACCATCTAAGTCTGTTCCTAAAACACCGCATGAGTTGTGGACTGGGCGCAAGCCTAGTTTACAACACTTAAGGATATTTGGTTGTCCTGCGCATGTGTTAAAAGGAAAGACAGAAAAGATGGAGTCCCGTTCAGAAACATGTATATTTGTAGGGTATCCAAAAGAAACTAAAGGATATTATTTCTATAGTCCTTCAGACCTTAAAGTATTTGTTTCGACAAATGCTAAATTTCTGGAAAAGGACTATATGAATGATTTTGTGCCTAGAAGTAGAATTGTCCTGAATGAGATGTCAGGAGATACAATTCCACGAGAGGTTACACAACCTAACCCAATTGTAAGTTCCGATCCAACACAAGATCAACAAACTACCATTCCTCGTCAAAGTGGGAGGGTTAGAACACAACCCGAAAGATACATCGGTCTGGGACAATCAGTGGAGAATCTCCCGGACGACAATGATCCCTATACGTACAAGGAAGCTATGGAGGATGTTGATAGTCGCCATTGGCAAAAGGCAATGCAATCTGAGATTGAATCTATGTTTGATAACAAAGTCTGGTCCCTTGTAGACTTGCCTAAAGGGATAAAACCCATTGGGTGCAAGTGGGTATACAAGAGGAAAAGAGGTATGGATGGAAAGGTGGAAACCTTTAAAGCTAGATTGGTAGCTAAAGGGTATACACAGAAAGAAGGTATCGATTACGAGGAAACCTTCTCTCCTGTGGCCATGCTTAAATACATTAGGATACTCTTATCCATTGCAGCATCTTTAGATCTAGAGATTTGGCAAATGGACGTCAAGACAGCTTTCCTAAATGGAAGTCTTGACGAAAGCATCTACATGATGCAACCAGAGGGATTCATTGAAAAGGGCCAAGTGGATAAGGTATGCAAGTTGCAGAAATCCATATATGGATTAAAGCAAGCATCCAGATCCTGGAACATAAGGTTTGATCAAGTTGTCAAAGGTTTTGGATTTATTCAGAATCCTAACGAACCTTGTGTATACAAAAGGATTAAAGGCGACAAGTTGGTTTTCCTGATTCTTTATGTTGATGATATACTACTCATTGGAAACGATGTAGGTGTATTGACATCAGTAAAAGAATGGTTAGCAAAACAATTTGATATGAAGGACTTAGGAGAAGCAAGTTTTATTCTAGGTATCCAAGTAATAAAGGATAGAAAGAATATAACGATTGCATTATCCCAAGCTTCATACATAGACAAGATCTTGTCTAGGTTTTCCATGCATGATTCCAAGAAAGGTATGTTACCTTTCAGACATGGAATCAAGCTTTCTAAGGAACAAGTTCCTAAGAATGAGCATGAAGAGCAATTCATGAGTAGAGTTCCATATGCCTCGGCAGTTGGAAGTCTCATGTATGCAATGCTCTGTACTAGACCAGATATTTGTTTTGCTGTTGGCATAGTTAGTAGGTTTCAATCGAAACCTGGTCCTGATCACTGGACGGCAGTCAAGCATATTTTCAAGTATCTCAAGAGAACGAGAGATAATATGCTTGTATACTCTGGAGAGGATTTGGTCCCCGTTGGGTATACAGATTCTGATTTCCAATCAGATTCTGACTCTAGAAAATCCACATCAGGGGCTGTGTTTACTATTGGAGGAGGAGCAATTATATGGAGGAGTATCAAGCAATCTTGTAATGCTGATTCCACCATGGAAGCTGAGTATGTTGCTGCATGCGAGGCTGCCAAAGAGGCTGTTTGGCTCCGCCAATTCTTGATTGACTTGGAAGTGGTTCCTAGTGCGAATAAGCAGATCACTATCTACCGTGACAACAGTGGAGCAGTGACTAATTCGAAAGAACCAAGAAGTCACAAGAGAGGTAAACACATTGAAAGAAAGTATCATCTTTTAAGGAAGATTGTTCAAAGAGGTGACGTGACGATTACCAAAATCGCGTCAGCAAAAAATCTAGCGGATCCCTTCACAAAGGCTCTACCTCAAAAGTTTCGATGGGCATCTAGAGAACATGGGCTTGAGAGATATGACACATTTGCTATAGCGCAAGTGGGAGATTGTTAGGATTATGCTCAATAGCAAGAGTGTAATGTTGTAATTGACAATCTTTTTCATATTAATAAAGTGATTTCTGGTTTAACAAATTGTATAGCATTTATAGTTTAATATTATAATTGTCAAAGTAAATAATCAAAAGGTCTAAAGACTATGAGAAAAGAAGAATTGTTCGTACATCTGGATATGTATGTGGTAGACACAATTCTTTAGTTAGTCTTGAATAATGTTCACAACTTAAGTTAAAGGTTGGGCACCTTTATCTTGTTAAAGTTGTAGAATTCTTTTGCTAGCATTTGAGTGGGATCAAATGAGATATGATGAGTCTAAAATCATCGGAGTGTCTTCGAGCAAAAGGATCTAGTGCACTGGGTGCATTGAACTGGATCACAATGAAATACTTTATCTATAACCGTCAGTAGATAAAAGTCTTTTCATTATCAGGACAATCGGAGAGTCTATCTTAATCCTGAGATAAATGATGGACTTATGGTTGCAAGTGATATCATTTGAGTTATCAATGAGTACGATTATATCGCATAGTCTATCCTCGATAGTTTGGTGATATTCATTTGTTAATCGATAGAGGACTTCATTTATAGATATGGACATCGTGGCTCCATTTAATTAAATGAGAGTATAATATCATCATATGGATGTTTTGAGGTAATTGGATATTAAATCTCAACGTTGAGTTTTCGATAGTGTCTACTGAAAACATGGCTTCTGGACAAGTCAAAATATCCAAGTTCAAAACGTGGTCATATAAGTAAATATGGTAACTTGGAGAGTTATAAGCGGTCTATGAACTCTTGGCGATTACTGATATTAATCACGAGGATACACTATCTCCAATATGATTGTCTAGGGTATGAATGAGGAGCATCTTCCTTTTCTATCTTTATTTAAGAGTTCAGTTTTAGCTCTTTAGTGGAATGAGTTAAAATTAATGGATCGGACCTAAGTGAATCATTTGTTGATTGTGATTAGGTTATGTCTATTGAAGCTTAAATTTAGATGGTCCGCCAAGATCCCCAATCCACACGGACTTGCATGGATCACTTGATATATTCTACCGGACCAATTTAAGGGTCCATCTAGAATTGCATTTAATATATTAAGAATATAATTTGCACATTATTTTAGTAATGGGCTGCTCAATTATATTAATATATTAATGAAAGACATGTGGGCTTGTTTCTTTTAGTAAGAATGGGTCTGGTTCACATGTGGGCTTTTTATTTAAAGTCCAATGGATTAAATGAAATAAGAAAATAATATTTTGGCCCATTTACTCTAAGTGGGGCGGCAAGGGTTAGTTTAACCTAATATATTATTTTGTTTCATTGTTTTAATTAAATAAGAATTAATTAATTTATTAATTAATTGTTTAATTAAAGAAACAAATCTTTTCTAATCAGGAAATATATTTCCTAAAAGTAAAATTAAAAGACTTGTTTGATAAGGAAATAAATAATTAGTTTTATTTATTTAATCAAATAAGAAGTCTTTTTTTTTTATTTAGTCAAAATAAAAGAATAAAAGATCTATGAGTTGGATTAGGGTTTGATGTCTTAAAAACTAGATGGAAATTAGAGTGCAACATAAGCCTATGGTGGGCATGTGATTTCGGCAACCCTAGTTATTTCTAGGTTAGGATTTCGGCAACCCTAATAATAATAGAAAAGAAGAAGCAAACTTAGGCCACCTATATATTGACAAGTATAGAATTCGGCCACAAGGATATGGGTTCATGATACAACTTTCTTCTTTTTAGAAAGCTTTTTATTCTACTAAAACAAAAAGGAGTGTTAGATTATTCTTTGATAGTATACTATTTGCTTATTCATCAATAAGCTTGTGTATATGATATCGATCTAGGTTCACGCGAGTTTCGATCATTAGATTGAGAACTCAAAAGTGACCGGAATAATCTTAATCATTCTTTTGATTGTTTTTGTGACTTTTGTTTTGTCCATTCACAGGTTTGCAATTCAAAAAAAAGGGAGACCACGCTCCTAGGTGATCCACGTTCATGCTAGGATTGAAGATCTTGCGGATTACCATCGATGTAAGTCAATCGGATCACGCAACAAAAGGTATTCTACTTTTTGTTATTGTATATGTATGTTTAATTAATTAAAGGGTTTAAGGTTCATAAAGGAAATTTTTTTAAAAGTCACTAAATCTAATTTTTAGTATCGCTTCCGCTGCGTGTACTTCTTTGGTATTTTTCCCAACACATATATCACAATACAAGCAGAGAATGTTCACTGCAGTGATTCCATGCGACCTACGAGAAGCATGCATGTGCAATGCCTTTGGGTCCAGCCTTAATGGTCTAGCTTTACACTGGTACACCAACTTATCTAACAATTCTATTATTTCAATTGTGCAGCTCACATATATGTTCACTAAGCAATTTGCAAGCAACCATAAACTGGAAAAGCAGTCGGACAACCTATTCATGATAACATAAAGGCATGTCGAGAATCTAAGGACTTACGTTGAACGCTTCAATAGATAAAAAGTGCAGATCCCGTATTGCAATCAAGCAACATCAATCTACCCCTTTAGAAAAGGTCTAAGGTTTGACTCCAACCTTTACAAAGAACTCACCAAATATCCATGCAGGACGATGGAAGATGTACTAGCAGAAGCTTAAGCCCAAATCAAATCGGAAGAAGACGAAGCCAACTTTGTTAGAAAAGTCAACAACTATTCAAATAGGAGAAATGATCGAGTCGATAGAAGATCTAACGATAGAAGAATATAACCTTACCTAACAAAAAACCGCCGAAGCACTCAACCACGGCACGAAGGCTCAAGCGATTAATGACAGTATGGACATGAGAATTCAAGATCGAATTGACCATAAATCCAAGTGCCAGAATACAATCTAAGTATTGAACCGGTCGACCTTGTAGTAGTGATGAGAGAAATGGGTAAGACAGTCAAATGGCCATGAAAAATGAATGCCCTTCCAGAAAATTAAGACGCGAGATTACGGTGTGAATTTCACGGCAATCACAGCCATCGAACGGAAGATTACGTCGCCCTTAAACTAGAAATCGCAGAACTTCTCAAGTAGGGACACTTACAAGAATTCCTAGAGATAAAGAGAAACAAACCCTTGCTTGACACGACGAAAGGCAAACAAACGCAAATAACAATCCACCATAACCACCTCGACAAGATAGAGTAATCAACTACATTGTTGGAGGATCAAAAGTTGATGGTGTAAGTTATTCAACAGCAAAGAGGCACACACGACAAGTGTCGAACATGGAGATTCAACCTAGTCTAGAGCACCCCACAAATGTCGACTAAACTGTCACCTTCAAGTCTACAGAAAAATCATATTTGTTTTCTCCTTATCATGATACCCTTGTTATTTCCTTACATATTGCAAATTGTCTAACAAAACGTATTTTGATCGACAATGGTAGTTCATGTAACATTTTGTTTAATAGTGCTTTAGAGCGATGCAGGTCGACAAAACCAAACTCAATATTCAAACGACCATGTTGATAGGATTCAGTGGAGAACAAAAAAGTACCTTAGGCGAGATTGTGTTACCAGTCTACGTCGAATGAGCCAACCTCTACATCAATTTCCTCGTGATCGATTGTTAGTCTCCATACAATGCAATCCTGGGCAAACCTTGGATACACGAGATGAAGGCCATACTATTGGCATACCATCAAATGATCAAATTCCCAACCAGAGGAGGAGTAAGAAATAAAAGAGGAATAGAGAGTAGTCGTGGAGTGCTACCAAAACGCCATGAAAAAGAAGAAAGAAGAAAGAAGAATTATAGCAATTATAGGAAACTAAGGTCGAGTCGACTCCAAACAATCCGAGAATGGAAGAGTTCGATGAGGTGTCGATTGACTTAGAAAATCCGAAACGCAAAGTCTTCGTCGGATCCAGACTACCTAAGGATATCCGTGAGCGATTAATCAAATTCTTAAGGGAACGATGGAGTAGTTTCACTTGGTCACACTTAGACATGGTCGGTATGAACCCAGAGGTAATGGTTCATAAATTGCAGGTCGATCCAGATCACCAACCCGTGAAACAAAAATGAAGGAAGTTCACTCCAGAAAGAAATAAAGTGATCAACGAAGAGATCTAAAAGTTGTTCGACATCGGATCAGTGAAAGGTGAAATATCTTGATTGGTTAGCAAATGTCGTTGTCGTAAAGAAAAAGAACGGAAAGTGGCGCGTTTGCATCGACTTCATAGACCTCAACAAGGCGTGCCCCAAAGGTTCATTCCCGCACCCCTACATCGACATGTTGGTGGACGCGATGGCAGGACACAAACTACTCAGCTTCATAGATGCATACTTAGGCTACAACCAGATCTTGATGCATCATGACGACTAGGAAAAAACAACTTTCGTCAAAGAGCGAGGTACTTTTTGTTATAAAGTCATGCCTTTTGGTTTAAAAAATGTAAGTGCGACCTACTAAAGGCTAGTCAACAAAATATTCACTAAAATGCTTGGCTCGATGATGGAGGTCCACATCGACGACATGCTGGTTAAATTGCTAGTTGCGTAATGACACATTGAGCACTTGAGACAATCTTTCAACGTATTCGACGAATATGGTATGAAACTCAACCCAACTAAATGCTCTTTCGGTGTATCTTCAGGGAAGTTTTTAAGGTACTTAGTCACCTAAAGAGGTGTCGAAGCCAACCCAAACCAAATTCAGTCAATAAAAAGAATCGGGTCACCCAGATGCATCAAAGATGTGCAAAAACTCACAGGTCATGTAGTAGCTCTAAATAGATTCATCTCTAAGTCGTCAGAACAATACCACCATTTCTTCAACACGTTGAGAAAGAACAAAATGTTCGAATGGAACAACAATTGCAAGAAGGCACTATAGGACTTGAAAATCTATTTGACCTCACCTCCATTGTTGTCGAAACCCAAAGACAACGAAACATTGATCGTATACCTAGTAGTGTTTGACACAGTTGTAAGCGCCGTATTAATAAGAGAAGAGGATAAGGTTCAACATTCGGTATATCATGTAAGTAAAGCATTTCTCGACGCAGAAACACGATATATTGACCTCAACACGTTGAGAAAGAACAAAATGTTCGAATGGAACGACAATTGCAAGAAGGCACTGCAGGACTTGAAAATCTATTTGACCTCACCTCCATTGCTGTCGAAACCCAAAGACAACGAAACATTGCTCGTATACCTAGTAGTGTTTGACACAGCTGTAAGCGCCGTATTAATAAGAGAAGAGGATAAGGTTCAACATTCGGTAAATTGTGTAAGTAAAGCATTGCTCGACGCAAAAACACGATATAGTCGACTGGAAAAGCTGGCATTAGCTTTTGTCATAACAGCAGGCAAACTAAGATCATACTTCTAATGCCACTCCATTAAGGTATTAACTTCATTTTCACTCAAAAATATTCTTCATAAACCTGAATTTTCAGATCGATTTTTGAAGTGGGCTGTCGAGCTTAGTGAGTACGACATCAACTTCTATCCACGAACAGCAATGAAATCACAGGTATTAGCCGACTTTATTGTAAATTTGACCCATTGTGAGAAGATGCATGCCAAACAGGAATTAGTAGCTCTAATAGAGAATACAACAACCGAGAAATGGACATTATCAGTCGACGGCTCCAGCAACATAAAAGAAAGCGAACTAGGTCTAGTACTCAAATCCCCACTAGGAGACATCTTGGAATAATCAATCCACTGTGAGTTCCGTGCGACAAACAACGAAGCCGAATACGAAGCACTAATTGCCGGGCTCGACCTCGCAAAGAGCTTAAATATTAGAAAAATCCAAGTTCAAAGCGACTCACAACTCGTCATTTGACAGACGAATGGGTTATACGAAGCCAGGGATCAAAGGATGACAGCATACTTGGCAAAGGCAAAACAACTGCAGTCGACATTCTACAAATTTACTATCAAACAAATACCAAGATCGGAGAATTCACGAGCAGACGCATTGGCAAGTCTCGAATTGACAACGACCAATGGTTCGAAATCAATCCCTGTCATACGTCTTATGCCACCAACTATACAGGAGGCTAAAGTAGTTGTACCAGTCGACCACGGAACAAGCTGGATGGATCCCATACTGAGTTACCTTCAAGCCGACATTCTACCTAGCGACAAAACTGAAGCAAGGAAGATCAAAGCGAAAGTAACAAAATTCTACGTTTTGTACGATAAGTTATATAAAAAATCCTTTACAGAACCCTACTTGAGATGGGTAACTCCATGAGAAGCGTACGACATCCTCAAGAGCCTACAGTACGAAGAATGTGTAAATCATTCTGGCGCTCGAAACTTGTCGAACAGAGCCATCATAGTTGGATACTACTGGCCGACAATGTGTAATGACTCTCAGAACCATGTGAAATCATGCGACAAATGTCAAAGATTTGCACTAATGTTGCATCTCCCACCAGGTATGTTAAACTCAATTTCAGCCCCTTGGCCTTTTATGAAATAAGGAATGGATATTATAGGCAAACTACCCATATCGCCAAGAGGTGTCATCTACAAGCTAGTATTGACAGACTACTTCACCAAATTGATTTCCAACAAGTTCGCGACATTGAGGTACGTAATTTTGTATGGAAAAATATCATTTGCAGGTTCGGTGTACCTTGGGAAATAGAGACCAACAACGGATCCCAATTTATATCATACGACTTCAAGAACTTCTAAGACAAGTATGGCATAAAACTAAGCTTCTCAATGCCACATTATCCCCAAGCCACCGGAAAAGTGGAATCGACAAACAAAACTATCGTCAACACACTCAAGAAATGCTTGGAAGCAGAAAAGAGCGAGTGGACAGAAAAACTCCCAGAGATACTGTGGTCGTCCAGAACCACACCCCGTCGATCAATAGGTGAAACACCATTCTTGCTTGTATATGGTGATCATGCCATAAAAGTACCACTTTTATGCCCCTAATCCCTATTACTTTATACTTGTTTCTCGGGTAAAACCTGGTATTTAATGGTTTAAATAAGTGTTTCAGGTAAATAGAGGAATTTAGAGGCATTGTTGTCATTTGGACAAATCTGGTGCTAAAGTGCAATATTTGGGATATTATTGCATATTTTGTGATTAAGGGAGAAGTTAGGGGGACTAAATGTGATTATGCCATAAATGAAATGCAGCGTTTTGGCTGTGCATGGATGATGTCAGCGTGACGTAATGCTGACGTCAGTCGTCTTCTTCATGCAGCAGCCTGACCCGACGACCCACGTGACCTATTTGACTCGGTTTCGACTCGGCTTCTTACCCGATGGTTTTCAGCCTTTTTCGATGATTTTTTCTGCCAACCTTCACCCAGATCGACGGCCCATTTTTTGGTGTTCATTATGCCACCACTTTGAGCCTCCCATGCTGAAGTTTCTCTCTCTTCCAATTCCTCCAAACTCCATGGATGTGCAAGCTTCAAGGTCACTCATGAAGGCTTCCTTCCCGTAAACCAAAACGTCCAAACTCGTGGGACCTCAGCGACTTCATGCCTAGAGAAGGAATCCATAGAGCAGAATGTATGAACTCGCAGCCAACTTCCATATATTGGTCGTGACTTCCGTCTGCGGGAAAGAACCCGCGAGAGTAGGGGAATGAACCGGTGAGAAGGCCATTTTCAGAGGAGATTAATGTACTTTCACGTCCTAACCTTGCCCAAAACCGTTCCTCATATAAATATACCTCTTTTGCCTCCTTAAACACAATCCCTAATATCCAATACTTACACCTAAAACTTACAAAACCCGAGAATAACTAGATTCTCACCAAGGAACACCACCTCAACTTAGGTTGTACTTAGATTGTGGGTGGTTACATGTTGATTGCTAGCTTAGGAAGATCAATAGGAGCTTGATTATTGTGAAGACTTCTCCAAGATATTGGGTCGTCTCTCTTTCTCTCTTATTTCCTTTAGTTTGTTAAGATATGTGTAACTAAACTATTGATGTTAGATTTGGTGTACTTGTAATATTATCTATGATATTGGTTGATTATCTATGTTTGAGCTTCAATATATGTATATGTTGATTGAATTAACAATTGATTGGCATATAATACAATTTAGATCATACATGAATAACTATTTATGTATGTGTCTTTATTCAAGGGTTAAGACCACTTATGTGCTTAATTGAATTGAACTTGTTAATTGGGTGATTGAACTTGTATACCAACATCCTAACATCTCTATTCCCACACCAACTCACTCTCATTATCACTTTTGCATGTCCATTGCATTAGTTGGTAATTAGTTAAATTAGTTATAGTGTAATTTAGATAATTGTTGTTGGTAGTTTAGTAATTAGTTTAGTTAATTACTTAAGGGATTGACAACCCTTAAGTTGTAGTTTGATTTAGTTAACTTAGTTGTATTTAACTTAAGCCACCTTAGTGTAATTGTAGTTTAGTTGTTAGCTTGTGACCATTGCCATTTACCTTTCTTGTATGTATATAGTGTAATTAGTGTAAATATATTATATATAGTATCTAAGACTATAACCGATTTAAGGTAACTTACCTCTCTCGTGGAAACGATACCCGTACTCATAACCGCTATATGCATCACACGATTCGTATACTTGCAAAGGGTAAAAACTCACACGTCACATCTATTCTAATAGTTTATAGAACTGTCACATCCCGTGCATTGTCATATGGCTCAGAAGTGGTGATCCCAATCGAGACAAGGCTAACGATAGCCTAAAGTAAAAACCCAAAAAAGGAGCAAAACAAATTGGAACTCACTTTCAAATTAGATCACCTAGATGAACATCGAGATCATGCCAATCTACAAATACAGTCGTACCAACAACAAGTCGCCCGACACTATAACAAGAAAGTAGGATCACGGTATTCAAAATCAATGATTGGGTACTCCGACGCGTCTTCTAAAATACAAGAGAAGAAGGAGCGGGAAAACTAGGTTCGACATGGGAAGGGCCCTACCAAATAACTGACATATAGAGGCGAGAGGCATACAAGTTACGAGGTCTCGATGGTGAGTTACACAACAACAGGAACGCTCTACATCTAAAATCCATTTCTAAACTTGTTTATTTCTCAATATTTCTCATTATTTTTTATCAATGCTAACAAGTCGACCCTCAAAAAGCAATGATGAAAACTTAGTACAACTAAGTGTAAACTGAGATCACAAAAAACTCACATCTTTCTCAATATAAACTGACGACATCGACGAGCAATAAATTTCTATCATAGAGTGACACGACAAAATTAATCGACAATGACATAAACAACTCTCAAAACCTCATTCGACATCACATATTGAGAGTGGGGGGAATAGAACTGGGGACAAGTATAGTATATCAACAAATAACGCATGGACCTGATTAATTCTATGTAAATAAAGGTCTTGTCAACTATATAACGCATGTACACGAATATTCCTATGTAAATAAAGGTCTTGTTGACCAAATAATACATTGGCGATCCATTCGTGATATCGGGATTCCCTTATGAACCCGGCTTTTAGGAGTTTATCCACTTCTTCCTGGACTGCAGTGTTCCGTTCTACATTGAAGTGTCTTCGTTTCTGTTTCATTGGTTTGACGGTTGTGTCTATTGCGAGCCTGTGAGTGGCCACGCTAAGAGGAATGTCGGGTATTTCCTCATGGGTCCAAGCAAAAATATCGATGTATTCTCTAAGGAGCTTTATTAAGTCTTCCTTGACTTCGGGATCCAACCCCTCTCCGACTTTCACCACCTTAGTGAGATCTTTTCCCCTGATGGGTATTTCTTCTAATTGATCCGCAGGATGACCACTGGTCTAACCCCGCTCTTCATCCTCCTGTTCTTTTATGTTTATGTTTGGTACCTCTTCTTCTTCCATGTCATAATGACATTGTTCCAGCGTATCTGGGTTTACTTCACTGGCCACGTGTGCGCACTGTCTAGCTAGCGCGGAAGGATTGGTGGATACCGTATAGCAATTGCGCGCTGCCTGTTGATCCCCTCACACTTCTCCCACTTCTCCCACTTCTGTTCTCACTGGAAATTTTAGGACGTTATGATAAACGGATAGTCCTCCCTAATCCCTGAGAGGAAGGGCCTACCCAGAATGGTATTGTAAGTAGATAGGGTATCTACCACGATGAACTCCGTCATCACGTTCTGCTGAATTGGAGTTTCTCCAACTATCACCGGCAGGATTTTTGATCCTATGGGTATTATAGTGTCCCTTGTGAAACCATACAAAAGCGAAGTGCAACTATTGTAGCAAGAATTATTCAAGTTAAGTTGCTCATGAGCTCCCTTAAATAGGATGTCGACGCTTTTACCTGTATCGATCCAGACACGGTGAACCCGGCGGTCAGCTATCTGTACTGAGATTACCATGGGATCGTCATGTAGTTGGACTGTATTGTAGACATCTTCCTCTGTAAAGACAATCTTGGTAGAGCGGGATGGATCACGGGACCCACTGCTGACCTTGAATATCTCATAACCGGCGTTGAGTCTGAGAATTTTTCTTGCGTGGTTCTTCCTACAATTGTTAAAAGTTCCAGCCAGAGTGGGGCCTCCACTAATGGTATGAATCACTTGAATCTGCTGCATCAGATCCTTCTCCCCATTCTTCATTCTATCTGCCGCCTCTTGCATCCCGATTTGTACCCGTTTCCCCTTCTTGATGCTATCCCGTACCTGTTGTAGAAATTATGTAAGCAGGCCTCCCCTTACCAATCATTCGATCTGATTACGGAGGCTGTAGCATTCTGAGGTGTTGTGTCCGACATCCTCGTGGAAATCGCAATACTTGAACCGGTTCCTTCTGTCAGTTGGGAATTTTGTGGGATTTGGCTTCCTAAGTAGGTCTTTGTCCCGAATGGCGAGGTATATGGTTTCCCTTGAAGCATTGAGGGGGGTGTAGTGATTATATACATCTTTCTCCCTTGCCACCCGGGCAACTTCTTTCAGAGGGGCCGCCCTAGGGGGCGATCTCCTAAGAAGGGATCTTCTAGTCGAGTACCTTTCTGGTATGAGTGAATAGGAGGTGGCCGGTAGGTTGACCTGTTTGAGGGCTGATTTTGGAATCTCTTGATGGGTACAGGCTTTGGAGCCTCCTTCTTAGGACGCGAGGCCAGCCGGGCTTCATCATGCTCCACCTTGATCTGGAGTTGCTCTTCTATGTCCACATATTCTAAAGCTCGATTGTAAGCTTCTTAGTAAGTTTCTGGTGGATGCTTAGCAAAAGAGCGGAATAATCTGCCCGCCCACAAGTTTCTTCAAAAATTGGCCAAGGTTTCTTTTTCGTCAAATACTCCAATCTAGAACACTTCCTTACGAAATTTCTCCACATAAGACCTCAATGTTTCACCCCACTCCTGGATCACATATTGAAGCAAGATAGGGTCCTTGGGACGAGGCTTGATTCCCTGAAACTATGCACATATAGTTGTGGTGAGCTTAGAAAAAGAATCAACACTACTTGGTGGCAATTTCCTAAACCACGCTTTGGCACAGTCAGTCAAGGTCAAGGGGAACATCATGCACATGGCTGACCGTGTTGCATTCTAGACTTCCATCTGGTGGGCAAAGCTTTCCAGGTGACTGATAGGATCCTCTGTTCCGAAGTACTTTTCAGAGGGCATCTTGAATTTGGGGGGGAGCCCCGCCTCCCTGATTGTTTTGGAGAATGGTGCATTCATCTCACCTAGGGGGTTCTTCCGGATTCCTTGGTGCTTTCCCTTCTTTAATTCCTCAAACTCCTTAGCCATTTTGGCTATCTGATTCTCCAGGTGCTGGGATTTAGCGTTTCCGGATTGGGCCACCGAGCCTTCTTCATCCGAGGTTTCTGAATCAACAACCACTTCCTTCCGTTTAGCTTTTTGGTGCCTACTTCTAGGGCTTTTTCAGGATCTGGCGCTTCTTTCTAAGTCTGGCTGTGGATCTTTCTTATCTCCCATTGGCCTTACCGGGGGTTGGATCCTCCTCAGTGGAATCTCAATCGAAGACTTTACTAGTCGGGGTATGAGATTAACTTGGCGGACTGGGTTTGGTGGAGATGGTCCTATTCGATCAAATACTGGTACTCTGATACTTGGGTCGATGTCTCATGTGATCCCAACTACTTCAAAGGGGATTCATTGAGCTATCATTCTGAGTCGGATGGCTTCTACGTAGGCAGCAGCCTGTTGCTCTAGAATATCTCGTTTGATCTCCTGCCCAATAGGATCTCAGGCAAAGGGCCTCTGGTTGTGACTGGAGGAAGTATTGGTGCCGGATTGTCATTCCTAGATCCTCTACCCTGTCTTTGAGCTCTTTCGGTGGAAGCGAGTGACAAGGGTCCCGATGGAGCCGGATGAGCATGAGAAGATCGTAGTCTCATCTTTCTGCTTCACCTGATAGAGATAAGACAGCTTTTCTATAAATGTTGGGAAAATACCTTCCCACAGACAGCGCCAAAAGTGTTAATGGAAAATTATTACTGGGGTAAATCTCCAAATAACAACTTTAAGAACCAAGATCGAGATAGATCTCGGTCGGAGGGGTATCACGTAGTTCGATACCAATAAGATTCCTATCAAACCGAGCTAAAAACTCATACAAAGAAAGATTAACAAGTATAATTTTATTGATAAAAGCCTGTATACAACTGATGAAATTTTTGGGGTATAATGATCTGTGGCGATATTTATTGTTTTTTGTTAGGTAATGGAGATGGCGTGCTCGTGCCTGTCGATAATTAAAATTGAATGCGAGTGTAGGGTTTGGGGAGCCAAATTTTTTCTTTTTTTTCTGATGAATGTAATGTTGTATATATAGGTCATGTTGCTTGCCATGCACTCCTATAATTTCGGTCTAGGGTTTTGGCGATCACAGGACTTTCCTTCCTTCTAGGAGATAACCTTGTAGGAGCTTTAATTATCCGAATCAAACGATTCCTTTTGGAGAGGATTCTGATACTAGTGGACTCCTTATTTGAATGAAATTCTTGAGAGGCGGGAAGGAGTTTACCTTTTCATCGGGAGATTAATGACCGCGTTTCATTCCCCTAGCCTTGGAGCTTCAAGACCTGTCTGTTTGAACATATGGATATATAATTCTGTGAGTATTTCTTATGGTTTTTTGGCGAGAGGATCCCAGGAGGTATTTGGGTTCATCTGGGTTCTCGTGTACCCCACCTTTTGCTAGTTTGATACTTTCCTAGTTAGGTGCTTGGTCAACAGGGTATCCTGATATCAGTTATTCTCGCAGCGGGGTACCCAGTTGGATGTAGAAACGAGATATTTCAACTGAAGTTGTATCTGGATGTCTGTATGATGCGACAGCGGGGTACCCTGCTGAAGCAGTAACGGGGTATCCTGTTGATCTAGTAACGGGATACCTGTCCGGTGCATTAGCGGGGTACCCCACTGAGCTTCATGATAGGATTCTGAGTTGAACTCCGTGTTGGAACATTTTATGGGTCATCGGGATTGCTAGGCTTTGTTGGGGTTACTCCGATGGGAAGAGGTAGGTACCCAGTTTCGATCCAGTATTCTTCTTTTTATGAGTACCTATATGGTATCTTGGCATGTGCTTCTTCCTTGTATCCGGGTGGAAAATTCTTCTTTGGTCCTTTGCCAATTTTGGTGGTTAACAGTTACTATTACTAAGATAGACTTTCAAAGAAAATTTAAGGGATGTTATAACTAAAATGTTATTAAAACCTATCTATTAAGTAATTTTATAAACTTTAAGGGTAATACTTGTAATTGTACTTTAAAAAAAAAAAAAAAAAAAAAGACTCAAACAAATTCAAACAAAAACAAAGAGGGGCTATAATTTAGTCGACCAACTACCTATTTTTATATAGTTAATAGTTATATTAAATATAATTCATTACTGCAAAATATATGATCCATCTATTTCCTCCGAAACCAACAAATAAAATATCAGTTAATCTCATAGAATAGCCACTTTAGTTTTCCAATTTTTACATATAGCCACAAGTTTTAAAAAAAACCGAATATAACCGATATAGTGATTGTGTGGTGGAAGTTAGTGGGTTCTTTGACAAGTATACCCTGTCATTATATAATGCTTAGTGGGTAATCGATCCCTCTTCTCCTTTTTATATCTCAGATGAAGGCAATCCCTAAACTCAATCCTTAAAATACATTGTGGCTTCCAACTGATTTGTACATCATCTTATCAAATTGAAATTCAAGCCAGTTAACCCAAACCCAGATGAAGGCAATCCCCAAACCCAATCCCTAAAATACGATACGGCAAATGTCTTCCAAGTTCCAACTGATTTGTACATCATCTTATTAAATTGAAATTCAAGTCAGTTAACCCAAACCCTTACACTTCGAAATGGTACCCAATTAAAATAATTTACCCATAATATTTTGTATCTCCGCCATATCTTTTTTCCGGTCCTAATCTGTTTCAGCCATCCCGAATATCAGAGAAGGTATGTATCTCGAACTGTAACTTTAAATATATTTGATTGATTTCTTTCATAATTTTCATATAACATATGTTGAAAATGATTGAGACGGGTCATCTTGTTCTTCGTCGCGGCTGTCTGTGTGTGTTTATGTCAGTCTAAATACATATGATTGATTTCTTTCATACTCATATAACTTATGTTTATGTCATTCTAAATACATATGATTGATTTCATTCATATTCATATAACATATGTTGAAAATGATTGAGAAGGATCCTCTTTTTTTCGCGGCGGCTTGTATGTGTTTGTTTATATCAGTGTAGGAGTTTTATGGCATTCCTTGTATAGTGGTGCCTCTAATTATAGGTTACGAGCTTTTAGCCTTTGATAGGATCCATTCCATGATCCTACCTTGACACGAGGTTACATTCCATGATCCTACCATGACACGATATTACATTCTATGATCCTACCATGACACGAAATTACATTCCATGATCCTACCATGACACGAAATTACATTCCATGGTCCTACCATGACACAAAATTACATGACACGGAATTACATTCCATTATCCTCCATGACATGAAATGACATTCCATGATCCTCTCATGACAACATGAAATTTAATTCCTTAATCTTCTGATGACAATGATGACATGTATTTTAATTCCATGATGATGGAACTAATTACAACTGTTGCATACAACTTCAGGAATATGGTTCTGGTGATAGTGCACTACGATTAACAGTGGGAAGATGGACAGTTCAACCTAAAGTTATTTTCTTTTTGTCAATGACATTGAAGGAGACTTTGAAAACATTGGCAGAGAAGATATGTTGTCGATTTGGCTTAAATTGCGATAAAGTTAACTTCAAGATAAGTACCAGAATTAATGGCTCCATTGTTGAAATGATTTATGACTTAGATTTATAGATCTTCATTTCGCATAACAAAGAGAATCCTAAATGTTATGTATTGGTGTTTCACAAACAGTCATGAAGCCAGGTTGAACAGTTAACTGTGCCACCAATCTGAAATCCAAATCTCCGTCCATCACCTTCTGTTCCACCTATGATCAAGCATATACGCTGCCACCTATGATGAAGTGTAAATCTACACTCAGCCCTATTGTGAGTTCATTCAGATACAGATCCACAACTAGTAGCAACGAATGTGTTTCAAGTGGTTCCCCCGTTGATGAATCAAATAATCCGCCATCAATCAGGAAATCTATATTTCCCTAAAGCCTACTTGCTGCCACCGGTAAGAAATCTGCTAACGGCAACAATCACAACGATGTGAATCTTGTCATACATCCGCTATAATCGTCTAGGGTTCTATCAAGCTTTGGTGACAAGGTGGTTAAATTAGATTTTGATTATGCTAAAGACGATAAAGTTGATTGTCAAACTATTCTTACGGCTGAAGAAGACGGCATGGGTTGCTTAGCCAATATCAAGTCGTCATTGTGTCCTTGTGCGAATGATATCTGTCCATAAGATTTACCGCTACATCCTAGACATGATGACAATCCACTACACATTGTTGATCTGATAAGCCTTTCTGCAGCATGTATAAACAAGAATTTATCAGGTCTAGAGCAAGAGCTAAAATTGCATCGACAGTATGGAAGGTCGAGAAAGTCCATTAATAAGTACAACTAAGAGACTTGTTCAAATTGCTCTGAAAAGGGACACAACAAATCGGGGTGCCAAAAACCAGCGTTTGATGCATCTCGACCAACCAAGCCTCCACACACTTACAGTATATGTCACAGACCTGGACACAATAGACAAGCTTGTCCATCTGGCTAATAACCCTAATCAATTAGGTGATATCATGACCCACTTTTGAATTCTGCACCAACAAGGCCCTCTAATTTGAGAACCTTTTATCGACACTCTTAGCTTGATTCATGGACAATGTGTCATTCTACTTCGGTTTAAAGGAAAATGCGTGTAATGCATGTAATATGTGATCTATTTAATTTTTCTTTCATTCAGTTGTTTAAGTAGTCCCTTCTTGTAATATCACCTTACGATATCAGTTATGTATTGTTTGACATTAGGTGTAATTGCCCGTTTATTTACAAACCTCAATTGGGTAGGTATTCCTCCAGACTGGTCGCTTCCCAAAGAATTTGGAGGCTACTTATCCCCCTTATAAACATCTCCGAAAAAGTTACCGATCTACTTACAAAGATTTTACAATCCAAGATGGCTAATATGTGCTTATATTTACAAGGGATGTTCACGGGTCTCTTCTTGCATAACAATCATAGGTAGGCACATCTATGTGTGCCCAGCAAGGGTTTACTTTCATCCTCTAACCATGTGAAAAAAATCCTTTTCATGTAAGGTTTCAAGTAAGGTAGGACTTAGGAGAGGGTGTAAACGGAACATCCACTTGCATGAGAGAGAAAGAAACCAATAAATCTTGACCATGTATTTTCATTTATGATTAGGTCTCAACAATCTATTACAAATCTAAGGGAAACAAAAAAGCAGAGGAGAGAATCTTGATCTGTTAACAAGTATGAAATGACAACTTTGTGTACAAAATCTTGTACCCCACATCGGACTACGTTGTTTATGTTGTTAATTGGATAAAAACAACCTTTTTTTAGTTACCAATGTTGTAGTTAATTTTTTTTCTCCATCTCCTTTATCTTGCGGTCGTGTAAACTGTTAGTACAAAATCGTGCAAGTTTACTCTGCATGCTGCATGTTTGTCTTTTCTTTGCGTGGGTATAAGATCGTGTAATCTATTGTTGTAGAATTTTATCGTGTAAGGAAATTGTTCTACTATCATGTTTTGTATAAGTTGTTTGTCTTTCCCTCGCGTGAATTATTTGGGTAGTATTAAGGGTTATTTACTTTCCACATACGACATTTGAATCCTTTGTGAACCATTCAACTTGGTTGTAGATAGACATGTCCAAATAGCCCAGCAATGATTTACTTGTTTGAACAATACATAAACATTGTCTCCAAATATAGACGATGATATCTTCGATGAAAGCTTCTATTGGTTATTCACATAAAAGCATTCTTTGCGAAACTAAGAATCAAAAATTGAACAAGAAATTAAAGATATTATCACCTACTTTTAACAATTTTAATTAAAGGAATAACCTAACCACTTCCGAAGTTCCAAGTACCTAAGTGAGCATAGTTTCTCCTTTGTTGCTTAGAAGGCTTTGTTTTCCCGGTGGTCAGTGGATGTTTGTTTGTAAATAAAATGTCCACGACTACAAACTCTCTGTAATATGGATTCTTGATGTGTCATATTGGGCCTTTTTCATTCGACCATAATATTTCCTTTTACACGTACACGTGTAATTTGTTCCGTGGTTATTGTCGATTAATTCTAATCCAAAACCTTATTTCATGGTATATATAATAGTATATTATATTGTTAGTTCCTCAAGTTTGATTGGCTTATTTCGATGACAAAACATATGTGGGGTTTGTGTAAGGGTAGCTTAGACATTTGATGGTTGATCATTTGCACAACCAAGGCCCTTTCAAGACCTTAAGAGAAGAAGCACCAAAGGTAAATTTCTAAGTGCTTACTTGCTTTGAAGAGATAGTTGCACACACTCACAACTCATGTATATGTTTTTTTCTTGTATGTTTTGTGTGTTTATTATTTGTGCATTAATGTTCATATATCTCTCTTCTTACATGTTTAATTAATTGCATCTATCTTGTTATATGTCATAACATGTTAAGCATTAAGATGCATTTTCTTCACTTACACACACTTGCACTAATTGCATTGTTCGTTTGTGAGAAGCTACATGAGAAGGCCTTGCACTTCTCTGCCACGGTCTTGCTGCCGCGGTTGGCGAACAATGACATCCAAATGATAGAGATGTGTTCTCTCTACCGCTGAACACTGCCGCTATTGGGATAACCACGGCATGCAAGCGACAGTAACTTATTTTGTCATGCCGCGGTTGACCAACCACAGAAGTCGAGACCGCGGCAGTCCATCGTGCACGTAACGCCCAAAACGTAGTAGTTTTGTTAGATCTCTATAAATACCCCACCTTCATTTTAGGTCGTCCCCAAGAGTTCAAAAAATATATTTTTCCCTTAGAACATATTTCAAGAGAAAAATTCACAAGAACTCACCTAAAAACACTCAAAGTCATTCCTTTGTGCATCAAAGTTTATATAGCATCATCTATAACCATATAGGATGCATCCATGCATGGTTTTGCATCATCACATCTTGCTTGGTAAGTTTTTCACTAACTTCATCTAATTTTAGTGTCATTCTTAGCAAACCATCTCTTTTATTACTTGTATGCTCTTAGAATATTATTCTAGTTAAAAGATAGAGATTGTATATGGTGTATTGATTGAGTGTTGTATTGTGATAGCTTTCTAGGTTTTCATAATCTATGTTTAGCTAAGCTTTATGACATGTCGTTTAGCTATTGATATCTAGGAATGAATTAATTGTCATATTATCATTCTAGATAAGCATCTAAGGCTCCCTAGCTTTGTTTGCTCTTTGAATATCATCATATATTCACATAGGACATTTATCTCTTTATTGAGAAGTAAAACTTGTGTAGCTTCTGGGATTAGGTAGCTCAAATCACAAGCAATATGACTAGGTTCACTCATATCGGGATTAGGTAGTGGTTGTGAGTTACATACCAGGATTAGGTTGTAATCACTTCTCCACTAGTAGATTCGAGGTTCGTGTGTGGCGCACATAACAGCCCGTGGTGGGTTTCCACGTAAATATCTTGTGTCATTTATAATTCCTCACTTATTACACTTGATATTTTATATTGACTAGATAGGGATATTTTTAGAATATTGACTTATAACGAAAATTGGGTAAAATCAGATAAAATCTATTTACCCCCCCTAGATAGTTATAGACACACCGTACATTATTAGTTTCAATTGGCATCAGAGCGGGTTCCTAGATATATATGGGTGATCCTTTGCTCATTTAGGTGTGTTTTGCATTTTGTGTGTTGTTTGGTCATTCATACATTTGTATTCATTTCATTCATTCATATATATTATGAGTGGAAATGGTGGAAATGGTGGTGGTGTAAGGTCTCATAAATTGATTAACTTATTTTGTAAACAAACCACATTTGGGGTTGATGTAAGGGTAGCTTAGGCTTGTGATGGTTGGTGCTTTGCACAACCAAGGCCCTCTCAAGACCTCAAGACCTCAAGAGAAGAAGCATCAAAGGTAAATTTCTAAGTGCTTACTTACTTTGAAGAGATGTAGTTGCATACACTCACAACACATGCATAACTCTTATTCTTGTATGTTGTGTGTCTTTATTATGTGTGCATTAATGTTCATTTATCTCTCTTCTTGCATGTTTAATTTGATTGCATCTTGTGTGTTAATTGCCATGAAATGATTAGGCTTAGGATGCATCAAGTTGTAGGGGTGCTGTACAAACCGCCTTTCAGGCACCCTACGTACAGCGCCTGTTAGGCAGTTAGAGAAAAATTGCTCTTAACCGCTCTACGAACGCCCTCCGTAGAGCGGTGCCAATGGTTGATTTTTTAATGGCCTGTAAACCGCCCTACAACCATCCTACATAGAGTAGGTGTAGGGTAGCTCTCAAAATCCCGAGAGTAACCGCCCCCATTTCGCTTGATTTCCACCCTACGCGTAGATCGATCATGAAGAACATGTTCTTCATTTCCTAGGTGAACTGCCTTACAACTGCCTTACGTAGAGCGGGTGTAAGGCGATCAAGGCAAATATTTGAAAACCTATCAAAACGTCATAGCATCATTGACTTTAGGTCAGTTTGAAGAGAGTCAAAATCATATTTTGACTTAGCATTTTTTCAAAAAGAAAAAATCAATAAAGAACTCTCCTTTGATTACTCAAACACATATCCAAGTGAAATAAACATCATCTAGCAATCATCCATGATCATCTAGGTGTCATCTATGCTTGGTTTTTATTCAACACACTTAGCTTGATAAGTTGGTCACTAATATCTTACATATTTTGTGTCTTTCTTAGCAAGCAATCTCATTTATCACTTGCATGCTTATAGAAAATATTTTATTGTCAAGGTTGAGATAATTATGTTGATTGTTTGAGAGTTGTATTTTGATAACTATTATTAGGATTGTTTAATCTTTGATAACTATGCTCTATGACATGTCATATAGCAAAGATTGATATCTAGGATTGTGATTATTATCATCTTTCATCCTAGATAAGCATTTAGTGTAATCTAACATTACTTGCTCTTTGAATATCATATTATTTACATTAGGTTGTTTATTCTCTTCATTAAGAAGTAAGTCTTATGACTACCGGTGAGTGGTGCTAGCAAATTGGACTAGGTCCACTTTTATAGGCCTGCGGGTAATAGTGGCGAGTTATAGACCGTGAGAGATTGAGGTCAACCTAAATTGTAAACGTTATTGCAATTAGTGGATTCGATGTTCAAGTGTGGCGCACTATACAACCCATGGTTTTTCCCGTGAGGGTTTCCACGTAAATATCTTGTGTCATTTAAGATTCCGTACTTTATACACTAGATATATTACTGTGACTAGTTAGGGGTATTTTCGTCAATTTGACTAATAATGAAAATTGGGTAAAATCGGATAAAATCTATTCACACCTCCTCTAGATTAACATTGAACACACCATAATTTGTTTCAGGTGGCAACGAGGGTGTTTCTAGCACAAGGTCTCCACTTCTTATTAAGTTAAATTATGGCTCTTGGAAAGGCAAGATGGAGTCGTACATATGTTAAATCTATGATCGGGCTTGTATGGCAGTTGAAGACAGCTACACATCACCCATGATGACTCCTACAGGTGTAAGAGAGGATGTACTCAAGCCTAAGGCGTAATGGAACGCGCAAGAGTTTGAGGCATTGAAATGGAATAGGAAGGTGACGCACATGAACCATTCCTACAAAAGCTACACCAATTTACACTATCCTTCCTTGGCTATACTAGAGGGACGTGTGAGTGTTTCACCCTTTGCAATTGCACGAGTCATTAAACTCATATAGGGTGCAAGAGTAAAGGTTATCGTTCCCACAGAGAACTAGGACGATTAGTCAATAAAAGAGCTAATGAATTGTTACGAATCTAAACTAACACAATACTTAAACGATTGAAGATTAATGAGCCAAAGATGCTAGGGGATATATGAAATTAGCAATGATGCACCACCAAGTAATCACTCTTATGCTTTTAGATCAAAATCATTATTGTTAGATCCATTAACAATTAAGGGCAATCAACAACTCACTCAATTATCCTCTAAAGTCTTAGATGACATTAAGTGAGGTTTTGGTTGGAACTATGATTAAGAGTGTGTGGTCATACATATATTACCATTAATCAGCACACTCTATATAAGAGTTATTGGATGTCAATACATAATTCAAAAGTTATGAATAAGATATTCCATCAACTCTTAGTACAATTACCAATACATGCTTTTCTAAGGTCTATGAGAAACATGTTATGATTTCATCAATTAAAACATTCATAAAGCAAGGTGATTAATACAAATAAGAATGATAGCAAGGTGGATAATATCATCACTTTCATAAATCCCCCAACATAAGTGGGTTAGTTACACATGATAACTAAGAATAGCATAAGTATGAAGAAAAAGAAGAAATACAACCCTTGAAGCCTTGACCGATTCCAAGGTCGAATAGCACCCTTTTCCACAGCAAATAATACCCAAGATGATCATAAGCAACTCTCAAGAGTTGGTTTTTGCTAATTGCTTCACTAAGATCAATTTCTTTATGCAAAAGTAACTAAGATGAACACAAAATACTTTTAACTCCTCTAAGCTTAAGGGAGAGTCTAACTATCTATCTAAAACTCTCACTTGTGTTTCTTACATTAGCCAACTGCCTAATTGTAACATTTGGTTTGAAGTTGGGCAAGGGAAAAGCCCGAATTGTCCATGACGAGTTGTCCGCGGCTTCTTCCCGTGGCTTTGATCAGTAGACAAAACCCGCGGGGTCTTCTTCCAGAGTCTCCGTGACTTTTGGTGCACTGGTCTGCGGTTTCTTTCTCAAGGGTATGAATCCGCGAGCTTTTTTTGCAGTCGTTTGTGGTTTCACCTTCTTCTGTGAGTTCAAGTCTTCTGGCTAGCGGGACATGTATCTTTGTTGATTCCCGCCGGTCCTTTCCCAAAAGTTCCTCATTTTGAGGCTTTT
Organism: Acer negundo; assembly: GCA_035582765.1. Taxonomy (NCBI): domain Eukaryota; kingdom Viridiplantae; phylum Streptophyta; class Magnoliopsida; order Sapindales; family Sapindaceae; genus Acer; species Acer negundo. Next base: position 5,006,487 of record CM069232.1, on the reverse strand, counting down.
TCTCATCTTTTGACCTCTTTTCTCCAACTTTCATGCAAACACCTTTCTAATTGGTATATCACCTGAACTTAACCAAAACACAAGTTATATATACAAGAATGCTTGGAAACGAGCACAAAAGGTAGGAAAAGGAAGAGTTAAATGTGAATATTTGGAGCGCGATCAAACCCATAAACCTATCTTTTGCTCGTCCTCGAGCAAAACAAAGAAAGGAAAATAAAGAAAATACTAAGCAATCTAAACTAATTAAACTAATCCACTTTCGTAGGAAACACAATGGCACTTAGCATGTGCCACAAGCCTTTTAAACCTTTAGGTGCCCCTAGTAGGAGAAGTGTAGTCTTTTGAGGGTTAACCAGATACGATACCCATAAACGCAACTCTACAATTCAACATTGAGAAGCTACAATATATATACAAACAAAAACTTCATGCAAGCTAAGCATTCTAAATTTAGACTAGTAAAATTCCATTTCCATCGAAACAACGCGTAATGCCAGTATGCCAACACTCAGGATGCTTTTGGTCTACGAATCAATAAACTCATAGCCTAGGGGTGAATTTGCCTTGACTTCTATATCTCACAAATTCATCTATTTCTTCTCTTAGAGTCTTAGGCAATCTCTCTTCAACCACATGCGACTTTGAGTTTATGTGAATAAAATTCGAATATCAACGCATGTGAATATTTTAAAAATGCACTTTGTAGTACATGATCTCATGAATGAATTGATGAACCATGAACGTGGAGAGAACATGTTTTAACTCGTATTCCCAAGCTAGACATCTAAAAGATCAACTAAGGCTTTCCTTGGTTGTAATAGGGCCATGGTGTTTCGTGATGAATGAAATGAAATTGTTGGAATCCTCAAGATGTTGATCACTTTAACATTAACATTCTATTAGCTCATTACTCATATGTCTATAAGCATCTAGGCTAAGATTAACATTTTGATGATTGTGCTAAATGGTACTTGATTTTGAGTGTTTAGTCAATTAAGAACTATGGCCTTAAGTGTTTTATTTTATACTTTTACAATTTATCCTCTCTATTGCACATTTCTCTATCATCGCATGAGTACACGCTAATTACCAATTCAAACTAACTACTTGCATTTATAACTTATGCAGCCTATGATTAACAACTACAGAATTTGTGTGATTGATGTGTATGGATATATGTGGTGATGAGAGGAATGGTTGTGTTTGACCTCAAATTTGGCAATTGGAGCACACATTAACAAGGACAGTGTTTAGATAATGGAGTTAAATGCACACATGCCTAGTATCATATCTGTCAGACTTTCTAACAAGGGAATACAAGTCGCATAAGCAGTCCACAATATTTTCATGTTCAATGGCAATCAATACTAAATACATGTGAATGAGATCTCAATGCAATCCTAGATTTGAAAAGTGCTTTTTTTAAGAGTAGAATGAATTATACCCTCTCAATTGATCGTAAAGGCTCAATGTCTCACATGGGTAGTCTCCACAATTCTCCTAAGAACAACAAGTCTAAGGTTCATCTACCTCAACATCCAAAGCTTGGCACTGTACTAGCATATTTATAGTGATGCAACAACTTCGATGGCATACATACTAGTCAAAAATTAGAATTCAAAGCATAGTATGACTTATTCCCGTTGGCACATGAAAGTAAACACCTCACAAAAACCACAAATTTTTCAAAATTTGACAGATTTGAAAACAATTTTATACTAAACACATATATACATAAATACCATATATTATACACAAGTTGTCCCACACCCCCAAACCAAAGCCAAACATTGTCCTTAATGTCTTTTCGGACAAGGCTAGCTAGAGTTTAGATATAGTGACAACAAAAATTTAACAAGATAGAAACTAGATTTAAACACATCCTAAGATCTAAGCACAATATATTCACATTCTTAAATCTAATTAAACTAAAAACAAATAAACATGGATCTTGGGCAGGATAGAATGGGATACCTGTTGAGGCTCGCTGCGGTTTTGTTCTTGTGGGTCATTGCTCTTTGCACGGAGTCGCACAATTTTGGGTGAATTTTGCTCTGCATGGTTGGCGGGAATAATCCAGCGGGTTGAACCCGTGGATTCTCCTCAGCCATCCTCACGAGATCATCCTTTCTGGGCAGCTGGTTTGTTCCAGCGGTGCGAAGTAGCGGAGCCCTCTCACTGCTTTTGTTTTTTCTGCGCAGCGGGACTTGTCCCGAGGTAATGAAGCCACGGTACACTTATACCTACTACTGCTCATAACAATCCTAACTCATGCATAACATAATCACTACAACCTAAATCACATGAAATTGCTTGATAAATAACACATATATATACTAAATATTTACTTATTACTAAGATACTAAACTAATAATTACAAAAAAGATGTAACTAGGTGGGGTGCCTCCCACCAATTTCTAGAGTTATCGTCTAAACAAGACGCATGAGAGCTCTATGAATCTGTAAGCACTATCTGGTCCAGTATCTTTACCTCATCTATTCCCTGTAAGTACGGCTTCACTCTTTGTCCATTCACCTTGAACTTATCTTCATTCTTCTCATTCTATAACTCGACAGCTCTATACGGGAACACTTGGAGTATTCTATAAGGTCCATACCATCTTGATTTTAGCTTACCTGGAAACAACCTCAATCTAGAGTTGAACAAGAGAACCAACATGCCCGGATGTAAGTCCTTCAAGACTATGTTCTTATTATGCATCCTCTTGGTTTTTTCTCTATAAATATTGGCATTCTCATATGCTTCATCTCTAAGTTCCTGAAGCTCGTTCAGTGGAAGTTTCCGCTCCTCTCCTGCTTCGTCCATATAACAATTCAGCTTCTGAAGTGCCTAGCAAACATTGTGCTATAATTTTACCGGCAGATGGCAAACCTTCCCAAAAATCAAACGGTATGGTGTCATCCCAATCAGAGTCTTGAACACAGTCCTGTAAGCCCGCAAGGCCTCGTTTAACTTGAACGACCAATATTTCCTACTTGCATTCACTGTCTTTTCTAATATTAACTTGATGTGTCTATTACTAACATCCACTTGACCGGATGTCTGAGGATGGTAAGGGTTGCAACCTTATGATTCACACTATATTTCTTCAAAAGTGTGGTGAATAAATTGTTGTAGAAATGGCTCACCCCGTCACTGATGATTGCACGAGGAGTCCCAAATCTAGAGAAAATCGAACTCCTCACAAACTTCACAACTACCTTACTGTCATTGGTTTTCGTGGCTATTGCTTTAATCCATTTCGAAACGTAGTCCACATCTACCAGAATGTAGTTCTTTTCGTCTGAAGGTGGGAAAGGTCACATGAAGTCAATCCCCTAAACATCAAAAATCTCCACAACCATTTGACCGGACTGTGGCATCTCATTCTTCTTTCTTATATTCCTTTTTCTCTTACATCTGTCACACTGTAAGCAAAAGTGATAGGCATCTTTGAACAACGATGTCCAATAGAAGTCTGAATAAAGAACCTTCATTGCTGTCTTTCTGGAACTATAGTGGCCTCCACATTGAAGCTCATGGCAGAACTTTATTATATCTAACTATTCACTTTCAAGAATGCATCTCCTAATGATCCGGTACGCCTCATATCTGAACAAGTACGGGTCATTCCAAAAATACTTCCTTGCATTGAAAACAAACCTCTTGTTCCCTTAACTAGTCATGCTTGCTGGGAAGATTCGGTTTGTGAGGTAATTGACTGTGTCAGCGTACCATGGCTCTATGTCGCTCAGTCTCAACACCTGCTCATTTGGAAAACTATCTCTCAATGGAAGGGTGTCCTCCTCCACACAGGACTCTAGCATCATCCAACTCAAGTGGTCTGCTACCACATTCTCACTCCCCTTCTTGTCTCGGATCTCTAAGTCGAATTCCTATAACAGAAAGATCCACTGAGAAAATACCTACAAGGTTAGAGAGGGGGTGAATAGGTTGACACACTAGTTTTAAAAACTCTTTCATGACTTATGTCAAAACCTTAGTGATTGTTATGAGAATACAATTAACACATGTATGCTTAATTCACCACCCGTAGTCTATAAAACATATACCAAGAAACAATGTATCTCATATACAAGTATATTCAATGAAGAGCAAATTCCACAAGTTGTACTTTGAATATTACATTGCAATTACACTAAGTAGAACTATACAACTTGATATAGAATATTAAAAGATACAATGTTTAAACACTTACAACATACAAGAGACAAGTGTTGATCCAACCAATAATATGTGCATCTCTTTCTTTACCAATAACTTGTTTACAAGGATTTGAGGAAATGAAGATCTTAAACAAGTTATATTAATCATACATAAAAATATAAAGATATAAAGATAGAGATATTTGACACGTTGATTTTTAAGTGGTAAACCTCCAAAGAGGAAACATCCACGGGTTGAATCCACAACCACCGGTAAAGCAATTCACTATGACGAAAAGGACTTACAAACTCAAGGCTATCAACTCATGATATCCACCCTAAGCTATCAAATCCTAGTCTACCCTCGGGCCTAATGATCTACCCTCGGGCCTAGTGAACCACCTAGCCTATTTACTATCTAAGATGTGTACTACACCTATAGATTCGTTTTAGGGAGCTTTTACTTAGTTCTAAAGATAACCTAGATCTAGAAACACTCTCTCACACTCTCACTTACATTCTCTACTCAACTTCAAGGAAGATAGGAGATTGAAGCAACTTCAAGGAAGGAGATGATCTCTAAAGGTTCTTCCTCTTTCCTTTCTCTTGTTTTCTTGGTTGTAATGAGTAGCTAAATCCCCTCTAAGGGGTTGATGGAGTAGTTAGTTAATATTGTGCTTGTACATAAACTTGATTCTTTATATATTCATACCTACCTTTCATTGTTCTATTCTTGCTCTTTAATGGTTTTCATTGATTATTTGTTGAGATACATGATCTTGGCAAGTTCTCCTTGGTTTATGTATGAGCATCGCATCTAGATATACATGATGTTTAGTTGTACCTTGCTCAAATGAATAGACGGAATGTCATGAACTCTGATTCTTAAACCGCGGACTCAATCTAACCTCGAATGGGTTTCCAGCACTATACATCCTAGGTCAGTACTCGTGAGAGAATTAGAAGTCAACACTATACATCCTAGGTTGGCTAATATGTAATCGGTTGAATCTTTGATAAGTAGATGGACTTCATTTCCAGACTCCGTATGAACAACCAACACTATACATCCTAGGTTCTTGGTTCACAAAGATTAGTCCCTAATAAGTGGTCCTCACTATACATCCTAGGTTGATCACTTGATAGGGATAAACAACCGACTATATACATCCTAGGTCGGTAACCTTTGAATAGTCGTGTTTATTTACGAGTTTTTTGCATTGCCTAGTATTTACTTTTGAATCCGTTAATTCCTTAGTTTCCATCATCTATATATCCTTCACTGCATTTCCCCTTTATCTAGGTTGCTTTGTTAGTTTAGATTTATTATTGTGTTAAGTCACATTTCACAACATCCTCATTTACTTATTATTAATTACATGAATGCTACTCTAACAATTACTAGTTTTTTCTAGTCCCGTGTCCCTGTGGACGACACCCCACTTACCACTAAACTTGTGTTTTAAAAGCCAATTAGGGCTTGTAAGGGTTTTACAAATAGTTTTGATGGACGGTTTTCTGACGGCGTGAATCGTCATCTGTCAAATGGCGCCGCTGCCGGGGACACGGTGAGTTTAGTAGGATTAGTTCTGCTTGATTAGTGTTTATAGTTAATTACATTTCTGTATTTTATTTTATTTTGTTTTTGTGTCTTTTTACGTCATGCGGTATTTGGTTTGGAATTTCAGGATTCCAAGTATATGCATAGAAAAAGATCACTTAGAGGGACAGTGTTACCTATTGCCGATAATATCAATCAGTTGGGTAGGAGAGTCGGTCAATTAAAAGAGAACATGGCAAACGGGGACCTTCAGAATCAACCCAAGCAGAATATAGGTGATAGGGATGCTCTAAATATGAATGAGCAACAGGCTCACGAGCATGAGGGCAGTGTACATGGGGAGGGACAGTTGGGTCTCACCATGGGCGAGTATACACTTCTATTTGTAAGAAATGTGCCCACCACTATAGTGCTAGATGATGTGGCAAGGCAGTATGAACTGAAGAATATACACTTTAGCCTCCTACCATCTTTTAGTGGAGAGTTACCGAATATTGCCTCTAGTTTATGAAGTAATATGGAGCCACATTAGAGACCTTTCTAGTAATGGCTCGTCAAGCAGTACTGACAAGAGAACAACTTCACCTTAGGTGTTTCCAGTATTGTTTGAAAGATACTACTATGACTTGGTATATGAACTTGAGGCCAGGGTCATTGGTGACATGGAGCCAAGTATGCAAGGTCTTCTTCAACAAGTACATTCCGTCATAAAAGGTGAAGGACCTCAGGTTAAAAATAGCATCATTTGTTGAAAAAGACAGAGAACCATTCCACGAGGCATGGGAGAGGTTCAATCTACTATTAGCTCAGATGGTGCCGCACACATATCATCCAGAACTGAAGGTACATTTCTTCTATAGTGGACTTTCACCTATCACACAAATGATGGTGGACAACACATACGAGGGTATAATAGCTGATAAGAGGGCAATTGAAGCATATGACATCTTGGAAAAGATAGCTCAGAATTCACAGCAGAGAACATCCCGTATGAGAAGGGGTGGAAGGATAGATGTGGGGCAGGACACCCAAGTTTAAATTCAGATGTCCAGAATGAATAAGGAGCTCCAATCTATGAAGGAGCTTATAACTGGAAAGCTAGGACCTTTACATGGGGTTAGTCAAGTCACGGAAGAGACAGAAGGGGGAAAGGGCATTTTGGTCAAGAAGAGCAAGCCCAAGCCTTGGGGAATTTCAAAGGCAACAGAATGACCCATATTCTAATACATACAATCAGTGGTTGAGGAACCATCCCAACTTGTCTTGGTCAAACAACAACCACCTAGGGGCAACAAATTACCAAGGTGGTAACACCAACTACGGTGGTAACACAAATTACCAAAGTGGGAATTTCAATAAGGGGTACCAAAACCGCGGATACAATAGGTTTAACTAGGGAGGTTCAAGCAACAACAACCAATGGGGAAGTACAAGTAACAACCCACTAAACCACCTTAATTCCCAAGTACCAACCAACCAACCAACCAAAGGCCAAATCCTTAGAGGAGATAGTGAGCACAGTTATCAAAACAGTTGGGATAGAGTTCGAAGCTCTCAAGAATACCTTATATGCATCCGAGCAACGGATGACCGCTTACATGCAGTCAAATGATCAAAGGGCGAGTAGCCATTGAGCGTCACTGAAGAAGATGGAAACTCAGTTGGCATAGATTTTTAATGCATTAGTTAAGAACAAGAGTAAGGCATCAAGCACCGATGAGCACATTAACGTGCTAAAGGTAACCGAGCTGGGAGTTGAGGAGGTGATAAAAAAAAGAACCATCCCAACCATGGAAAAGATTCTAGACACCTCCGGTAAAGTGAATATAACGAGGGAGGTGAAGGTTGCACATGATGAGAATGGGAGAAGTGGCACAGACTTCCCCGTTAAACTTTTAGATCCTGAAAGTTTTGTAATAGAGGTGGGAATTGAAAACTCACCTAAGATGGGAGTAATGCTTGATATGAGGGCTAGCATCAATATGATGCCTTTAGAGGTATACAAACAGTTGAAGATTCAGTCAATCAAGCCTACTTCTCAGATGCTCATCATGGGGAACAATTCTTCCACCATCCCTGTTGGTATAGTGGAGGAAGTCTATTTGAACGTGCACAGTTTGATGGTATCGGTTGAATTTGAGGTGCTAGAGTGCAAGAAAGGAGAAACCAGTGGTAGGGACTGGAAATTACTTTTGGGGAGGTCATTCATGGCCACAGCCGGAATGGTTATGGATATCCGTTCTAGGAACATTTCCTTCAACTGTGGAGGAAAGAGTGTTAACTTCATGGTTGATTCCCCTAAAATGAGTCAAGTGGAGGATTGCTTAGTCTTAGAGGCACCCAAATTAAGGAAGAAAAGAAGACGAGTTTTCACTCTTATACAAGCCTGTAAGGGTGTGAATGACATGGAAATGGGTAGCTAAGATTGTTTGAAGGAAAGACAAAAATGTGATCTCGAAGAGGAGGAAGTGATTTTTGAGGAGATAGGTGAGCTTGAGAAAGAAAACACAAAGCTCAAGCTAGAAGTTTATTTGCTTAAGACAGAGAATGGAATGTTAAAGATAAAGGTATATAAATTCTCAATATTGAACAAGAGTCTTGAAGAGCAATTGGTGGAGCTTGCCAAAAAGAAGGAATTAGGCTCTAAGAGCCTAGAGGAATTGGCAAGACTCTCGATGGAATTTGAGGAGGAAAATGGGAGAAGGTCAAGAAAGATGTTATTAAGTGTTGAGACATCAACCAAGGCCATGTTGGATTTGCAAGAACGGTTGAACAGAAAAGAGGATGAATTGAAGCGAGCCAAGGTTAAAAAGTATGATTTGATTATTCAGCTTGACGAGGCAGAAAACGTGGTCAAATCTCTCTAATACGGTCAACACAAAGAGGCCCACATCAACAACAAACAAAGGAGTTTTCCTAACCATCCTCTAACTTGTTATTTTTGTGCAAGAAAAGGGCACATTAAGACTTATTGCTTTAGGTTCCAAAGGTTTAAAGCAAGTCAAGTTAGGTCTAGAATGAATCCACTAAGGGTTAAGCAAGTATGGGTTAGAAAAGACCAAGTTGGTCAATTGCACAAGGTTGGGAGAGATACCGCATGCAAACCATTGGCACCAGTTTCGGTGGCCAAGTTAAGAGTATTCCCCGCTCCGGTCAAACCTCCGTTGGTTGACCATGCCCAACTTTGAGTGCTTTGTACCCATTTTTGAGTGCGTGTAAATGTTTTTGCATTTCGAATGGCTAGTTCTTACTTTAGATAATTTTTTATTATAAGACTTTTTGATTTGTTGTTTATGGTTTGGTGTGCAGGAATAGATTCAGTGTAGAATCTAGAAACTAGAGCTGGGAAACAGTGCGGTTTTTGTGTGGGTCAATCACCCGCACTCCGACAGACAGAGAGCATCAAGTAATAAAGTGCGGGTCACTCACCCGCACTTCACCCGCACTCTGTGCATATTATATATATGCCATGTCATTTTCTAGGGCTCCACCACTTTCAAAAACCAAAAGAACAGACCGAACAACCTTTGTTTTCCCTCGCTCAACCGACAAGTATTACTTGTGCTCCACGTTTCCAATTTTCGGCAACCACGGTATGATTTTCTTTCTTTGATTTCGTTCACTTGCCTCTCTAATCATGATTCCCATCCTTTTCTTCAATTTCTTTTGCCCATTTAGCATTAACTTCATAGTTCAAGATTGGGCCATGAATTCATGCCTTTTGCCATGCTTATTTTGATGATTGTGAGTTGATTTAATTGCAATGATTGTTGAAATTCGGTTTTGATTGTGTCATTCGTTTTTCTCACATAATTTCATGTTTGAATCCAAGATGTTAAATTTTTTATTGAATAACTATGATGATTGAATGATGGGTTGTTGTTTATCTATGCATGTGAATTGTTTGATGATGATTTAACTATCCAATTGCACATGCATGTTCAAACTTCGAATTCAAGGTTTATAGGATTGATTGGAATTTCTATATATGGGTTAAAGCCTTGTTTTTATGAGTTGGTTCGATGATGTATTGTGTATATTGTTGGTGTACATTGTTGTGATTCTACACACAACAGTATCTGGAAGCAGGTTAAAGTGTGGGTCCAGTGCGGGTCACTCACCCGCACTTCACCCGTACTCTATCAATCTGACAAGAATATGCTGTTCTTATTTTTTCTACATGTTTGCCTCATGGTTAATCGATAAGAGTGTTCCCTTAACTGTTTAAATTTCTTATGCAGATGTCAGGGAGGACTAGGCAATCTGCCAAACAAGGGAGTCAAGTTCCTAAGCAACATACAAGGAGGGGAACTCAGGTTCCACCACCGTGTGTCAGGCACAAAGATTTTGAGGACCGCTTGGAGTATTTTAAGGAGTGGGATATTGTGGTTGAAAGAGGCATAGCATTGGATGAGTTAGCAGACACCTTGATTCCTCAAGTAGTGGAAAAGAGAGGATGAGAGACTTTTGTTAGCACCCCGCCTATGTACTGCAGAAGTGTTATGGAAGAATTCTATGCGGGGATGGTACCAGAGGATTTTCAGAGAACATCCACTGTTTTAGTCCATGCGGTACAAGTTCGAATAACGATCACTAACATCAACAAGTATTATCAGACCGAGCTCCTAGATGATCAGGAGGCGGTTGGGAGACTACGCAATAGAGTGACTTTGAATAATATGTTTGTCATATAGAATGTAGAGTTCGCCAACCAATTGGTGATTCGACCAATGGATTTCTAGGTGGCCCCTGATTACAGCATGAAGCATACAAACTTGAGATTGGAGCTGGGATTTTGGCATGTCTTCATCTCCCACTCCCTGATCCCTAGGAAACACTAGACGTCAGTTAACTTCATTGCGGCCATGGTTCTTTACTGCATCCTTCAAAATCAATTGGTTGACATTGGCTTCCTAATCAAGAGAGAGATATTTGAACTGGGTGGCGTTAGAGTTGATAAGCAGCCACTCATCTTTCCTAGCTTGATCACCGCATTTTGCAGAGAGGCGGGTTTGTTTTTCGGGTCCAACTCCTTTGATAGTGGTCCAGGTCCTGTTGGGAGATTCACGTGGAATGATTAATTGAAAGAGCGGGACCCCTCTGGTGTCAGAGTTCAAACTGGGAGGAAGAAAGCCTCACAGGGAGTAGGTACAAGTAGGAAGGCAGAGGAGATTCCAGATCCCATGGGGACTGAACAGGGCCTTGTGGAGTACATGGAGTATAGTCAGATTCCCACACCTTCGCAGGAGACTTCTGAGGAGATCCATTGGCAAACTTTACTGGCGGGTTTGAACGCCCTCAAGACTGACGTCCTTGAGAACAAACAGCAAATTGCTAATAGTAGGGCAGAGTCCTGTGAGTTCTATGCTGACATATGGGGAAATCTCACAGACATGAAGGAGGCGCTCAATCTCCCAGCTTATCCAAGGAAGAAAAAGAGGCCTGCCACCTCTTCACCACCATCAAGAGGCCCAGTCATTGATCCAGAACTCCAGGCTGCAATGGAGATATCTAGGAAAGAGCATGAGGAAAGGATAAGAGCAGAGCATGACCCAAACAGAAAGGGGGTAGCCAGTAGAGCAGAGCCAGAGTTGTCAGACGAGGATTGACTAGCCATTTACTTTATGTATCTTATTCATATTTACTTTATGTATTTAAATTTTTAGTTATATTATTTAGGGTTTTGTTTTATGGACGTAGGACCTATGTTTTGTAATTGCATTTGATGTTCGATTTGGTAGAAGTTTTGTGTGTTTTGTGTTAGGTTCTTGATCTTTTGGGAATCACATGACAACATGCTTGGACAATGGACTTATCTTCCTTTTAAGGGAGTTTCTACTTTTCGATTTTTGTACTTAATTGTTTTTCATATTTGTGGAATGTGATTGGTGCATGTTTTGTTAATATGGTTGAGCATGGCTATACACATAGTGATTAAAGTTTTTGAGCTTATGTTTAGATCTGGCTTGGGGGTTGTTGAGCCCTCCATCCATTGATATTTTGTGCTTTATGCATGTTCTATTATTTTGGGTCTTGGGTGGCATTTCTCCCACCGCTAGGTCATGCCTTGTGGTTACCAACAATGGGGACATTGTTGAGTTTTGGTTTGGGGGTGTGGTATGCCTTGTAGAGTCATCCTTGTGTTTGAATTTTAGGGTCCAATTTTCATTTATACCGCTTGTCCGAATTTCAGACTTTGAGTAAGTTTGGGTGTGATGCTTCTAGAGTGTGCTTTTGGTGAGTTTTGGTATGTGTTGTGAACTTGTGATGTAGCTTGGTGCTACTTTAAGGATTCGCTTACATCTCCATGGGTTTATCCCACCCTTTGGTGTTAAGTTGAAGGGACTCAGTGTTTCCATGCCTAGTTCTAATAATGGAGATCCCCGTGAGATCACAAACACAAGTATTCAAAGTGAGTATTTTGAGTGTTGTTATTGTCTATTCTTAAACACTTATCTCGTCATATATGTCACATGCCATAGGACTTATAGATTATATCGTGATTGCGTGTTGGATGGATTCATTTCCTTGGTAGATGAATTGTGGATGTGATAGTAGGCAATATGTGTGAATTTAACTACCTATGATAGCCTAAACACACTCTTATCCATATTCTGTGCTCCAAAGCCAAACTTGAGGCCAAACACATACTCTTTCATTTTGTACCAATACAACCTAATTCGGGAATGGAAATGGTTCATTTCCCTATGACTCTCTTTTTGGATCCATCACCAAATGTTACACATCCTCATTCCTCCATGACAACAGTCTCAAAGAAACTCTTGTTTCCCTCATGTGCCTAGAGCACCCACTATCTAAATACCAAAAATTAGAAGAACTGGCCTTCAAGGCTAATTGAGCTACATGGCAAACATTTTCATTCTTTCTAATCTACCTAGAAACAATATTTTCTTTCCTAGCGGTCTTTGGTACATGTGCTCTATATGTTCTAGGATCATGCAAATCAATTTTCTCATTCCTAGGAACTTGCATCATGGCTATTTTCTTTTTCTTCTCAATCATGCTTCTAGTTTTACACATTTTAATGTATCGAAAGCACTTTGGTCTAATATGACCATCAAAACTGCAAAAATGACATGTAGGGATAAAGTTAGGGATCATACCATAACCTTGTGCTTGCATTGGAGACTTCCCATGTCATTGTGGTTGAATTGGTTCAATGTATCTTCGTTGATAAACCGGTCTAGCTTGTTTTCTTGCTTGAGGTTACATGATTGGTCTATTTCCTTTGTTGTGGGCCATTTTTTTAAGAAAGTTAACTTGAGGAGCTTTTAAAGGTTGAGCATGTGGTTGTCTTCTTGGAGCCACCTTCACTTGTGCACTATGTGAGCATTGTCATAGATCAATCTTTTTCCTAGAAGTTTTCACCGGTGAGGCTTTTTTGTTGCTCAAAGACTTGACAAAGATGGTCTTGTTGAGAGTGGAGGTCTTCTTGCCATCTTCAAACCCAAGACTTCTCTTGTCATAAAGACTCTTTCCAACACCTAGGATGTGGTCAAGTTTTTCGGTGCTAGTAATCATCCTAGACATTGACTTTTTAGCTTCTTCAAGCTCTCTTTTCAAGCCTTCTTCATTCCTCTTAGATAAGTCTAGCTTCTCTCTTAGCTTATCTTCAATTTTCCTTGCTCTTTCCACTTATTCACTTAAGTGGTCATCATGTGTTGAAAGCTCTAGATTTTCTTCCTCTAATATCCTTAGTTTTCTTTTGTTCTTCATCATTGAGCTTTCACACTTGACTATATAGTCATAAACATCCATATTCTCTACATTTCCTTCTATAGAGTTAGATGAGGAGTCATCTCACTTGAGTCATTTTCCTTTTGACTCACTTCCTCTTCTTCACTAGATCCTTTGCTCTTATGGGAGGAGGCAAAGGCTATGAAGTTAGCAACTTCATCATCATCATCAGAAGACTCATCTCCCTCATTCAAGTTATCACTTCCACTCCAAGTAGCAGCCATTACTTTTCCCTTCTTGTTTTTCAAATTCCCATAATCGGGTGCAATGTGTCTTACACCACCACACTTATAGCATCAAATCTTTTTCCTTTCGCTCTTCTCTTTCCTAGGCTCAAACTTCTTGAAGGGAACCTTTTTCTTCAAGTCTTGGACTTTGGATCCCAAACCCTTCTTCTCGAACTTGACAAACTTCTTAAATTTTCTTAGCAACAAAGCCATGTCTTCATCTGAGTCATCCTTCTCCTCCTTCTCAACATTGAAGGCTTTCAAAGCAATTCCCTTTTGCTTTTTAGGAGGTATAGAGGTAGGACCTTTCCTGGACTTATATGCTAGATGTCTCCCAATCATCTCACTTGGCTTCATATCCTTATAGGTGTTATTCTCCTCTAAAGCCGTTACCTTGGACTCAAACCTCTCGGGAAGTGATCTCATAATATTTTGTTTAATCCTTCTATCCGAGTAAGGGTCACCAAGTTGATGACTTTGATTGACTATGTCCATCAACTTGATCTTGAAGTCGTTGAAGCACTCATTCTCTTCCATCTTGAGCATCTCAAATTGAGTTTGGAGGACTTGAAGCTTCGAGTCCTTAACCACTTCAGTTCCCTCATGTGAAACTTCTAGGATGTCCCATGCCTCCTTATCTATCCTAGTGTTTTGAATCAATTTATATTGATTTTTGTCAATTGCACATAGGATGGCATGCATCGCCTTCCAATTCCATTTTGATGCATCAAACTCTTGCGCATTCTATTGCGCCTTAGGCTTGAGAACATCCTCTCCTCCACCCGTAGGAGTCATCATCGGTGATATGTAGCCGTCTTCAACCGTCATCCATGCCCTATCATAGATTTGGCAAATATACGACTCCATCTTGCCTTTCCAAAAGGTATAATTCAGCCCGGTGAGTATAGGAGGTCTCGTGCTAGAAGCATTCTCGTTGTCACCACCATTTCCACTATTTCCATTCATAGTGTTTATGAATGAATAAAATGAATGCAAATGTATGAATGATAAAAAATCACACAAAATGCAAACCACACCAAAATGAGCTAGGATCACCTAAGTATATCTAGGAACCCGTTCTGATACCAATTGAAACTAATTACAGTGTATTAAATATTAATCTAGAATGAGAGGTGAATAGATTTTAACTAATTTTACCCAATTTTCGTGTATGGTCAAGATTACGAAAATACCTCTAACTAGTTAAAATAATATAGCAAGTGTAATATGATACGGAATTTAAATAACACTTAATATATACATGGAAACCCAACCACCGGGAAAAACCACTGGCTGTTAAGTACGCCACACTCACCTCGAAACCACTAATTGAAATGGAGTTTACAATCTATGTAGACCTCGTCAAACACTACAGTCAATAACCCCCCACTTCTACCCACGGGCCTTTAAAAGTGGTCCTAATTCAATTTGCTTATGGCTTAAGAAATCTTAGCCACAAGTGTTACTTCTCAATGAAGAGATAATAAAACCTAAGTGAATATATGATGATATTCAATGTGCAAATAAAACTAGGTAACCTTAGATGCTTATCTAGGATGATGAAATAACAATTAATTCAATCCTAGATATCAATAACTAAATGACATGTCATAAAGCTTAGCTAACCATAGATTAAGCAAACCTAGATAGCTATCAAAATACAACACTCAATCATATCAACACAACAATCTCTATCTTGATTATTAGAATTTAGTCTAAGAACAAGCAAGTAATCTAAGAGATGTCTTGATAAATAAAACACTAATTATATATGATAATAGTGAAGAACATACCAAGGGATTTGTGTTGAACAAGATCCATGCAAGCAAGCATCCTAACTATGCTAGAAAATGCATAGATGATATTTTGATGCATATGTAAATGGGTTTGAGTGATTAAATGAGCAATCTTTATTGCTATTTCTCTCAAAAATCTCTCTTTTAAACTTAGGGTTCTTGATCATCAAAGAGTCACACATAGACTATGAGGAAGTGGTGTATTTATAGAGGGCCAAAAAAGTTAGAGTGAAAAGACAAAATTGCCCCAATCTTATAGAAATATTTGCTCATTGTTCTACGGCTATGGACCGCAGAATCGAGGGCGCAAATTTGAACCTAACGCTCTGGTCCATTTTCTATGC
Source organism: Acer negundo (assembly GCA_035582765.1). Taxonomy (NCBI): domain Eukaryota; kingdom Viridiplantae; phylum Streptophyta; class Magnoliopsida; order Sapindales; family Sapindaceae; genus Acer; species Acer negundo. The sequence goes on along the minus strand of CM069232.1, from coordinate 4,990,631 downwards.
CCTTGTTTTGCGGCCTCTAACCGCAGAACCCAATGGCGCAGTAGTGTCAGGTATTTTGACACTTCATTTCTGTGCCCTGTTTTGCTGTCACTGGCCGCAGAACTAGAGCCCATTAAATATGCGACCCTATTCTCGAATCCTCCTAGAAGACAACTTCCAAAAAAACAAGCTCAATGAAGAAGAGCATGAAGGATTTAAACAGACAACCACACATAAAAAATACAACAAAGAAGTGCAAGTGTGGAAGTGAAGAGAATGCATAATAGCTATGACCATGTATGCAATCAAGGCAAGTGAGTGTGTGCAACTAAATCTCTTCAAGAAAAAATAAGCACTAGAGATATACCTTTGAAGTGCTTGTCAATCTTGTGGTCCTTGAGAGGGCCTTTGAACTTGATCACCTATCACCTTTGCTACCCTTACATCAAACCCAATTTATGGTTTGTCCAGGAAATAAGCCAATCAATAAATGGGAACCTTACATGCACTGATGTAAATATATGGTCGAAGATATAGAATATGAGCCACTAGTTTTACATGCTTTGACTCAATTACGTATGCACTTGTCAAAACTAGTGGCTCACATTCAATATCCTCATAAAGTTATATCAGTGCGCACTGACTAGATCGGGACTGATTTATAGAAATGTTCAAGTCAGTGTGCACTGATGTAAATTACAAGGATATTGAATTTACGCACTGTATAGATATATATATATATATATAATGGTCAACATGCAAGGCACTGATATATATTTATCCATGGCTCGGTGCAAACTAAGGATGAGGATTTCATATATATTTATATATATATATATATATATAGTTTTTCTATTGTCAGTCCGAACTAATATAAAATATATCAGTTTCTTTCATGTGGGTCATTGGATTTGAATGCTTTGACTTGGCTGCATGCACTTGTCAAAGTATCTTTTAAATCCAACGGCCCACATGCAAGCAACTTATATATTTTAAATAAGTTCGAACTGACAATAAAAAAACTGTATAATTTTCAGACGTTCTGACTCTATAATTTTCGGACATCCAACCACAGCCACACATTCACAGTGGGCCCACAACCATACATTAACAAATACCCACACCCAATATTTGTTAATTAACTTATAAAGTCAACACGGTCATAATTGTAGATGTATTATATATACAGTCCTATTCTCATACGGACGTCATAATATAACCTCATGAGGATATTGAATGTGAACCACTAGTTTTGACAAGTGCATACACACTTGAGTATATTGAATGTGAAATATATATATATATATATATATATAAATTTTCAAATGAAGACGTCCTAATATAACTTCATGAGGATATTGAATATGAGTCACTAGTTTTACATGCTTTGACTCAAGTGTGTGTGCACTTGTCAAAACTAGTGGCTCACATTCAATATCCTCATGAGGTTGTATTAGGACGTCCGCATGAGAATGAGACTAATATATATATATATATATAGGCAGGGATGGAGCCAGGATCTTGATGTAGGTGGGGCGCTATAAAATAATGAGTTAAAGCATATCGACATATATGTTATAGGTTATGTTAAAGAAAACATTAATTAAAAAATGTCGTTTATGTTTTAAAAAATGTAGTTTGTAAATAAATAACTAACTAAAGTATGACATGGTATTACAGTGAATAAGTAAGATTTGGAGAAAATATTTTTATGTATACAATAAAATTAGTTAAGATAAAATTTAGTAAGGTCTCATTTGTTTTTTCGTTTAGACAATGAATAGTGTTGAATGTTATAGAAGACTAAACAGTGACTGCAAACTGAAAACTGAAAAACACCCATGTTTTTTTCACTAAAAAACTGAATAAAAGAGATAAGTTGTTTGTTTTTTTAAGTTATATTTTCTAAAAATATATATTTTGACATCTATGCCCTTCTAACTATTATTTGTTATATATTTACATTTTAATATATTAAGGACAACTATAACAAGTAATTTACTAATTCTAAAACAAAATTGTTTACTAAGTAATAATTTTTCAATTTTATATAAATAATTAGAAAAAATGCATATGAATTTTATTTAATTTTATTATGTTGATGTCCATTCCATACAAGGAAAAAAATATTAATACGATTAGGGTTTTGAAAGAAAACAAAATCAGAATTATGTTATATTAATGAGGAAAATAAAAAGTCCTTATTGGAATATGCTAGGTAACCCAGACCCAGTCGCCATTTGTTTGAGTTTTCAAGCAACTAGGTTTTGTGATGATGTACTTGTTTACGGTGAGAAGAAAAAAAATAGTATTAATACGATTAGGGTTTCAATAGAAGACACGATTTGAACTAAGTTAGATCAGTGATGATAGTTTCGAAAGTAATAAATTGTATTCAATTCTAGTGGTTTTTTATGAAGTGAAAAGTGAAAAAATTTAACATTCAGTGTAACAAGTGGTTTTAAGGGTTTTTTAAGTGATTTTATCACTTAAAAAATAAAACAAATTAACTTAATGAACATAGTATAAGTACAAGTGCCATTAAGTATTAAGTGGACAAATCATACAGGGGCTAAGTGTAAATTTAAAACCTAAAAAGTAATTATGATTGATATAACAATATATATATATATATATATATATTGTGATTTGATTTGATTTAAATTTGATATATAAAGAAAGAACTAATATATTTACATTCAAATATATACTATACATGTGTACATACAATCTTATAAATAACAATGCAATTTAAAAGAATCAGAAAAATATAAAAATGAAATAAGGGTAAAACATAAAAGTAAAAAAAAAAAAAAAAAAACTCAGGAAGACTTTAGTGGCTCAATATAAGGTAGTGTTAAGTCGGGGTATTGTTGTATTATTATTTTTTGTTTCAATCTTCCTAAAAGGTTGTTCAGAATGGTATCGTGTAATATTGTTTATGTAAATAGTTGGTTTACGATTGTTACACAATAGGGTATGTTGACAAACAACCATCAACCCAATTGACATGGTCATGTTCCCACTTTTAGAAATTTATCTTACACGTGCCAAAGCACTATAAAACAAATTCGGTATATGAAAGGGGTGTTTTTAAATAGGATCCAAAGCCCTTCCCCTAATTTCAATATAATGACCATAGCCCATGATACTGTTTGTATCACTCGTACTATGATGGAAGATAGTTAAAAATTTCTAATACATGGTGTTTAAGTAAATAGGTTATTCTAATAAGCAACGGTTGTTTAAATCGTGTAGGATTTTTAAAAATATTTTATCGTGTCAGTGTAGGTACATTGTATGATTCGTCAAAGTTGTACATGGGTATAAGCTATATCATCAATTTATGTATGAAGATTAGTTCTCGTCTCATTGAATATTTTCCCCTCGTTCAATTACAAAATATCATTTTGACTCTGGTTGGGATGCCATTTCTGGATGGTCAAATACAACTTGAACTACTCACCACTACTTAATTGTCAAATCAATCAATATTATTCGATTGGGCCAGACCCCAAGACCAATTTTCTACATTTCATTATTACCCATACCCTATTCGTAGAGAACGAAATCTTGGAAATGTGACCTGGAAATAGGGTGGGTAGAGAACAAGCAATGATGGTAACCTTAGAAAGTGGATTTTAAGGGTGGGCAAGGGTTTGGGTCAATGACCAAAATTTAATTGATACGACACTTAAAATGGGAACAAGTCAAACGTCAAAATCGAATGAGTTATCCCACAAATTTACTAAATCGTTTATTGTAAACGTATATCAAGGTTAACTGTACACTTCTGGTTCGATGGTAAACAATATTGTTGATACAGAAGTTTAAAAGTAAGCCTAATGTAAAGGGTTGTACTACAGACATTGTAAATCATCATCTCCAACCCTAAAACCTAATTTGGTGCAACCGTTGACTTAAAATGGGGCAACTTCCACAAGATTTTTTTTTAACATCTCAAACCCTTTGGACCATCCAAGATTTTATTAAATATGGGTCAAACTGTATATAAGTAAAACTTTAGGGATGAAATAATAAACAAAAATTAATCTCATTCTTGTGGCAATTGAAGACTGTTGCGCCAGGGTTCCCTTTAAACTGTGGATGAAGGTGGAATTAAGCGCATAATATTTACACTTGGATGGAGACCAATTCATGTTCTATGTTATGTTTGTTAACTGATGTATTTTGCCTATCTGTTTGAAAAGTCCACCCTTAAGAATCGTTCAGACTTATTCCCACTTCTAATATGGAGTGAGATTTTTTGGATTTCATCAAGATTTAAACGGCTATAGATAATAATTAACATTATTCTAAAGGAAAAGAAAGTGAAGCAAGCTTGTTTTATGCGTATCAATGGGAGCATTTTTATCAACATCGACACCTCCACCAATTTACAAGTGAAGTTGGGGAATGGTGTTCTTGTACATGTTAAAGGTAAGGGGACAATTGGTGTTCAAACTATGAAAGTTGTTAAGTAAATCTCAAAATTTGCTAAGTGTTAAGGGTTGTTCAAATAGTTTGATAACTGTAGTGAAATGTGAATATGTACAAGTATTTTTCTATATTTGAACTACAAGGTTAGTTTCCGATTATAACTTAAAAAAGCATTGAGAAGGAACATAACTTGTCAAGATTTTACAACACAAAATCGACAGATGATTTCACAGACAAATAAGGTGTGACTAGAACTTTTTAACATGGGTTATCTAATCCAATTACAAAACAACAACCGTTTTTTAAAACTGAAAACAAATGGCAATAACAAACCTAACATAAAACGCTATTAGCAAGTCCTGAAATGGATTCTAGGAACAAAACAACCATCACTTGCAAATACATGTTTGGTGGTGCTGTGGTAGTGACTGGCTGAATGTATTAATGCCTTGAACCCGAAGGACGATTCTTAAATAGCGTACAACCCTTTTGACACCGAAGACGGTGGACGAGAGACATCGAATTAGGATTATCTATGGTATTCTTTAACCTGTAAACATCTCTCTCCAGTTCCGCGATGCCAAATTTGACAAATGTTGATCGATAATGGGACTGTGCTTCGTTTCTTTCCACTACTTTCTTGTATTCAATTGTAACATCCATGAGGTCTTTCAGAGAGTTGAAGCACCTGCTTACGCATAAAATAAGTCGATCCAATATGGTGGATTCGTTGTCATCATCTGACTCCATCTCTACAGACCAAAGTTTTTTTTTTTTTAGGAAGCTCTACAGACCGAAGTTAAGCCTGTTAACAAAATCTGATTCTAAACATAGAGGGGCACACAGCGCACTCATTGGCGGAAACATATATGACAATTTCGCCTTTAATTTTAAATTTATTGGAAAATAGTATAATCATCAAATAGAAATCACCAATGTATTATGTATATAACAATATCATCAATGATGTAAACGGAATATATTTGTTGGTTGTCCACATGTCCATAATTTTAGATGGTATTACATGTCCATAATTGAGTTATTATGTATTTATTGTTTTTCCTGTTTTAGTAAAATTATAGTTGTTAGCTTGTTCCCTTAGGGCTACCGTTAAATATATACTTAATCCAATGATAAATTAACGGAAATAACAATATTTTGAAATGGAATAAAATAAATGTCTCATTGTATTAGTATAATTGAAATGAATGAAACTAATATAATAGTAATGTGGCATTGTAGAGATTGCTATAATTATCATTATTTTTTCATTGACATTAATCAAGATTTCATATTTGTTATGTTTTATGTTTTGAAATATCACATGCTATATATAAATATATTTTTCTCGAATAAACTCTTACATAAATTTCGGTCTTTTTCAGTACGGGGAAGGACACGAACCCTCGACCTCGTGGTGCAAATGTAAGAGGTTATATAATTAGACCAACCTCAAGCTATGTTTTAATTAGTATTCAATAAAAGTCAGAGGTCTCGGCAACCAACGATCCTTATAGATAGATATGCTCTTCCCATCACTAATACGCCACCGGCAACCAATCTCAAGCAACTCTTTACCCCAAACAAGACTCCTCCAAAGATAGGAACTAGAGGAAATGTGACCGACTTGCAACATAAAAGAGTCCAGAAAATAACGAGACTTAAGGACCCTAGCAGCAAGCGACTCCGGGCGGCAGGCAATCCTCCAAACTTGTTTGGCCAGCAAAGACTTATTAAAAATAAAGAGGTTCCTAAAACCAAGACCACCCATATCTTTATTGTGGCACAACTTGACCCATGAACACCAATCGATCTTCCTTCTGTCATCATTCGAGCCACACCAAAATCTGGCACTTAGCCTATGAATCTTATTAATCAAGCCTTGGGGAAGCTTAAAGAGAGACATAGAGTAAGTTGGGATAGCCTGGACAATAGCTTTCAACGGAACCTCTTTCCCTCCCACAGAAAAAAGCTTATGTTGCCATCCTTTAAGCTTTCCCCAAACACGATCCCGAATATTTACGAAGAGCAAACTCTTATTCTTACCATCTAAACACGGAAAGACCTAAGAAACACTCATGGCAAGCCACTAACTGAACCCCCCAAAAATTGGTCAGATTCACCGCCCGACCCCTTGAAACCTTAGAGCTAATGCACATCGCAAATTTATGGAAATTCACCAACTGACTCAAACTTTGCAAGCATAAGAATCCAAAACATCATGAATAGCATGGCAATCTCTCTTCGAAGCATGAGTAAAAAACAAGCTATCATTAGCAAAAAAGTGGGGGGAAATTTTCGGACCCCCCTATGACATCGAAAACCCATAAGGTCCCTCCGAAGCACTACGTGAAGGAAAAAGTGGGATAAACCCTCAGCACAAATTAAGAAAGGTAGGGCGATAAAAGGTCTTCTTGACGAAGGTCTCCAGAAGGCTTTAGTGAGCCGAAAACTGTTCCATTCACAATGAACGAAAAGGAGACATAAGTCACACATCGCATAATTCGATCAACCCAGGCCACAGAGAACCCTAACCGCCTCATCATACCTACTAAGAAAGACCACTCCACCTTATCATATGCCTTTGACATATCTAGTTTTAGGGCCATTGCTCCTACCTTACCCTTTTTTCTGGTTCTCAAAACATGCATACACTCAAAACTCAACATCGCATTATCAACAATAAGATGACCTGGAACAAACGCACTTTGTATCTTAGAGATCACCTCATCAAGGGCCCCCTTAAACCTATTAGCAATCGCTTTACTGACAATTTTATATAAAACATTACACAGGCTTATGGAGCAAATATCCAACAGGCGCTCCGCTTTCTTAACTTTCGGGATCAGAGTCATTAAAGTACCATTTGCCTTATCAAGGTCGTGGCCCTCATTAAGCATCCCCAGGCAAGCACATGTTACCCTATCCCTGACTTCCGGCCAATATCTTTGGTAAAAGAGAGCAGGCAACCCATTAGGACCAGGAGCTTTCGTGGGATACATATCAAAAACAGCCCACTGCACCTCCTTAACCGAAAAATTACTATCAAGGAAGGAATTAAATCCCGAAGACAACGAAGTTTGAACCCATTGAAGGACCCTATCAAGCTCGACCTGACTCAGATTACTAGAGAAAAATAAGTCAGTAAAATAATTTTCCACCACTTTATGAATGCCCTTTTGATCATCCACCCACTTCAAATCATCTTCAAAAATACCATTAATAGAATTTCTAGCTCGGCGAGCCGAAGCCGTATGATGGAAAAAACTTACTGTTTTTGTCTCCATTACGCAGCCAGCTCACCCTCAACCTTTGACGCCAAAACACTTCTTCTTGATCTAGTAATCCATCCAACTCCTTCTCATTTTTGCGGATGCTACCCTAAACACCTGGATAAATATTATGTAGTGTTGCATACAGCCTTATTATAAATATAGAATAGATTTCTACTTTAAAAAAGAATAATATGAATAGAAAATTAAAATTAAACAAAAAAGTTATGAATCGTTGTTTAAATTTTTTTTTATTTTATATTTACTTATATTGTATGATATTTTCTTAGTATTAATTGGAATCGATAAAACATAGAAATTGCAAAATAAATAAATAAATCACAAAAAAAAATGTAGATAAAGATAAAAAAAAATGAAAATAATGTTTTAACTGTTGATTTCTATTTGACTTATAATTTGAATTTTATGAACATCATTTAAACTTCTTTTATATTTCCTATAATGCTTAATGAATAATATATTATTATAGAACTTCAACATACAATGTGTCAACATAAGAAGGTTTGACAATTAATTAATATTTTTTAAATTATATTCAACCCTTCATTTTTTTTCAATTCACAGTTGGTTTTATAGATTTAATAATAATTGTTACTATTATTAAATCATATATTTTTCCTTTAATGTTTGATGAATAATATATTATTATATCTATGTTTAGAAAATTTAGTATAATGGAGTCTCAAAGAGCAATAAGCTTTTGCTATTAAGTAGATATTAATAATTGTAAAAAAAATCTAATTTTTTATTTTTATAAATCACATATCAATAGATAATCAAAAGGCAATCCCGTAATTAATAGAATAGTGAATAAATTCTCTAAACAAATATCATAACTGATTTTTAATTATCAAGTATTATTATTATTTGAAGTATTACATTATTTGGTAAGTTTAAAAGACAAGCCATAAGTTCTTTTTTTTTTCTTTACCAAAGCTATTAAGTAGTTATTAAGTGTAATAAATTTTAACAATATAATCTCTTTTCATAAATCACACATATATATAGGTAATCAAAATGAAATCTCATAATTAATGAGATAGAGAATAAATTGATTTTTAAATTTTTTTTTTTTTTTAAAGGATCCCCTTTTTTGGTAAGATTAAAAGACAAGCCATAATTTTTTTTTTTTTTTTTTACCAACAAGCCATAAATTCGTATTAATTAGTTTTTTTATTTTTTTATTTTTTTTAATTACTCATTAGTTATGAAATTGACTCTTCATTCTATTCATTGTCCCATTAATTATGAGATTGACTATTGATTTTTCTATACTATTAATTATTTTATCTTATTTTAGAGCCTTAACATGCCACGTGTCGGTATGAGAAAGCTTAACCATTAATTAGTTTTTTTTTTAATTATATTTGACCTTTCAGTTTTACATTTTTCAACTCTTCATTTTTTTTCAATTAACGGTTGATTTTCTAGATTTAATGAGAATTATTTTTTATTGTATATAATTAAATGAGAATTATTACTATTAATAGATCATATATTTTCCTTTAATGCTTAATGAATAATAAATTATTATAAAGTCTCAACATACCACATGAGAAGGCTTGACTTGACCATTAATTAATTTTATGTTGGAGATGTCAAAGAATTAAATCGAGAGAAATGCCCCATGATTGTTTTTCATCACCAATGTATCAAATATTTTAGACCAATAAGTTTAATCATGACTATTTAAATTACTGTTGCGTTACATTTTATAATTCGCATACATCATGTGGGATGCAATCTAGTATTATTCTATTTTGCAAGTTGCAACTACTCCTAAATTGAAAAACAATTGTGATTTGACTTATTTATTCCTTCTCTAAGCTTCTGTTTGGTATGGCTTTTACAAAGGCTAAAAATATATATATATATTTTAATGTTAAAAGCTATTTTTAGGTTTTTATTATTTAATTTTTATTTTAGTAAAAATCAAAACAGTTTTTTTAATATATGGATTGTCTATATTTACTAGAATTAGCACATAATTTGGACTTTTCTAGAAAGCTTTTTTTGAACTTTTTTTAAAATATATGAATTGTCTTAACTACCCTTTATAAATTTTAAATATTCTACTGTACAACTTTTCATTATAGATACATTGTAAACATTTTTTTTTTTTAATTTACACGACCAAAATTTATTTTTAAAAATACATTGTCAATATTTTTTTGTAATTTATACGATAAAAAGCTTTTTGTTTTTATTAAAAGCTCTACTTAATAAAAACTATATCAATAAAATATCTGTTCTAGAAGCTCTACTCGAAAAGATATACCAAACGCACCCTAACTCAACTCGTATATATTCGAAAGTGAGAGATACGAGACAAAGAAAGTGAACAAACTCATTGCAAAAAGCCAAAAAGATATCCTTCAAGCTAAGCAAACGGACCATAGAACAAAGACAAAAATAAGAACCCTTTTAGCCTTGTATTATCAGCACTTAACAACAGTTGTCATCACTACAAAGTTCCACACTTCCACAAGATTGACGTCTTTTTGCCATACGATCAAAAATCACACCGGTTAGGAGTAGGGAGATATGCACATACTAAAAAAACCTCTTTTGAATTCTAGCATGTGTATTTGCACATTCTAAAGTTGGGACTATGAAACGAAAGGGAAATAGCCATCTGATATGTCCTCCCTAAATCTCAATTGTTCATGTATTTACTTCTTATGACTACAGGAAGTGTAGGAATGGAAGAAACAGAGACTAGAATGAGAATCAGTCTGCAAACGCCTTCTTCCTTGTGTGTAACTTTATTACCTAACCTCTCTATCCACACTTTGTAAAAAATACTAACCCCATCTAAGTTCAACAAATATTGATATTATTAACAAGACTCATGGTAATGTCATCAAAAGCTCTTTCTTATCATATATACAACACATACAAATATACAGAAAAGCACTTTGATTTTCTTTATCAGGTTCAAGTTTAGGCATCAACACACACGCTTATGGCATCTAGCTCAACATGCTGCTTACCCTCATTCTGGGGATAAACAATAACAGTTGCATGAGCCTCTACCCGTAAAGATTGATTGTCACCCGGATGGGAAATGGATATTGAGCTTACTACAGGGTTCCCATCAGCCGTAATATTAGAGTCACTTTGATCTTCTGAGATGATCTCCCATTCCTCTTTCAGTGAAGTAACTTGTAGACCTTTCTCCTTGTGCCTTTCCATTTCAAAAGCAGTGGGCAGTATCACATAATCATTTATTGGGTTGTAGTAAGGGTCATGGTCCGCTTTCAGCCAATGCTTGAGGATTCTGAAAACATGATGCTCACAAAGAATTCCTCGGTGTTCACCAGGGACTCCAACCCTTGCTTCTGCATTGAGCCCATCAGCCTGGATGTAACATAAAGGAAATACATCACTTAGAGATGTGTTCTCAGTTCATATAGCAAAACAATTACATAAAAGTGATAAATTCAGTCCCTCTCGTCTTCATTGTGATAAGCATATATAATTAACAATGTTACATTCTGTTAACATATAATGTAAAGTGACGAGATAAACTTTTAATTGGGAGTGATAACAGACAAATCTATTGGGTTATTTCCATCACAACTTAGATGGATGAACATCAAATCACAAATAATCATTATCTGTAAAGCTAGCAAACCTTGGCTGATTCTGCTGGAACTGTCCCATCTCCATCAACACATACATATTTGGGCTGAAATTAAACAAACATGAATTAAATTAAGTATACATGTCACCAAAAACAAAAATCCATACATACATACATACATTATAAATTTTAATGAGTGGAAAAGGTGATATCTACATCAACAGGTAAAACCGCTCAGAAATTAACATTGACAAGTAATGCCACATAACATGAGAACAAACAGAAAGTAAGAGACAATGACCTGAATGAATGGTAGTTGTTCAAGATCTGTGACAGGCGTATCCTCACTTCCATAGCTGCACAGTAAATTAAAATTAGAGAAGGCATAACCTAGTAAGAACTGATGTTTTACACAGCTGAAAAGTTAATTAAAAACTTCAAAAACATTACCAGACACTGTGGGGTGTCTCAAGATTGATTCCATATATGTTGTAAAATTTAACTGAAGAAGGAACCTTAGCTTGAGACAAAATCTCACGTGTTTCATCAGCCCATTTCAAGATCTCCATGTTCAAAGGTAGAGGCATGGTCTTCCCATCATAATTAACCTGATCCATCAAGTATTATGTACCATTAAATTCTTTAAAAAAAAAGAAGAAAGAAAAAAAAAAAAAAAGATTAAAAGCCGTATAAGCACAAATCCAGAATTGCATAGTGACAATCATGGTTGCTACTCATGAATACTAGAGAAACCACTTTATCACAATTATGGGTGCATGATAGTCAACCACAGAAGTTGAAACGATATATTTTCCAAAGATAAAGCACATGAGGGTATATAGCAGCTCCTACTCTCTTCAATATTTGGAAAAAGAAATTTTTTTTTTTTTTTTTTTGAAAGAAGGAAAAAGAAGATATGAAACCATAAAACTGAATGTCATTTGTTGACAACAAAAGTTGGTGATTTTCATAAGGTTAAAAAAAAAAGAACAAAATAAAAATAAAATCAATGTTATGGAACCATGAAGAATGCAGACATCCAAACACTCGATGCAAGATTTTCAAATTTCATGAATGTGTACTCTCATTTAAAGGTTATTAAAAGCTTCACCAATCTGATTCACACAAGGAAATTCATTGCTCACCGTATTACTTGAGAGAGCTTCCTTTATAATGTTTCTACTTTCTTCTTGGGGACAAGACTCCAAAATAATGTGAGAGTTTCCATCATCATCTTGTTTCTCTCTCCAGATTTCCAGGAGAGGAATGTGTTGCCAGCGAAATTTCCGGCAGGCCATCAACTCATATACTGACGGACATTCAATCAACTGAAATATAGAAGTATAAATTATTAATCTAAACTACTTTACTATTTAGGAAAAAATATAAGAATATGGGCAAAGGAAATAAGTACAAGCATTTATGAATTGATGTATTGAGTAACACTACACCAATTTGAACATTCTAACCACCAAAACGGAATAAATTTGCCACAAATTCAGTAATCAGTACATCTAAGTATCGGCAACCTTGAAATAGATCATTATATTGGAAAACAACAAAATGTTGTTAGGTAGGGAAGAATGGCACAATGTAAAGTTGTAAACCAGTACATCTGAGTATCAGTATACTTGAAAATGATTATTATAATGGAAAACAACAAAATGTTGTTAGGTAGGGCCGTAGGGAAGAATGGCACAATGTAATCTATGATGCCAAAAATCAATACCAGAGCGCAGCAGCAAACTCTATATTCCTGCAGAGCCAGGCAATCACTTAAGAAGGAACCATTCCTCTCTGTGCTTAGTGGCTACAAGTGTAACTACATATCAATTGTAATTTAATTTGGATATCACTTATCACATATCAATAAATGATCAATCATTTATATATGCTGCCATGGAAACACAGAATGCCATGCATTGAGCCTCAATCAACATATGGTCCTCTCCCTTTGGATCGGCAATAGTAACTGCAACAGCCCCCACACAGCAGGTATAGATATACCTTAACCATCAGCAATCACCCTGAAACCACGGACTTCTAACTAATGTGGCGAGAAAGCTCATTTATGAACTTGGGTCCAACCACAAATTTTAGTACAGAAAACCGATTACTTATAATTGGAAAAGAAAACTATGGTCCAAAGTGTATTTTTCTTGCTTTATTTTTATTTTTATTTTTTTTTTTTAGGATACCAAAAGGTACAGATTTATTTATTTTAGGATACCAAAAGGTACAGATTTAAAGCTCAGCACAAAGTGTATGTAAAATAACAATGCTCTGTGGTGTTACAGAATCTATACAAACCAGGACCTCTGTATTGTTCGAACTTCGAAGTTATGCTTAGATTAAAATTAAACAAAAAACCACTCATTCTTACATGGCTGCATCACAAAATTATATGGGTACTGACACAAAACAAGGAAGAAAGGTTTTGGTAGAAATCCATTGAAAACACAATTTCAACACTAAAAAGAGGAAAACTTTGAAACTTTGTACATGCATGCATTTCAAACTGCCAAATGTAAAGCACCCATACCAGCTGGTGCATGCTCCATTTAGATATAAAAAAATTCTGCTCCCACCCGTCAACAAATGACATCCCATTAAGAAGGGTTGAGGTAATATACCCAGGCGCACCTGTTGGAAATTTCAAATAAACCAAGTTTCAAAGTCAAAAGCATGCAAACATCCCTTACCAGTATAAGTTGAGAGATGGAAACAAAAACCAACACATCAATCCCCTCATTCAGGTTAGATGTTTAAGTACAATTTAAAGCCATGATTCCAAATTGCATTGATTAACTGATAGAAAACTATGCTGATAAAATTGCATATGGACATATTAATATAAAGGGTCACACTAAATCTACTTAAAATTGTGACTTAAAATTTAGACTTCAATCCAACAATTGAGATTTGAATGCATTTATAACTTTTGGATTAAGAGCACATGGGTGGTTAAGAGGTTGAATTCAAAATTTTAAGTCACAAATTTAAGTTGGTTTAGCCTAACCCTAATATAAATATTCAATATAACAACTTAGTGATTAATCCTTCTAAAAAAACATATCTTATAAGGCCACATAATTTGTAGAATGTTGTTCACGTCATTAAAAATGACTGCCCTTAAAATGTAAGAACTGATGACCAACCAAAAGAAGTATCAGAAAATCTATCAGTGGAACAAAATTACTGAAAGGCTCTATACAGCAATGTTCTCCTCTTCTTCCTAAAATCTTGGCAACATTACATGTTTCACATTTTTTCCTTTTCCCCACTTCTCATCTCATTAACCCTACATATACAGATTTTAGAATTTACATAATACAGGAAAATGGTCAAGTAATACCTTTCCCTACTAAAAGAAGAGTCATTTTTTTCTCATGAAAATTCACATCACATGTTTTTTTTTTTTTTCTCCTAATCAAATTATTCATGGGAAAAAAAGACAGCCTTGTTGATCTTTTGCATACAATCAACAATCATTTACCTTGGAATGGTGCAGCTATTGCAATCCAATTCTTCACATATTTCTCAAAAATCTGGGGAAAATATAGGAGGAACAACATAAAAATGTAGGATGTAAATTAAACCTAACGTAAAAAAACATTAACTCATAGGTTACATACTTACAGATTAAAACTTGAAATGGTGGGAAAGAAAGAAAAATGGAATGATATCCAAGAAGGTAAGAGAGCAAAATCTTACATCACTGTGCAAGCACATGAAACATTTCACCAGGATACCCCCCATGGAATGACTGATAATATTTATTTTTTTTCCTCCCGAAGCATGATACACTGCCTCCAACTTTGCAGCAAAACGCTCCAATGTTTCTGGCAACCTGAAAGACAGAAAAAGCATGACTATGTCAAAAACCTCTTACCTCTAAGAATAGAGAAAGCTCTTTTTGAATCAGGAAGCTAACATCATTTTACATGGGCATCTGTACAGATACACTTGCAGCAAACCATTTAAATGTAAATTAAATTTAAAATATTATCAGCTTTCTTTTAATAAAAACAAACAACATTTGATACATACAGTAAATATACCATTTGAAAGTATAATCTTAAGGTCCACAAACTAGCCAACTCAAAATACAAAAGTGATATATATGATAAATAAACACAAAACTCATGCAAAATCTTCCATTTGCAAGAGAAATACCACGAAGTGATAAGGGCGTAAGATCTGAGCATACTGGGTATTAAAATGGGTTTAATTTTAGATACCTATATAAGCATAATAGTTGGTAATTATTCCACCATCCCTCCAATACCACAAATGTATATCATTATCTAATCGAAAATGAGTGTGGAATTCAAAATGTATCATATTATTTTCAAAATCATAATAATAATAAGCTTGATACATGTTCAAAATTTATTAATGCACATTTTGACTTTTGTTAACAAAGTACATCTCTGATCAGTGTGCCTATAATAGTATAATTACTCACTCTCATTGCTTTTTATTCAAATGCATCATGCTTCCCAACTTGTTGCCATCTCTAACCCTAGCATCTATTGGCAAACTAGATGTTTACAATTCTTCTAACTTATTGATGATTTTAAAAAGCCATATCCCTGTGTGTTGAGTTATACTATGAATTGGACAACTATTAATATTTTCACTCTCTTTACGACATTTTGACTAATTCTACAACCACCATTTACTTCTATATGTATAATTTATCATTCCAGCGACTGGTAAAAATATTGAAACAAAACAAAAACTCAATGGAGAAATTTTGGTATCATAGAAACAAGACTGTTTTAGATTCATTTGAGCTTCAATCATAACAAAGTTGCAATCTGTCAGAGAAGAATTAATAATCCAACAAGTTTCCACATGGTAAATGCAATTTTCAATCTTTCCGATTGAAATAAAAGAAATAAAGGATATCCTGATTCCTGCAGTATCATCCAGAAAATTTATTCTTTTGATTGAAAACAAAATACTATAAACAAGTATAATATCATCCAAAAATATACAGAAGCCCTGAAACAATTCTGTAGTTCAAATTCATATTATAAACTAACTCATAAGGTATAGAAGGTACCTATTGCTTTGACGGAAATCATACCCAAATCCAAAAAGGGTTTTACCCTCTTGAAAACCCCACTTGATCATTTCAATAATCATATCATGGAAATAATATACACACTCATGTCCAATGATCTGCATTAACATTGAACAAAAATTTGGCGTAAATCCATCCTTTCATAACTGTTTATCCAAATATAATCGTAAACAAATAATTTGATAGCATTGCTAGGTTTTGGCATCTATAAGCAAGTGAAATGACTCTAAGAGTGTGAAGCGCAAAGAAACTAATGGAGAGATTAAGTATATCAGTTTAGGCTACAGTAGGTGGCATATGATTTAGGAAAGAATATATTTTGACACAATAGCTATTTCTTAAAAGTTCCATTAAAAATTAGAGACAAAACATACCAGGTCAGGATCTAGGACATCAATTGCATATAATCCAGATCTATCTTCAGGAACCATAATATTTGTATTTTGATCCATAGACACGGTTTTACCTATTTCAAACAAATAACGTGGTTAACCAACATCAAATATTGAAAAAAAAAAAAAAACATTAATAACACACAAGTTAATTTCAAGATATAAATCACAAGTCAGACAATATAATCATCAGGTACTAGAAGTACACAAGCCGTGATGTACAACAGGCATCCTTATACCATCTGCCGGCCACAGTAGTCCTAGTGGCAAGACACAATAGGAAGTTGAATGAGCTACGCACATGATTAACCAATAACACAACAAGCCAAAACATTATCACGTACATAATGATGCTTCTTCTACATGACTGGTAGAGATAAAATGCTTCTATGAGCGTTGTAATTTCTTTTATAAAATTTCCAATTCAATACCTTAACAGAAAACTAAAATAAAAATAAAATAAAATGAAAAAATCTGTATATATATATATATATATATATATATTTAATGAGGTAACAAAATACCAGTAGAAGGGTCGAAGCGAGACCAAAGCTTGGTCCTGAATTTGTAGTCGGCCCCGATGATCCGAACCCAAATCCGCTCATTCTTGCCGTTCTCGGTATCCACGGCCTTCAAGATCGAACCCGCAATTCCCGGAACCAGCAATACCGGGTCGAGACTCGGGTCGACATACGACGGTTGCGGTGTCTTCCTTATCAGCTTCAGCCACAGCACTATGTCCTCCAACAACACGGCCATACCCCCTCCGATCAAACAAATTTAATCGAGAGAAGTGAAATTATATATTAGGGTTTGGAATGGGAGAAAAACAGACGCAACCGAGTCAATTCAAGGCTGAAAACGGAAGCTGATTTGGAGAAGACGAATAATTGTAATGGTAATTATTATTTTATTTGGATTTTGTTTTATTAAAATAATTGAGTTGCGTTTTACGGTGTTTTAGCATTGTAAGCTAAGATTATTTCTGCAACCGATTACGTTATGACATGTCATCACAATGCCACTCTTTCAAACATTTGAGTAAACTCAGGATAAGATTAAGGGGCAATTACTCTCCCACCCCTCAACTATGATTATCTTGCAAGTGTTAGAATTCATTAGATAATAATTAATAAAGAGTATTACGAGATGGTTGCCTTGGTGGTCCAAGGCTTGGGATGAAAGTCTCAAGTCCTTAACTCTACTTTTGGCAATTACATTATGATCAGCCATTAGGTTACTAGCTCAGCTAGAGGAAGGATGGGCTTGGGGTAGGGGTAACTTCCAGGTCAACGGTTCGAATCCTACACAGGCGAAGATGAGTTCTAATTTACCCACTTGCATCTTTGTGTGGTCAGGGGTGTGGGTCAAGGTTTCCTATATGTCCTACTCTATAACATCCAACAAATAGACCGTCAGAATTAACAAGTTGGCTATGGATATGTCACGCAATTGGGGGGGACAGACGAATGAGTATCTAGATGAAATCCAAGATCCTTAATACCAAAAAAATAAATAAATAAATAAATAATAAGTATCTAGATGAAATCCAAGATCCTCAATACCAAGAAAAAAAAAAAAAGTTTCAAAGGGATGGGAAAATAACCCATGGAATGAGGGATAGGTAGAGGTGGTCATGGTTTCGGTTAAACCGACGGTTTTGCCCGCGGTTTAACCGAAACCGTACTTCCAAAAACCGCCCCAAAACCAAAACCGAAACCGACGGTTTCAAAACCGGTTACGGTTACGGTTTCGGTTTGGGTACTTCCAAAAACCGCCAAAAACCGGCGGTTTTAACCGCGGTTAAACCGCCGGGTTTTTTATAAAAAAAAAATTAAAAAAAATTAAAAAAAAAATCGACTAATCAGAAGCTGACACGTGGCATTTTTTTTTAATTTTTTTTTGAAAAACCGAAACCGAACCGAAACCGAACCCAAAACCGTAGGTTTTTAAACCGAAACCGAAACCGAAACCGTAAAACCCCTGGTTAGAAACCGTGTACCAAACCGGTTTTCCGGTTACGGTTTCGGTTTTAGGTGGCCACGGAACCGAAACCGCAGGTTTGGAACTGGAACCGAAACCGAACCGTGGCCACCACTAGGGATAGGTCCCACGGGATTTGCACTTATAAGGTGGGCTTGGGTTTTAATACGGTATGGGTGGGGTATGGTTGAGATAAATAGCAAAACTAGCAATGGAGATAAAGTGGGGACAGATTTTATACACCTCCCTGCACACGTCTTACTTTAACTCTTTATATTTTTATTATTTATTGTTGTCTTTCTTTAAATATATATTTAAACTACGTAGTTTTAAAGAAAGGTAAATAATACATATGTATATGGACAATGGAGTAATGTTAGGTTTCACAATAAATTTGCTCAAATTCATTCCCAAATAATGTTGTATGTGAGTTGTCATTTTGTAAATCATGAGATTATATGGTGAGTAATGTGATATTAACAACTCATATGCCACATTAGTTGTGAATGAATTTAGACAAATTTTTTTATTTTTTTATTTTTTTATTTTTTTTTATTTTTTTATTTTTTTTGTTTGTGGAAAGTCTAACATTACCCATGTAAATGAGGGAACTAACACTTCGCACGCTACAGGAGCATCATCCGCCTTTGCATTCACCCTCCGAAAGTTTGCAAGGTAAGTCATTGTCCATGTCACAATGTCTTCAATAAAAACATCGGCCAAATTATGAACTTGTCCATTACGCTGAAACCAGATATGCCACAAAACCAAGCATAAAAGCTCCATGTCTTAAAAGTAGTAGCTGGTTCTTGTAAGACACCATGAACTCAACAAAAGAAAGATGGTCATTAGTTCACAACCCTTTCAAACAAGGAAACATGGCTTTAACCTTTTTCAGAGACGGGCATAAGGCATTCAAAGTCGATTCTGAACGATTTTTACACCACAAACACCATTGATCAACCATCATCCCTTGCTTAGCTAAGTTAACCATTGTAGGCAACCACTAATAACAAGCTCTCCAAATGTGCATTGAAATAAATTAACCTAGAGGGGGGTTGAATAGGTTTTAATCAAGTTAATTACCAACTTTTCTTGATTAGTCAATATTCAGATTAAACCCAAAACAATAAAATACAATCAACGTAATTAAAGTATAGAAAACAATAAATAACATGTATATTGATTTACGTGAAAAATCCTCCAACTGGGCAACACTCATGGACTATTATGCTAGCCACACATAGTCCTCAAATCCATTATTTGAATGAAAGTTTATAATCTAGGTTGACCTCAAGTCAAACCATTCTTGGTCACTAACCCTTCCACTCTATCCAACGGGCATTTAATAGTGATCGTAGACCAACTTGCTTATGCACTAATTACTTAGTCACAAGACTTAACTCTCAAAGAAGAGAACACAGCCTATGTGAATAAAAAATGCATAAATGATAGGTCAACACATTTAAGCTTATCTAACCATGAATAAACAAGTCAAACAATCATAGATATCATGTTGTATATGACATACATATAACTTAGCTATATAAAATAAAAGCAAACCTAAATGCAATAGCTATCACAATATAGAGCCTACAAACAACATAAAAATCTCAACTTGTAGATAAGAAACTTAATCTAGATGCAAACCAGTCATAAAAGAAATTTCTTGT
Organism: Acer negundo; assembly: GCA_035582765.1. Lineage (NCBI taxonomy): Eukaryota > Viridiplantae > Streptophyta > Magnoliopsida > Sapindales > Sapindaceae > Acer > Acer negundo. Next base: position 4,970,193 of record CM069232.1, on the reverse strand, counting down.
TAAGTAAGAACACAGAGATGAATGGAGATGGTGTTTTACTTACCAAGTCATGTGTTGATGAAAACCCATGAGTGAAAACAACCTAGATAATGGTAGATGATGTTGGATTCATGAATGGATGATGGGTATTTGGTTTTGATCTATAGATGCCTTACTTTTTGATTGACTTATTTCGTTGACAAAATCACAATGTTGTTTCAAATTGTAAGGGTAGTTTAGGACTGAAGAATTCTCCTCCAATGCTATTCGACCTTATTGTAAGAAAAGTTACCAGGACTTAAGTTTTATCAACCAAAACTCAAATACCCATCATTCATTCTTGTTTCAAAAATCATCTAGCATCATCTAGGTGCCTTCTTCATGGGTTTTTTTCTTTAAACACACATGACTTGTAAGTAGAACATCATCTTCATCTATTCTTGTGTTCTTACTTTTCAAGATATCCCCTTTATGACTTGATTTGTATCAATATTAGATTTGTATCTATATGTGGAGATTTGTGTGTTGTGTGTTGAGCTTTGTTTGTAATAGCTATTGCATCTAGGGTTTTATTTGGTCATATAGCTAAGTTGTATGCATGACATATAGCAACATGATATCTAGGAATGTTTGACATGTTCATCCATGGCTAGATAAGCTTAAATGTTTAACCTTGCATTTATGTACTTTGAATATTGTTCATATTCACATTAGGTTGTATTTCTCTTCTTTTGAGAGTTAAGTCTTGTATTTACCTAGGGTAGTTTACAAGCAAGAGCCTAGAATCACTATTAAAGGCCCGCGGATAGCAAAAACGGATTAGTAATCATATAGGTGTGATGTGGTCAACCTTGACTGTAATTGTATTTGTAAATAGTGGATTTGAGGGTTCGATTGACAATTATGCCCATGAGTTTTTACCCTTTTGGGGTTTTCTCACGTAAAACAAATCATTGTGTCATTGCCATTATTTTCCGCACTTACTTTACATAATGATTTGTGTTAGACATTATAGGTGTTTGAGATTAATATTGATTAACCGAAATAATTAGTGATTAATTTGGTTAAAACCTATTCACCCCCCCCCCCCCCCCCCTAGGTTTATTTAGACACTTAATTCATATATTTTCAATTAGTATTAGAACGGGTTCTGAAACAAATAAACACAGTTAAATTGCCTAAAGCATATCTAAAGGGGGGAGGAGTGAATAGGTTTTACACATTTTTCAATCCCTTGAGACCTCAAGATAGCTTAAATCACAACACATAAACCATATAGACTTGATAAACATATGTTCAATAAAACATTGTCTATATATCAACAAGTTGAAAGAGAAAGAATATCATTAAAAACTAACATCAAAGAATACTTGTATTTCCAAATATGTCCAATGTGTTACAAGTAATAATCAAATATAACTATGCACAAATGTTTCAATATACAAAAGAATAATATATACAACTTTGATCAATACGATGTGCTTACATCTCACACTTTACAAAATCCTGTTTCTAAATACATCACAAGTGAAGATTGTACTACAAGATTAAAGCATACACATATACAAATATAAAAGATAGAGATAGAAAGAATTGACACAAGAGATTTTTAACATGGTAAAACCTCCAAGGAGGAAACATCTATAGGTTGAATTACGACCATATGGTACTATATATATTGGATGATAGATTAGAAATTCCTAAAATGTGACCAACCAATGATCTACTTCCTATTGGAGTCTATATCTACACAACATCGTTGGAAGATTAGAAATTCCTCAAGAGCCAATGCACATCCCTGTTGGGAAAAATACCAAAGAAGTACACGCAGCGGAAGCGATACTAAAAATTAGATTTAGTGACTTTTAAAAAATTTTCCTTTATGAACCTTAAACCCTTTAATTAATTAAACATACATATACAATAACAAAAAGTAGAATACCTTTTGTCGCGTGATCCGATTGACTTACGTCGATGGTAATCCGCAAGATCTTCAATCCTAGCACGAACGTGGATCACCTAGGAGCGTGGTCTCCCTTTTCTTTGAATTGCAAACCTGTGAATGGACAAAACAAACTTTTCTTTTCTTTGTTAGTCACAAAAACAATCAAAATAATGACTAAGATTATTCCAGTCACTTTTGAGTTCTCAATCTAATGATCGAAACTCGCGTGAACCTAGATCGATATCCTATACACAAACTTATTGATGAATAAGCAAATAGTATACTATCAAAGAATAATCTAACACTCCTTTTTGTTTTAGTAGAATAAAAAGCTTTCTATGAATTGAGAAGAAGAAGAAATTTGTATCATGAACCCATCTCATGGTGGCCGATTTCTATACTTGTCAATATATAGGTGGCCTAAGTTTGCTTCTTCTTTTCTTTTATTATTAGGGTTGCCGAAATCCTAACCTAGAAATAACTAGGGTTGCCGAAATCACATGCCCACCATAGGCTTATGTTGCACCCTAATTTCCATCTAGTTTTTAAGACATCAAACCCTAATCCAACTCATAGATCTTTTATTCTTTTATTTTGACTAAATAAAAAAGACTTCTTATTTGATTAAATAAATAAAACTAATTATTTATTTCCTTATCAAACAAGTCTTTTAATTTTACTTTTAGGAAATATATTTCCTGATTAGAAAAGATTTGTTTCTTTAATTAAACAATTAATTAATAAATTAATTAATTCTTATTTAATTAAAACAATGAAACAAAATAATATATTAGGTTAAACTAACCCTTGCCGCCCCACTTAGAGTAAATGGGCCAAAATATTATTTTCTTATTTCATTTAATCCATTGGACTTTAAATAAAAAGCCCACATGTGAACCAGACCCATTCTTACTAAAAGAAACAAGCCCACATGTCTTTCATTAGTATATTAATATAATTGAGCAGTCCATTACTAAAATAATGTGCAAATTATATTCTTAATATATTAAATGCAATTCTAGATGGACCCTTAAATTGGTCCGGTAGAATATATCAAATGATCCATGCAAGTTCGTGTGGATTGGGGATCTTGGCGGGCCATCTAAATTTAAGCTTCAATAGACATAACCTAATCACAATCAATAAATGATTCACTTAGGTCCGATCCATTAATTTTAACTCATTCCACTAAAGAGCTAAAACTGAACTCTTAAATAAAGATAGAAAAGGAAGATGCTCCTCATTCATACCCTAGACAATCATATTGGAGATAGTGTATCCTCGTGATTAATATCAGTAATCGCCAAGAGTTCATAGACCGCCTATAACTCTCCAAGTTACCATATTTACTCATATGACCACGTTTTGAACTTGGATATTTTGACTTGTCCAGAAGCCATGTTTTCAATAGACACTATTGAAAACTCAACGTTGAGATTTAATATCCAATTACCTCAAAACATCCATATGATGATATTATACTCTCATTTAATTAAATGGAGCCACGATGTCCATATCTATAAATGAAGTCCTCTATCGATTAACAAATGAATATCACCAAACTATCGAGGATAGACTATGCGATATAATCGTACTCATTGATAACTCAAATGATATCACTTGCAACCATAAGTCCATCATTTATCTCAGGATTAAGATAGACCCTCCGATTGTCCTGATAATGAAAAGACTATTATCTATTGACGGTTCTAGATAAAGCTTTTCATTGTGATCCAGTTCAATGCACCCAGTGCACTAGATCCTTTTGCTCGAAGACACTCCGATGATTTTAGACTCATCATATCTCATTTGATCCCACTCAAATGCTAGCAAAAGAATTCTACAACTTTAACAAGATAAAGGTGCCCAACCTTTAACTTAAGTTGTGAACATTATTCAAGACTAACTAAAGAATTGTGTCTACCACATACATATCCAGATGTACGAACAATTCTTCTTTTCCCATAGTCTTTAGACCTTATGATTATTTACTTTGACAATTATAATACAAACTATAAATGCTATACGATTTGTTAAACCAGAAATCACTTTATTAATATGAAAAAGATTGTTAATTACAACATTACACTCTTGCTATTGAGCATAATCCTAACAATCTCCCACTTGCGCTATAGCAAATGTGTCATATCTCTCAAGCCCATATTCTCTAGATGCCCATCGAAACTCTTCTGAGGTAGAGCCTTTGTGAAGGGATCCGCTAGATTTTCTGCTGACGCGATTTTGGTAATCGTCACGTCACCTCTTTGAACAATCTCCCTTAAAAGATGATACTTTCTTTCAATGTGTTTACCTCTCTTGTGACTTCTTGGTTCTTTCGAATTAGCCACTGCTCCACTGTTGTCACAGTAGATAGTGATCTGCTTATTCGCACTAGGAACCACTTCTAAGTCAATCAAGAATTGGCGGAGCCAAACAACCTCTTTGGCAGCTTCGCATGCAGCAACATACTCAGCTTCCATGGTGGAATCAGCAATACAAGATTGCTTGATACTCCTCCATATAACTGCTCCTCCTCCAATAGTAAACACAGCTTTTCTGGAGTCAGAATCTGATTGGAAATCAGAATCTGTATACCCAACGGGGACCAAATCCCCTCCAGAGTATACAAGCATATTATCTCTCGTTCTCTTGAGATACTTGAAAATATGCTTGACTGTCGTCCAGTGATTAGGACCAGGTTTCGATTGAAACTTACTAACTATGCCAACCGCAAAACAAATATCTGGTCTAGTATAGAGCATTGCATACACGAGACTTCCAACTGCCGAGGCATATGGAACTCTACTCATGAATTGCTCTTCATGCTCATTGTTAGGAACTTGTTCATTAGAAAACTTGATTCCATGTCTGAAAGGTAACATACCTTTCTTGGAATCATGCATGGAAAACCTAGACAAGATCTTGTCTATGTATGAAGCTTGGGATAATGCAATCGTTCTATTCTTTCAATCCCTTATTACTTGGATACCTAGAATAAAACTTGCTTCTCTTAAGTCCTTCATATCAAATTGTTTTGCTAACCATTCTTTTACTGATGTCAATACACCTACATCGTTTCCAATGAGTAGTATATCATCAACATAAAGAATCAGGAAAACCAACTTGTCGCTTTTAATCCTTTTGTATACACAAGGTTCGTTAGGATTCTGAATAAATCCAAAACCTTTGACAGCTTGATCAAACCTTATGTTCCAGGATCTGGATGCTTACTTTAATTCATATATGGATTTCTGCAACTTGCATACCTTATCCACTTGGCCCTTTTCAATGAATCCCTCTGGTTGCATCATGTAGATGCTTTCATCAAGACTTCCATTTAGGAAAGCTGTCTTGACGTCCATTTGCCAAATCTCTAGATCTAAAGATGATGCAATGGATAAGAGTATCCTAATGGATTTAAGCATGGCCACAAGAGAGAAGGTTTCCTCGTAATCGATACCTTCTTTCTGTGTATACCCTTTAGCTACCAATCTAACTTTAAAGGTTTCCACCTTTCTATCCATACCTCTTTTCCTCTTGTATACCCACTTGCACCCAATGGGTTTTATCCCTTTAGGCAAGTCTACAAGGGACCAGACTTTGTTATCGAACATAGATTCAATCTCGGATTGCATTGCCTTTTACCAATGGCTACTATCAACATCCTCCATAACTTCCTTGTACGTATAGGGATCATCGTCGTTCGGGAGATTCTCCACTGATTCTCCCAGACCGATGTATCTTTCGGGTTGGGTTCTAACCCTCCTACTACTACGAGGAATGGTAGGTTGTTGATCTTATGTTGGATCGGAACTTACAATTGGGTTAGGTTGTGTAACCTCTCGTGGAATTGTATCTCCTGACATCTCATTCAGGACAATTCTACTTCTAGGCACAAAATCATTCATATAGTCCTTTTCCAGAAATTTAGCATTTGTCGAAACAAATACTTTAAGGTCTGAAGGACTATAGAAATAATATCCTTTAGTTTCTTTTGGATACCCTACAAATATACATGTTTCTGAACGGGACTCCATCTTTTCTATCTTTCCTTTTAACACATGCGCAGGACAACCAAATATCCTTAAGTGTTGTAAACTAGGCTTGCGCCCAGTCCACAACTCATGCGGTGTTTTAGGAACAGACTTAGATGGTACATCGTTTAGAATGTATATAGCAGTTTGTAAAGCATATCCCCAAAAAGAAATAGGAAGTGTTGAATAACTCAACATAGACCTAACCATTTCCAAAAGAGTTCTATTTCTCCTTTCTGCTACCCCATTCTGTTGAGGTGTACCTGGTGCAGAAAACTGAGAAACTATCCCATTATCAATAAGATATTGCTGAAACTCACCAGATAGATATTCTCCACCACGATCAGATCTTAAGATTTTTATGTGTTTCTCAAGCTGATTTTCCACTTCAGCTTTGAATGCTTTAAACATGTCAAAAACATCCGACTTATGCTGCATGAGATACACATAACCAAATCTCGAGTAATCATCTGTGAAGGTGATGAAGTACTCATATCCACCTTTAGCTTGAATGCTCATAGGTCCACATACATCAGTGTGTATCAATCCTAAACATTCAGTGGCTCTTGCACCTTTGGCAGAGAACGTCCTTTTGGTCATTTTACCTTCCAAACAAGATTCACAAGTTGGTAGATCATCAACCTTTAAGTCACTCAAAAGTCCGTCACATACCAATCTTTTAATCCTATTAAGGTTAATATGACCTAAGCGTAAATGCCAAAGGTAGGTTTCATCTGTTGATAATTTTACTCTTTTATGATTAGGTTCCGTTATTTCTGTGTCTAACGAGTGAGAGATATTTCTATGCAAAAAGTATAGACCGTTTTCCAATGTACCTTGGTAAATAATTTTGTCATTCTTTCTAATAATAAAAGCTTTATTAAAAGTAACTAAATATCCAAATTTATTCAAACAAGAAACTGAAATTAAATTCCTCTTGAATTGAGGTACATAATAAACGTCTATTAAATCTAAATGCCTTCTAGAATCCAAATAAACTCTAATATCTCCCATTGCACTTGCAGACACTAACGTTCCGTTGCCCAAGCGCAAATTGATTTCATTCTTACTCAGCTTTCTCCTTTCTTGGAACCCCTGCAAGGAATAACAAACATGATTAGTGGCTCCTGAGTCTATGATCCAAGAATCTGTAGAATCAGCCAAAAAACATGTTTCAAGATAATTCACATTACCTTCTTCCTTCTTATTCTGGGACTTTGGGCAATTTCTCTTCCAATGTCCCTTTTCACCACAAAGGAAGCATTTCCCTTTGATCTTGGTTACTTTCTTGGTCTCCTTCTTGATAGGCCCAAGTTGCTTTTTCTTCTGTTGTTTCTTGACCTTTTGACGGGCCTTAACAGTAGCAACTTTACCAACCATATGAATCTCTTGACCTTTGCCTTTCACAAGGATCTTTTCAGCACTTTGAACATCTTGCATCAGGCCTTGTAAGGTGTATTCCTTTTTGTTCAAAGTGTAGTCCAATTTGAACTGATCAAAGGAATCTGACAATGAATTGACAACCATATCAATCTTTGTCTCACCATCTATCTCAGCGCCATGCAGTTCAGCAATGTTGAGATGTGCTATGACTTTCATCATGTGATCTTTCACAGCCTGTCCAGGTTTCATCCTAAGATTCATAAAAGCAGTCACTGCCTCTCTCTTAGTCGTCCTAGACTTCATAGCAAACATCTCCTCTAGAGACATCATTATATCAGCAGCGGACTCCATTCCTTCATGCTGCTGTTGCAACACGTCGGAGATAGTGGCTATAATGTAACATTTTGCCATATCATCTGAAGTCTTCCACTGCTCATACTCATCTCTACATATTATGCTAGATTCATTATTAGAAGTAGGTGGTTTAGGAGTAGTTAGAACAAATTTATGTTTTTCACTTTGCAGCAACAACCCAATTTTCCTTTTCCATGTGACATAATTATCTCAAGTTAAAGTGTTGTCTTTCAGGATGTTTATAAGTGATGGGGTCATGATTTCTGAATAAAACAAAACATATATAAGTAAATAATCATGATAAAGCACTTTTAAATATTTATCTTGAATTAAATAAATAACTCAATCATAAAATTCAACGGTGATCTAACACCCATAAATGTTACGCCTCCTTTGGGAGTTCGCACCATTTACTAGTTAGACTAGGTCCCACCTAATTGTTAACATAACAACCAGCGTTTTCAATTTTAGCCTTGCAATTTTATTGACAAGAACTCTTGGGAGGATATCAATAAAATTACATTGAGTGTGTTACCAAGATATCGACCCTCAATTTTCTCTCATGAAAATCCCTCCTTGGGGAGTAGATCTCGTTTGAGTCCATTGTCTAGTCTATCCTTGTAAGGAAGTATGTTGCTAAATTTCATTCATGGACGCCCCTTGGGGGGATTACCAATAAATAATAAAGCTCAACTAACCTTGGAGGCCATAGGTGTTACAAAAACACCTTCTCCCACTCAATTATTTAAGGCGTGTGATTAAATCCCATAGAATGATTTACCGAGTTATCTAGATGCCAATTTAGATACCTAAATCATTCAATGCATGTTCATACCAAAAGAGATATATACGTGGCACTCCTATTCTATATGTCATGTTATCATACAATAACAAATATTGTAATATTTAAGCATAAATTAAATAGCAACAATTTTGGCCCATCCTAGAAAAACAAGTAAAATTACAATTGTTTAGGAATACAAGTTTTTCAAGTAGCCCATCAACCATACGCTTATCCTTCGGCCCAACCCACGGATGTGCACAACTCACAACCCCACTAAGGGGCTGCCGTGCGCAGCCCACCAAGCTTGGGCTTGCCATGCGCAGCCCAATCCACTCCTAGGGTGCGCACGGTGCTCGTTCTCGGTTCCGGTTGCTTCATTTTTCATCATGTCTTCGAATCTTCAAGACCTAAATATATTACGGCAGTATTTAAACAAATAAAATACTACAGTTTTTTTTTTTTTTTTAATCACTACAGTACCTTTTTACATACAAAAAACTGCACATAATAAAAATTAAAAAAAACTGCAGTAGTATAAAAAAATACTGCACCTATATATAAAAAAAATAAAACCTAGCAATCTACCAAGAAGGAATTATGGCGATGATAGACCACCCTTCTTGTTACAATTCCATAACAAAATTTACATTGAAAATCTAGGACCAAAATCGAGCAATAACAATCCACACAAACATATATAAATCCATACATCCACATGTAATTATATATTTGAATACCTAGAGTGCCATCTCTTTCTAAACATGCATAATCACAATAAAAAGAAATAGATCCACGTATATATACATTAATTAATTAAAAGGGTTCAACCTAGGCTTTGATACCAATTGTTGGGAAAAAAGCCAAAGAAGTACACGCAGCGGAAGCGATACTAAAAATTAGATTTAGTGACTTTTAAAAATTTTCCTTTATGAACCTTAAACCCTTTAATTAATTAAACATACATATACAATAACAAAAAGTAGAATACCTTTTGTCGCGTGATCCGATTGACTTACGTCGATGGTAATCCGCAAGATCTTCAATCCTAGCACGAACGTGGATCACGTAGGAGCGTGGTCTCCCTTTTCTTTGAATTGCAAACCTGTGAATGGACAAAACAAACTTTTTCTTTTCTTTGTTAGTCACAAAAAACAATCAAAAGAATGACTAAGATTATTCCGGTCACTTTTGAGTTCTCAATCTAATGATCGAAACTCGCGTGAACCTAGATCGATATCGTATACACAAGCTTATTGATGAATAAGCAAATAGTATACTATCAAAGAATAATCTAACACTCCGTTTTGTTTTAGTAGAATAAAAAACTTTCTATGAATTGAGAAGAAGAAGAAATTTGTATCATGAACCCATATCCTTTTTTTTTCCAACACATTTGGCTTGAGATAGTAAAGCTTGGCCAAAGTTGGGTTGTTTGGTGGTTGATTGGAAGTGTTCTTTAGTTTTTCTTTTGTATTTTTGGTGGTTTGTGGCTTGTGGGTACCAATGGTGTACTGAGTTACCAGTTGGTTATGTGTTTGGGTGCCGAATTGCTACCGAAATTGTATTAGAAGTGTGTAGCGGCATAGTTTTTTGAATGTCCACATGGCAAGAACTAAGCAAACTGCAAGGACAGCTAAAGAGGGTGATTCTAGCTTGCCATGTAGGCCAAGAAGGGGAATTCCACCATGTGTCCCAAATCCTTATTTTCCGAGTCAAATGGCTAAGTGGGGCTAAAAGGAAATAAATTCCGAAAAAGGGCATTAATGTGTCAGAGTTGGACCAAATGCCAATTCCTCAGACTATTGAGAACAAGGATTGGCAGACCTATGTCCAGACCCTACCCTTATATTGTAAACGTATTGTGGAGGAGTTTTATACAGGTATGATCCCGAGAAACTATTTATTAGGCATTGTAGTAATGGTCAGAGGTAGGGAAGTCAGGATCAACCCTGCTGACATCAACAGGTACTTCAGAGCCGCTATACTAGAGGAAGAGCGGGGAAATATGTATAAAGGGTTGGCAAAGAACAACATCTTCACAAAGATGAATGTGGAGTTGGCAAACGCCTTGGTTCCTCCTGAAATAGCAATGCTATTTTGGAACACCAAGTCTAGTCCTCTGAAGCAGTCGAAGATCCATATTGACCTAGCATTTTGGCATGTCTTTATTTCCTACTCACTGAGGCCTTGTAGTCTCCACACCACAGTAACCTATGAGGTGGCACAACTGCTTTATTGTTTGCAATAGGGCCAGCCGCTCGATATTGGTGTGCTCATAAAGATTAAAATCCACAAGTGTGGTAAGGATGAGAGCAAAAAAGTGGCCATGGGGTTCCCTAGTCTGATTACCTACTTCTACATATAGGTAGGTATTGATCTTTCTACAGAGGAGATAAATGAGCCTTTAGTAGATATCAGAATCAATCAATGGTATTCGCTCTATCCTAGTAGGGGACTGAGGAGGCCCAAAGGACTTGAGAGAGCATGGACAGAGGCTGCGGGTTCAGAGTCAGAGGCTGAGGGTTCAGAGCCAGAGGCTGTGGATGTTGAAGGTGCTGAGGAGGATGAAAATGTGAGATTGTTAACTTAGATGTTGAAATACTTGTCCAACCAGTGGACCTGTCATTTCAAAAGAAGCAGCTTAGATATGCATTGCAATAGAAAGGTCTTTGAAGGAATTAGCAGACAGAGAGCCCATAGAGAAAGACTCGTCATGCAAGGGCAAAGGAAAGTTGCCAGAGGCCTCGTAGCCACATTCCACCAGTTTTAGTGCTTTGTTTATTTTTCTTTTAGACTTGTTTTATTGCTCTTAGTTGCTTTGAATCTTTAATTGTTTTCTTTTTGGATATCGTCTGTTTACTTTTCATTTTCGGTTATTTTAGTTACTCTTCATTGTTGGATTTATGCATTGAGCTCTTATTTTAGTTTCCAAACTGTGGGGCTTATTTTATTGTTTTTCTTGCTTAAGATTACGTGTGTGACGTTGTATTGTGCCTAGTTTTTAGGTTTGCAGCGTGTTTGTTTTCGGTTGTGCCTTTGGCCTGCCTCCCACTTCTAAGCTTATTTGTTCAATCCGCTTTTGTGCAAACATTGAGGACAATGTTTTGTTTAGGTTTAGGGTTGTGGCCATCTAATGACCATTTGCATGATTGGTTTGTTTATGTTTATTTTCTATGATTTTTTTCTAATTTCTGCATGATTGTGTGTTTGTAGAGTCAAGTTTTGTCCGTTCTCTTGTTTTGAGCCAAATTTTGGAGCTTTAGATTGCTTAATGAGATACCTTTGGGTTGTGCCTTTTGAGGAAATTTTTTTTTTTTTTTTTTTTTTTTGCATGTATTGAATCCCTGAGTCTAGGCAAAGGTTGTGCTAATTAAAGCTACACCACATTGCTTGCACGCACCCTACCAGACTCGAAAGTGTCTTAGTAATGGGGTATCACACTTTAGATGTCTTTATCATTATAGGAGACTACCCGCGTGAGGCCAAAGCCTAAATAGCGTCCTTATGAGTGTGATACTCCTAGATATCGTGTTTCTATTTGTTTTATTGTTTCATCTTAAACACTCTTCTTGTAGTTATATAAGCATAAATATCCTCACTCCATGCTTTGGGCATTAAAGAATGTCATTTTAAGAGCATCACCGTTGTTTCGCCTTTGCTTGCTTGCTTAACTCGTACCTATAGAGATGACGTAAGCTATGTGTGTTAAGTCACTACAAAATTCCCAAACACGTCTCATGCCTTGTGTGTGTGCTTAAATGTCATATCTATGTTGACCTATACACTAAAACCCATCACTATATCCTCCCATATCATACATATCACCACATCTTACCTAAACACTAGACCATCCCATTTGCTATGATTATGGCTTGTTATCATGTCAAGATGAAGCTCATGAATGAACTCAAAAATGTAAAAATAGCATGCACTCAGGCTAGATGTGTAATTTGTTCAAAGAATAAGGCTCAAAATAAATGAAAAATTAAAAAGTGCTCAAAGAAAAAGAATAGCACAAAAAGCCTTCTAATCTTCAAAATTATAAAAGTTGCCAAATTATAAAGCAACTTAGAAATTTAACACAAAGTGATTAATTGAACAAATCATGCCTAGACGCTTTAATTGTGATGAGCATACCAAAATAGAAGTTTAAAGAATAATCGTTAGCTAGCCCATAATCACGTACACACCTATCTTTTCCACCACCAATTCACCATAGCATCCCTTGAACTTTAAAGAAGTCCTAATTATCTTTAGGAGGAGTTTTAGCTTGTTGATAAAGGTATCAAATGGTGTTCTGCTCTTGTTCTTAATGTTCAAATCCGTTCTTGTGGTCCAATTGCATTTAAACATTAGCGGTTTTTCAAAATTTGTCACTTGCAAGAAAAGATAGCAAGACTTGATAAACCAAAACTCAAATACCCATCACCTATTCCTGTTTCAAAATTCATCTAGCATCATCTAGGTGTCTTCTTCATGGGTTTTTTCTTTAAACACACATGACTTGTAAGTAGAACATCATCTTCATCTATTCTTGTTTTCTTGCTTTTCAAGATATCTCTTTTATGACTTGATTTGTATCAAGATTAGATTTGTATTATATATAGAGATTTGTGTGTTATGTGTTGAGCTTTTTTTGTGATAGCTATTGCATCTAGGGTTTTATTTGGTCATATAGCTAAGTTGTATGCATGCCATATAGAAACATGATATCTAGGAATATTTGACATGTTTATCCATGACTAGATAAGCTTAAATGTTTGACCTTGCATTTATGCACTTTGAATATTGTTCATATTCACATTAGGTTGCATTTCTCTTCTTTTGAGAGTTAAATCTTGTATTTACCTTGGGTAGTTTACAAGCAAGAGCCTAGAATCACTATTAAAGGCCCACAGGTAGCAAAGACGAATTAATAATCATATAGTTGTGATATGGTCAGCCTAGATTGTAATCGTATTTGCAAATAATGGATTTAAAAGTTCATTGACAATTATGCCCGTGAGTTTTTACTCTCTTGGGGTTTTCTCACATAAAACAAATAATTGTGTCATTGCCATTATTTTCTGCACTTACTTTACATGATAATTTGTGCTAGACATTAAGGGTGTTTGAGATTAATATTGATTAACTGAAATAGTTGGCGATTAATTTGGTTAAAACCTATTCACCTCCCCCTCTAGGTTTATTTAGACACTTAATTCATATATTTTCATGATCAATAAAGATTGAATCGTGATGACTTTTCTTGCAAGACAATCTTGAGCTCTCAAAGATATGAATTTCTAAGCACTAGATCGGCAAAGAAGAGAATATAGCATATATATGAAGCCCTAGCCAAAGATACGTCGTTTTGAAGAAGAGATTCAAAATCCTATCAAAACCACGGTACGTGCCGCGGTACGGACAAAGTGTCAAGACCACGGTACACACTACGTCTCAGTTCTGGAGAACCTTGTTGTTGGACCTCTGCAGAGAAAATGATACCAACCACGGCATAAACAACGAAAAACAACAGAGGCTGCACTTGACAAAAACAGCGGTTCATGCAAGGGAATCAGCTGCAGTACCCAAAGCGGCACGGACCGCGAAAAAGACAAGGAATCTTTTTCAACTCAGCAAAACACACCTATCATATATGAATGTTGTGCAAGTGTGAAGTGAGTAAAGAACATGAGAATAGATATAATCATGAAAAAACACAAAACATGTAACCCAGACAAGAATATACAACAAATGAAAATGCAAGAGTGTATGTGTGCAACTAAATCTCTTCAAAGGAGTTTAAGCACAAGTGATATACCTTTGAAGTGCTCTTGATCTTGAGGTCTTTGAGAAACCCATGAGCTTGATCATGAACAATGTAGACATAATTTACCCTTACACATTAACCCCAAAATGTGGTTTGTCAACGAAATAAGCCAATCAAAATATGAGGACTCTACAATTTCCCCCTTTGGCAATTTCATGATAAAACCACCACTCACAATTGATCCTCACAAATGACAAAAAAAAAAAAAAAAAAAAAACTTAATGTCAACAAAGAGTTATTCTATATTACAAAGAGATACTTAAAATCTAGATCTTCAAGCTTTCAATCTCTTATAGAATGAACATCAATACAAAACAGGATAACTACACTTTCCAAGACAAGTGTATGTGAGGTGATCAGGAGAAATAAAGAATATAAGCATTTGCATTAAAGAAAATAAGCAACATCATGCAATGAAGTGCAATGCAATATTCCCTCTCAATAAGCAACTCTCCCCAACATGCAATCAACTACTAAAACACCTTATAACACACTATTCCCCTTTTTTGTCATGAGATATACAAATGAGTATCCCCAACCAGGTTGCTTTTAGAAAAGAGAGATAATAGCACACAAGACATTTGCATTGTCATATACAAGAACTTTATGCAACCTAAATAATTGGGAGAGAAGCAAGGAGATTTTTTTTTTTTTTTTAAAGTGTGAAAAATGTTGCTATAGATGCAAGACATATAACTTTAAAGCAATGGTATTTGGCAAAGCAAACATCAAAAGAGTTTCCAAAGGAATTCAAACCAATTTGTACCCTTTTGTCAAGCAACAAGATATAGTATCCAAGGATTTTATAAAATAAGCAACTATATCAAATCTTAAAGGCAAATCAAGACATGGATTACAAAGATCATAATTGAGTTTTCCGAATGAATTATCCGTATGATAGTAGTCTTGCTAAACCGTTAAGATGAGTGTAAGATCTTAGATTTGTGTTGGCTTGATTCCATTGCAAAACTCTCTGTATTTGTAATAGTTGTTGTTTAGGTGATTCTTGGTGAAAAGAAGCTTCAAAGGTGAAGAAGCAACATCTTGTGCAAATATCGTCTTCAATGGGAACATCGTATACTTTGATGCAAAGTTATCAAGTTTCTTCTTCCTCTTGCAAGGCGTAAATTCATTCATGTATGTCCCTGCATCACTGCGCAAACATTTGGTAGATTGATGTTAGATCATATTCTAGGGGTGGTTAATCTATTAATTATTGAGTTTTAGCCATGTGGTCTCAATTGAACATATTTAGCTAAAATTGACTAATCTTGAAATTGATTCTAGAAATGTTGTATATGATGTGCCTCTTATAATTTTCTAGGTTAAATTTCATCTTCTAAGAACTAAGATTTTTGTGTGATATATTGAATATTCATATCTTGTTCTTGTTGATTCACATGTCTTGATTTCTAGATACATTTGTGATTGTTTGTTGAAAACATATTCTAGATTATCATTGAACATGTTCATAGAGCTTGATTGATCATCTTGCTTTATTTGATTGTGCTAGCATCATTTGCATGACTTAGATCATTGCCTTACGGAAAGGTTGAAGTCTCTTTCAAAGTGAGTGAAGCTTTGATTAGAGCAAGAAGACTTGACTAGAACATGTGGTCTGAATAGTCATGCAAAAGTCTTAGCTATGAGTGTGGTACTCCGGATGGTTAAGCTAAGGGAACTTGACTAGGATCCTAGTGATCTAAATGGCTAAACAAGGAAATCTTCCTAGAGGCTTGAGAGCCTTGGATAGGGAATTGCTCTCTAGAGGTGTAGGACACACCTTGGATAAGGAGTAAGCTAGGTGGTTCACTAGGCCTTAAGGGTAGATTAGTAGTTGATAGCTTAAAGTGGATATCATGTGTTGATAGCTTTAAGTGTGTAAGTCTTTTTCATATAGTGGATTGCTTTGCCGATGGTTGTGGTATCAACCCGTGGACGTTTTCTCTTCGGAGGTTTACCATGTAAAAACTATTGTGTCAATTTTAGTTTTTATGTTTCTTTATCTTCCATATCATGTATTGAATGTATCACTTGTATATTGGTTTCCACATGTGTTAACTTGTACAATACAATTGTTAAGACACATCAAGTGTACATTTCATTCTTATATTCCGTAAAATTTATATTTGGAAGAAATTTGGACTATACCTATTCAACCCCCCCACCCCCACCCTCCAGGTCTAATATACACTATATTGCTTAATGGAATTTCAAACAGAGACAATACTAATTGCTTAAAACCTAGTTGCATTTAAGGGTTTAGTAAATAAATCCGCTAGTTGATCATTTGTACCTACATGCTCAAGTACTATGCATTTGTTCTCAACTATTTCCCTAAGGAAATGATGTTGGATGTCTATATGCTTTGTCCTAGAATATTGCACCGGATTGTTTGAAATGTTAATGGCACTCATGTTATCACAATACAAAATTAGAGTACCTTGATCAAATCCCTAGTCCACAAACATTTGCTTCATCCAAAGGAGTTATATGCAAGCACTCCTGGTGGCTATGTATTCGGCCTCGGCTATGGACAAGGAAATGGAATTTTACTTTTTGCAAAATCATGACACCAAGTTGTTTCCTAGGAAGAACCAACCACCCGATGTACTCTTCATATCATCACAATTTCTTACCCAATCCGCATCACTAAAGCCAACTAAACTAGCAATAGTGTCAAAGAAGTACCATATTCCATAGTTGGATGTCTCATTCACATAATGAATGATTCTCTTCACGAAGGAGAGATGGGACTCCTTTTGATCCGCTTGGTACCTAGCACATATACCCACACTAAAGGCTATATCGGGCCTACTTACGGTTAAATAAAGCAAGCTACTAATCATGCCACGATAGAGGCTTTGTTCCACACTTTTGCCACTAGCATCTTTGCTTAGTTTCAAAGTGGTACTCATGGGTGTGTCACAATGTTTGACATTTTCAAGGCCAAACTTCTTCACTACGTTCTTTGCATATTTAGCTTGGGTTATGAAAATCCCATCATGCTATTACTTAATTTGCAAACCTAGGAAGTAATTAAGCTCACCAACTAAGTTCATCTCAAATTCATGAGACCTGACATCAACAAATTTTTGGACTTTGGATTTATTGGTGGAGCCAAACACAATGTCATCAACATAGATTTGAGCTATAAATAACTCATCATTGTTTCTCTTGATGAACAAGGTCTTGTCAACATTAACCCTTGTGTAGTCATTGTCAATAAGAAATTGAGTGAGGCGCTCATACAAGGCCATCAATGCTTGTTTCAACCCATATAAAGCCTTCTTGAGGAGATAGACATGGTTAGGGTGGTATGGATCCACAAACCCCATTGGTTAGCTCAACAAACACTTTCTTTTGCAAGAAGCCATCGAGGAAGGCACTATTCACATCGATTTTGTACAATTTGAACTTGTGCGCACAAGATATGGACAAGAGAAGCCTTATGGACTCAAGACGAGAAACCGGAGCAAAAGTCTTCTCAAAGTCAATACCCTCAATTTGAGAGTATCCTTATGCTACAAGTCTAGACTTGCTATGTACAATGTTGCCATCCTCATCGAATTTGTTTCTAAACACCCATTAGTGCCTATGACATTGGTTCTCATAGGTCTAAGAACTAGAGTCTAAACCCTATTTTTTCAAATTGGTTTAGCTCTTCTTGCATGGCAAGGACCTAAAATTCATCACTCAAAGCCTCATCAACCTTTTTGGGCTCAATTTGAGAGGCATAACAAAAATAGCTAATTCGATTAGCTATTAGATGCCTAGTCCAAACACCTTTATTGACATCTCCAATAACGTCATCAATGTTATAAAGATGTCTAACCCAAGGAGTCAATTCTTTAGAGTCCAAAGATGGATCTCTATCAAGAGGTTGAATGACCTCTTTATTAAGGTTTAACTTCACATCAATTGAAATCTCACCAACCTTTTCCAAGGGAGAATCATCAACCACATCAACCTCTTCCTCATGGTCAATAGTCTTAAGCCTATAATCATCTATGACAACATTAGATGATTCCATGACACTTCGAGTCTTCAAATTGAGTACCATATATGCTCTACTATTTAGGGTATAGCCAATAAAAACTCCATCATCACTCTTGGCATCAAACTTATCAAGTTGATTATAGTCATTAAGAATATACCATTTGCTTCCAAAATAGTGGAAGTAGCTAACATTTGGCTTTCTACCCTTCTACAACTCATGGGAGGTTTGCCTATTACTTGGCCTTAGGAAGACTTTATTTTCTATATAGCAAGCCGTATTGACGGCTTCGGCCCTAAGGTTCTTAGGAACATTGTTGTTAAGCAACATCACTCGAGACATCTTTTGAAGGACCCTATTTTTCCTCTCAACAACTCCATTTTGTTAAGGTGTCCTAGGAGCCAAAAATTCAGGGGAAATGCCTCAGTTCTTGTAATATCTTTCAAAACAAGCAATCTCAAATTCCCTCCCATGATCACCCTAATCTTTTTAATGCTTTTAATGTTAGATTATTTTTCATTTTGAATTATAGTGCAAAGCATTTTAAATTTTTCAAAATTTTCGGATTTTTCTCTAAGGAAGTATGTCCATGTAAACCTAGAGAAATTATCAACACAAACAAAAATGTATCTCTTGCCATTGAGACTTTCGGTTTGCATAAGACCCATAAGGTCCACGTGAAGAAGCTCTAGGGGCTCCTTGGTAGTGAGATACTTACTTTTTTTGTGCATGCTTTTGGTTTGTTTTCCTTATTAACAAGGTCCACAAACACCATCAAATTTCTTCCCAAGCTCAGGAAGGCCACACACAACTTTGAACTTATCTAAGATCCTTAAATCTCGATAGTTCCTGTGGCCAAGTCTTTGATGCAACAACTCAACTTTCTCACACTTAGACATATTGCAATAGATGACACTAGCCTCAAGACGATAGCAATTGTCGCTAGATCTCTTTCCTTTTAATAAGGTTTATCCATTAGGCTTTAGAATGGAGCAATCATTCTTTCCAAACAAGATGGAAAGACCCTCATCACTAAGATGAGAAATGCTTACAAGATTTACTTGCAAGCCATCAACATATAAAGCATTTGACAATAAGGGTAAACCGGGAATAGAAATGTTTTTTTTCTCTATGACTTTCTTTTTAGACCCATCACCAAAAGTTACAAATCCTTCCTCCTCCATGACAAGAGTTTCAAAGAAACTCTTGTTTCCCATCATGTGCCTAGAGCACCCACTATCTAATTACCAAAAATTAATGGCATTTGCCTTTAAGGCAATTTGGGCAACATAGTAAAAATATTCATCTTTTCTAATGCACCTAGGTGAAACATTTTCCTTCCTAATTGTCTTTGCTACATTGGCTCTAGATTTCCTAGGATCATGCAAATTAGCTCTAGTCTTCCTTAAAACATGCATATTGGCTGCAAACCAACCACGACGTAACCGCGAAGTGCACTCTCCAGCATAGTGAAACGAACGTTTTCAAGTCATTTTAGAGGGGTAATGTTGTCCTTTCATGCCTATTTCATACCCTAGCCTTCACAACATATAAGTACACCATTTTTACAAATAATAAAGGACTCTCCTTCTTCAACCATTCATAATCTCTCTATTTCTCCTCTCCAATCTTATCAATAAACATCTAGATTACTTCACCTAAATGCTTCATATCTACCTATCTTCTACACTCATTTCCTTTGTCACTTTCCATTTGACTCCATCTATCTAGACATATCCTCATCACCCAATCTTTGCACTAAGATTAACAAGTAAGCTTAAGGATCAAGCTTACAAGAGAGACTAATGAGTTATTTCTCTACATTTTACTTATGTTCTATGTTTGTGATTATGTGTAATTAAACCCCTATTCTAAGGTGATGATTTGAGAAAATCTTGGACAATAAGTATTTGTTAAAGCTTTGAATATTATGTGTTAACCACCAAAATTGGCGAAGGACCAAAGAAGAATTTTCCACTCAGATACAAGGAAGAGACACACGCTAAGATACCATCTAGCTACTCCTAGAAAGAAGAACGCTAGATCAAATCTGGATACCTACCTCTTCTCTCAGATCAAACCAGCAAGCTTAGTAATCCCGATAACCCGTAAGTATCCTGACGCAGAGTTCTACTCGGAATCCTGTCACGGAGCTCAGTGAGGTACCCCGCTACTGCATTTGATGGGTACCCCTACTAGATCAACAGGGTATCCCACTACTAGATCAATCAGATACCCCGCCCCTACATCAGTAGGGTACCTTGCTGTCGTATCAAACAGGCAACCAGATTCTACATCCAGCCAGGTACCCCACTGCAAGAATAGCTGCTATCAAGATATCCCGTCAACCAAGCACCTAGCAAGGAAAGTATAAAAAATAGTAAGAGGCAGGGTACACGAGAACCCAGATACCTCCTAGGATCCTCTAGCCAAATAACCATAAGAAACACTCACAGAGTTTCAAATCCATATGTCCAAACAGACAAGTCTTGAAGTTCTAAAGTAAGGGGGCTGAAACGCAGTCATTCAAGTCCCGATAAAAAGGTAGACTCCTTCCCATCATTTAAGAATTTCATTCGATTAAGGAGTCCATTTTTGCTAGAATCCTCTCCACAAGGAATCACTTGATTCAGATAATTAAAGCTCCTACAAAATTGTCTCCTAAAAGGAAAGAAAGTCTTGGGATCGCCAAAATCCTAGACCGAAATTGTAGGAGTGCATGGCAAGCAATAAACCTATATATACGACACTATATTCACCAAGAAGGAGGATCAAAAATTGGCCTCCTCAAACCCTACACTTGCATTCAGTTCTACTTATCGACAGGCACGAGCACGCCATCACTATCACCTAGCAGAAACCTTGAATACCGCCACATATCGCCATAGCCCTAATTTCATTAATTATATACATGTTGTCATCAATAAAATCACACATGTTAATCTTTTCTTGTATGAGTTTTAGTTTGGTTTGACAGGAATCTTGTTGGTATCAAACTACGCGATACCCCTCCGACCGGGATCTATCTCGATCTTGGTCCTTAAAGTTGTTAAATGGAGATTCACCCCAGTGATAATTTTCCATTAACATTATGTTTACACAATTATAGTTTTATTTACTTTTTAATTAGATTTTGCTCTTATGTGATTGATTAAGTTATTGACACACTTGTTGATTGCAATATTTTGTAGGATTTACTTGTGATAAAATTGATTGAGTTATTGACACACTTAATTGATTGTAGCACATTGTTAAGATTTTGGTTTTTGTTGGCATCATTCTATATCAAAACGTCATTTCCTTTGTATTGTTTAGTTTTGTGGGATTCAGTTTATCAAGCTTTAAAGATGATGGACAACGATTCAAGCAAAGTGAAGCCTTCGTGTGAGGAAAGCGTTATTGACTACAAAGGTAATAAGACCTCTTTCCTCTTACAAGGCTTAGGTGCACACACACAATTCATACATGTATGTCCCTGCATCATTGTGATCATTTGGTAATAACACATTCACACATATGTTTTAGTTTGCTCATGCATTGATCTCAAATTGACAAACATTGTATAAATGCATGTACTAAGACTGTCTCTAGAAAATTGCATACTTGTGTGATCTTGTGTTTATTTGTTTATGTGTATGTGATTTGGACTTGAATATGCTCTTAAATGATTCCTTGTTGAGTTTTGAACGTTTTGGATACTCACTCATTAGTTTTCAAGTTCCGAGTAGAAGGTTACAAAACTTTCCGTACATTTATCGTACATGGTTTTCGTCTTTTTATTTATATATCTTTTCATGAAAGTTTTGTTGATGTCCTTGTCTATGAGAGTCTCAGTTTGTAATCCGAAAACGGATTCGAATTCATAGTTGGGAGACCAGAGAATGGTTAAAAAACATAAGAGGTGAGCTAAGGGGAAAAGAGATGGCAAATTACCATTTGCACCCCTTAGCCGTGGAGGGCACGTGGTGCCCACGCGGAAACATCTTCTCTACCTCCACGTGAAGAAATCAGCCCTCCACACCCAACACACTTCTTTGATTCACATGAGCTGCTTGCAAATTCATTTCATGTTTAATGGGTTTTTGTCATGTGTATTGCATGCATATAGTGTTTAGTGTGCATGGTCAATCAAAGCATATGGTATCTTAAATGTGATCTCCTATTGGTTATTTAAGGGTTTTCTTGTGTGAGCTTACCACACCGGATAAATATTTTTTCTCTTTATGATTCCCTCTCCACCAAAATTTAAATCATTGGTGGTGAAGAATTATGTGCAGTTTTTTCTTTAGATTTTCTCCCAACTTTCAAACACCATATCTCTCATCTTTCATCTGATTTCAGTGATTCAAATTGGATAATCTTCGTATTGGGGTCCTCTACAAACCCCAAGCAACCTTAAGGTCATTTAATCAAGTTTTCATTTGGTTCATCACCATTTTCAGACTGCACCTACTTGTTCTAGGTAATTGTTCAAACCTTTGTGTTCTTAAGCTTAAATGTTCTTCAATTACCTCGGGCTTTCTTCCTATATATGTGTATGTTCTTGATCAAGTGTTATTAGGTTTGTGAGCTTCAATCAAAAGCTAATTTGATTTTAATTAGAATCTTGAATGTGAGTTAGGTTTTTCTAAACCTATATTTTCACATGCTTGTGAGTTGTATTATGATTAGCTTTGTATCAAGGAATATTTGTGCATTCATTATTGATATTCTAATGATAAATGATTCCTAGTTGTGCTATGTTTTCTTGATTGAACATATTTTTGAAAATAGCACATATTTATGTATGTTTTAGAGCTTTGATTGGATTCACTTCGATTGGATACACTTAATTGATATTTGAATATATGCTCTAATTAATTTCTAGAAGAAGTTTGAATATCTAATCTCACTTCTCAAGGGTTTTTGTTTTTGTACTAAAGGTTTAAAGATATGCTTCATGAACATGTGTTTATCTTAAGCTTTAGTTGCATGAATTAAATCTATGATCAAAGTGTGTTTGGTGATTTGGTACACTCTAGATTTCGGTTTTCATGTATTAATGACCTAGACTATTTTTGTTGTGAACTTTGTTGACTAAGTCTAGTTCTACATGGAGTGTACATAATCCATACATTTCATATGCTCATGCATCATCTTGTGTGATTTCATCATTTGGATTGCAAGCTAGAATATCATACCTTGTGTTCTCATTGTCTAATTATAGTTTCCATAGTTCATATTGATCATATGTCCTATGTTGATTGTGCTTGCATCATTTGCATCACATAGATCACTTGCCTTATAAAAGGTGGAAGTCTTAGCTAAGAGTGTGAGGTTCTAAGTAAGCCCAAGTAAGGGAAGTCTTGGTTAAGAGTGTGATGCTCTAAGTAAGTTCAAGCAAAGTCTTGTCTAAGAGTGTGAGGCTCAGGTTAGACAAGCAAAGAAAGTCTTGGCAAGGGGTGTGAGGCTCTGGTAAGTCCGAGTAAGAAAAGTCTCTTGTTGTTGAGTGATTCTTCAACACAAAGCAAGGGAAGTCTTGGAAAAAAGTGTGAAGCCTCTAGTAAGTCCGAGCAAGGATACTCTCTAGAGGCATGTGATGTGTCTCGGTTAGAGAGTAGGCAAGTTTCTCTCTAGTGGGAATAGATAGGAGGGATATCCAATAGATTGTGATACATGAGAGTTGGTCACATTTGAAGGTTACTCTTGTTTAACTAGTGAAAAACATCTTGTCGATGGTTGTAGATTCAACTCGTGGACATTTCCTCTTCGGAGGTTTACCACATTAAAAATATCATGTGTCAAGTTTCTCTTTCCTTTTCTCTTTGATATTTGTTTTATTTGTTAAATCAACATTTGTCTCTTGTATCTTTGTAAATGTTTGATCTTTGTATCTTGTGATATTCTATATCAAGTTGTAAAGCTTTACTTAGTGAATTTATATTGTAATATTTAAAGTACAACTTGTGGAATTTGCTTTGCATTAAACATACTTTTATATAAGATTCATTGTCTCTTGTTGTATGTTGTGTGGACTAAGGGTGGTGAATCAAGCATACATGTGATTATTGTTTTCTCATAACAATCATATTAAAGGTTAATTTGTATGTCCACTAAGGTTTTGACAAAAGCATCGAAAGAGTTTTTAAAAGTAGAGTGTCAACGTATTCAGCACCCCCCCCCCCCCTCCGTCCTAGGTCGTTTAGTATAACCTTGTAAGTATTTTCAATGCGCATAGTGAATAGGATAGGTTGTTGAAGGGTATATCAACCATAATTGCCTAGGCCTTTGATCGTCACTAACCAATCTCATCTTGACCCCATCTCCTTAATCGGTTAGGCATTTTGGTAGGAAGTTTGGTTTAGTACCCACAGCCAAACACACTTCCTAATGAGATCGATCCTTGATTGTTTGGATCGTACATTAATGAAGCCATATATGTATTGCTCAAAGTCCATTAGCTACTCTATCATTTCCTTATCTTCCACTTAATTGTTTAAATCCATTTTCTTATTGTTAACATGGCAGGAGTCCAAAGAAGAATTTTTCATCCTTTATTTGAAGTGGCAGAACGCTACAGAGAGTATCCAGCTACCCCGAGAAGGAGCCAGACTAATATATCCAGGTGTGCTTTCTGCAAATAAGGATCAAGGCCATCTAGATTTCCAAGTACTAGGAAATTGCGAAGGTAAGGTCCTGAGGACCCCGCTATCGCACTACCCCGGTACCCCAACACCCCGATACTTAAAAAATACTAGCACCGCTGTCCAACATGATACAGGGTATCTGGATAACCCGATCACTTCTAGAATCAACCTACTAGGCAGCGGAAGACTAAGATGAAAAGGAAGACTATCAAGGAAGAAAGAACCAGTGCACCAAGGAACTAGAACCACATCCTAAGGAGAAACAGTACATGCCAACATTTAAATGCAAGGGAAGTTGACTTCTCCTGCCATATTTAAGGCTCCACTTTATTGGGATTAGTCAACTCTGCCAAGATCGGCATGGAAGGAAACTAAATCCCTTGATTATTGGAATCATTCCCACGCTTAAAACAAAACCACCATTAACGTCCCATTGGATTGCTTACTTGATTGATGGATTGTTTAAGTAACGAGCAAGAAAAGGGAGGCTTATAAATACTACAAAACTGTCGAAAGAGAGAGTGAGGATTTTGGATCCACATCCCTACAGCTTTTCCACTTATTAATTAGCACGAGATCACCATCGCCTACTGTGTCAGAAACCGCCCACTTAAAGCCTCACAAAGAAAATCCTTTTTGAATTTAGACTATGTGTACTCTCTATTATGTCATGTATCGTATCTTGAGTGATTAATAAAACAGTGTAATTTCTTCATTTCAATACATTAATACTGTGTTAATAGGGATTTGACCCTTTAGACATTTTCCTACTAACACTGTTTGGCACTGTTTATGGGAAATATCCTCCCATCCATTTACAAAGAAACTATCTATTTCTACCCAAAAGTAACTAAGATGAGACTCGGATCTTCTTAAAGACAACCCGACCCATCGAGGCCTCAATCCCTCACCGCCACTCACAGAGTCCAAAGGCAAGGGAGGGAATCGAGCCGGTCCCGCCTCCAAATGCGGGCTTCATTCCCTAAGCCCCAACTGTTCAGGAAATCAATCGGGAAACCATATAACAGCAAGCTGCCGCCTATATAGAAAGCATCCGTCTCTAGATGATAGCCTAGGGGATACCTTTTGAAGTACGTAAAACCATAGGAGAAGCCAAGCCGGGTACCCGAGTACCGGTCTTTGACAGGTTCGGACCACTTCTCCTAGTTCCAAACTGTCATATGGATTTCAAACACTGACATGTGAAATCAACGATGGATATCCTTCCCAAAAGGAACCGGCCGGTGACAAAACCGGTAACAGAGGATCGAGCTCAACAGCCCAATGCAGGTGAAAGTTCCAAACCTAGGAGGAATCTTCGAGGTAACCGTCATCAAAAGAAGGAATATAGAGAAGCCATTGTTGTATCAGAAACCTCAAGCATTGAAGGCTCAGAGGCCTGATCCAGGAACAATGGATCTAGAAGCCTTGAAGACCAGATGGCCAAAATGGCAAAGAGCTCGAGGAATTAAGGAAGGGATAGTACCGAGGAACAAAGAAAAACCTCTTAGGGGAGATGAATGCACCTTTCTCGAGAAAGATCAAGGAGGCAGAGTTACCTCCCAAGTTTGAAATGCCATCTGAGAAGTATTTCAGATCAAAGGATCCCGTTGGTCATATGGAAAGCTTCATACACCAGATGGAGATACAGAACGCTACCCGTCAGCAATGTGCGAGATGTTCCATTCAACCCTGATAGATTGTGCCAAGACTTGGTTCAAAAAATTACCACCAGGTAGTGTAGATTCTTTCACACAACTTACCAAGGATTTCTATGCTCAGTTTCAAGGAATCAAGCCTCGCCCTAAGGACCTCGTCCTACTCCAGTACGTGATTCAAGAGCGGGGTAAGACGTTGAGATCCTACGTGGAGAAATTCCATAGGGAAGTGATCTAGATAGGAATGTTTACCAAGAAAGAGACCTTGGCCAACTTCCGAAGAAATTTGTAGGCCAACAAGCTGTTCTGGTCATTTTCCAAACATCCACCTAAAATGTACCAGGAGACCTATGATAGGGCATTGGAGCAAGTGGAAATAGATTAGCAGCTCCGGATCAAGGTCGAGCATGATAAAGCCCGATCAGCCAAGTGCCCAAAGAAAAAGGCTCTAAAGCCTACGCCAACCAAGAAACTCCAGAATCAACCTCTAAATCGGTCTACCTACCAGCCACCTCCTTTACCCCAACATCGAGAGAGGTACCCCGCAAGAAGAACCTCTTCTAGAGCGACACCCTCTCCAAGTCACTAGGGGATCCTATGACCTTTCTCGTATTGCCTAAATCATTTTCACAGAGTAGGATGTCTAAAAGACGATACAGTCACATGATGATCCGATGGTAATTACGGTACAGATAGCCAATTGCCAGGTCCACCGTATCCTGGTCGATACCAGAAGCAGTGTTAACATCCTTTTTCAAAAGGGCACTTGAGAAGTTCAACTTGAAGAACTCATCCTACAATAGTTGTACTACGCCTTTGTATGGGTTCACAAGGGACTTGCTCATGCCACACATGAACCTCGAATCCACTAATTGTGAAATGATTACAACCTAATCCCGGTTTAATGATCTAATCCCAATCAATAATCATTATAACTATCTAATCCCGGTATGAGTAAACCTAGTCCAATTGCTTGTGATTTACGCAACCTAATCCTGGTCACATCACAAATCTTAGTTCTCAATGAAGAGATCAAATACCCTAAGTTCATGTTTGGTTGGGAGGAGAAATGGAGGGAGGGAGAGGGTTGGAGGGAGAGATCTAATCCATTGTTTGGTTGGAGGGATGAGAGAGAGGGAGGGAGGGGAGGAAAGGAGGGGAGAGCAAATCCACCTGGGCCTACCATTTTGTATCCTTCATGTGATGGGTGGATGAGAGGAGGGAGAGAAGATTGGAGAAAAATTACTATTATACCTTCCAATTTTATAATACCCTCCAATTTTTTTAAGGGTAATATAGTAATTTTACAAATTAAATACCAATTCATTCATCCAACCCTCATTTCAATACCAAACAGCATGAAAGATTGATATTATCCCCTCCATCCCTCCTACTCTCTCTCCTTCTTAATTCATCTATCCATCATACTCTATCTCCCTCCTACCAAACATAGCCTAAATGAATATGTTAATAGAAAATTATCATTGGGGTGAATCTCCAAA
This sequence comes from Acer negundo, assembly GCA_035582765.1. Taxonomy (NCBI): domain Eukaryota; kingdom Viridiplantae; phylum Streptophyta; class Magnoliopsida; order Sapindales; family Sapindaceae; genus Acer; species Acer negundo. The sequence goes on along the minus strand of CM069232.1, from coordinate 4,942,119 downwards.
TAACAACTTTAAGGACCAAGATCGAGATAGATCTCGGTCGGAGGGGTATCACATAGTTCGATACCAACAAGATTTTTATCAAACAAAACTAAAACTCGTCCAAGAAAAGATTAACAGATACGATTTTATTGATAAAAACATGGATACAACTGATGAAATTTGGGCTATGGCGATATGTAGCGGTATTCAAGGTTTCTGTTAGGTGATGGAAATGGCATGCTCGTGTCTATCGATAAGTAGAACTGAAGACGAATGTAGGGTTTGGGGAGGCAAATTTTCGATCCCCCTCTTGGTGAATATAGTGTCGTATATATAGGTTCGTTGCTTGCCATGCACTCCTACAATTTCGGTCTAGGGTTTTGGCAGTCCCAAGACTTTCTTTCCTTCTAGGAGACAATTTTATAGGAGCTTTAATTATCCCAATCAAGCGATTCTTTTTTAAGAGGATTCTAGTACTAGTGGACCCCTTATTCAAATGGAATTCTTGAGAGGCGGGAAGGAGTCTACCTTTTCATTGGGAGATGAACGACTGTGTTTCATTCCCCTAACCTTAGAGCTTCAAGACCTGTCTGTCTGAATATATGGATACATAATTCTATGAGTATTTCTTATGGTTATCTGGCGAGAGGATCCCATGAGGTATTTGGGTTCATTTAGGTTCTCATGTACCCCGCCTTTTGCTAGTTTGATGCTTTCCTAGTTAGGTGCTTGGTCAAAGAGGTATCCTGATATCGGTTATTCTCGCAGCGGGGTACCTAGTTGGATGTAGAAGCAGGATATTTCAGCTGAAGTTGTATTAGGATGCCCGTATGATGTGACAGCGGGGTACCCTACTGAAGCAATAGCGGGGTATCCTGTTGATCTAGTAACGGGATACCTGTCCGGTGTAGTAGCGGGGGTACCCCATTGAGCTCTGTGATAGGATTCTGAGTTGAACTCCGTGTTGGAACATTTTAGAGGTCATCAGGATTGCTAGGCTTTGTTGGGGTTACTCCAAGGGAGGAGGTAGGTACCCAAATTCGATCCAGTATTCTTCTTTTTAGGAGTACCTAGATGGTATCTCGACCTGTGCTTCTTCCTTGTATCCGGGTGGAAAATTCTTCTTTGGTCCTTTGGCAATTTTGGTGGTTAACAGAATGTTATGCAATATCTAAATATGGAAATAATGTTAGGGTACACTAAATGCTTATCTAGGAATATAAAATGACAATTAAATCATTCCTATATATCAAATATAGCTATATGACATGGCATACAACTTAGCTATGTTAAGGATAACCAATCCTATAAACAATAGCTATCACAAATAATATCAATTATATAATGAGATAATTAGCTAGATGGCATATAAGCAAGAAAATCTAGCTATCATAAATAACTCAATCAACACATAATATCGATCTTATATGTAGAAATTAATCTAAACACATACAAGTTATAGAAGAGATAAAATTGATAAGTACAAACATTAATTATGTAAGATAATAGTGTTCAACATACTATACCATGTGTGTTGAAGAAAACTCATGCATTAACACATGCTAGATGATCCTAGATGATGCTTAGATGATGATTTATTCATGTGGAAATGGGTTTAGAGAAATAAAGATGTAATCTTTAAGATTTTTCTCTCAATTCTCTCTAAATATCTCTCTAAAGTTCTTAGAATGCAAGACTTGTGTTTTGAACAAGAGATAAAGATGTATTTATAGAGAGTGAAAAAGGTTGGGTGAAAGACAATTTTGTCCCAACTTTACGGGCCAAATCAGCATCCTATTATATTGCCTGTGCCAGCAGAATCAAGGGCGTAGAAAAGCATTTGACATGCTGGTTGCAATTCGGCACCCTATTTTGCAGTTACGGGCGACAGAAATTTGCCACAACGCACAGCTCAATATTCGAGCTCAACGAAACATGACCAAACGACATCGAGACCTCTCATATGATATATCATTGGAAAGGTATGGAAGTCTACTTTCAAATCCAATTTATGGAATGAAATTTCGATACCTATATAAAAAGTTATGGTCAATTGAGTGACAAATAGTCAAATTCGGATAACTGCTGAGATGCCCTGTTTTAGTGGTCACTTTGGGGATTTCAAAACCAATCTAAACGGTCATGAAATATTAAGAATAATATACCATTGGAAAGGTATGGGTGTCTAGTTTGTCCATAATTTTATAGAACTCAATTTAAATCTTATTATAAAAATTTATGGTCATAATATCATACAAAGGTCATTTTTGAAAAACATATAAATCATTGAAATCCAATCTTTGAAGCCAGACATTTCACTCCAAATAACCAAACCAAAACTACCATTTATCTAAGAGAAAAATGAGATCTTCTCAAGTGCTCAACCATCACGCTAAGACATGCACATCATCATGCAAGCGCGGACGTTTCCGATTACACAAATAGAAACGAATTACACCACACTTAAAACTAACAAACATGAAGTGCAAGTGTGGCAATTGAATGCATCCTAATACCTAACATATCATGGCATTATCATAGAACAAGATGCAATCAATTAAAACATGCAAGAAGAGATGTTCAAGAACATACATGCACTTATATAAAACACACAACATACAAGAATAAGATATATGCATGAGTTGTGTGTGTGTACAACTAGATCTCTTCAAAGCAAGAAAGCACTAGAATATACCTTTGGTGCTTCTTCTCTTAAGGTCTTGAGCGGACCTTGGTTATGCAAAACATAAACCATCAAATACCTAAACTACCCTTACATCAAGCCCCACATGTGGTTTGTCCACGAAATAAGTCAATCAAAATATTGGAATCCTTATAGCACTAAATGACCCCAATCTCCTCCTACCACGATCCACTCATCCTTCCAAGGTTTGTTGAATTTCATGTTTGCTCCAGGTATGATGAGCTTCAGGGGGTTATACGCCCACAAGTAAAACTAGCCCCTAGGACCTGGCATTAGGTCAACGAAATAAGTCAATCAAAAATGAGGACCTTTCAAAACTAGAGGGTAAATACCATATTTATGACAAACTACATGGGTTAGTGATCGAACCAAAATTGGTATGATTTTGTCCTTCATTCCCGTCTCTTTATACTTAATCCTCTGGCATTTCACTATTTTTAATGTTGTTATTTTAGGATTATTCGTGACATAAGGACATTTGTGAAGAAGAGTAGAAGTTGGTGCAAAACGTGCACAAAGTGGAGAAACAGGGCATTGTCACCCTTTAAAGGTGTCATTTTTTGGCATAGGGAGACAGAGAGATAAATCACTGAAAATCAATCAGGTGTGACGTCGTCACAAGATGTCACCCCAGCACAAAGGGTGACATAGAAGAACAAAAAGTGTCGCCATGAAGTGTCACCTCAAAACCAAAGAGCTACAGAAAGATTTAATTCCTGGAAATCAATCAGGTATGGCGTCGCCACTAGATGTCGCCCCGAGAGCAAATGGCGACATAGAAGAACAAATGGCGACAACACTTAAAAATCCTCAGTGTCGCTGTTTGCACCACGGCTAAAAAGATGAGATTGGCGGCGACAATTGAATCTCATATTGCAGAATCGTCTGCTGCCACGATGTCACCATGGCGACAGAAAAGGTGACACCCTGCCACATCAGCTTGTCAAGCAGTTATCAGTACGATTCCAATACCACTATAAATATTCTTCTCTTCCAACTTCAATAAGGACCCAAGCATTCTTCCAAGAACGAAATTTACTAAGTTTTAGCATATCATTCTCTTCCATTTTTCCCACATTCAACCTTCTCCATTCTCTAATCTTGTACTACTTTTTCCATCCAAAACCTCAACATTCGATCTTGATTACTACACCCAACCATTCCTTTCTTCCCATTCTCTACATCTCAATACCTTTGTCACTCACCATTAGACACCCATCTATCTAGGCACATCCTCTTTTACCACTATTTGCACTAAGAGCTTTTAATGAGAGGAAGGATCAAGCACTAGAGAAGGAGACTCAAGGGTGATTTCCTTATCTCTTACTTTCTCTCTATTTGATTGTAACTATGTGTAACTAAACCCCTAATCTAGGGGATAGATGTGAGAAACATTTGGTTGTGGGTATTTGTTTAAGCTATTGTATTGAATCTTTATTTGTGTTCTATTCACTTAATATCTAGATCCTATACATTATATGATTTGCATTGTATATCACAAGTAGATCATACTCTTGTGTTGGATAAATTGTTTGGAAACCAATCTTAGATTGACACCCTTGATTAGTTAGGAACTTAGTGAATATGATAGATTAGTGGAAGGTATATCAACCACAATAATCTAAACCTAAATTTGTAACCAACCAATCCCACCTTGACCCCCTTTTATGAATTGGTTAGGCATTTTGGTGGGAAGATGTTTAGGGTTCATAGTTATGATCTAAACACACTTAAGAAAACAAATGATTAACTTATAATAGATTGGTTCATTAAAGTGACTTAGAAAGCATTACCATACACATTTGAAACTCCATCAATTCCCTAGCATCTATCTTAATTGTTTACATCCATTCATCTTATCAAGACTGTTGAGTATTCTATTTGTCCTATCACCTTTTTATGTTTATTTTACTTGCATGTTTGATGGTTTATCAAACCACACAACTATCCATTTATAATGATTTGTTTTATTACAAATTAGATTAGTCAATTAATCCAACGTATTACTCAATTTCCATGTGGAACGAATCTTTGCTTACCATTAGCTAATAATTTATATCCCAAGAGGATTCTAAGTGGTTAAAACATGGTTTTCAAATGATCACATAAATATTGTTTTGAAGAATATAAAACGATCTCATCAGTTAGTTTGATAATATCCCTAAAAAAATGAAGAATTTGAATCCTCTACTGATCTGATTTTTTTCTTGACTCACCTAATCTCATAACACATAAGTATTGTAATGAATGAGTGGTTAAGATATGACTGGTTTTCATAACCACTTTATTATTCACCAATCACATGCTTTAAAAAAATCAGGAAAAAAATCAGATCAGTAGAAGATCCAAATTCAAATATGAAACCATCTATTCTATTTAAAATTGAGAAATGTTACTTACTTAAATTTAGTGTCCAAATAATGTGATATCAATATAATCCATTTATTTAAATCATGCAAATCTAATATAATTTAAAAAATATATTATTTTTATGTTATATCATTTAGGCATCAAATTTGAACGCCAAATTTGGACAATGTAGAATTATCGATAACGTAGTATTATTGTTCGAAATTAATATATATATATATATATATTATATTTAACTTCATACGTCCGAAATTGCAATTTGCAAGTACCAAATCCGCAATAGAAATCCTCCCCTGATTAAAAAATATATATAAAATATCCGCAATAGAAAAGAAATAAATGGCGTTGCTCTCAGTGGTCTCCTCCTGCAACTCTTCGAAGTTTTATCTCTCAACAAAGGTCTTAATCTCTCTCTTTCTTTTTCTTTCGAGAAATGCAATTTTGTTTTTGCAAACTGAAACGTTTCGAATGGAAGGGAAATGGGAAGGAAGCAGAAACGCGAAACGCAGCAGCTGCTTTGGAATTGGAGAGAAAACAAGTTTGTATTAAGGGGACAAGGAAGAGCTTGGCTTTTCCTTTAATGGCCGCCGCTCTTGTTGCCTTATCTCCATTCTCAATCCACGCAGGTACTCTCCACAAATATTCGCCATTCACTTCACTTTTTTAAATACTTTAATGCCCCTGCTTTTCTGTCAAAATGCCGCAAATGACATTCACTGCCTTGATTTTCCTTAATGTATTTACAGGGTTTACACATATTTATTTTTTAATTATATCAAATTCAAATCAAGCTGGGAGACTAAAATTAAAACCCCATTCTAAATTTCAAAATAATTTCATCAACCACTTTTATTTATTAAAAATTGCTTTTCTTCTCTATTTTTTTTATTTTTACTTTTGTATAAATAAATCAATATTTGACCGTATAATTTTAATTTATTTTTTAAATCATGAGATCAGTAAACAGGTTATACAAAAAAAAATTCAAGATATTATATCATTTAAAGAGCAAATTGCACTAAACTCTTGCGATATTTAAAAAAAAAAAATTTAATTAAATAAATAAATTACACCAAACTCCGGTGAGGTTTGCCTTTTACATCTTGAAACACCCTTATTCCCAATTTTGTTTCTTTCCCCTGTTTGACTAAAAAATAAAAGTAATTATTAAAACTTATTCATTCATATACAAATTAGATATTTAAAATTCAAATAAAAATTACATTTTAAAGATTCAACTAAAAAGACAAATAAAAGTCTAACATTTATAACATACAAGAAAAGAAGTCCAATAAAAATACAAATAAAATTATATAAAATTATACTGTTAATAACATAATTTAGAAAAAGTGATTGTATGAACAAAGTCCTTTCAGTGAAATGGGTTTCAATTTTAAGATTACGTAGGTTATAAATTTAAGAGTCAGAAGTATTTATACAATTATACCTAGGGTTAAAATTAGGAAAATAAATAAATAAAATAAAAAAAGAGGGAAAAAAGTTTGGTTAAAAATGAGAAAATGAGGATCGGGATCTATCCCAAAATAGGTATGATTTTTTCTACCAAATGGGGATGGGGTTTTGGGAAATTGGGGGAAAATGCCATACCTACATCCTAGTAAGAGTTTAGGGATACTATCAAATTTCTCTTTAGTTTTCCATATTTCCCGTTTCACCCCTCTAGATTAATTACTGTTCACAATCCCTCCCTAGTTTGCCATATTCCTTGAAATCCCCCTTATCATTAAAAAGAATACTCAAAATGACCTTTGCCATTAAGTATTCTGCTAAAAATTTTAAACCAGTATGGGTAAATAGGTGTTAATGGAAAAATGTTAGAGAGGTAGATTTCCAATTAACAACTTTTAAATCATGACTTTAACAGGTCACAGTTAGAGTGATATCACATTTGATACCGATTCGTTTCCATCAAAAATGAATTAAACACAAAAATGATCAAAGATGAGGACAAACCAGTATATGTATCATGAAGACAAAGGAATAGCTCTTTTTATTGATAAATAACATACAGTTTGAATGATACAAAGATGATTTGTGGGGGGTTTACGTATGGTGTTTTTGACAGAATAGGCGATGGCAAACTCATGCTAGTCGATAAGTAGAAAAACTCTGATCCCCTCTCTTTCGAGGGTCCTGTAATATTTATAGGTCCCTTTTCTTGCCGTCCACTCCGTTAATTTAGTCAATTAATTTTGCAATCATTGGGACGCTGATGGTGGCTTTGCTTAGGCGTAAGAATAATCCCAAAAAATCAAGTGATTTGTTTCCCTTCTTGGTGAGACTGATAGAGTTGACTATTCCCAATTTAAATGGAGTTCACAAATGGCATGGAAGAGTCAACTTTCCTTATATTCAAATGTAACTGCATGCTGCTTTTCTGGTAACGTGGTCTTGATCCCTTGGTATACCGGTCATTGGAGGGAGTCGCAATATCGGGGTATCATGCACCATTGAACCTCGGTACCGGTACTCTTTAGGTATCATTGAACTGGGATGGTGTGGTAAATGAGTCCTCTAGACCTTGACTTCAATGTTTCCTGGTAGTATCTGGGGATTGGAGTGACCTCGACCCCGGTCTTGATTCATAGATGGCATGTATTGGTGCATTGAACCTGGTTCATTTCTGGGTAGCTGGATGCTCCCTGAGTCCCTGTAACATCCATCTACTTTATACAAGTGGAAAATTCTTTTTTGGACCTCTGCCTTTTTAGGCGGTTAACAATAGGTAAATTAGTAATAAATAAAAAAACTTAAAATTAAAATTTATAAAATTTAAAAATTAGAATTTAAGAAATATCAAATTATAGCCAACCTCCATGAGGTTCTCTTTTTGACAACCAAAAACAACTTTATTATTAACTGGCAATAAGCTCCCATGCTGTTAGCCAAAGTTGGTCAAACTTAACCGGAAGAAGGGTATTTTCGTCTTTTAACCTTTTAAAAATATTTTATTAAAAAATTCAATAAAAAAATTGAGTAGGGATCAAAAGAAATTAAAAGAAGTATTAATACAAAAAAATAATAATAATAATTAAAAAAGAGTGATGATATTTGCATCCCTATAAAACCGAATGTACACCCCAAAATTTTATATTTACAAAATTACAGCATTACCCCTAAAATAAATTATTAATATTTTAATTCAAAAATATAATAATGATAAAATAAAATTACTGGAAGTAATAAAAAAATCAAACTATTTTACTTTTTCCAATTTTTAACTAAAAAATTCAAATTGTTTTACTTTTTCCAATTTTTAACTAAAAAAAATCAAATTAAATACAAAAACTCAAATCATAAATGTCAATAATCTTCTAAGAAAATGAAGAAGGCATTGGGAAGAGTGTGACTCTTTCCGAATTCAAAAAGTACCATTATTAGAAATAGTGCCAAAAAATTAGACACCATTTTTTCTCTCCAAGCTCATTGAGAGTTCGTCTTAGAATTACCAGAATAAAACTTGTTTGGTGACCGGTGTATAATAAAAGCATCATTAATGACCATAAACCTTTCAAAGAAACAACATAAAAAAGATGATGATGATGGTGATGATGATAATGAGCCAGATGAGGAGAGAGAGAGAGGGCCTGAAACCTTGATCCATCGAGGGTTAGAAATTGATATTTGATCCACATAAATTAATTATTTGTTTTATAATTGTTTAATTTATATTACATATTAAATATTTAAAGAAAGAGCATATTCGGTAATATAAAGGGTGTGTTTATAAAATTTTATAACAGGGTGTACATACAAAAGGGATACACATACAGTATTTTAGAGATGCAAATATCGTTGCTAAAAAAAAAAACAAAAATACTTTGGAGGTGGGTTGAGATCCAATTTGGCCTAGTATAAGGCAGGCGGGTTCGCCAGCAGAAGGCCCATGAGTAGATATGATAGGGTATAGAGCAAGAGAGGATTGATCAGTTAAATCATCCCGAGGAAAGAGTCCAAGAGTGACTTTCAGTGTTGATACTGATTTTAAATTAAATTGTAAATTTTTTTAGTGTATACTGATTTTTCCGTCCCAAAATCATTCTCATAAATACTTGGCGAACCCCTCCCCTTTTCTCTTTTCTCTCCCATGAGTCCCATCCCCTATTTTCCTTTGACATGATACAAGGGAAATATAAGCACTAATCCAAAGATTAGCTTGCCTGCTTTGATATATTACAACAAATTCCAAGAATCTTAAGCCTCTTTGGATTTCATGCTTCACCCGAGTGTCAAGTTAGTGCTTGTGTATTCCAAATTACTATCGAATGATGAAATGTAAGATGATATTGATGAGTCAGGACTGTTGTTGCGGACTTAGGGGTTTGGGTTTTGGGTGGAATTTTGGTATTTGGAGGTCGATTGGATTTCTGGGTTTGGGTTGTGTTCTTATGCATTTTTTTTTAGTATTTGTTGTGTTTTTGATTTATTTCTCTTCAGTTTTTGAATTTATTATTATTATTTTTTTCTTACAACAATAACTACTGGGACTAATGAGTTAGGTCTCTACTAGCACGGCCCGGAACACAGTTCCCACAAAGGGGAGAGCACACCCACACTAAGGTGGGACTAGACTCACACATATGGTGGGATTGTGGGAAAACCTCCCAACTTCATTTAGTTGGATCTCTCGGTTTGTTGGTGTTTGTGTTAGTTGACTGGGTTACTAGTGATGTTTTTCTTATTTAATTTGATATATTTTTATTATTGTTTCGTAAATATATACAGGGTAAAACAGTAATTTTCAAATACACATCGAAGAGTAAATGAGTCTATTCGCATGTTTGGTTAACATAAGTTAGTGCAGGGGTTAACGGGGAATATGGCAAACTAGAGGGAGTATTATGGCCATTAATTAAACTAGTCGGGGAAAACGGGGAATATGACAAACTGGAGGGGTTTTGATAATATCCTAAGAGTTTATTAGGGATTTATTTTTATTTTTTTTATGAAATTGGACTGACTTAAGGGGGAAAAATATCACAAGAGATCATATGCTGAAAAACCTAGAGACAGTATCCATAAATATATAAAAAAGGAAAAAAGAAACAAAAGAATCCAAAAAAACACAACAAACCAGAGGACACTGCCCCAAAAAAACCCAAAGGCACGCATGCTGAACCAGAAAAAACTAAACTAGGAAAACCTGAAGGATTGTTTACCCATACAATCATTACCAACTAAACGCGAACAGAACGAAGGAGTGGAGGACCACCATAAATCAGAAGGAACACCTAAAGCGTGCTTAGAAAGAGCATCTGCCACATGGTTACCTTTTCTGAAGATGTGAGAAACCTGGAACTCCATATGCAAGATCTGATAAATACATTGCTGCCAAGCTTAACGAACGTGCTAGGTAGCCATATCGGACCTATCAGAAAGAAGTTGAACCACATAAGATGAGTCACTCTCGAGCCAGATCAACCCAACTTCCACGCATAATTGATGGCTAAAGAAGTAGCAAGGAGCTTAGCCTTAAAATCAAAAACCTGACCTAGGGGGACCGTAAAACAAGCTTTAACAAAAGATCTGCAAGTCCAGAAGACACCCCTCACACCAGGAGAACCTAAAGCAGCCACATCAGTATTAACCTTGATTCACCCTAGAGCTAAAGGCGACCAAACAACACTCATGATAACTGGAGCCTTACCAGGACAATCACTAAGGCCAAACCGTCGGAGAATCAACAAATCATCAACACAATTACGCATACAGCCGATCCCCAAAGGTTTGTATTATAGACCGAACGCCAAACAAGAGAAAGAGCAGCACTAAAATCAACAGATTTTCTATCAAAAATCCACTAATTACGGGAATACCACGCACTCCAAACCACAACATGAATAGCAGCTTTCCACAAAATCCTAATTCGATCACTGAAAGAAACAGACATGGCCTGATAGAAAAAAGAGTCCCAAGTGTCAGTGAAGACATGCCTCTGAAAAATCGCCTCCCAAAAAGCAGCAGCAAGAGGTCACTTAAGAAAAAGATGGTCCACGATCTCTAAGCTAGCGCCACAAACACTACATCTAGAGGCTAATTGAAAACGGGATCTGCATAAGCGGTTTTCGGTGGGTAATCTATTAAAAAGAAGATGCCAAGATAGGATAGAATGGGAATGAGGGATATAGCGAGACCAGACATCCCTCCACCATGGGACCTAAGGAATATCATGAAACAGCCTAGAATAAGCCGCCTTACAAGAAACCCTTTCGTTCTTAGAATGAGGCCACACCAAATAATCAGCCACAAGAGAAATAGCAATTTTCTCAATTCGAAAATAGAAATCCGAGAATCTAGCACTAAAACGATCTTCTATAACCCATCTACCATCCTGAATGAAGTCTGAAACCCTAGCATGAAGATGAATGACCACAAAATCAAGAATACCAATAAGATCAATAATGGGCACCCCAAGCCAATTATCACGCCAAAAATCTCTCTGAGAGCCTTTCCCGATGAGCTAGATACCATCCTTAAGGAGTTCAACATAATTAAACTTAAGAGAAGTCCAGATCGAGGAGGTGATATAGCCTCTCTGAGATTTCTGCAACTGATTAGTATATCTCTCACGCAAAAAAAGTGAAAGCAAAACTGTTAGAAGTTATAAACTTCCAAGTAAAGTATCGTTCCACAACGCTAGATCCTTCAAACCAAGACCCTCAAGAGCATAAGGTCTATAACATCGTTTCCAATCAACACGGACCAACTTGGAGTCCTCAACAGAACCAGTCCATAAGAAATTTATGATCTTCTTATTAATCATCTGGATTAGGGAAACCAACCACTTATAAACCATAAAAGAGTGTACAAAAGAGCTAGTAATCACCGAACGAATCAAAATAGCCCGGCCAACAATAGAAAGGGACTTACCTTTCCACCTGGCAAATTCAGAAACAATCTTATCTGCAATAAGCAAAAAAGACTTCATGGGCTTGCTCTAGAACAAAGGAACCCCTAGGTAAGAAAACGGGAAATGACCAATCTGCATCCCAACTAAGGGCTGAAGAGAACTAATCCGGGAAGGAGAAACAGAAGACCCAAAAAAGATGGAGGATTTACTTAAGTTAACAAGTTGGCCCGAAACATTGCCATAAACACATAAAGCATTCATAACACTCCTCAGATTATTGGCCGTACCCTATAAAAAATCAGCACATCATCGACATACAACAAATGAGTTGAAGCAGAAAAGTCCCTCGGGGACGATATAGGCAAAAGACGATCAGTCGCCACCAATTTAGAAAGTAAGCTACTGAGAAAATCCTCCACAATACCAAAAAGAAGAAAAGAAAGAGGATCCCCCTGTCTACCCCCTGTCATGCATCTAAAATAACCAGCCGGAGAACCATTAATTAGAACCGACAGTCTTGAAGAGCCAAAAATGTTATCAATCCAATCCATGAAGATTTGAGAAAAACCAAAAACACGAAGCACACGGTAGAGGAACTTCCAATCAAGAGTATCAAAAGCCTTACGAATGTCAATATTCATAGCCACACTACACTAAGAGACTACATACCTGCTGAACAATAGGAACAGTTGGTAAATGAATTGGAATCAAGCCCACAACAGTAGAAGAAGGACCTGAAAGAGAGATACATGAAGAAGATAGAACCGAAGCCAATGAAGGACCTAAAGAGGTTGTATGATGAACTACCATTGAATCAATAGACCTCAAATCTTAAGAAATAGCAGCGAAAACATTGGATATCGGGATCTCCTGGATCGACTTATCTATCGAACAATAAACCATCTTCGCGAGACCATGGGTGAACTAGCAGAAAAACAGGTTCCTTAACAGATCCCTCAGCCATTGGCTGGGGAGATTTTCCAACACTAGCAATAGGAACCTTAGGATTGTTCCGAGGACAAGAGCTGGGCAGATGGCAAAGCAAACAAAGCAAAAGGACGGCAGGTTTTCATACTCAACTGAAATGAAAGAGCTATGTAGCTTGCCTCTCTCTAAAAGGACCGATGATGGAAGTAGAACGGACATGTCAACATCCACTAAAACCATGGGAAATTACCAAAATCCCCATCAATAGTAGCTTTATTCATTCTCAACGGAACTCCAATACATCTAGCTAAATCATGAATGATTTTCGGATGCCAGTATTCCCAAGACAGATAATATAACCTAACCCAAACCTACGCATTAGTGGATTTCTATAGAGAGAGGTTAAAATCCGGAATCCCTGGCTTCAGATTAATAGAACCTAAACCCCAAACTTGGTTCTTGTCCTCAAGAGATTTCAAAATAATCTGTAAATAGTCTCTCCCAAAAGAAATAAGTCTCCAATCAGCTGAAATCATCCAAAGCTTATTAAGCTTAACCTTAAGATCAACAAGCTTCCAAGAACGCTCACCATTAGAAAGAACAACTAGCCCAATAAAAGCATTCTTGCATAAATCAAGCCTGGATTGATAAACCACCGGATCAACCCGAAAAGATACGTAACCTCCCTTTTTCAGAGGCACATCAGACATAGGGGAAAGGCTGAATAAATTCTTGAGGAGACTTCAAAAGATCTGCATATGACTTGCCACTCATAGAAGCAGGATTAGAATTCAAAACAAGGCCCTGAATTGGGACTCTAAAACTAATCGGAATATCACACAAGGCAGTAGCATAAGACAATACATTACCCAGCCTGAACCGACCACTACTAGAAATCGACCCCCCACCACAAATAGGAATAGAAGTATGCGAGGATGAACACAAAGTAGCATCCAAAACTATGGGATCCTCCACACGGCCAAGCATTGATGGAGAAACCATGGAACGAAACACAAATACGCAAACGAACCAGCAGCAGAGAAAATAATAAAAATAAAAAGGATTAAAAATATAAACTAACAGGATGAGGACAAGCAGCCAAGACCACGCTGATCCAAAACCAAGTAGATGGCACCAAAAACAGCCGCAGTGGATGAGGAGAAAAACCACAGCTGATTCAATGAAGAGAGACGTGCCCAAGCATCCAAATCCAACCGATCCAATACCAAACAATAGCCACCAACAAGCTGCCGCAGCTAATCCAACAAGAAGACCACGCTGATCCCAACCAAGAAACTGCCGCTGCTGAACCAACCAGAAATCCTCGCGGCACACGGAGCAGAATAACATGATAATTAATAAATTATGAATTTATGATAATTTATAGGGAAGAGTCGAAGACTTGCTTGTTTATACAATCAAAATGACATTGAGGCCAAGAGATTCACAATTTGTAAACTTTGAAATGTTGCCTTTGGTCTGGTTAAATAAACTGTAGTGCTCTGAATTATATATAATATGGTTTACTGGAACAGGCTCTGCCCAACCATATAGGTCAAGTGCAATTGGTTATAAATAACAGTGAGATTGGTTAAAAGAATCATTTACTTGCTACTTGTAAATGCTAAATGGGGTTTGTTTGAAAGATTTGGATTTTGCAGGAATACTCTTTAGTCTTTCCTCAATAAAATCTGCTGGAATTCGATTAAAATTCTTTTGCACATCATGAAGAAAAGCAAATATTATTAGTACCATTGTCAGTTGTCACTCGAAAATGTATAATCTAGAATTCATGTTTATCTGTTTTTTCTTAGTTTCTTTCATGCTGCAGTGTCACTTGCGCAAACAATGGATGTGCAAAGAGGGGCCAGATTGTTTGGGTCAGCTTGCATTGGCTGCCATGATACAGGAGGAAATGTAATTCAACCAGTGAGTCTCCCTTCACTTTAAAATCCACAAAAAAGCTTCCTCTTCATTTGTAATCAATTGATTTCTCCTTTTATCAGGGTGCAACTCTCTTTCGAAAAGATCTACAAAGGTGAGAGGGCATAGTTTCACTACATTCTATATTGCCATCAACAAGTTCCGTGACACATCACATAACCATAACAGAAGAGTGGAAACAAACAAACAAGATAAAAATTTCCATACTATATAGAATACTAAACTTGTAGGAGTTCATGTGTAAAAAGTCTATAAACTTATAGAACAGGAAGCATTGAACATTTTACTTTTACTAAATGGCATTGTGTGAATCACTGAGGCCCCAACCTGATTTGGTGGTTGGAGAATTGGAACAGAGGCCTGTTTGTGAGTTAAATGTTGTTGGTGATGCATTTGAGTTCTTTTGTAGAAAGCACATTCTTAAGAAATATTTGCAAATTCTTTAAGACCTATTAAGTGCTTTTAAATATTTTCTTTTACCCAAATTTTTTTTTTTAGTGAAGTATCTGTAAGTGATTATCTGGAAACAGTCAATGTAGTTTTTTTTTTTTTAGCGTCTTTATTTTTTCTTAGTTAAAAACTAAATAGACTGAAAATGCTTTTAACTATTTAAAGTTGTCTTGAATTAGTAAAAGTGCCTTCGGCAATGTCTTGTAACTTATGACTGCCTGTACAGAAATGGAGTTGAGACTGAAGAGGAGATATATAAATTGACATACTTTGGGAAGGGAAGAATGCCTGTAAGGTTTCTTACTTTCTATCGAAACTTTTTCTTGGTTAACAAAAAACATATAAAGAGAGTATGTCTTCGTGATCTTACATATATGCAGGGCTTTGGTGAGAACTGCACACCAAGAGGCCAATGCACATTTGGACCCCGTTTGAGGGACGAAGAGATTAAGATCCTGGCTGAATTTGTCAAGTTGCAGGCTGATCAAGAATGGCCCAAAATAGATGGTATCGAAAATTAATTCTTCCGTGGAAATCAAATTCTGTATAAATGTAACTCACACCTTCAATGTAAGTTCTGATTCGTATAGATAGGGAGATTGGTATTATTTGAATTCTGTCCAAATTACAAATGTATTTTTTATTTCCCTTTCTTCAATCACAATAGATAGTTTCTTATGCTTATGGTATAGAGGAGCGTTTAATAGGGAATCCAAATTTTGTTTGTTTGTTTTTTTTTTAATTAGTACAATATTTCGAAATTGGGGGAGCTGGAGTATGATTCGAATCCACAACCTTATAGATATATGTGTGAGGGTCTTATGATTCAGTCAATCGAATGGGGGTGTATTCAATTTAGGTTTCGTTGGATTTTGAATACACCCAAATTTGTTTGGATTTCTTAAAAGTATGAATTGAATACCCTCAGACTTTGATGGATTCATTACAAATCTAAATCCAATACACCCATATTTATAAAATCCTATTAATTCCAATCAAATCTTGATTGAATCCATTCCCAACACCCCCCAAGTCTTTGTTTTTGAAAACAAAAGATAAGGAAGGGACCATTCGGTAACGTTTTCTGTTTTCATTTGTTTTCGAAAAATTGATTTTTGGATTTTTGTGGATTCGAAAACGTGTCTGGTAGAATATTTTTAAAATCATTTTCAACATTGTATTTTATAATAATAATTTATGAAATTTGGATAATGTGTGTATTTTTTATTTATGATGTCTAAATATCAACACAATTATACCTTTATAATTGTTAATAGATTTATGTATTAATATATATATATATATATATAATATAATCATTTATATATATATATATATATATCTATATAATATAGTAAAATGGAATCCAAAGGCGACACGTGTCATCGTGTAGGAGTTTTGAAATTAAATTCTATATATTCATTTTTATATTTACTATTCATTTCTTTTAATAATAATAATATTATTATTATTAAATAGGTACAATAATAATACAATGAATCTTAGCTTTAACCATTCTTTTCCTACTATTATTATTATTATTATTATTATTATTATGGAACTTTAACCATTAATCTATATAATACATGAGATATCTATATATATATATATATATCTATAATATAGTAAAATGGAACATCACATTGACACGTGTCGTCACGTAGAGATTTATTATTAAATTTTATTAATTATTAAGTGTCAATAGGAGTAGCTTTGACCATATTAATTACATTTGAAGTCGTAAATCACCCATATTCTGGACGTTTTATTATAACATCATTCATTACAACCTTTTTAATTACTAAGAAGAATTATGAGTATATTTGTGAGCAATCGTTACAATTTACAAATCTATATAAATTATATTTTATATCTATATGGAATCCTCAAAGAGCCATGTATCGGCATGCGAAGGTTTGACAATTAATTAATTGATTTCACTTTTATTTTGTTAGTGCTTTCTTTAAAAAAAATATATTAATAATTGTAGCATTTAATTCACTTTTATTTGTTCATTAATTCTTCTTGATTTCTTATCTCTATTTTCTCTCTCTATAGTCTATAGACTCTTCTCTTCCCTATAATAATAATAGAAAAATTATATTAATCCATTCATTTACAAAGATGTACACATGACTCTTGAGATGTAAAATTTTGCTTGTTTCATATCATATCTATATAACATAGTAAAATGGAACCCTCATGGCGCCATGTGTCGCCATGAGAGAGCTTTAGCTTTAAGTTACAATTTACCATTTATCTAATAATTTATTTATTTACTTATATTCATGCTATTAATAATTATTTATCTTTTAATATTCTTTCTATTCCATTTATTATTTTATTGCTTTCTAATAATATTATTACATATTTATCTTTTGACATTCCCCTTATTAAAAGCTTAGCCATCGTAATATATTAACAACCTTTACTCAAAAGTCGTTTCCTTTTCCTCAATTTTCTCTATAAAAGCCATTCAAAATCTCATATGTTTTCCATCCCCTTCCGGTGGCCCTCGGCCTCTTCCTTACAGATAAACTCAAAAATACTCAAATGGTGAGGAATTGGATGGTATTGGAAGGTAAGAGTAATTTTTACCTATATATATTTTTAATATTTGGTAGAATAATTTTAATTTTAATTTATTTTTGTTCTATTGATTTATAACCTTAAAACACTCAAACGGTGGGGAATTGGATGGTGTTAGGAGGTAAGAGTAATTTTTATATATTCTTTTTAATATTTGGTAGAATATATATATATATATATTTAATGTTCTGTTGATTTCTTATCTTTTTGTTTATTTTTTTTAAGTAAAAAAAAATTGGGATGAATTATTGTTGTAGCGTATTTCGATATTTTATCATGGGTTTTATTTTTTTTTTTTTTTGGTTAACAAAACTTGAACAAAATAAATTTTAACTTTGACGGACTTGGATTTTCAATTATAGTTGTTTTTCGTTATCCAACCCTCCGGTAATGTTAGCATTCTATGGTACTCTATATTTATAGATTTTCTTATGGATGATACTAACTCTCACAGTGCCACGTGTCGCCGTGAGAGAGCTTTGGATTTAAATACATTAATCTATATAATTTTCTATATTAGTGATATTGATTTTTTTTAATAAATTAAAAAATTCTATTAAAGAAATAATAAATAATAATGAATTTTTTACGTATCATCAACTAAAGGCATAATTTTTGGGTTTTCAATACCAACTTTTGGATATCCAATATCAATACTTTTAGATATCCAATACGAATAAATTGATATAATTTTTCATTAATAATTTTTTTAACAATGCATTTTGGCTTTTGATCTTACCTAAACAATTCCTATATATAAAGGCAAGTAGGATGGTTGTGTAGAGAAACAAATTGCCACCCATCAATATGCTTAGTCTAAGACACCAAGAAGCAAGGCTTAGGATATGACAACTACGTCCACCATTGAGGTATGCAAAAATTGTTTTATTAATTTGATAGAATTACTATGTGTATGTTTGTTTATATCAATTTGATAGAATCACTATGTGTATGATTAATGTTCAAATTGTTGTTTGTCAGTTTTTTTTATATAAGTTTTTAGGTAAATCGACAACCAGCCACCACATCAGTGGTTACCTCACCCAGCTGTGAACCAATTCACGTAGTCGACCATTGGGCACTAGGCCTACCACCCTAAAAAAAAAAAGCGGAGAGATTATACAGAGGAAGAGAGAAGAGATATGGAAAGAAGAGGCTTGAGAGAGAGATAGAGGTTTTGAGAGAAACAAATTAAAATGAATAAGAAAGGAATCTATCAAAAGAAATATGAGGAAGGAAGAGAAACGGGCATTAGATTGAGAAGATGGTGAGAGAGTGAGATAAACGTGGTATTTAATACACCACATGATTTTTTTTTTTTTTTATAGTTTATTTAATTCAATTTTCTTAAAAAAATTTATTCAAATTCAATAGAGTATTAAATTTTTTTAAGAAGATGAGTTGGTCAAAATCACTCAATGGATGCCTATATTTCAATTGATAAGTGCACCCGAGATTAAAAATTGATAATTTGACTTTTAATTAAACCATTAAAGTCTCCTCTCATACATATTTTGTTTTTAAAGGAAATTTACACTTTTTTTTTTTTCAGTTTTTTTTTTTTTTTTTCACTTTTCTATTTTTAACCTTTTGTTTCCTTTTCTTTTTATTTTTTTAGAATGAATTAAATATGCATTAAATACATAATGATTATTTTAAAAATAAATGATTTTAAATTTTAAATTTTCTTATAAATGGTAATAAATAAATATTTTTCAAAATGCTAAATTAATTGTAATCCTTTTTTATTTTTTATATAGAAATAAGTATATTAAAAAGTTGAAATGTCTTTAGAAAATAAGTGTGGAAAAATAAATTAATTTATCACTAGGTTTAAAAATAACCTCCATGAATTTTGTTTTTTTTAAAAATTGAATATCTTTTTAAGTATTTCTAGAATAAGCGTTTATAAAAATAAATAAAAAAATTATAGAAATGGTATTTTCGAGTTAATTGGGATGTATTTAGAGCTTTAAAAAAAAATTAATTGATTAAAATAAAATGTCTTAAGAAAATAAATGTGAAAAGAACAAAAAAAAATCGACTGTAAATAGTAAATCTCAATAGTTATATATCTCTATATAATTATAAATATTTATAGTTCTTTTTTCCATTTTTCCATTTTTTTTTTCATTTTTATAGTTTAGAGTGTATTAAATATGCATTAAATACACTACAATTATTTCTAAAAATAAATATTTTTAATTTTTCTTATAAATAGTAATAAATAAATATTTTTCAAAACAAATTAAAATATTAATCGTAATTTCAAATAAATGGTAATCCATTTGTTATGGAATTAACGGTAAATTTTAAAAACATATCAATAGTAATATAATAATAATTTTTTTTCATAATAAAAAATTACAATAATTGAGGGTTGAGACTCTCCATCTCTTTAAGGAAAAAAAATTATATGATTATATTAAATCAAGTTTTCCAATATTAATGATGATGAAATTGAAATTATGATACAGTGTATCTAATTTCTTCTTTATAATTACAATTAATAATAATTTCAGCCAATTTATACTTGTATAGATTAATTGAAGGTTGAGACTCTCCATCTCTTTGTAGAAAATAAAATTAGATATTATATATTAAAATTAATAACTAATTAATAAGAATATAATATATATTAATAAGAATTTATTTTTCAATCATTCATTTTCCAATCCGTTTTCTATAAATTGACGGCTGTTTTATACTTTTTCAAGCATACATGGGTACTCTTGTTTTGATGCTTTGCAATATAATTTGTCATTTTATGTGTTTTGTTTTTTTGTTTTGTATATCGAGTGATTTAGATTAGATCTCGAAAGTTGGATTTTTTTTTTTATTAAGTTGATTATGTTTAAAAGTGTTGATATGCGTAATGAGTGTTAGAATTTTTTTTCATTTTCAGTTTAAAGTTTCGATTTTTTTTTGGTTTATTTATTCAATGTTTATTGATATGTTTCTCTATTACGATCAACACGTATTGATATCATTCATGATCGAAGATCCAATTGGTTGAGAAGAGAATAAGTGAATAGACTCCAAAATCGCCAAAACAAAGCAAACAATCAAAGCATTAATGATATTTACAAACTGTAGGGAAAAATAGTTTATACGCACAGCGGAATGCGAAAAATAAGTTTGGTATATTACAAAAAAATTTTCTTTTAAAGATAAACCTTAACCCTTTGATTAATTAACATATAATAAAAGTATCATACCTTTGTAACGTGACGATTAGTGTTGCGTCGATTGCAAGACCTTCCAATCCAATCACGAACATGGATCACCTAGGAGTGTAGGGAAAAAAAAAACTTTTCTTTTGTTAGTCACTTTAAACTTCTTAAAACAAAGAACGAAGAATGTCTAGTGACTTGTGAATTATCAATCTATTGATCGAAACTCGCGTGAACCTAATTTGAAGTTGTGCATAAAGCCTTTTGATGTAAAAGCTTATTAGTGCACTATCGAAATAAAACAATTCTTCTCTCTTTTTGCTCTTAGTCGAATTCTCACAATATTTTTAGGGATGGGATTATTTTTTAAGCAAAAGAAAATAATCTCTCAAGTGAAAACCTTAGGGTGGCCCAAACCTATCCCTTCATATATATAGGGTGACCGAAATCACTTTTCAGTAATCTTTAGGGTTGGCCGAAAATCACACCCTTATTCTTTTAGGGTTGGCTGCAATCCTCACTTGAAGAGGATTTGTATTTTCACCAATAACTCCTATCATTCTTTTGTTGGGAAAAATACCAAAGAAGTACACGCAGCGGAAGCGATACTAAAAATTAGATTTAGTGACTTTTAAAAAATTTTCCTTTATGAACCTTAAACCCTTTAATTAATTAAACATACATATACAATAACAAAAAGTAGAATACCTTTTGTCGCGTGATCCGATTGACTTACGTCGATAGTAATCCGCAAGATCTTCAATCCTAGCACGAACGTGGATCACCTAGGAGCGTGGTCTCCTTTTTCTTTGAATTGCAAACCTGTGAATGGACAAAACAAACTTTTCTTTTCTTTGTTAGTCACAAAAACAATCAAAAGAATGACTAAGATTATTCCGGTCACTTTTGAGTTCTCAATCTAATGATCGAAACTCGCGTGAACCTAGATCGATATTGTATGCACAAGCTTATTGATGAATAAGCAAATAGTATACTATCAAAGAATAATCTAACACTCCTTTTTGTTTTAGTAGAATAAAAAGCTTTCTATGAATTGAGAAGAAGAAGAAATTTGTATATTGAACCCATATCATGGTGACCGAATTCTATACTTGTCAATATATAGGTAGCCTAAGTTTGCTTCTTCTTTTCTTTTATTATTAGGGTTGCCGAAATCCTAACCTAGAAATAACTAGGGTTACTGAAATCACATGCCCACCATAGGCTTATGTTGCACCCTAATTTCCATCTAGTTTTTAAGACATCAAACCCTAATCCAACTCATAGATCTTTTATTCTTTTATTTTGACTAAATAAAAAAAGACTTCTTATTTGATTAAATAAATAAAACTAATTATTTATCTCCTTATCAAACAAGTCTTTTAATTTTACTTTTAGGAAATATATTTCCTGATTAGAAAAGATTTGTTTCTTTAATTAAACAATTAATTAATTAATTAATTAATTCTTATTTAATTAAAACAATGAAACAAAATAATATATTAGGTTAAACTAACCCTTGCCGCCCCACTTAGAGTAAATGGGCCAAAATATTATTTTCTTATTTCATTTAATCCATTGGACTTTAAATAAAAAGCCCACATGTGAACCAGACCCATTCTTACTAAAAGAAACAAGCCCACATGTCTTTCATTAATATATTAATATAATTGAGCAGCCCATTACTTAAATAATGTGCAAATTATATTCTTAATATATTAAATGCAATTCTAGATGGACCCTTAAATTGGTCCGGTAGAATATATCAAGTGATCCATGCAAGTCCGTGTGGATTGGGGATCTTGGCGGGCCATCTAAATTTAAGCTTCAATAGACATAACCTAATCACAATCAACAAATGATTCACTTAGGTCCGATCCATTAATTTTAACTCATTCCACTAAAGAGCTAAAACTGAACTCTTAAATAAAGATAGAAAAGGAAGATGCTCCTCATTCATACCCTAGACAATCATATTGGAGATAGTGTATCCTCGTGATTAATATCAGTAATCGCCAAGAGTTCATAGACCGCCTATAACTCTCCAAGTTACCATATTTACTCATATGACCACGTTTTGAACTTGGATATTTTGACTTGTCCAGAAGCCATGTTTTCAATAGACACTATCGAAAACTCAACGTTGAGATTTAATATCCAATTACCTCAAAACATCCATATGATGATATTATACTCTCATTTAATTAAATGGAGCCACGATGTCCATATCTATAAATGAAGTCCTCTATCGATTAACAAATGAATATCACCAAACTATCGAGGATAGACTATGCGATATAATCGTACTCATTGATAACTCAAATGATATCACTTGCAACCATAAGTCCATCATTTATCTCAGGATTAAGATAGACTCTCCGATTGTCCTGATAATGAAAAGACTATTATCTATTGACGGTTCTAGATAAAGCTTTTCATTGTGATCCAGTTCAATGCACCCAGTGCACTAGATCCTTTTGCTCGAAGACACTTCGATGATTTTAGACTCATCATATCTCATTTGATCCCACTCAAATGCTAGCAAAAGAATTCTACAACTTTAACAAGATAAATGTGCCCAACCTTTAACTTAAGTTGTGAACATTATTCAAGACTAACTAAAGAATTGTGTCTACCACATACATATCCAGATGTACGAACAATTCTTCTTTTCCCATAGTCTTTAGACCTTATGATTATTTACTTTGACAATTATAAAATTAAACTATAAATGTTATACGATTTGTTAAACCAGAAATCACTTTATTAATATGAAAAAGATTGTCAATTACAATATTACACTCTTGCTATTGAGTATAATCCTAACATCTTTAGATTTCCAAACCCTAATCCAACTCTTTATTGTATTTGTGACTATATCAAAGACTTCATAATTTGACTAGATAAATAATTTATTTTATTTATCTACTTACCAAATAAAGTCTTTAATATTTATTATACTACCAACAATAGTATAATACTAAGAAACATATTTTCTAGCTAGAAAAAGAATTTGATTCTAAATTAATAAATTAATTAATTCCCATTTAATTAAATAATAAAATAAAACAATAATAATAGGCCCTTTATTTAGCCTTGCCACCCAACTTATATATATGGGCTTATATACTGTTTTTCCATTTTATTAAATCTATTAGACTTTAAATAAAAAGCCCACATGTGAACTAGACTCATTCTTAATAAAAGAAACAAAAGCTCACATGTCTTTCATGAATACATTAATATAATTTAACAGCCTATTAAATAAATAATATGCAAATTATATTTTTAATGTATTAAATACAATTCTAGATGGATCCATAAATTAGTTCAGTAGAATATATCAAGTGATCCATGCAAGTCCGTGTGAATTGGGGATCTTGGTTGGGCTTCAATAGACATAAGTCAGTCACAATCAACAAATGATTCACTTAGGTCTGATCTATTAATTTTAGCTCATACTACTAAAGAGTTAAAACTGTACTCTTAAATAAAGATAGAACAAGTAAATGTTTATCATTCATACCCTAGACAATCTTATTGGAGATAGTGTATTCTTGTGAATAATATCAGTAATCGTCAAAAGCTCATAGACTGCCTATAACTCTCCTAATTACCATATTTACTCATATGACCACATTTTGAACTTGGATATTTTGAATTGTCCATAAGCCATGTTTCAATAAACGCTATCGAAAACTCAAAGTTAAGATTTAATATCCACTACCTTAAAATATCCATATGATAATATTATACTCTCATTTTAATAAATAGAGCCACAATGTCCATATCTATACATGAAGTCCTCTATCGATTAACAAAATAATACCACAAAATTATCGATGATAGACTATGCTATATATTCGTACTCATTGATAACTTAAATGATAACACTTGTAACCATAAGTTCATCATTTATCTCAGGATTAAGATAGAGTCTCTGACTGCCTTCATAATGAAAAATTTTATCTACTGATGGTACTAGATAATGTATTTCATTGTGATCATATTCAATGCACCCAGTGCACTAGATTCTTTTACTCAAAGACACTTTGATGATTTTAGACTCATCATATCAAATATCACATTTGATCTCACTCAAATGCTAGCAAAAGAATCAACAATTTTAACAAGGTAAATGTGTCAAACATTTATCTTAAGTTATAAACATTATTCAAGACTAACTAAAGAATTGTGTCTACCTCATATATATCTGGATGTATGAACAATTCTTTATATCTCATAGTCTCTTGAACTTATGATTATTTACTTTTGACTATTATAATAATTAAACTATAAATGCTATAAGATTTGTTAAACCAGAAATCACTTTATTAATATGAAAAGATTATCAATTACATTATTATACTCTTGCTATTGAGCATAATCCTAACACAAGCTCGATATATTGATGGAGATTGGATCGATGGAGATTTGGATTGGTGGAGAACCATTTTTATATTATAGCATAATATATTACCAATTCAACACAAATTGGCAAACTCATTTTCATAAGGATCTCTTATAATATATTTACATTAAAAACAGATGATAAACATATAGTATTTAAATAATTAATTTAAATGTAAGTTTTTAATACATCAATGAAGCAAAATACAGGTGGTTGAGATATAAAATATAAAGTAAGAATATATATATATGAATAATTTTCTCCTCGATACACACTGATGTAGTAATGTTAGTATAATATTATTCATGTATCAATGCTAGTTTCAATTTATATTTTATAATGCCCGCACAATTTATATTTTATAATGCCCACACATTGTGCGGGCTACAAGCTATTAATATAGTAAAATGAAACCTAACCTTGACATGTGTCGTCTTGTAAAGACTGTATCATTAAATTTTTATTAATTATTAAGTGTCAATAGGAGGAGCTTTGGCCATATTAATTACCGATAATAATTAGTCCATTAGTCTATAAAGAAGGGAGAAAGACAAGCTCATTTAAAACCATAAATCACCCAGATTCTGGACGTTTTATTGTAACATCATTCATTACAACCTTATTAATTACTAATAAGAATTATAAGTATATTTGTGAGCAATCGTTATAATTTACAAATCTATATAAATTATATTTTATATCTATATAGAACCCTCAATGAGCCATGTATTGGCATGAGAAGGTTTAACAATTAATTAACTGATTTGACTTTTATTTTGTTACTGCTTTCTTTCTTTTTTATAAAAAAAAATTATTAATAATTGTAGCATTTAATTCACCTATATTGGATCTGTCAAAAAAATAATTCATTCTTATTTGTCTATTAATTCTTCTTGATTTCTTATCTCTAATTTCTCTCTCTGTATAGTCTATAAACTTTTCTCTTCCCTATAATGATAATAGAAGATTTATATTAATTCATTTATGGGTTAATATTAAAGACCTTCCCTCACCTTTGAATTATTATTGGATGTCTTGTTAAAAATGCTTTTATTTCAGAAACATCCCCTATGGACTAACAAACAATGATTCAATTGATCGATTTTTGATGTTAAAAAGTCTATAATGTCCGTATTTAAGCTTCAATTATATTAATTGAACATTATACCCTATGAATTCTACCAAATAAAGCATTGTTTGTTGGTCCATAAGGGGTGTTTATGAAATAAAAACATTTTTATCTAGACATCCAATAATAGTTCAAAGGTGAGGGGATGTTTTTAATATTAAACCTTCATTTATTTACAAAGATGTACGCATAACTCTTGAGATGTAAAATTTTGGTTGTTTCATGCTATATTTAATTTAAATTTATATTAATTCATTCAATGTACAATGATTAATGCATAACTCTTGGCTATTGGGATGTAAAACGTTGTTGTTTCATACTATATTTAAATGTAAACTTTGTGAACATTTATATTATATTAATGCTCACAACAATCATTGTTATTTTAAGCAAATCACATTTGCTATTGTGGCCCTTTCTACATTTTTTTTTTGAATTTCACTAAATTTCTCTCAATTTCTTTGTGTTCATTTTGTTGTATAGGATTTGAATCCAAGAGCTTCAACAAAATCTCTACTTCCTTTAAGGTACTGCTCTTCTTTTTCCCTGTTTTTTTTCCAAGTGTTTTTCTAAATGTTGTTTTCGTTTTTTTATTTATTTATCATAAAATAGTTCAAATGTTCTTTCGTAATCATTTACAAAAATATTTTATGAAAAAAAAAAAAAAATCTAAGATGATTTAAGTGTTTTCCACTTTCATGTATTTATTTAAGCCCAAAACTAAATAAATCAGGTTTTCATATGTTCATCATCAACACAGTCTCAATAAACATCTCTACTTCAAGATCGTGTCACTAACAACCGCAACTTCTATAAAATCAAACCCATATTACTATCTAATTACATGTTAAGGAAAACTATAACCGTAAGAAAAAAAAAATCATAGAATGCGGAAAGTGAAGAGTAAAAGTTAAAATCATAGAATGAGAGAATTTATTAATTATCTCATTAGTTATGGAATTGACTCTTCATTCTATTAATTATCCCATTAATTATGAAATTGTCTTTTGATTTTTATATGCTATTAATTATTGTATCTTATTTTGGAGTATTAACATGACACGTGTTGGCGTGAGAAGGCTTGACCATTAATAAGTTTTTAAAAAAAAATTACATTCAACCTTTCAGATTTATATTCTTCAACTCTTCATTTTTCTTCAATTAACGGTTGATTTTCTAGATTTAATGAGAATTGTTTTTTTTACAGTATATAATTTAATGAGAATTATCACTATTATTATATTATATACATTTCCTTTAATGCTTGATGGAAAATATATTATCATAGAGTCTCAACATACCACATGAGAATGCTTGATTTGACCATTAATTAATTTTATGTTGGAGATGTCAAAGAAATAAATCTAGAGAAATGTCTCATGATTGTTTTTCATTACCAATGCATTCAATATTTTAGACCAATAAATTAAATCATGACTATTTAAATTATTGTTGCATTACATTTTATAATTCTCACATATCATGTGGAATGCAATCCAGTATATATATAATAGACTTTTACAGTGCCACATATCACCGTGTGGGAGGTTTGAAATTAAATTCTATTTATTGATTTCTATATTTGCTATTCATTTCTTTTATTATTATTATTATTATTATTATTATTATTATTATGAATTTCAGATTTTATGGAATTACAAATCTTATCGTCATGCATATACACTTTTAAAAAAAAAAAAATTGTATTAATGCATATTATTCTCTTACCATAATAAAGATGAATAAGTACTTTGGATGTTAAATGACTGACATTGGAACTCCAATTCCTAATAGGTTACCTCAAATTTGTAATATGAATAGATACCTTGAATGAAACTCCCACTTATTTGATAAAATATTATTTTCAAGTATTATTTATTTATATCTCATTTAATTTTAAAATATGGGTTCCACCCACAAAATTAAAAAATAAAAATAAAAAACTCTTCATTTTTCTATCTATTTTCTATAAATTTACACTCTCAAGTGTCACATTGTCAAACTACAATAGGAATAAGAGGATCCTTTTATCTGTGTAATGCACTTGTTATTTTATTTTCTCATGAGAATGCCTGGTAATTTATTGTGCTGCAATACTTTATACGCATATGCAGGTATCGGAGCCTCTCAAGATAAGTGTATCAAGAATTAACAAAAAACAACGGCTTTGCCGGTGATTTTACATGTGCCAACATCTTGATGTCTATTGGATTTTATCACATCTCTACTGATTCTAAAACTCTCAAGATTCTGTAAAAGATTCAATTCATCATTAATTTTATAAATAAAATATTTTATAATATTCTATATTTCTATAAGTTGCTACAATTCTTAATTTCTACTGCATGTTTGTTGTTTGATTACAGGTATATTCAATTGAAAGTGTTGCTAAATAAATATATGATAAATATGCATCATTTCAATGTCTAGCATATTTTTATTTTTATTTTTATTCTTTGAAACAAATGTTTAGCATATTGGTACTTTGTTTCTACTATTACTGTTTTTTGTAATATATATATATATATATATATATTTAATGTTTTGACCTAATTAATTTTGCAATTGGTCATAAATTATTTATTTTCAGGTTAGAGCAATTCAATTGTTACGAAAGGAAAATGAGAAGGCTTTGCGAGTTGAATAGGTCTAAATATGACAATGT
Source organism: Acer negundo (assembly GCA_035582765.1). NCBI lineage: Eukaryota > Viridiplantae > Streptophyta > Magnoliopsida > Sapindales > Sapindaceae > Acer > Acer negundo. The sequence goes on along the minus strand of CM069232.1, from coordinate 4,912,907 downwards.
GAGATACTGATTATCATGAAAAGAAAATTAAAAGGGCTTCTAAGATAGATATTGAAAGAAAATTAAAAGGCAATATGAATTTTTTTAATTTAGGAAATTAAAATTAAATGTTTATATAGTGAATTAAGATATTAGTTGTTAAATATTAATTGTAATATTTTACAATTCTGGTAAATTATTTTGGTAACTGCTTGATTTTACTAATAATGGGTGTATTGAACTTTTGGGTGTCTAAAAAAATATTTAAGGGTGGAAATGTCGAAACCCATTAATTAATCATTCATAGTAGAAGTATTATTATTATTATTATTATTATTATTATTATTATTACATTGAAGTATATTACAATTATTTTCTAAGAAGAGGTTTTGTAGTAATCTGAAAGTTGATGTCTTGTAAAGACAAGAAAAAAAAAAAAAAAGGAAATGGAAAGCCATATTAAAACTGGATATGAAGTCAAATTGCCTTATTAAACAGTGACCAATAATTTAATTTATAAAATCTCTTATAAATTATCCAGTGTTGTTTGTATTATTATGAGCATACATTTTTTGTGCTTTCATCATAAAGATAAATCAATTGACATATGATAAGTTTATTATTTTTAATGTATTAATTTGTTGTTATTAAAGATGATATAGATGAGATATTAAGACACTATCATGCATTGTAAATCAAATTTGGTATCACAAAATTGGAACAGATATCATATAGATGACACGTGTATATTAGACATGAAATTTGTTATTGTCAAGAGTAAATACAGGTCCGAATGATTTTTCAAATAAACTTAATTAATTTTACAGCTCCAAATCATTTAACCACTATAGGTTATAAATACATTTTGCTATTGTTAGTAAATACATTTGCTTTTTGAATCACAATTTTATTTTAGCATATTTTAGCATATTATAGTAAATATTTTTGCATATTATAGTAAATATATTATGTAATAACAGAGCTCCAACTTGACACGTACATTTGATGATCATTACCTTATATTTTACCATATGTCCGTATATCGTAATGGTTGCAAACTAGTATAATATATATATATATATAATTACAATTATAATTATAATTGTCTAGAATTCTTCTTCTTCTCCTTTTCTCTCTCTGACCTTACTCCAGGTCTTCTTCTCTCTCACTCTTAGATATCTTTTTCTTTCTTCAAAAACTTCTCTCACATAGGCTTCATTTTTTTGATAAAATTTTATATTACTAAGATTTACACATATAAAATCACTTATAAGTATTTAGATATTTAAATACAAAAGAAAACCCAAGTTTTTAAGGTTCTGAGGAATTGCAAAGGAGGCTAGAATTGATTGCTCTGTGTTGAAGTCTTCAATGGCTGCAAAGGTCATCGGATCTCTTTTTCTCTCTCAAGATCTCCTTTTTTGGTCCTTTTTTTTCCTTTCTTGTGTGGTGCTGTGTGTAGGCGTGTTGTGTTGTGTTGTGTTGTGTTGTGGAGTGGTGTGGTGTAGGCGGGTTGTGTTGTGGTGTGGTGTTGGCATGTTGTATTGTGTGGTGGCTTGCTCGGTTTTTGTCTCTGGTCTTGGTTCCCTTATTGTTCTGGATGTTTGTGTTGTGGTGCTTGTGGTTTTTGCTCGATGGTTTTGCTTTGCTGGGGTCTTTATGGTGCTGTGGTAAGAATGCTAAGAACGTTAAATCGGTGTTCTTAGTGTTCTCACTTTTTTGTTCATTAAAAGTGAGAAACGGTTGTGTTTCTAATTTTGTTTTTGGAAATCATCCACTGATCAAGTTTTCTCTGTTTTTGTGAATCAAAATACAAAAAATGAGTTTCGGAAACAATATCGAACATCCCCAAACTTTTTATGAAAGATATTTGGTTTTGGAAACAGTAGACAAAGGGGAAATTATTAAAATACCCTATAGTTTGGGGTATTCTCCAAAATTCCCCTCTAGTTTCCTTTTTCATCTAAAACCCCTTTTTCACCTAAAACCCCTTTTTCAGTAATCTCTAAAAAAAATCCTAGTAGTTTTAGTATTTCAATTTTTTTTTTTGAAAAGAATAGTTTTAGTATTTCATTCTTAAACCCTTTAAAACAAATGGGTAAATAGGTAAATTACTAAAACATTATCTACTAAATATCTCTACATTTCATTTTGAGAGTTTCTCCTTACAATCCGATGATTTTTTTTAACTATTCATTTATAAAGTCACTCCATTATAAAAATTTAAATTAAGAAAAAAATTCTAATGACTCTTTTTTCCAAAATTATTCATTTTATCTTTTAGCACTTCTAATGAGGACCTAATCAAAAAACACTCCATTTTTTTTTTCTAAAGATACTCCATTTTATTTTATTACTACCCATTTATAATATCTCTTTTTAGAAAATTTGAAACGGAAAATACAAAAGATATGTAAAGTAATCAAATAAAAATAAAACTAAACAAAAATGAGGTGATCGAAACAATAACAGATCTGTGTTAGAGATTAAACTATTAAAATAGGAAAACAATATTTGTTTCTCTTTTGGATTTTAAGTTGAGTAAAAAAAATAATTTTAAGTATAATTTTCTAGAAAACTATTTTGGAGAAATTTTTATATATATATATATATATATATTTATATGGTCAATCTATAAAGCACCGGTGTTTAGTACACCTTTAAAAAACATGTGACTTGCACATGACCATTTGACTTCTTGTTCACTTGTAAACTTTTTGAGCATGTTATCATTTAATCCAAAGCAATTCAAATTTCAGCTTCATTAACCGTTCCTTACATAAAACAATCAACTCTTTTCAAATTTAAAAAGAAATCAATGCAATTAAAAAAAATTAAATGCCTTTCAAATTTAAACAGCAATCATTTATTTTTTAAATTAAGTATTTTCTCGTTCCCGTTATTCAATTTGCCTTTAGATTATGTGATAACACTCAATATGAGTAAAAATAATTTGAAATGTGTGATAACACTCGGTACGGGTAAACATCATTTGGAATATGTGATAATACTCGATACATGTGAATAATAATAATAATAATAAAAGGGGTGGCGAATCTAATGTCCAACAAAGTAAGAGGATTGATAGACTTTTGGCAACAAGCCTACAACCCCCTTGTCTGAGTGTCTCTTGATGAATCATTTTCCGACTATGAGATTTTTAATATTTTTGGCGGGTAAGAGAAGTTTTTTTTTTTTTTGGTAAAAGAAATAATTGACAATAGTCCCACACCATGATACATGCCCATTGTACATACATTATTCATATAAATAACAATAATATGTATGGAAAAAAGAAACTAAATTGTAATCTAGAAACTTGATTTCTTGTTGTGCTTTTTCTAGATCCAAAATGCATTTCTATTTAAAAAAAAAAAAAAAGGTTAAAAAACCTTACTAAAGTTAGACTAGTCGAGGCCTTAAAGGACTCTAGCTTGTCAAGTGACAATCCCAAGAACCCCATTACCTAGCCCATCGTTACTTCAATAGGTTTATATGCTTGGCTCAATTAAGAGGCCTATTGTTCATTGTATAGGCATTACTTTACTACATCTAAACCATTTTAATCCCCTTTCTTTTTTCGATGTGGGATTCATATTACATAGTTTTTCAATAAAATTATTCCACCCTTTACAACTAGTGATATTTACATAATTATGTGAAGATTATATTAAAAAATTTACGATTACACAAAATATTTTAAGTTAAAAAATCTTATTAAAGTCATACTAGCCTCAGGCCTCAAATGGCTCTAATGTATCAAACATGAGTCAAATTTCAATAGGTTTATATGCTAAAACTTATCGTTACTTCAATAGGTTTATATGCTAGGCCCAGTTGGGAGGCCTATTGTTCATCGTATAGGCATTAATTTATGAGTAATGTTACATTGCCCAAATTTGGTGTCCAAATTTGTTTCTCAAATCTAGTGCCCAAATGATATGGCAACACTCTGGACCATTCATTTAAAACATGCAAATCTAATACAATTTAAATGAATGGCCTACGGTATTGCCACATCATTTGGGTACCAAATTTGGACAATGTAGCATTACTCTTAATTTATTACTTATAAACCATTTTAATCCCTCTTCTTTTTTCAATGTGAGATTTGCATTACACTGTGTTTCAATAAAATCGTTACACCCTCTACAACCAGTGATATCTACATAACTACATTGTGATTGTATTAAAAAATTTGTGATTACACAAAATATTTTAAGTTAAAAATCCTTATTAAAGTCAGATTAGCACATGCCTCAAAGGGCTCTAGCTTGTCAAGAGACAAGCCCAAAAACCCTAAAGACCCAAAGCCCATCTTTACTTCAATAGGCTTATATGCTAGACCTAGTAAGGAGGACTATTGTTCATTTTATAGGAATTACTTTACTACTTATAAACCATTTTTATCTCTTTTCTTTTTTCGATGTGGGATTTGCATTACACAGTTTTTCAATAAAACTTTTCCACCCTCTACAATGAGTGATGTTTACATAATTACGTAGTGATTGTATTAAAAAATTTGTGATTACAAAAAATATTTTAAGTTAGAAATCTTTATTAAAGTCAGACTAGCTCAGACCTCAAAGGGCTCTAGCTCGTCAAGAGGCAAGCCTAAGAACCCCAAGACCTAAAGCCTATCGTTACTTCAATAGGTTTATATGATAGACTCAGTTGGGAGGACTATCGTACAATGTATAGGTATTACTTTACTACTTATAAACCATTTTAATCCCCCCCCCCCCCCCCCCCCTTTTTTTTTGATGTGGGATTCGCATTACACAATTTTTCAATAAAACTTTTCCACCCTCTACAATGAGTGATATTTACATAATTACGTTGTGATTGTTTTAAAAAAAATTGCGATTACACAAAATATTTTAAGTTAAAAAATCTTATTAAAGTCAGACTAACCCAGGCCTCAAATGACTCTAATGTATCAAACATGAGTCAAATTTAACGGTTTCAAGGGTATTTTTATCTTTAAACAAACAGATGCCATGTGTTAATACCAAACAATAAATAACAATTTTTTCAATTATTTATATCATATAACAAAAAATAAATAAAAGAAAAAAAATTATTAATCTCCATCGTCCAAATCTTAGATGGACGGTGGAGATTAACTTAAATATAAAATTTAATTTTTTTAAAAAAGTTGATTGATTACTAATCTTAGATATAGATGGTGATGATCAAATTACAAAAAAAAAAAAAAAAAAAAAAAAAAAAAAAAAAACGAAAAATGGAAAAATAAAACAAAAAAAAGAAAAAAGAAAAAGAAAAGAAAAACGAGATCCATCTGGATCTAATAAAAACAAAACATTGGATCTCTTCATCGATGGTGGAGTCGCCGATCCATCTGGGACTTCTTGAAGAGAGGCCGATGACTGAACACACTTTTTCTGTCGTTATCAAGTTGCGAATTCAAAAGATATATAACAAAAAAGTCCTACGCAATGTGCTCTAAGTTTTGAAAACAAGTAAAGCGGCAAGCTAGGGTATCATCCATATGGATTAGGTTAGATTAATTGATTTGTGATCTAATCTAAGTTAGTCTAACTAATGTGCAAGAAAAAAGATCCATGTTTTGGTTGGATAGATTTTGAATTTATAAACTAGAAAAGTAAGTGACAAGAAATTAAAGAGAATATGAATGAAGATAGGAATCCAATACCAACAATTTAGATAAGAGAACGGGTTTAAATAATTAAGTGGAAGCTAAGGAAATGATGAAGTTGCAAATGGATGCCAGTCACTGCTTATCAAGGTACCTTAATGGACCAATCTCACTAATATGAACCGTTTGTAGTCTTGGGGGGGGGGGGGGGTTAGGATTCTTGAGGACATTTAAAGATATTATAAATCATGGTGTATTCAATTCGGACATTTAAATACTTTAAAAGAGTATATATTAATCTAGTGGTATTCAATTCAGATTTATATAGAGTTTTAAAGAATCTTTTCAAATTCAGGTGTATTAAATTGAGACTTTAAATATGTCTACAAGAATCAAAGTGTATTAAATTAGGACTAGATTTTAAAGGATTTTCTTAAGTCATGAATTTTGGTGGTGAAAGATATAAATATCAAATACCATAACATGTCCGGCCTTCTTCCCAAAGATTTTGGTGGACTTTGCTTTCTCTCTCTCTCTCCCTCTCTCTCACAAAACAGAAACGTGTTGCTTCTTCTCACTTCTTCTCTGCTCAAATCAAAAGCAACAAAAAAACCCAACAATGCCACTGTCTTCTACAATCTCTATACTTCGATCTCCAACCCAACATGATGGGGATTTCAATAATAGAAAAAGCAAAATTTAAGAGGCTAGAGGGACATACTGATCTTTGTCATTGATCAATGAAACTAGTATATCTAAAAGAAAGAATGGAAAACAATATTGCATGATCATATGAAACATTGTATGTACCATCATGGAATAACTGATGACCAACATAGTAGAAACTATAGGTCTAAAGTGTAATGCTTTAATTAATTTTCACACGCATGTCCACACAAACACGTACAATATATGCTACCCAAGCTTTTGATAACTTTTGGTTTTTAATTAAACTGGAAAATGCAGCCAGAAATTTAGCCTCATCATTGCAGTGATTAATAATCAAGTAAATCAAAGATAAGCAAATTCTGGTGTTTGGTAACCTATTATAATTAATACCGCGCGAGGCTACTGTAAACCTATATTATCTATAGACTCATTCTTGGGTGCATCATGATACCATACAATTTTAAAAAATAGTATGTGATTACATATGACTACATGTGATCATAAATATATATAATTTTATCGCATATGAATTGTACATGATCACACAATTAAATTATTGTGATCTCATGTTAGAACATACAATCACATATTAGCTAATGTTATTGTACCAAAGAATACATGATCACAGTCAAAAAAATTTCGTTGTATCATGTAACGTCGTACCCAAGGACAGCCCTTATCTATATATATCATGTAGAACACTTTAATTCTATATCTAACAACATGAATCAACATGTTTGGCTTGCAATTAACACTCGCACACTTCGACTAGCATTGATATATATATTTTTCCCATGTAAAGCACTTTCAAAGTTAGAAAACTGGAAATTTCACTGGCCTGCCTTCACTAGCTATAGTTAAATATTACATTGTTCAAGTTTGTGGTTTTAAACATCCACAACATATAAGTTTGACAAGGACCAGTATCTTTATGCTACTACTGCCTTGAAACCACAAGCTAGAGCATCACTGGCAAAGACAGCAATAAAAATTTAAAATACAAACTCAATTACTAGTAAGTTTTTAATTTCAGCATACCCCATATTACTAGTAAGTTTAATTTCAACACAGATTCTTTTCAAAAAACAAATCCATGAAAGTCCGAGATAGATATCTAAACAAATCTATAAAAGTCTTAGATAGATTTTAAATCAATCTCATCTACAACACTTAGATTACTTTCATCCAAATCACTTCTCTCTTCCCATCTTCTCCACACATCTCTTTTGTCACTTTTCATTTGACTCCACCTATCTAGACATATCCTCATCACCTAATCTTTGTATTAGGATTAACAAGGAAGCTCAAGGAAGGATCAAGCTTACAAGAGAGAGTGAGATTTATGCCTTTAAGCTTGGAATATGTAAATGTTATAAATTCAATAATAAAAAAAAGTAGTTATTTCATTCAAATATATTAATTCATACGTTTATATTATATATGCAAACATCCAAGATTGTTAGATATAATCTTAAAATGAGTATATGAATGTCATATACAGAGGAATTTAGTTTGAGACATGCAATCTAAATAGTCCGTAGAAAGCAAATAAAGCTGAGTATTTTATTTGTGGTTAATCTACTACTGTAGTCCATCATGTATTGTATGGTGGTTTTATCCTAAATTACTCATATGGTGTTATGAGAATGGAGACACCTTATATGATGTGATCATATAGGACTGGGCCACGATTTATATGAATCTATCACTAAGATCCGTTAGTTGAAAAGATTCATATATATCGACTAATGATGGCTACATATGGGTGATCTAAATTCTAAGTGTCTTACTGAATCCTTCAAGTTAGATCGTGGTTTTTGATTTGCCATGAGTGAGATTGGAATATCATTCTCGGCCAATATCTCCGTATCTTGGAATCACAGTTTAGATTGTGGCTGAGAAGGTATGCACACAATAGTGGAATCCACTCCTTCTTGCGAGAAGTAGATAAATAGTTCCCTTTAGGGTTGATTTGAGACTTGAACGATTAAGTGCGCTCTTCTTCTTCTATAAAGGAATGCAGGATATAGCTAACAACTCTTAAACCATGACCAGGGTAGGTCATGTTTGGAGAAATATCACACTTGATACCTGTATATTCTCAATAAAGCAAGTTAAATACAAAAGATGATCAAAGATAAAGACAATTCAATATTTTGATCATGAAATGGAAAAACAACTCTTTTATTGATCAAAATACAATGAGCAAATACAATGGGGGATTTCTAGAAGGTCTAGGTAGGAGATTCCTGACACAGTTGGCGATGGAGATCTCGTGCTAGTCGATAAGTGGAAAAATTGTAAGGATGTGGATTAAAGAATCAGATCCCTCTCTTTCAAGAGTCTTGTAGCATTTATAGGTCTCTTTTCTTGCTAATCACTTTGGTAATCAATCAATCAATTTAGCAATCAAAGGGAGGTTGCTGGTGGCTTTATTTTGGTGTGGAAATAATCCCATAATCAAGTGATTTGTTTCCTTTCTCGGTGAATTTGATAGAGTTGACTAATCCCATTTAAATTAGAGTTTACAGATAGCAAGAGAAGTCAACTTTTCTTGTATTTAAATGTTGGCGCATATTGTCCTTCCTGTAACATTGTTCTGGTTCCTTGATGTACCGGTCCTTTCTTCCTTGATAGTCCTCTCTTTTGGTGTATTAAAAACTCTTTCGTTATTATGATCCCTATTGCCTAGTAGACTAGTCATAGGAGGGATTGGGGTATCCCGCATCTTACTAGACCGTGGTACCAATATTTTTTAAGCATCGGGGTACCTGGATGATGTGGCAGCGGGGTTTACAAGACCTTGATTTTTGTGTTTCCCAGTATCTGGGGATCTGGGTGACCCTAGCATACCGGTCTTGTCTTCTTTCCGGGGTAGTAGGTTGCTCTCTGTGGTATCCTTCTACTTCAAACGATCTTGGCAAGGATGAAAAATTCTTCTTTGGTCCCTTACCTTTTTAGGCGATTAACAGACATAATCATTCAAGAGAATAAATGGTACTTAAAAGAAAAGATATAATTAGAGAGGTATAACAGACTTGACCTAGCTCTAATTATGAATTACTTGTGGAGGATCACGCCATATGTAATAGCTATATCAATGGACACTAATAAAATTTGTTATGTAATACATCTACAGTTACGAGAGTACAACCTTGGGTTTTTAGTGGAATAACTCTCAAGTTAATAATTGTGAAATATTAATTAAAGAGTTTAATTAATTTTTTTTCTAAGAATTATTGGAGCTCAAAACTGTGATCCATTAGGCCTCATTGCTAGCCCTATATGACTGATAGTAACAAAGATTCACGGAGAATTGGATGGTCCAATTACTTGTGTTACGAAAGTCTTAAATATATTTTAGGAATTAATTAAATGATGTGATTATTTAATTAATATATTATTTAATTGTTGAATTAAATATTATTAAATAATATGATTATTTAATTGACATATTAATAATTAAGAATTATTAAATTGTCATATGGAGGTTTCAGTTTCTAACCTTGACAAGAGCAATTAAAATAATAAGTGGTTATTTTTATTTACTCTAGGTCAAAGGTTTAAACCATAGTAAAAAAAAAAAAAGGATTTGGAATCCTATTTTAACTTGGATTACTAAATCCTAAGTTCCTAGTATATAAGATATAATTATCAGGAAAAAGAAGTTATTCGGAACCCTACAGAGAACAGAGGTGGATAGCAACTATAGAGGGAAAAATAAATCATAATTTTTTTTTTCTCTCATTTAGAGTTTACCGAATTCATCAAGGAGGAAGCAAGGTGTTGTCTTCTAGTTCTTTTAAGCTTCTATTCAACCGCTCCCGGAATCCGTGACGTGCCCACACACATAGTTGCTAGACGCGGGACATAGCTAGGAAGGCTTAGTGGTATTGGATCGAAAAGAAAATGAAGGAGTGTTCTTTAAAGGTATGAAAACAAATATTTTCCTTATATTCGTGTATATACAAAAGGTCCCAAGAAGACAATAGAAAATTTTTGAAACCTATCGTTCTTAATTTTTTTAAATTAATTTAAAAGCTATCTTTTTCGCTGCACGACTTATAGTTGGTATTAGAGCCAATTTTGTAAAACACGAATATGTTATATTTGTTTTCAAAGTCTTTTTGATATGTATGATATGTGTAGGCACAATCTAGGGTTGTATGATGTTTATATATATATTTTTATAAACATGGTTGATAGTTAATTGTATAGTACGATGAGTTTAGTTAAATTCATTTCGGGTTGTAATAATTAGTTATTAATTTTATTTTTCGATGTAATTGTTCTATGTAAATCAATATCTTGTAATATCATTATGTAAACTTGTAAGAAGAAAAAGATTCGAGAACAAACGAAGAACGAAGACACAGCTGCTATGTGCACGAATCATCGTTGTGCTGTGCAAGCTACTGCGCCCAAGTGTTACACACCAGCAGGTTGCCGCACGGGACATTGCACAAGTCACTTTCATGTTTTTTATGCAACATGTTGTTGCTGTGTGCAATTGTTGCAAAATAAAAGGTAACAGGTGTGCAAAATTGGTGCATCGCACTATTGTACAAAGAAGTTGTGCAACGCAAAGCAAAGCATGCGCACAAGCTTGGCACAAAGGGTGGTAGCAGCATGCGAGTGTCGCGTAAGGATGCTGTGCCCAAACACCCTCTCTTGTGGATGACGGCTACAAGTGAAAGCGCAAGGCCGAGTGTTCGTGATGCTAGGGTTTGCGTATTCGAAAGTGTGAATGAGCCAGAATAATTTTTTAAACTTGAGCTTCCAATAAATGTTAAGTGTAACATATTGGCCTTTGTTAATGATTCATGAGATGGATCACCATTTAAAATATTAGAGTTAATAAAGTTGGACTTGTTTAAAAGCCCATTAGATGCAAAAGATGGACTTGAAGAAAAAAGATTACAAGAAGACCAAGGAATGCCTTGGATTATATTTTGTAATTAGATTATTATTATTATTTTTTAAAGTTAGATATCTTATCGTACTTGGTCAACTCATATATGTTTTATTTATGAGATGATTAAGGCATTGTCATGCATATTTATGCCATATAGATTAGATGTGCCTGCACTTGCATTATAATATATCATATATGATTAATAGCTCATTTATTTTATACGATGTTTATTTATTTTTTTAATATGATTAAAATTGAATAATCACATAAATGACTATTAATAATGAGATTAGTTTTTAGGAGTAAAAACTTAGTAATTCTCATTAATTACTGATCTTTCATTAAAGAGTTTAATTAAATATATTAGTAAAGCCAAATCCATTATTAAGATTAATATGATTAAGGCCTTAATAATAATTGGACCAAATAACGTGATTTAGTTTTAATAGTTAAAATTTGGTAATTCTCACATTTAATTATAGCCTATTTAAAGTAGTTTACATAGATTAGAATTCGAATAATAAATTAGTTTTTAATAGTTAAAAATCCGGTTTATTATTTAATATTAATAGGATGAGATTCTAGTAACATAACCTTAAAGAACTAGATTTTTCTTAACCGTTTAATCTAGGTTCATCTAGAAACACTAGAAAACCCTAACAAGCAAATAGTGAGTGGGAGAGGGATATATAACATTATATCCTGCAGTCTCCATCATTAGTAAAACACCGTGAGATTCAAGTGGGGCCTAGAGACGGCTTTGTTTTTGTCCTCCTGATAAGGTAGTCATTAACGCCTACCAAAAAGATATTTATCTATTCTAAATACTTCGCAAATGCAACGAGTCAAAGGAATAGTATAGCAAGTAAGCAAAAGGTCATTCCCATAGAGAAGTGGTATCCGTATAACTGTCTCTAGCTAAATCATTTATTAATGCGATGTAAATGGAACATGGAAGTGATGAGAATGGTGTGTGTTAAGTGTATGCATAATGCAAATGGTGTGTGAGGTGTGTAATTAAACTAAACTAAATTAAATTACACTAAGGATATAAATGTAACCAGGTGCTTGCCTTTCTAAATCTAACTATATGGAAATCAATTACACTACAAAGCAATTAAACTAAAGGCCAAGCACCCTAGCTACGAAAATAATTATGGCTTGGAGAGATGCAAGATAGTGGTTACAATAGGTACATAAGTTCACCAAACACATAAGCAAGTCATGTTGATCATAAACATTCAAGTACCATTCAACACGGATTCAAGGGCTAGTTCACTTGAATAAGGATCTCTAAACCAAATCATCTATTATTACGAATCATTTGTTGATTAGGGAATACCGAAATCCATTCATCACTCACCCAAAATCATAGAGTGAGCACTTGTGTCTTTTGGTCAAAGACCTATTAAGCATAATAACAATACACCAAACAATCTAATCTAGCATAGGCATGCATAAATCAAGTTCCCTCCATTCAAGAGTTAACAATAAAGATCCATTCACAATTAATCAATTGGAACCCAGATGTGCTCTTTCACTCCAATCAATCCATACATATTGATTCCCTTTTGTAACCAATTTGCAAACAAGAGTGAGACTCTACTTTTACATTACAAAGTTTGTTTACACTAAGTTACACTACATCATTGTTTTAATCTAAAGTCTCACTTATGCAAAACACATCAATTTCTACTCATTCACCAACATACATGTCAAGAAAAGAGAGATATAGCAAAGCACAAAGAATAGAGTCAAGATCCAAATTGAATATAAGTGAATATCATATATAACATGCTCAAGTGTTAGGTTACAAATATTCCCTAATGGGGATTACAAATCAAATAAATAGAAAATAAAACAAATAGAAGAGTTTAGAGATGACCAAGATCTCTATTTCATTTCCTCTCTTTTCTCTTTGGATCTACTTCAAAGATGGATGGATGAAGTTTAGAGGTGGTGGTGGTGAGAAATCCATGGAGAAAAACCTCTATGGAAGCCTTTGAAGCTTCTCTCTCTCTCTCTCTCTCTCTATCTCTATCTTGATTTTGTGTTAAAGAACAAGAGATGGTGTTGGGTGTGAAGATATTTTGAGATTAGATAGGATAGATATTTTAAAGACCAACACGTGGGTGTATTTATGGTGGTTAAAAGTTATGGCATTAATTGGGGTTGAAAGGACAAGTTTGCCCTTAAAAATCATGTGATCTGGAAGTAGATATAAGCTGCCGACTGCCAACATAGATTTGCGAGGTCCAACTCACAAATTTATCTTGCAGATGGCTCTAGGCAACTTTTGCGACAAAGATCTGCGAGGTCCAACTCAAAAAAAATCTGCAACTTCGCACTGCTAGGTTTAACTCGTAGAAAATCTGCTACTTCGCACTACTAGGCTTAACTCATAGATTTAACTCACAGAAGGGTCTGGAATTGATCTGCGACTTCATTATGCGAGTTCAAACTCACAGTTCCAACTTGCTGTAAGGAAAAATTCATAGATATAACTTTCGGAAGGCACTAGAATAGATTTGCGACTTCATTCTGTAAGGAAAAATCACATATTTATCCAACAGTGAGTACAAACTCGCAATTCCAACTCACGGTGCCATCTAGCAGATTTTTTTGCTCCACGCACCAGTCACTCAAATAGGTGTAACCTCTTCTAGAAGACCTGGAATCTTGATTCGTAAAGTTCTCTGCCAACTAGAATCCTGGGGCTTTCTGAAAACATGTATTTCGACACCCAGTTCAATTCAAGGAGGGAGATATGACTTTCACAAATCATACATTCTATATAGGCTATCTCAATTTCAGTTCTTTTTCCTTCTTTTTGCCTCCAAACCTTCACTTTAGGCTCAAACACCTAACTTTAAGGAAATGAACCTACATAAGGCTAAAACAAATATTAAATACACAAAAGTGCTCGAAAACAAACACAAAAGATAGGAAAAGGGAGCGCTAAATGTGAACATTTATTGCGCGATCAAACCCTCAAACCTAACTTCTGCTCGTCCTCGAGCAAAACTAAAAACGAAAAACAAACTAATAAACAACAAAACACTAAAGCAATAAACAAGTAAAAACTAATTAGTCCACTGTTATATGAGAAACGATGGCACTTAGCATGTGCTACAAACCTTTTAAACCCTTAGGTGTCCCATGTAGAAGGAGTATAGTCTCTTGAGGGTTTACCAATACGGTACCCATAAACGTAACTCTACAAAGCAAAACATGAGATGCTACGTTAAACATACCGAGCAAAAACTACATGCATGCTAAAATCTCTATATTAAGACTATAAATATGCCGTTTAAATCAATATATCACACAATGCATGTATGCCAGTACAAAAGATTTTTTCGATTTACAAAACAACAAATCTCGAATGCCTAGGCTAAAATTCGCCTCGACTTCTAATCCTTACCGGATTACACTCGTATTTTCTCTAAGAACCTAGGTGATAACACTCATCATCATATGCGAATCAGAGTTTAGGTACATGGAATCAAATATATTTTCACATATTCATATAATTAGAAAGAATGCTCATATAAGTGCAAAGGATCTCATGAACGAATTAAATATTAAGAACATAGATAGAGCACATGCAACTTTACAATTAAGCAAGTGATGCACTTCGGATGTACCTCAAAGGAAAGGAAAATACTACAACTACAAAGGTGGTACATCTAAAAGAAAATGTAAGATGAGTGCGCGAGTCTACAACCCTCCGCAAGTGTACAGATCGTTGCCGAGTATAGTGGACGCAAGTAAGGGTTATCATTCCCATGAGGATTGGTAGTGTGATGTAATTCTATTTAGACTACTTCATTAACGATTAAACTAACATATGTATAGATGTAAATGTTATAAAAAGATGTTAAGGAAACAATGATGTAAAATGTTACTAAGTACCTCAAAATCCAATCACTATCAATTTAAATCCATGTTAACAGGATGGTCAAAAGGATCTAATGCCCTTTTTATGAATAAGCTCAACCTAGATCTAGGTTAGTCAAAACTTAATTAACCTCTCATAGAGTTTCAAGCAAAATCCAACCAAGTTTGTTCAACCAAGATGTAGATCTACTATTCATGCACAAATATCATGATTGTAAATTAAAGTTAGGTTCCTACTCAACATACAACATGAAGTTAATTTAAGCACAAGTGCAAACTTAATGGATATAAAAGATAGATTGAACCATTAAAAGGAGTGTTCACATATTTACAATCATTGGATCCCCAACAAGAGGATTTAGCTACTCATGGTAAAATAAAAAAAAGGAAATGAAAGAGAAAGAGAAAGAAAGCCCATGATGTTCTTGATTGCTTCTCCTTGACTTGCTCACCAAAACCTTCCTTGATCTTCAAGATAAACCTAAAATATCCTAAAAAGCTAAAGTATGTAATCTAAAACTTGCTTATCTAAAAAGAGATTGGTTATGTAAAGATATTTCCTAAATTTTACTTCCTTTTCTTCTAACTACTACACCACACACTTTTTAGTGAAGTAAAATATGTATAGGATACTCGCTTTATTTTTTTTTCCGTCGTTAAGAAATCGCGAGGATCAAAAGATTGTTTCTATGTAAAAGAGGGTTTTCCTACGCAATTTGCTCTAAACTAGCAAAAGACTAGTAAAGCGGCAAGCGAGGGTATCATTCCACAGGGAGGTGTGATTCATTAACCGTTTCAAATTCTAGTGATTATTGTAAGCATGTAAATAGAATGCGGAAAGGTGAGAATGGTGTGTGTGAAATGTATGTACAATGCGGTGTGTGTGTGTGTATAGAAAATGGAAATGAAAATAAATAAAAACAAAGAGAATATGGAAGGGTGAGAATGATGTTTAAAGTGATAAATAAAATGGTGGATATGAGAGATGTATGAAAATGGTCACATAAGGTTCAACAGGTTCGCAAATAGTTGGTTGTTAGGAATTAAGCACATCCAATTTAAGGGTTCGTTCTTGCCTCGATCCGATTTATACCTATTCATAGAGCTAACAGTTGAAGAGTGTGTTGAGAGCCCCTCACACATGAAACCACAACCAACATTTGTGAATACAATCTACAAAACGATGCTAAATTGAGTCCCAATATTAACATGGTAATGTAAAATGACAACATTAGGTACAATAAATGTGGAAAAAGTGATTGTATCTCTAACCATAACTCACCTAGAGTCCTTAGCGTGAGAAATAGCCTAAGACAAATAATTGTAAATCCAACCATGACTCACCTAGAGTCTCTAGAGTGAGAAATAGCTAAAGTCCAATTGTTAACAAGAACAATGAACCAAACCCTTATAATATGGCAATTTATAGGTTCACCCACTCCTCCTAACTAATTAGCCAAGACAATGTTCGGAGAGCCCCTCCAAAGGCACAATCCTAACTCTAAGTCTATCAAACCCATCCATAAAAGTTAATTTCGACCTTCCATCAACATATAAACACAAAATGAGATATTTGATTATAATTACTCCTAAATTACATTAATATACTCCTAATCCCATCCATGAATACATATTAATTTCCAATCTCCATACACAAGCATTTCAAGATAAGAGATATATCAATAAATAATAAGAGTGAATCAAACAAAAATTAGATATAAGAACAACAATCATATATATTGAGCACAAATATAGGTTTACAAATATTCCCAAATGGGGATTACACATTCAAGAAAACAAGAAATACATAGAGAGTGAGAAATATATACAACCCTTAAAGAAAACCTCTTCAAGAGCTCATTCCCTTGCTAGCTTGAAATTGGCCAAAACCTACTCCTACCTCTATGTAATCTACTCCTAAATGTGGTGGAGGATGTGTAGAAAATGGGTATGGAGAGGATCCATGGAGGAGAAACCACCATGGATCCTTGAAAGCTTCTCTCTCTCTCTCTCTATCTTATTTGGATGGAAGAAAATGAAGAAGAAGAAGAAGAAGAAGAAGAAGAAGAAGAAGAAGAGGAAGTGTGTAGGGAGTGGATTCTGTATAGAGAGAAGAGAATAAGGTGTTTATATAGTGTTGGGAGGTTAGGGCTGAAGGTTAGGGTGAAATGACGAAACTGTCCCTAAAATTCAAGCAAAAAAAGACCTTCTGGAGGTAAGCGACGGTTTCAATCGGCTGCCAAACTGCTGATTGAAGTAGCCATTTTGACCTGACAATATTTTAGCATTTCAGCATCATGCACTATTACGGAAATGGGCATAACTTCCTGTAGAAAGCTCAGAATCGTAATCCGTAAAAATGTTCTAGAAACTAGATTGTAAGGATTCTCATATTTTGATTGGCTTATTTCGTGGACAAACCACATGTTGGGGTTTTAATGTAAGGGTAGTTTAGGTGATTGAGATTCAAGCTCAAAGTCCCTTTCAAGACTTCAAGAGAAGAAGCACCAAAGGTATATTCTTGTGCTTACTTGCTTTGAAGATATCTAGTTTCACACACTCACAACTCATGCATATTTCTAATACTTGTATGTTGTATGTTTGTATATGTGTGCATTCATGTTCTTAAATATCTCTTCATGCTTGTTTATTTGATTGCATCTAGGTCATTGAAATGCCATGACATGTTAGGCATTAGGATGCATTCACTTCCCACACTTGCACTTCATGTATGATTGTCTTAAGTATGGTGTAATTCGTTTCCTTTTGTGTGATCGGAAACGTCCGCGCTTGCACGATGGTGTGCATGTCTTAGTGCGATGGTTGACCACTGGAGAATGTCTCATTCTTCTCTTGGATAAGTGTTAGATTCGGTATGGTTATTTGGAGTAAAGTGTCTAGTTTCAAAAAATTGGATTTCAATGATTTAAATGTTTTTCAAAACCGACCTTTGTATGGTCTTGTGACCATAAATTTTTATAAAAAGATTGAAATTGAATTTTGTAAAATTTTGGGAAAACTAGACACCCATACCTTTCCAACGGTATATTATTCGTAATATTTCATGACCGTTTGGATTGGTTTTGAAATCTCCAAAATGACCACTAAAACAAGGTATCACTGCTGTTATTTGAAGCTGACCATTGGTCACTCAATTGACCATAACTTTTTCTACAGACATCAAAATGTCATTCCATAAATTGAAATAGAAAGTAGACTTCCATACCTTTCCAACGATATATCATATGAAAGCTCTATGCTGTGACGCTTCATCGTGGTTCAAGTGCCGCTCATTGGGTGACAGCGGCATGCTAGCGACATCAATTCGCCATGGTTCAAGTGCCACTCCTTGGGTGACAGTGGCATGCTAGCGGCAGTCCGTCAACACGAGAACGACTAAAACGCTGCAGTTTTGTTGGGAGCCTATAAATATCCCAATTTCATTCTAGGTCGCTTCCAAGAGTTCTAAAAACATATTTTTCTCTTATAACACATTTCAAGAACCAAAAATTCACAAGAACTCACCTTTAATCACTGAAAGCATTTCCTTTTTGCATCAAACTTCATATTGCATCATCTATGTTCACATAGAGTACATCCATGCATGATTTTGCATCATCACATCTTGCATGGTAAGATTCTCACTAATTTTATCTAATTTTAGTGTCTTTCTTAACAAGTCATCTCTTTATTCACTTGTATGTTTTTAGATCACATGCTAGATACAAGATAGGGATTGTTTGTGATGTATTTAGAGTATTGTATTGTGATAGCTATCTAGGTTTTGCTTAACCTTGATTAGCTAAGCTTTTTGACATGTCATCTAGCCATTGATATCTAGGATTGCCTAAATTGATATTTTATCATCCTAGATAAGCATATAGGGTTAACCTAGCTCTCATTGCATTTTGAGTATTTCATATATTCACATAGGTTTTGTATCTCTTCATTGAGAAGTAAGACTTAGGGCTAAGGTTGCTTAGACCTCAAGCAATTTGGAATAGGATCATTTTTAAAGGCCCGCATGGTAGAAGTGGGGGGTTATTGACCAGAGTGTTAGACGAGGTCTACATAGGTTGTAAACTTCATTTCAATTAGTGATTTCAAGTTCCGAGTGTGGCGCACTAAACAGCCTGTGGTTTTTCCCAGTAGTTGGGTTTTCACATATACATCAAGTGTTATTTAATTTTCGCACCTTATTACACTTCTTTGTATTATTGACTTGCTGGGGGTATTTTCGTAATCTTGACATTGCACGAAAATTGGGTAAAATTAATAAAATCTATTCACCCCCTCTAGATAGTTTTAGACACACCGTGAGTTAATTTGTTTCAATTGGTATCAGAGCGGGTTCCTAGATATAGGTGATCCTTGCTCATTTTGGTGTGTTTTGCATTTGTGTGTGTTTTTTTTTTGCTCATCCATAAATTTTGCATACATTTCATTTCATTCATTAAACACAATGAGTGGAAACGGTGGCAACAAGGAGGGTGCTTCGAGCACACGGCCTCTTCTCCTCACATGCATAAATTATTCCTAATGGAAAGGGAAAATGGAGGCATACTTGTGTCAAATCCATGATAGGGCATGGATGGTTATTGAAGATGAGTATACTTCTCATATGATGACTCCCACGGGTGGAGGAGAAGAAGTTCTCAAACCTAAGGCATAGTGGACAAATGCTGAGTTTGACACCTCCAAGTAAAATCAGAAGGCATGGCACCCCCTTCTATGTGCAGTGGACGAAACTCAGTATAAACTGATTCAGAACACTAAGATAGCCAAGGAGGCATAGGACATCTTAGAGGTTGCACACGAAGGAACCGATGTTATAAAGGATTCCAAACTTAAAGTCCTTCAAACACAATTTAAGTTGCTCAAGATGGAGGAGGATGAATGCTTCAATGACTTTGTAGTCAAGTTGATGGATATTTTCGGATAAGAGAGTAAAGCAAAAGATCATGAGGTCTCTCCCAGTTAGATTTCAAGCAAAGGTTACGGCTTTAGAAGAAAATAGTGGATATAAAGATATGAAGCCGAGCGAGGTAATTGGAAGACTCCTCGCCTATGAGTCTAGGAAGGCTCCTCGCTTATGAGTCTAAGAAGGCTCCTAGCTGTTCACCTCTTAAAAAGCAAAAAGGGATTGATTTGAAAGCTTCCAAGGTTGAGAAGGAGTAAAAAGGTGACTCGGACGAAGACACGACATTGTTGCTTAGAAGATTCAAGAAATTCGTCAAGTTTAAAAAGAAAGGCTTTGGATCCAAAGGCCAAGACTTGAAGAAAAAGACTCATTTTTGGAAGATCGAGCTTAGGCAAGAGTATAGTGAAAAGAAAGGGATCCAATGCTATGAGTGTGACGGTATAGGATATATCTCACCTGATTGTGGGAATTTGAAGAATAAGATGGCAAAAGTGATGGCCGAAACTTGGAGTGAATGTGATGACTCCGGAGAGGGAGACAAGTCATCAAGTGATGATGAGCTTACCATCAACTACACAACATTTGGAGCCACTTGTGTAGAAAATGAAGTTATTGATAAGAATGCCTTGACTAGTGATCCCATAGAAGAAAGAGATGAATAAGTAGCTCTAGAGGAGATAGGTGTAGCTACTTATTGGGAAATGGCTCTTATTAACTCAAGAGACCAAGGTGAAGGTCTTAATGAGGGAAATGACTCCATAGGTGAGAGGGAAAGTGTCGGAGATAACTCAAGAGAAGAGAGCATTTCTTCCCAATCCGATGGAGAATTAATTGATCACATGGATCGTGAAGATGACTCCTCATCTAACTCTACAAATGGAAATGTAGAAAAAATGGATGTTCATGACTTTATAGTCAAGTGTGAAAGCTCATTGAAGAAGAACAATAGAAAACTAAAGATGTTAGAGGATGAAAATCTAGAGCTCTCAACACACAATGACCACTTAAGTAAACAAGTGGAAAGATTCAAGATGATTGAAGACAAGCTAATAGATGAGCTAGCCTTGTCTAAGAGGAATGAAGAAGGTTTGAAGAGGGAGCTTGATGAAGCTAAGGAGTCATTGACTAAGATGACTTCAAGCACCAAAAAGCTTGACCACATACTTGGCGTTGAAAAGAACCCTTATGACAAGAGAGGAATTGGGTTTGAAGATGGAAAGGATATCTCTACTCCTAAGAAGACCGTCTTTGTCAAGCATTTGGGTAAGATAGAAGCCTCACCGGTGCACACTCATAGGAAGAAAATTGATTTAGGACAATGTTCAAGAAATGCACAAGTGAAGGAAGCTCTAAGGAGACAACCCCAAGCTCAACGCATTAGAGTCTATCAAGTCAACATTCCTCAACAAGTAACTCTCAATGGAAAGAGGCCAATCATGCTAAATGATCCTTGGAAGCAAGCAAGACTGGTTCAACAACGAAGACACATTGAACCAAGTCAACCACAAAGACATGGGAAGGCTCCTATACATGCACAAGGACAAGGTATGATTCCTAAATTCATTCCTACATTTCATCATTGTGGTATTGATGGTCACATTAAACCTAATTGCTTTTGTTACATTAAATTATGTAGAGCCAAAAACATGATTGAAAAGTGAAAGGCTAGAGTTAGAATGCATGCTCATAGGAATAATGAAAATCATCTACATGATCCTATGATTTCTAGAACTCTTAAACAATTAACCACTAGGAAGAAAAATGTTATTTCTATGTGTATTAGGAAAGATGAACCCTCTTGCTACGAGACAAACTTGTCTCACATAGGTTCAACCAAGTCAAATGGTCTTGTGAGGTCTGTAGGACCTCATGACCTTCATTGATAAAGGATGGTAATTGACCTGTTTTGGGGAACTCAAGCAAAGAGAGCAATTGCATATTTGTTGAATGTAAAAATTTAAAAATTTTATGCTTCTTTATTAATTGCTTGAGTATCTTGGTTGCACTTTTGTATATATGTTTTTATCTCAATAAGTGTAACCATGCTTTGAATGAAATCCATGTCATATTTATGTTCAAACATGCATCTTTAGACTATGAGATTTACATAGGATGTACGATTTGAATGACCTATAGTTATCCCCATGACATGATGATTCTTAATTGAGATGCTAAAAATGAATAGCATGAATTTCTTTTAACATGTTAATGCAAAATGAAAAAGTATGAATTGATGATTGCATATTCTTAAATGCAAAACAATATGTGAAAAAGCAAATGAGACACAAAATGAAAATCAAATGTCTCTCTTTCTTTATTTGTTGAACATGGTTACTATCATATGGGAAATATTCTTGGTGTCAATGGAAAATTATCACTGGGGTAAATCTCCAAATAACAACTTTAAGGACCAAGATAGAGATAGATCCCATTCGGAGGGGTATCACGTAATTCGATACCAACAAGATTTCTGTCAAAGAAAAATAAAACTCATACAAGAAAAGATTAACATGTGCGATCTTATCGATGAAAATATGCATACAATTGATGAAATTAGGGCGATGGCGATATGTGACGACATTCTAGGTTTCTGTTAGGTCATCGAGATGGCATGGTCATGCCTATCAATAAGTAGAATTGAAAACAAGTGTAGAGTTTGGGAAGGCCAATTTCTCTTCCCTTTCTTGGTGAATGTAGTGTCTTATATTTAAGTCCCGTTGCTTGCCATGCACTTCTATACTTTCGGTCTAGGGTTTTGGCGATCACATGACTTTCTTTCCTTCTAGGAGGCGATCTTATAGAAGCTTTTATTATCCGAATAAAGTGATTCCTTTTGGGGAGGATTCTAATAAGAGTGGACTCCTTATTCCAATTGATTTTCTGCATGGCGAGGTGGAGTCTACTTTATTATCGGGACATGAACGACTGCGTTTCACCCTCCTTGCTTTGGAGTTTCAAGATGTTTCCTCCTGGACATATGGATTTGAGATTCTATGAGTGTTTCTTATGGTTATCTAGCGAGAGGATCCCTGGAGGTATTTGGGTTCATTTGGGTTCTCATGTACCCCGCCTCTTGCTAGTCTTATGCTTTCCTTGTTTAGGTGCTTGTTCGACGGGGTATCACGACATCGGTTGTTCTTGCAGTGGGTACTTAGCTGAATGTATAAACGGGGTACTTAGCAGATGTAGTTTATGGATACATGTCTGATGCAGTAGTGAGGTACCCTGCTGATATAATGGCGGGGTACCCTGTTGATCTTAGTGGCGGGGTACTTGTCTGGTGTAGTAGCGGGGTACCCTTAATGTTGGGGTACCCAGTTGATACCTGGTGTAGTAGCGAGGTACCTTATCGAGCTCTGTGATAGGATTCTAAGTAGAAATCCGTGTCGGGCTACTTAGGGGTTATCAAGATTGCTGGGCTTGCCGGCTTAAACTAAGGGAGATAGGTATCCAGGTTTGATTTTAGCATTCTTCTTTCTAGAAGCAACTAGGTGGTATCTTGGCTTGTGTCTCTTTCTTGTATCTGGGTGGAAAATTCTTCTTTGGTCCCTTGCTGATTTTGGCGGTTAACACCTGGAAAAATCGAATAGGGTGCAAATTCGCTCTTGCCTTGTTTAGCATATAAAGTTGGATATAGTTGCTCTTAAATTAAAATCCTTGCTTCTCTCATGACATTCTCCATGACAAATGGTGAAATTGGTTTGAATTCCTATAGGAAACCTTTGTCATTTGCTTTGCCAAATACCATTGTATTTTGGACTTGAATGCTACATGTCTTGCATGCAAAGCATTTTTTTTTAATTCACATATTTTCTTAAAATAAATCTCCTTGTTTCTCTCCATTGATTGAGTTGCATAAAGTGGATTATATGATTATGCAAATATCTTGTATGCTACTATCTCTCTTTGCCTTAAGTGACCTGGTTGGGGACTACTCCTTTGCCTATATCATGTCAAAAAGGGGGAGTAGATTGGTGTAAGGGGAGTTGCTAATTGTTGTAGCAATTGTGCATATTGGGGAGACCATATATTAAAGGGGAGTAACCTATTGAGGGGGAGCATTGCATTACACACATACATTGTATGATGTTGTGCTTAAATTCTTAAATGCAAATGCTTGTTTTATTTTCACTTGATCTTCTCATATACACTTGCTATGGAAAGTGTAACTTTTTGTTTTGAAGGGTTGATAGTTCTACAAGAGATTAAAGACTTGAAGGTTTTTTTTTTTTACTTTTTAATATCTCTTTGTAATGTAGAATATCTCGTAGCTTCAATATGTTGTGAGGATTAATGTGAGTGGTGGTTTTGTCATGAAATAGCCAAAGGGGGAGATTGTAAGGATTTCCATATTTTGATTGGCTTATTTCGTGGATAAACTACATGTTGGGGTTTGAATGTAAAGGTAGTTTAGGTGATTGAGATTCAAGCTCAAAGTCCCTTTCAAGACCTCAAGAGAAGAAGCACCAAAGGTATATTCTTGTACTTAATTTGCTTTGAAGAGATCTAGTTGCACACACTCACAACTCATGCATATTTCTAATACTTGTATGCTGTGCGTTTTTATATGTGTGCATTCATGTTCTTGAATATCTCTTCATGCTTGTTTATTTGGTTGCATCTAGTTCATTGAAATGCCATGACATGTTAGGCATTAGGATGCATTCACTTCCCACACTTGCACTTCATGAATGATTGTCTTAAGTGTGGTGTAATTCGTTTCCGTTTGTGTGATTGAAAACATCCGCGCTTGCACGATGGTGTGCATGTCTTAGTTGAGAATGTCTCATTCTTCTCTTGGATAAGTGTTAGATTCAGTTTGATTATTTGGAGTAAAGTGTCTAGTTTCAAATGATTGGATTTTAATGATTTAAATGTTTTTCAAAACTGACCTTTGTATGGTCTTCTGACCATAACTTTTTATTAAAAGTATGAAATTGAGAGTTGTAAAATTCTGGGAAAACTAGACACCCATACCTTTCCAACGGTATATTATTCGTAATTTTTCATGACCGTTTAGATTGGTTTTGAAATCTCCAAAGTGACCAATAAAATAGGGCATCACTTATGTTATCCGAATCTGACCATTGGTCACTCAATTGACCATAACTTTTTCTACAGACATCATAATATTATTCCATAAATTGAAGTAGAAATTAGACTTCCATACCTTTCCAACAATATATCATATGAAAGGTTTCGATGTCGTTTGGTCACGTGTTGAGTCACTTGAAAATCAAGCTCTGTGCTGTGACGCTTCGCTGCGGTTCCAGTGCCGCTCCTTGGGTGACAGCGGCATACTAGCGGCAGTCCGTCAGCGCGAGAATGACCAAAATGCTGCAGTTTTGTTGGGAGCCTATAAATATCTCACTTTCATTCTAGGTCGGCTCCAAGAGTTCCAAAAGCATATTTTTTTCTGAGAACAGATTTCAAAAGCCAAAAATTCACAAGAACACATTTCATGCTCACATAGAGTGCATCCATGCATGGTTTTGCATCATCACATCTTGCTTGGTAAGATTCTCACTAATTTCATCTAATTTTAGTGTCTTTCTTAACAAGTCATCTATTTATTCACTTGTATGTTTTTAGATCACATGCTAGATACAAGATAGAAATTGTTTGTGATGTATTGATTGAGTGTTGTATTGTGATAGCTATCTAGGTTTTGCTTAATCTTGATTAGCTAAGCTTTTTTGATATGTCATCTAGCCATTGATATCTAGGATTGCCTAAATTGATATTTTATCATCCTAGATAAGCATATAGGGTTAACCTAGCTCTCATTGCATTTTGATTAGTTCATATATTCACATAGGTTTTGTATCTCTTCATTGAGAAGTAAGACTTGGGGCTAAGGTTGCTTAGGCCTCAAGCAATTTGGAATAGGATCACTTTTAAAGGCCCGCGTGGTAGAAGTGGGGGGTTATTGACCGGAGTGTTAGACGAGGTCTACATAGGTTGTAAACTTCATTTCAATTAATGATTTTGAGTTCCGAGTGTGACGCACTATACAGCCCGTGGTTTTTCTCAATGGCTGGGTTTCCACGTATACATCAACTGTTATTTAATTTTCGCACCATATTACACTTGCTTGTATTATTGACTTGCTAGGGGTATTTTCGTAATCTTGACATTGCACGAAAATTGGGAATTAATAAAATCTATTCATCTAGATAGTTTTAGACACACCATGAATCAATTTGTTTCAAAGACTTTCGAGGCTTTCCGAATATATAAAGATATCATCATTGTTCGATTTGAGGAGGAAGATATGACCTTCCAAAGTTGAGTGTTCTGCACGAGCATGTACAATTTCAGCCCTTTTTGGCTCATTTTGCCTCCCAAACTAATCTTTAAGCTCAAAACCTTATTGTAGGGAATATGTACCTACACATGGCTCAAACAAAACATTATATACAAAAATACGATCGAAAAAGAGCAAACGATCAGAATTGGAGGACCTCAAATAGGTATAAAATAGTCTGATCAGTATATATAGTGGAGGAATAAAATTGGAGTCAATCACTTTAAGCTAGTACGAATTCAGCTTCTGTGACTTGAGAATTGTGAGTATGTACTCGTAACATGATGTCGCAGTTCTTCTTTTTTAGGTTAAACTGCTAGAATGTGCTTGCATGATAGACGTCGCAGAAAAATATTTTGTTCGGCTGCTAGGTCTTTCTGCGAGACTATACTCACAGTTCATGGTCGCACATCATTCTGGGAGTTATCTACGAGTTGTGTTCTGCGACATTGTTCTCGCAGTTTGTATGTCGCACTTCCCTTCTGTAGGTTTTGACTCGCAGGATAATCTTCGTAGTGTAGTCTATAGGTTGGGTTGCGTGTTATGATCTGTGAGAAGGTACTCGCAGCCTGATCTCGTAGTGCATTCCGAAGAATCTTTTACTACTTGGTTCTTTGAGATGACATCGCAATCCTTTCTGGGAGCAAATTTGCTACTTTGGACCTATGAGTATGAACTCCCATATGTGATAAAAATTGAATTTCAGCTTCCTTTTTTTCACATTTCCTCACCAAGTGTTAATTTCATCCCTTGAATCTAGTATCCTTGAAATTAGCTCAAAAGTGCCATTATACAATACAAATGCTTAGAA
Source organism: Acer negundo (assembly GCA_035582765.1). NCBI lineage: Eukaryota > Viridiplantae > Streptophyta > Magnoliopsida > Sapindales > Sapindaceae > Acer > Acer negundo. The sequence continues at coordinate 4,885,785 of CM069232.1, read as the reverse complement.
AAATAACAAAAAGTGATGGATTAAGGCACTCGAAACATATACATATTTAGAGTGATCAGCAAGCATTACCAAGAGATCAACTTGGTGTTTTCCGATTGTAATGGGACCTTAGGTGTAGGCTAAGAAAGAATGGGAAAAGGAAAAAAAAAAAAATACCTAAGACTATATCATGGGATTGCTAACTGAAACTAATTAAGCATGGAAAGTATAAAACTATATAGAGGGGGTGAATAGATTTTAAACGATTATTACCAATTTTCACGATTAGTCAATATTACAAAAATACCCTAAACTAGTTAAAGTAAAAAATCAAGTGTAAATTACGGAATTTAAATAACACTTGCTTTTTACGTGGAAACCTTCAACAAGGAAAAACCATGGGCTATTATGTGTGCTGCACACGAACCTCGAATCCACTAATTGTAATGGTGTTTACAACCTCTCACAGTCTATAACCCACCACTACTACCCGTAGACCTATAAAAGTGAACATAGTCCAATTTGTTTACGGCCTAAGCAAACTTAACCACAAGTGTCAATTCTTAATGAAGAGATTGAACAACCTAAGTGAATATTCAAAGATATCCAAATATGCAAATAATGTTAGGTTACACTAAGTGCTTATATAGGATTAATAAATGTCAATAAAATCAATCCTAGATATTAATTGCTATATGACATGGCATAAAGTATAGCAATGTGAGATATGTCAATCCTAGATATAGCTATCAAAATACAACATTCAAACATTCAACACATAATCTCATTTTTGTATGTAGAAATTACTCTAAGAACATACAAGTAATGAATGAGATAAATTGCTAAGTAAGAACACTAATTATGTAAGATAATAATGAACAACTTACCATAATATGTGTGTTAAAGAAGACCCATGCACTAGCATATACTAGATATTCCTAGATGATGCTTAGATGATGATTGATGCACATGGAAATGAGTTTAGAGAATTAAAGAAGCAATCTTGATGTTTTTTCTCTTAAATATCTTTCTTTCTCTTTTTGGGTTCTTTATGATAAAAAAATGACTGAAAGAGAGTGACATAATGGTGTATTTATAGAGTGCAACAAAAGGCTAGGTGAAAAGACAAGTTTGCCTTCAAAATCATACGATCGGTGATTTCAAAACCACCGATAAAACTGCCGAATTGAATCCCGAAAGAACAGGGGATCATTGGCGGTTTCATTCGACAGTTTCGAAAACACAGATTCAACCGTAGAAATAAACCGAGAGATGAAATCAATCAGGTCTAAATGGCAGTTGGAAACCACCGATCATTACTGCAGAATTAGTCCAGAGACCTTTGGAGCCAAACAGCGGTTTCATTTGGCAGTCATGGCTGCCAATCAAACCGCCGTTTCACTAAAATTGGTAAAACCAAAGGAGAAGCCAAGGGCATTCTCCGAAGGCGATCCTCGTGCTAACCAAGCAGACTATCATGCATGCGCGGACGTTTCTGAACTATGTTCGTGAAACAAATTGCTAGACATACTAACACACAACACAACACAACAATAAAATGTAAGTGTGATAGGTGACATGTGAAGAGAATGCACACAATATCAATGCATACATATAAAATCAAGACAAGTGTGTGTGTGTAACTAAATCTCTTCAAAGAAAACTAAGCACTAGAGATATACCTTTGGAGTGCTTATCTCCTTGAGGTCTTGAAAAGGCCTTAAGCTTGATCATCAATCCTATGCTACCTTTATATTTCAACCCCAATTGTGATTTGTCACTGAAATAAGCCAATTAAATTTTGAAAAACTTACAATCTCCTTTTTTGGCTATTTTGTGACAAAACCACCACTCACATTGATCCTTACAACAAAATAGAAACTAAGGTCAACAATGATTTTCTACAATACAAAAAGATATTAAAAAGATAAAACTTCAAGTCTTTAATCTCTTGTAGAACAACCAATCCTTCAAAACAAAGTTTCCACACTTTCCAATACAAGCGCAATATGAGATGATCAAGTGAAATTAAAACAAGCATTTGCATTTAAAGAATTTAAGTACAACATCATGCAATGTATGTATAATGCAATGCTCCCCCTTAATGGGTTGCTCCCTCTCAATGTGTATATGCTACTTTAATTAGCACAATAAGCATACTCCCTTTTACTACATACCACTCCCCCTTTTTGTCATGAGATGGGTATAGGAGTATTCCCCAAACGGGTTACTTGTAACAAAAAGAGATAGAAGCATACATGTCATTTGCATAATCATATAAAACACTTTATGGAACTCAATCAAATGGAGAGATACAAGGAGATTTATTTTCATAGAAAATGTGTGATTAAAATGCTTTGCATGCAAGACATATTGCATTCATGTCCAAAAATCAATGGAATTTGGCAAAGCAAATGACAAAGGTTTCCTATAAGAATTCAAACCAATTCATCATTTGTCATGAATTAAAGCATGGATATAGAGAATTTATTGATTTCAATTTTGGAGCACTATATCCAATTTTATAAGCAAAACATGTTATGAGCAACTTTGCACCCTATTTGATTTTTTCGGATAAGATATCCATATGATAGTAGACATGTTCAAGAAATAAAGAGAGAGAGACATTTAGATTTTACAATCCTTAGAACGGATACAAGATCCTTCATTCATTTTGAGTCTCATAAGCTTTTCATATATTGTTTTACATTTAAGAATTGCAATCATCAATTCATGCTTTTTCATTTGAGCATGTCATTTGAATTTCATGCTTTTCATATGTCATTAGTATGTTATATAAGAATCATCATGTCATGAAGATCATTATAGGTTATTCAATAAATACTTCCTAAGTGAATCTCTTAGTCCAAAAATGAATGTTTGAACATAAATATGACATCGATTGCATTAAAAGAATGGTTCACACTTATTAAGATAAAAAACATATATATATATATATATATATGTGCAACCAAGATACTCCAACAATTAATAAAGAAGTATAAAATTTTTCAAATTTTTGCATGCAACAAATATGCAATTGCTCCCTTTGCTTGAGTTCCCCTTATGGGGTCAATTACCAAAACATATCACTGTACAAGACATTTCCTAATAAATCTACTAAGTGAATGAAACCTAGTTGCATCTAAGGGTTTAGTAAATAAGTTCGCTAGTTGATCATTAGTACTTACATGTTCAAGTACTATGCATTTGTTCTCAACTAGATCTCTTATGAAATGATGACGGATGTCAATATGCTTAGTCCTAGAGTGTTGTACCAGATTCTTGGAAATATTAATGGCACTCATGTGATCACAAAAGAGGCTTAAGTCACCTTGATTGAATCCGTAGCTGACTAGCATTTGCTTCATCCAGAGGAGTTGTATGCATCCACTCCCCGCGGCTATGTACTCGGCCTCGGCCGTGGATAAGGATATCGAGTTTTGCTTTTTGCAAAACCATAGCACCAAGGTATCGCCTAGAAAGAAGAAACCGCCCAATTCTTTTCCTATCATCACAATTTCCTGCCCAATCTACATCACTAAAGCCAACTAAACTAGCATTAGTGTCAAAAGAGTACCAAATCCCATAGTTGGATGTCCCATTCACATAACAAATGATTCTCTTAACGGAAGAGAGATAGGACTCTTTGGGATTCACTTGGTACCTAGCACACATACCTACACTAAAAGATATATCGGGCCTACTTGTGGTCAAATAAAGCAAGCTACCATTTATGCCCGAATATAGTGTTTGTTCCACACGTTTTCCACTAGCATCCTTGCTTAGCTTAAAAGTGGCACTCATGGGTGTATCACAATGTTTGACATTTTCAAGACCAAACTTTTTCACTATATTTTTAGTATATTTAGCTTGGGTTATAATAACCCTTATTTAATTGCTTAATTTGTAAACCTATGAAGTAACTAAGCTCACTAACAAGACTCATCTCAAATTCATGAGACATAACATCAACAAATTGTTGGACCTTGGTATTGTTGGTGGAGCCAAATACAATGTCATCAACATAGATTTGAGCTATAACTAACTCATCTTTATTTCTTCTGATGAACAAGGTTTTGTCAACACTACCCTTCGTGCAGTCGTTGTCAACAAGAAATTGAGTGAGGCGTTTATACCAAGTCTACGGTGCTTGTTTCAACCCATATAAAGCCTTCTTGAGGCGAGAGATATGGTTGGAGTGGTGTACATCCACAAACCCCTTGGGTTGCTCAACAAACACTTCCTCTTGTAAGAAGCCATTGAGGAAGACACTCTTCACATCCATTTGGTGCAATTTGAACTTGTGCACACAAGAAATGGACAAGAGAAGCCTAATGGACTCTAAACTAGCAACGGGAGCAAATGTCTCCTCAAAGTCAATACCCTCAATTTGAGAGTACCCTTGTGCAACAAGTCTAGCTTTGTTACACACTATGTTGCCATCCTTATAGTATTTGTTCCTATATATCCATTTGGTGCCTATGACGTTAATGGTTATAGGCCTAGGAACTAGAGTCCAAACTTTATTTCTTTCAAATTGGTTTAGCTCTTCTTGCATGACAAGAACCCAAAATTCATCATTTAAGGCTTCATCAACCTTTTTGGGTTCAATTTGAGAGGTGTAGCATGTGTAGCTAATTAGATTAGATATTTGACGCTTAGTCCTAACACTCTCATTCACATCTCTTATAACATCATTTTTGTTATGGAGATGTCTAACCCATAGAGCAGGTTCTTTAAAGTTCAAGAGAGGAACTCTATTAAGGAGTTGTACGACCTCTTCTATCAAAGAGTTGTGAGCTCATTGTCTAATTCTAATTTCCATAGTTCATATTGATCATATGTCCTATGTTGATTGTGCTTGCATCATTTGCATCACATAGATCACTTGCCTTGTAAAAGGTGGAAGTCTTGGCAAAGAGTGTGATGCTATAAGTAAGTCCAAGAACAGTCTTGTCTAGGAGTGTGAGGCTCCGGTTAGACAAGCAAGGGAAGTATTGGCAAGGGGTGTGAGGCTTCGGTAAGTCTGAGCAAGAAAAGTCTATTGTTGTTGAGTGATTCTTCAACATAAAGCATGGGAAGTCTTGGCAAGAGGTGTGAGGCCTTTAGTAAGTCCAAGCAAGGATACTTTCTAGAGGCATGCGATATGTTTCGGTCAAAGAGTAGGCAAGTTTCTCTCTAGTGGGAATAAATATGAGGGATATTCAATAGATTGTGATACATGAGAGTTGGTCTCATTTGAGACTAGTGAAAAACATTTTTCCGGTGGTTGTGGATCCAACCTATGGATGTTTCCTCTTCAGAGGTTTACCACGTTAAAAATATCGTGTGTAAGGTTTTTTTTATTTTTTATTTTTATTTTATCTCTTTGATATTTGTTTATGTGAATCAAATTGATCTTACATGTACCTATATTGACAATATCTTTGTAAGACATGATCTTTGATACAATTTCTTTGTATCTTTGTAAGTTCTTAACATTGTATCTTGTGATATTCTATATCAAGTTGTAAAGTTCTATTTGTGAACTTACATTGTAATATTCTAAGTACAACTTGTGGAATTGGCTTTGCATTGAACATTCTTATATACAAGATACACTGTCTCATGTTATATGTTGTGTAGACTAAGTTTGGTGAATCAAGCATACATGTGACTATTGTTTTCCTATAATAATCATATTAAAGGTTAATTTGTATATTCACCAAGGTTTTGACAACAGTATCAAAAGAGTTTTAAAAATAGAGTGTTAACCTATTCACCCCCCTCTAGGTTGTTTAGTATAACCTTGTAGGTATTTTCAGTATTCATTATGAGTAACTAAATTGTGGGAATTGATGTAATTTGACATGGGTTGTGGGTAATCCACCATTTATTAGTATTTGATCTCTTGGTTTCATATATGGATCTTAATGTATTTGGAATCTCTTTGAATGAAGTAGGCATATCAACTCTTGATTCTTTATTTGATGTTAAATTAATTGGATGTTTTTAAAATGGGATTTGGTATCTTCTTGATTGAGTAGGCATTCCAACCAACAATTTTAGTTGGTATTGTATTAAACATCTCCTTGGGTTGAGCATTCCAACTCTCAATCTAAGTTGAGATACCCACACTTGGTGATTAAAACTAGTTATCGTAAATGGAAGTGATGTGTTGTGAGCAAATAAATCCAACATGTCCCGGCTAAAGAGTAGAAGGGGTGGATTGTGAGCATACCAATTCAAGCCATCCCGACTACCCTAAATCTATCAAAGTTTAATTAGAAACCCTCTTTCCACTCAATCGAGCATACCAATCGTTGATGTGTAGTGAGAGTTAAGTGACTTCAATATCACATCTAAGGATAGATTTGGCCTTAGAAGATCAATATATTTAGCCCTAGAAGATCAAATCGATTCTTAAATATTTCCCATTATTTGTGTTACAATTACATTGACTCCCACATTTTATCCCATACCTTTTCACACACATTTCTTGCTAACTTAGTTGCATTCTAGCTTAGTTTAATTGATAATTGCATTTAGTTTATAATTACAAAAACTAATCATCTCATTTACTTTTAAAGCATAACTAGTATTAGTGTGATAGTTTAGTCATTGCTATCCTACGATACTTATAGACAACACCTCACTTGCCATTATACTTGCTTTCGAAAACATTGTGAGTACTTTTGAGGTTTTTATAAATTCTTTTCACAAGCAATTTTAACACCAAAATGGCACTTGTCAATTCATACCTAACACCATCGAAAATCTAAATTGCACAGCGGAAACGGAATCAACTACGGGTTGTATCACTGGTCAGAGAACGATCACGGGTTCTGATCACGGATTCTGAAAAGTTCTCTCAATTCACAATATAAGTACCTATACTTTGATACTTGTTATGAGTTGTATATAAACTTTGTGTTTTCTATTTTTTATTAGATATCACACACATACCAACATACCCACTGCGCTTTTTTTTCGTTAGTTTTTTTTTGTTTTTTTTGTTTTTTTTGTTTTTTGTTACATTAGAGGGCAGCTAGCCCAGAAAAGAAAGAACAAAAACAAACAAAAGAGACCAATCACAAGCAAGGCCTCTAGTAAAAAAAAAAACAATTATTCCATAATACCCTTCATTGCCTCTTTGAGCTTTAAGGCAACTTCTTCAAAATTACTAGTAGCAGTAATATCCACTAGGACAATGCTGTCCACACTACCTTTAAAAAGAGGCCCTTCTTTTTCTTCTTCACTAGATAAGAATTTGCTAATAGTAGGGTCACGAAATTGTTGTAGAATACTAGCACTACCTAGAATGCCATCTTCATGATTCTCTGTGTGAGTAGATTTCAGAGTTTGCTTCTTGCCTTTACCTTCAGGATTCCTCAAAAAAATACTACCAACCTTTAACTGACCACCTTCTTAGTAATTTTGATAGTTTTTTGCTAGTTATTTTCTTATGGTTTCTGTTCTCAGAACTATGGCTAATCATGATAGGTTACTCACCATGCTCCTCAGTCTGGTTAGTGATCTCAGACAAGATGACTTGCTTTTTCATTTAACTGCCTCTATCAAAACTCATCTTGAGTTGTCCTATATTCTCAGTCATCACATCCATCTCCTTACTGTTAGGGTTTTTGCCCTAAAGCTTGTAATTTGTAAATGTGAATTGAACATATATAAAAGAAGTAGTTTATTCATTCAAATTGTCTCATACATTTATATATAACATGTGTACTTAACATCCAAGATTGCAGGATGTGATCTCTAACTAAGTATATGAGTGTCATATATATAGTTATTCAGTTTGAGATGAGCAATCTAAAGAGTCCGTAGATAACAAATAAAGTTGGGTACTTTATTTGTGATTAATCTACAGTTGCGGTCCATTCCGTAATGTACGATGGTCTTAACCTAGACTATTCATATAGTGATATGAGAATGGAGGCACCTTATATGATATGATCATATAGGACTGGGCTATGATCTATATATTAATCTCTCACCAAGATTCGTTATAAGATGAGATTCATATATATCAACAAATGATGGCTATATATGGGTGATCTTAATCATGAGTGTCTTATTGACTCCTTCAGGTTGGATCGTGGTTTTTGATATACCACAGGTGAGATCGAAGTTTCATTCCCGGTCAATAACTTCGTATGTTGGAATTGCAGTTTGGCTTATGGCTGGGAAGGTTTGTACACAATAGTGGAATCCAGTCCTTCTTGTGAGAAGTAGATGGTAGTTCCCTTAAGGGTTGATTCGGGACTTGAACAATATGAGCACTCTCCTAATTCCGTAAGGAATGTAGGATTTATTGTTCATTAGAGAATCAATAGTACTTAATGGAAATATATATAATTAGAGAGGTATAACAGACATTATGACCCAGCTCTAATTATGAACTAATTATGGAGGATTATACCATATGTAATAGCTATATCGATGGACACCAAGAGTTATTGGTTTATGTAAAAACGTCTACAGTTGAGAGAGTGCAGCTTCGGTTTTTAGTGGAATAACACCGAAGTTAATAATCATGAAATATTAATTAAAGAGTTTAATTAAATATTTCTAAGGATTATTGGAGCTCAAAATACTGTGGGTCCATTAGGTCCCCTTGCTAGCCCGATCGATTTAGGTAACAATGGTCACGGTTAATTAATTGGATTGTCCAATTAATTGTGTTACGAAAGTGACACGTATATATTCAGGAATTAATTGAATAATGAGATTATTTAATTAATGAATTTAATGACTATAACAATTAAATAATAAGATTATTTAATCATGTTATTAATTATTGTTGGAGGGTGTTAGTTGATATTTATATTTGAAAAATGGGATAATATGATTATTTTATTTTTTAATTAGTTAAATATTAATTTTGAATTTAAATAGTTTAAATTCAAATTAGATGATATCTATTAAATAAAATAAAATAAAGATTTTGTTTTAAATTAAAAAGATATCATTGGTTGTTTTATTTATATATATAAGTATATATATGATATATATTGCTTTAGTAAAAGAGATTAGGTCAACAAAAACACACCAACATGGATTCATGTTAAAAAAGAGAAAAGCATATAGAGGGTGTGCGGCTACATTGAAAAAAACAAAAGAAAAAAAAACGAGTTTTATACAAAGGGTGGCCGAATTCTTTTGACAACAAAACAAGGGTTGTTTTGCGTTTCTTTCTTTTTTCAGGTTCCTGAATACCGTGATGCGCCCACACGGCGTTACAAATCCTGGATCATAGTGAGGAAGTTGAAGTGGTTCAAATCAGAAGCAGATCATATTAAAGTGAAGGAGCCTCCTACGTAGGTATGAAGAAAATTGTTTTTTCTTATCTCTTTTATGTATTTCGATTTCGATTTCTATTTTTACTGTTTCGAAAAATAGATCCTAGGGTTTACTAATCACAGTATTTATTTATGAAATATATATTTTTTTAAAAGTTCCTTCCGCTGCACGATTGGTAAACCGGTGTACTAACATACTAGTATTAGCTTTCTTCACAACATCCGAATTTGCATCCTTGTTGACTTTCCGCTGTATGCTATTTGTAGGTACCCTAGCTGATTTACCAGCAAATCCACTCCCAAATTGTTTACCTCCACCTGTGCCTCTTCCAACAAAGCTACCATTATTCCCAAATCTATTACCATTTTTTCGATTTCCATGTTTACCATAAGATACAAGCATCCATTGACCAAAAAGGGTTTTTCCTTCTGCACCTTGTCACAATTAGTTGATGGCATTTTTGACATTTTGCTCCACCATACCTTATCTACAACTTTCTTTACTTTGTCCATATATTCCACACTTAAAACATATCAAACCTAAACTTTCATACTCAACCCTAATAGTTCTATCATCAACCTTAAAGGGGTTTCGAGATATCAATTTCCACACAAATTTTAGCATACTTACCTCGAGCTTAGGTCTCCATATTTAAATCTACCTTACACATAGTACCCAACATACCTCCTATGAGCCAAAACAGATCAGAGTTCATCCATTCCATAGGGAGCTTGGTTAAACGAACCCAAATTAGCATGCTTTGAATGGATTCTTCTCCTGGGATGAAATTCGGATTCCAACGTTGGACTGCCAGATACTAGTTTGCTATAACCTATGGCCCTCCAGTAAGAACATAGTCCAGGTCTTCCTTCATTTGGAACTGAGCAACAAAATAGCCATGTCCAAGATCAGTTAATTGACACTGTCCAAACAGAGTCCATTTATGATTTAATTTAGTAAGCATGAAATTCAAAGTATGGGATCTACCCATGTTCTTCAAAATTAGAGCTTTAGACCACGATTTGTGTAGCTGTGCTTTCAAATTTGGAGAAATGTTCATGACAGGACCAGTAGGACCATCTGAAATGATGATATCTTCAGTTTTGATGTTTAATTTGCCCTTGTTAGCAGCGCATCCCGGCCAAGAATTGGGGTTAGTCATGCCTACAAGCTTGGATTTGAAGCTACCCATAGCTTCCCTCTTCCAATTTGCAGCAGAAAAACCATTTCGACCAAATGCCGAATCTTTAGATCTAGCACGTTTAGCAGACCCACTATTCTTCACGATCATCTCATCCTTCTTGCTATTCATATTTTGTTAGGCTGAGAAGACAAGCGCATCATTTTGGGTACCCATAACGAGCAAGCAGCATAAAGAAGAACTAGGAAGCTTGAAAACGAAGGTGGAGCGTGAACATGACTACCATCAAAACTCAGATCTTTGGAAACGTGACAAAGGTTGTTTATGTGTGTAAATTCACTTGTCAAAAACAATTTATAGAAACCTCACGGAGCCCTAAATGATATAAAAGCACAAGTACGGCGATAAATGGGGTGTCGTCCATAAGGGTCGTATTTAGCTAAAACTAATTGGAAATTAAGTAATATTAATGAAATAAAAGTACATGGTTTATGTCGTGAAAATGTGGATGAGCAAGCACTTAAAATATTACACTAGAAAAGTAACTAAAAATGGAATGCGAATGAGATGTAAGATAGATATGATGGAAACTAAGAATTGACAGACTTAGTAAGCTAACATTGGGTAATTGCATACAACACGAAAATATGTACGTTTTAACTATAGTATCCAAGTGTATAGAGTTGGATCTCTATCTCTAGCAAGGGGCTAACCTAAGGTGTATAAAGAAGGCTTGCTACTAGTGATCGATCATTATCGAGAAACCAACCTATGATGTATAGAGTTAGGTGCTCGTTTATGATCCTTATCATGAACGCTCACTATCTAAAAAAGGCTCTACCGATTACTAAGGTAGCTAACCTAGGGTGTATAGAGAAGGCTTCTAATCTTCTCACAAGATCCGTCTTAGGTGTATAGTGATGGATTCCCGTTTGAGGTTAGGTGAAGAACGCGGTTATCAAGCTGAGATTCCAGAAATCCCATCTATTAGCATATGCAATAAACAACCAAATAGAGTGTATATCTAGTTGTCTACACAAATAGAATCCAAAGAGAAATTTGCAAAGAGAGTGTATCCAAACAAGTAAATCAAATGAAAACCATTCATACTCATGAATAGAACAAATAAAGATAGAAATATAATGAAAATAAGAGAAAGGATGGAGAAATAACCCTTGAGGATCATCTCATTCCTTCAAGTTCCCTTTAAGATAAGTAGAAAGAGTATAAAATGAGAAACAATGGATTCCTAGATTTAGGTTACAAGTTCAGAGTTTCTAAGTATAAAAAGCTGCTAAAAACGATTACAACACTTTCTATTTATACTCTTCACAAAATAGGTTACAAAATGCTATAAAACGACCTTTGGCACGCGTAGGAGTGCGGTTGTAGTGCGGTTGAATGACTCGCACTCTCCCACACTTTATCATTTCTCAAATTTTCAGCTCTCTAGATTGGGCAATAGTGTGGGTGAGAGTGCGGTTGGCTGACCCGCACTTTAATGTGTCTTCAATAATCAGGTCCCGGTTCTGGGTAAGAGTGTGGGTGAGAGTTCGGTTGGTTGACCCACACTCATTCCCACTTTATCCTTCCTTTAGCAATCAGGTCTCGGTTTTGGGCAAGAGTGCAGGTAAGAGTGTGGTTGGCTGATCTGCTCTCACCTGCACTTTATCATGTCTTTAGATGTTTGGTCCCGGGTTTGAAAGATAGTACGGTTAGGACCCGCACTAACCCACACTATTGCTGCCTTCTATGCCATTTGTCTAACTTTTTGCCCTTTAAGTGACACTGAAACACAAGAAAACGACACAAAGGATACAGATTTAAGGGCCGAAATATACAACATATTTGGCGCGATCAAATACCCCCAAACCAAACCTTTGCTCATCCTCGAGCAAAACAAAGATAAAACAAATAAAACGGACTAAAAATTGACTCGACTGAAAAACATTCCTAGACACCTAAGCAATAATTTCAAAAAGACCGCAAGTCCAACTAGTAATGTGATACTAAAATGTGTGATAAAGAGAAGTATGCATACGTATATTTTCTAGAGCAACTTGGAGCACCAAGAAGGAAACTCACACAAACATGACCCACACCTATAGGTACTCATGCATTAGGGACTACTCACTTCAACACCCTGATCATAATTCACTCAATTTTAAAGCTCACGTGGATTCTCTCTTTTCTTTCCACTCAAAGTCCTAAGTTCCACACGCATAACATACGCAAAGATGAATTATGCATATAATTTAAGCAATGACTATCCTAGGAAAGAACCACTAAGTCATGGACGTGAAAGTTCATGTATCAACCGACATTCCCAATTTAGACTCATTTATGGATCAAAAAGGTCTTTTCTTTGATTATAACTTGGCCATTAGGTTTACACTACAACAGATTAGGTCTTTTACTGTGCAAAAAATGCTATAAATGACTATTTACGGCGTTCATCTGCAAGCCACATTTGATGATGTCGTGAATGATATCCCTCAAATATGGCATACAAAATGCGCTGTTAATAACATTTGAAAAATGTTGTAATTGTACTCCTTTTACTGGGGGCAAAGAACGCCGTAAATATGTTGTAATGATCTATTTTTTACGGCATAATAAACACGCCGTAAATATGTTTTAAAAAAAAATTGTATTTACGAACGTGCATCCACCCACCCACGTACACCCGCCAAGCATGACCTATAACCCACTCATGCCCACCACCCTATAGCCACCCACCCACGCCTACACACAATTAAATGGTGTTCTCATGGAGTGTTGAACCCAACACTCATGAGTGAATCAAGCCAAGCCTTATCCACCTTGATGCTGCTTTGATTGTGCTATTAAAAACATAATTTTTATATATAACCTCTACTTGTTATTAAATTTTTATTGGTTATTTTTCAATCAAAATTTTATTTGTAGATCGATTCCACTAATTTAAATTTTATTTTTATATGATAAACAAATTGATACTAAAAAACATTTATTATAACATTTAATTAAACTATTTTGTTAAAATCATATATTGTCAGATCAAAGGGTCAATCTTTAATCGTACTCAGAATTAGACATGACCCTGGTTCCAGCTCTCAATTTGGAACCGATGGTTCCGGTTCTTGATTCGACGGTTTCGATTTTCGATTTGGAACCAGTGGCTTCGGTTTTTGATTCGGAATCAGTGGTTTTGGTTTTCGATTCGAAACCACCAGTTTTGGTTCCGGTTCCGGTTCCGACGGTTTGGTTCTTTTTTAAAAATAATAGAAAACCTCTAAAGACTAATAGTTATTGATGTTGGGAAAAATAAACAAATAAAAGTGTTACACGCAGCGGAAGCGATACTAAAGACGATTTAGTGACTTTTAAAAATTTTCCTTTATGAACCTTAAACCCTTTTAATCAATAAACATGTATATATATCAACAAAAGTAAATTATCTCTTGTCGCATGATCCGATTGACTTACGTAGATGGTAATCCGCAAGACCTTCAATCCGAGCACGAACGTGGATCACCTAGGAGCGTGGTCTCCCTTTCCTTTGAATTGCAAACCTGTGAATGGACCAAACAAATACTTTCTTTTCTTTGTTAGTCACAAAACAATCAAAAGAATGTCAAAATTATTCCGGTCACTTTTGAGTTCACAATCTTATGATCGAAACTCGCGTGAACCTAGATCGATATCGTATACACAAGCTTATTGATGTTTAAGCAATTGTATACTATCAAAGAATAGTTTTTCACTCCTTTTTGTCTCTCTAGAATAAAAACTCTCTTAGAATTAAGAAGAAGAAGAAAGAAAATAAAAACTCAAGCACCAATTATTGATGTGGCCGAACCCTATAAGAACATATATATAGGTTGGCCGAATTTTTCTTCTTTTTCCTTTAGGGTTGCCGAATTCTATGTAGTATGTAATTAGGGTTGGCCGAATTTCATCATGTCACTTATATAGGGTGACTAAAATTCAACCCTAATTCTTTTTAACTTTATAGACTTCAAACCCTAATCCAACTCTTTTATTTTTATTCTTTTATTTGACTAAATAAAAAAAAAGACTCCTTATTTGATTAAATAAATAATACTAATTTATTTATTTACTTATCAAACAAGTCTTTTACTTTTAGGAAAGATTTGTTTCTTTAATTAAACAATTAATCAATAAATCAATTAATTCTTATTTAATTAAAACAAATGAAACAAAATAATATTTTTAGGTCAAAACCTTAACCTAGCCGCCCCACTTATATATAAGATGGGCCTAATATTATTTTCCTATTTCATTTAATCCATTGGACTTTAAATAAAAAAGCCCACATGTGAACCAGACCCATTCTTACTAAAAGAAACAAGCCCACATGTCTTTCATTAATATATTAATATAATTGAGCAGCCCATTACTTAAATAATGTGCAAATTATATTCTTAATATATTAAATGCAATTCTAGATGGACCCTTAAATTGGTCCGGTAGAATATATCAAGTGATCCATGCAAGTCCGTGTGGATTGGGGATCTTGGCGGGCCATCTAAATTTAAGCTTCAATAGACATAACCTAATCACAATCAACAAATGATTCACTTAGGTCCGATCCATTAATTTTAACTCATTCCACTAAAGAGCTAAAACTGAACTCTTAAATAAAGATAGAAAAGGAAGATGCTCCTCATTCATACCCTAGACAATCATATTGGAGATAGTGTATCCTCGTGATTAATATCAGTAATCGCCAAGAGTTCATAGACCGCCTATAACTCTCCAAGTTACCATATTTACTCATATGACCACGTTTTAAACTTGGATATTTTGACTTGTCTAGAAGCCATGTTTTCAATAGACACTATTGAAAACTCAACGTTGAGATTTAATATCCAATTACCTCAAAACATCCATATGATGATATTATACTCTCATTTAATTAAATGGAGCCACGATGTCCATATCTATAAATGAAGTCCTCTATCGATTAACAAATGAATATCACCAAACTATCGAGGATAGACTATGCGATATAATCGTACTCATTGATAACTCAAATGATATCACTTGCAACCATAAGTCCATCATTTATCTCAGGATTAAGATAGACCCTCCGATTGTCCTGATAATGAAAAGACTATTATCTATTGACGGTTCTAGATAAAGCTTTTCATTGTGATCCAGTTCAATGCACCCAGTGCACTAGATCCTTTTGCTCGAAGACACTCCGATGATTTTAGACTCATCATATCTCATTTGATCCCACTCAAATGCTAGCAAAAGAATTCTACAACTTTAACAAGATAAAGGTGCCCAACCTTTAACTTAAGTTGTGAACAATATTCAAGACTAACTAAAGAATTGTGTCTACCACATACATATCCAGATGTACGAACAATTCTTCTTTTCCCATAGTCTTTAGACCTTATGATTATTTACTTTGACAATTATAATACAAACTATAAATGCTATACGATTTGTTAAACCAGAAATCACTTTATTAATATGAAAAAGATTGTTAATTACAACATTACACTCTTGCTATTGAGCATTATCCTAACAATTGATCCTTATAAAAAACTTATTGGGAAAAAACAAAATTCATCATGATAGAGAACCACTTTGATTGAACAAAATGATCCATATATTGCATCATTTTGGGAAAGACACGCAATAGGTAAGCCGTAAATAATCCATTTTTACGGTGTTCCTCAAATGCACGTCATTTTTGAGAAATTATATGTCACCATTACAACTTGCACACTGTATACAGTAAATAGTCATTCACTTGTTTTTGAAAAATGTATACATGCATGAGTTGATGTCTTACAAGACTCTCAAATAAGACACGCAACAGGTAAGCTGTAAATAATGTCTTTTTTACGGCGTTCGTCAAGTGCGCGTCGTCTTTGAGAAATTAAGTATCACTATTACAACTTGCATTGAATGCCGTAAATAGTCATTCACTTGTTTTTGAAAAATGTATACACGACATGATTATTATGTCTTAAAAGACTTTCAAATAAGACAAGTAATAGGTAAGCCATAAATAATCCTTTTTTACAGCGTTCTTTAAATGCATGTCGTAAATAATCTATTTTTTATGGCGTTCCTCATATGCACGCTGTAAATAATCTCTTTTTTAAGGCCTTCTTCAAATGTGCGCCGTCTTTGAGAAATTATGCATCACAATTACAACGTGCATTTTGTGCACGTCGTGAATGATAACATTTACGACGCACTTTTTATGTGCGCCGTAAAACTCAAGCGGTAAAAGACCCAATCTGTTATAGTGTTAATGAGGTAATATAAAGAATTTGGACATTAAAGAATTCAAAATTACCATTCATGCTTAGAATATGTCTACCCATCCATGCAGTGCTCTATTTTCATGGTTACTCACACGCTAATGTTTGGGCATTCATTTTACCCTCATTTATGATTCCAATGTTGTACTCTATATTGTGAGTACTTAGCGTCAAATACTTGATACTCGTTTGCTTTTCTCATTTTCTTTTCTTTTCTTTTAAGGTTCACAAATACTTATTTTGGTACTTTTACATTTCTAGCCATTTGCTTTAACATATTCTCAATATTTTTCTTTTGTACATGCTTTTTGACCATTTAGAGCTTAACTTCTTTCATTACTTCCATTACACAACCTAACATGATTAGTAACAAAGGTAGGCACGTGTTTAGGCTATGAGGTATATGGTTGTACGTTGTACCAAATGAAAGAGTACTGTTTGGCCTCAAGTTTGGCTTGGGAGCACTCAATACGGATAGGAATGTGTTTAGGCTATTATAGGTAATAAAGTGCACACATATCGCCTAATATCATTTCCACAACTGTCTATCAAGGGACTGAACGTATCCATCAAGCAACTCACTATATATGCATGACCTATGACATGTGACATAATGACGAGAAAAGTGTTTAAGAGTAATCAATACTAACACTCAAATGCGCATTTTGAAAGTTGTGTTTGTGATCTAACGGTAATCTCGACTATTAGAACAAGGTGTGAAAATGCCGAGTCTCTTCAACTTAACACCAAAGGATGGGAAAAATCCATGAAAGTGCTAGGGAAACCCTAAGGTGACACCAAGCCACATCACAAGATTACTACACATACAAGAACTCACCAAAAGCAGTTACTAAAGGCATCACATCCAACCTAATGAAAGCTCAAAAAATCTTGCCATGCGACAAAGTTTTGAAAAATTGGACACTAAAATGACTAAAAGACTCGAGACGACTCAAAAAGGTGACAACACTCCCACACTAAAACTCAACAATGTCCCCGTTATTGAAAATTAATGAATACGGCCTAGCGGGTAAAAACACCTTACAAGACTCAAACGGGCTCTACTAAACAAGGAAATTCATACAACATGTTATAAAGCAAGTTTTAACCTAGCACAAACATATTCTCAAAATTGGCGGAACGGGGGCTCAACAACCCCCAAACAGGATCTTCTTATAAGATTAAAGCCTGTACAAGTATATGATCAATATTCAACAAAAAGTGCGTTCATCCATATCAATAAAATATTCCAAATCCACATTTGAACAAATAATCGAAATCAATTAATCACAAATTCAAAAAGTAGAAACTCCTTTAAAAGGAAGATTGGTTCTTTGTTTGTGCAAGCTGTCATGCAATTCCTAAAAAGATGAAGAACTTAGCTTAAACACAACACCTCTACCAAACGAAAATCAAATGCAATTCAAATCATAGTCAATAAAATCAATAGAAACTCCAAATAAAAAGAAATCAAAACTACCTAAAAGTACGAATAAAGAAAAATAGTTCAAAACAAATATAAGGAAAAATAGAGTAGATGGATGGATCAATGTTCATCCGAAGATGCTGTCTTTACCTCAAAGGATGTCTCCTTTCCCTTTGGGTCAAGCTCTACTTTGACCCTCTCTTCCTGCTTTTTTTTGGACCTTTCCATTACCGCCTGGAGCTTTCCTGCATCTAGATCAATAAAGGGGCCTCCTGTGGGAAATGATGAAGGGGCGGGTCTCTTTTTCTTGCTTGAGTAATGGGAGAGACCAAGCTCCTTCCTCAAGCTAGTGATGTTGTCCCACACGTCTGCAAAACTCCCAGTGGTTTCAACTTTGCTATCAGCTATCTGTTTCATATTTTCTAGAACTTTGATTTTTAGGTTATTGATCTCGTCCAACAAAGTTTACCAAGGGACTTTTTTAAAAGGCTCCTATGGAGGTGGGGGCATCTGCTCAAAGTCCATAAAGTTCGTATAGTCTTGTTCAAACCACGTATGCTCTGGAGTGCCTGCCCTTTGAACAGATTTCTTCCTCCCAGTTCTCAGTCGGACACCGAAGGTGTTCCGTTCTCTTAATTGGTCGTTCCACGTGGCCCTACTAACATGTCCTATACCACTATCAAAAGAATTAGACCTAATTTATACCCCTGCCTTCCTACAAAATGTTGTGATAAGGCTAGGGAAAATGAGAGGCTGCTTGTCCACCCGTATGCTTCCTAGCTCAAGTATCTCCCTCTTAATTAGAAAGCCAACGTCAATCAACTGATGATGAAGTATACAATAGAGGACCATGGTTGTATTGAAGTTAACTGTAGTCCTGTGTTTCCTAGAAATCAGGGAGTGGGAGATGAACACATGCCAAAACCCCAACTCCAACCTCAAGTTGGTGTGCTTCATGCGGTAGTCTAGGGCCACTTAAAACTCCATTAGTCGGATCACCAACTCATTAGCGAACTTCATATTCTGTGTCAAGAAAAAATTGTTACAGGTTACCCCATTACGAAGTCTTTCAACCGCCTCTTGATCATTTGGGAGCTCAGTCCTGTAATATTTGTTAATGTTTGAGATAATCATTCGGATTTCTACATCTCAGACCAACATGGTGAACATCCACTAAAAATATTCTAGTACCAAGCTAACGTAGAACTCCTCCGCCACCCTTTTGCAATAAAAGGGAAGGTGGCCAACAAAATTTCCCCATCCCCTTCTTTCGACTTCCTGAGGTATAAAGGTGTCGTCTAACTCTTCTACTACTAAACCCTCTCTACCATAATGTCCCGTTGCCTGAAATACTCCAAGCAGTTAGCGAAATCTTCGTGTTGGACACAATGAGGCACATTAGAAGCCCTCTTCGACCTTCTCCAAGAGCCTTGCCCAACTTGGGTGGCAGACTTCTTGGTTCTTTCTAACATCTGCATAAGACAAACAATCTAATATATATAATATATAATATGTATAACATATATATTATATATAATACATATAATAATATATATATATATATATATTATATAATATATAATATAATATATATTATATATAATACATATAATAATATATATATATTATATAATATAACATATATATATAATATATATTATATTATACAATATATATAATAATATATATTATTTAATACATTAATATAAAATATAATATATAACACACATATATATATATATATTATAATACATATAATACATATAATAATAATATATATAATAATATAATAATACAATATAAATATATTATATTATATATGTTTATATATCATTATATATATTATAATATATATAATAATATAATAATATATATGTTTTTGGAAAGGAACTAAGGGTATTTTTGTAATGGAGTTGGGGCATATGAAGGTATTTATGGAATATAAATTTTAGTTTGGAATGAAATGGCTTTCTATTGGTTTTTGGACGGAATGCCCATTCCACCAAAATGGTGGAATCCCCATTCCAATGGAATCACTATTCCAATGAAATTCTCATTCCAATGGAATCACCATTCTATTCCAATGAAATTCTCATTCCAATAGAATCACCATTCTATTGCATTCCAATGGAAATGACTTTCTTTCCATTCCATCTAACCAAAATGTCTTATAGGAGACTCGTGATATCAATTGTAATAAGCATGATTTGGAATACAACTCTCACTACATAAGAGATATTTCTCAACATGCACCTTACAATTTAATGAACAAATGTAAGACTCAAATTATTAATTTAAATGAGTAATTGGATTATTAACGTATCTCTTTATATGAAATAAGAGGGTGCAAAATAAATAAACAATATTTTTTAAAATTATTGTTTTGAATCTTTTAAAAATAAATGATTTAAAAGTAAATTTATTAAATTTAAAATTTTGCTTATCCAATATCGGTTTGTCCAAAAACCAATATCTTACTGTAAAATAAATCTATATAAGGATTTTGTTTGGTGTTGAAAATAAGAAGTAAAGGTTTAAAAAAATTATTAAAGATAAAAAAAATTATATATTATGAATGTTTAATAATATATAATATATAATATATTATATATATTATATATTACTATATTAAATAATATATATTATATATTTATTAAATAATATATATTATATATTTATTAAATAATATATATTTATAATATTTATATAATATATATATTTATAGCAAATCACATCTAATAATATAATAATAATATATATTATATAAATAATATAATATATATATAATAAATATATTTTACATATTATATTATTATATAATATATTATTATAATATAACGATATATAAACATATATTATATTATATTATTATATATATTATATGTATTATACTATTATATATATGGGTTGCCATTGAGTTCAACATTACATGATGCAACATAAAAAATTTTGACTGTGATTATGTTTTCTTTGGTACAACCACATTAACTAATATGTGATTGCATGTTCTAACATGCTATCATAATGATTTAATTGTGTGATCACGTGCAATTCATATGCGATAATATTATATATTTTTGATCACATGAAATCATATGTGATAATATACTGTTATATAGTGTAAGGTTGCACCGAAGAATGACCCTATGTATTATATATATTATTATATATGTATTATATATTATATATAATATAATACATATATATATAATATATATAAAATATTAGTTATTTGTTGACTGTTTTTAACTGTCATAATTCCTTGACAGTTAAAAACTGTCAACAAATAACTATCAAGAAGGAATAGTTAAAAATTGTTAAGATCTTTATTGACAGTTAAAAACTGTCAAAGATTTATGACAGTTAAAAATTGTCAATAAATAACTGTCAACAAAACTATATTTTTTTGTAGTGTGGCAAAGACCTAATTTATTAAGATATTCATTATCATTAAACACCGTAAAAGTAAAGAACATTGACATACATATGAAAGCTTAAAGCAGGCTTATGGGATTGATTAGGTCATAGTTGTATTAATATAGTTGATTAGTCGTATTAATCTTTGTTCTCACTTTTTAATACAAGAAATCAAGGATAAGATTGCATGCATATTGAACAGTGGTTATATCTGTGATTAAATATGCATTAGACAGAAGTCCTAATTAAATAATAACTTGCTAGCGAGACAGGCAGATAAGACAAGCTAGAAAAATATATATTTGAATTAATAATATGTCGTCAAAGGTAAGAAAAGCCAAATGCCACTGCTGGTTCAAGTTGGCATCACTTTATTTCTTTCCCATGTGACCTTCTCATCTGGTCATCCTTCAAAGTTCAACAACCTTCAACTTGAAATATGTAAAATTCACTTTGCTATAACTACAAGTAGTTGATTAATTACGTACAAGTTCTCTATACACGTGAAGTCTATATTTTGACTAAATGAAAAATTATGCAAGACTTTAACAACCATGTTGATATTGTTGCCTAAAAGAGAGATCAAAATAGTGCAAGCCCTAGAATTAACTCTAACACGATGTTTTTTTTTTTTTTTTTTTTTTTTCCTGTCCTTTAATTTTTCTTTTTCTTTTGCTGATAGTGGAATCCTCTAAAACGAGTTTGTCCCAAACACAAATACTGATGATTACGGTGGGACAAGCAAAGACATCAGCAAACCCCAAATGTTTAAAAAAAAATAATGGAGAGCATCAGCATATAAGTAAACAATAAATATAATTCAACATAATTAGTGGGACCAAAAATTAATGAAAAAGTATTAAAACCCCTTATAAAATTTGGGCAAGGAAAACCCTAATCTGTATTTTGCTTTATTCTCAACCACCACCACACCTACCTTAATCAAATGAAGAGATTAATTCAAGCCTTTGAGCTAAATTACAATGAGAAGCATGTGACTCTGTCCATTAATCAAAACTAAAAAAAAAAAAAGGTTGTGTTATGTGGTCCTTCTCTTTCATTAGGATATGTCATTGTTTGTCAACCATAGACACCAGAGACAGAAGAACCACCCAAAGCTAAAGACAAAAGGATGGCCTTTCTCAACTGATTCCACCAACCTGGCCAAGCCAATTCATATAAATAAATACATACTATATTTATTGCATTAGCTAGTATTGTTGTAGGGACCAACAGATCACTAAGCACATGACAATATCTTTTTTTCTATATAACTAAATAATGTGATATTAAAATCGTCAAAATCAAGGGGAAGAAGAAGAGAGGCCAAGAAACCCTAATTGATGATGATATTATCTTTTTTGTTTTTCTATTTTTATTAAAGAAAAATCATTCATTACAATGTAGAATCTTCTATATTTGGCTTGAAGGACCATTGAGTTCCCATCCTCAGGAAATTATTATTGTGACAAAGAAAAAAGCAGCAAATTTTCAGGTTGTAACACAAAGGGAACTATATCTACATATGATTACTATATATCGTATGAATTAGGTTGCTTCATGCTCTTACAAAACATTAATAAAAAACTTTTACGAGTAACAATTGTAAAAGGAGATAAGGCAAGGTTGGTTCAAGTGTATGCTCCCCACACTAACGTACATTAATTGGATTGTGCATTCAAATCATATTCTTTTCTCTTAAACCTCAAATTATAATAGTTAAAAAATAAAAAAATAAATAAATAAATAAAAAATAAAAAAATTGTAAAAGATATACAGATTAAATTATTTTGAGTAATTCTACATACAACTGTAATTACGCAACTGCCGCACAACCGTTTTGGAAAAGAGTGAATAAACACATGGAACCCATGTGTTCCCTTGTGTTTATTCGCTCTTTTCCAAAATGGTTACGTGGCGGTTGCACAATCACAGTTGTATGTGGAATTACTCAATTATTTTTTATAGACTTCAACTATTTTGTCTTCTACGAACATAAAAGATTACTCTATTTTATTTTCAACCTTTTTTTATCGGTAGAATCTTAAAAAAGATAAGAATATAGTAATTTTGGTTAATATTGACCGACCGGATATGTATTGAATGAATAAATATTTTATTTATCAAATATAAGTTAACTGACCATTTAAATATATATATATATATATAGTGAGTCTCTCATGAGGGATCCCTTATTTTAATTTCGGTAAAGACCATGATGAAAACACATCGATTTTAATGAATTTTAATCTGAATTTTTTTTGGACGATGAGTTCAATAAAATCTACATATTAATAAAATTTGAGAATTTTTCGATCATTAGAACTATTTATCAATTTTTTTTTTAAATATGAAGAAATCGAAAAATAGACGAAATATAGGAAAATTCAAGAAAAATAGTTATAATATTCGAAAAATTCTCGAATTTTGTTCATAGGTAGATTTCAATGAATTAATCATCCACTAAAAAATTCAGATCAAAATTCGTTAAAATCGATGTGTTTTCATTATGGTCCTTACTGAAATAAAAATAAGGGATCTCTCATTACAGACTCACTATATATATATATATATCAGTAATGATACACATCTCACATCTCACCTAAAATCCTATTTTTTTCATCTCAATACATGTGGCACTTGAAATGTCAAATGGTTAGTGGATATATGTGGTAAGTGAGATAAAACATCATTAATGTGTATCCACTCACAATTTGATACCTCACATACCACATGTGTTGGGTTGAAAAATGTGGGATTTTAGGTGGGATATTTAGCATTATTCTTTATATATATATTCAAGTTAGTGCACACGGATATAACTTCATCAACGCATTGGATGTGGACCATTATATATATATAAATACACAATCTTTCTATTATCAGTTCGTCCTGATATAAAATATATCAGTACGAAGAATGTGGACCATAGATTATGAAGAAGTTTTAACAAGTGCATACACTTTGAGTCAAAGTATGTAAATCTAATATATTTTATCTCAGGACGAACTGACAATAGAAAAATTGTATATATATATATATGGGTCAGGCTATTTACTCAAATTTCTGATTCAATTTTTTGATTTCAATATCTCAACCACCCATCTACTTATGTGCTATTTATTCCAACGATTAAGATATTGAAGTCAAAAAATTGAATAAAAAATTTGAGTTGATATAGCTATACCCTTAAATATATATATCCCTTTTAGTAAAGTACTAAACTATATCTTTTCAAAATAATAATAATAATAATAATAATAATAATAATAATAAAAGTATATGTTACTGAAAATGTTATTTTTAGTTAGTTCCAATTCTATATACTTTTAGTTGATAACGCATATGAATCATCATATTTACAAAGATTTATTAACACCACTTTTAATAAGTACTTAACTTGAGTTAATCTAAGTCACTCAACTGGTCCCCTTTTCACTGCAGCCTTCCTTTATGTATAATTAGTCATGTAAATCTTGAGAGAGAGAGAGACACTAAAAGATGAGGTCAATGTCAATAGCTGTAAGGAAGCAATAGAACCAAAACCCACCATTAAATACTCCTACTCCTTCTCTATGATACAGTACAGAGAGAGAAGAAGAAGATGATGAAATCACGAGGATTTGTCATCCCAAAACATGCATGCCCTCACTCGTGGTTTCTTCAAAATTTCAAATAAAGGCCAAACCTTAACTCACCCTTGTTGTTTGCTATGTTGGTTTGAGAGATTGAAGCTGCCAGCATGATCTGGTAATCAACCTAGCTATTTTATACTGATAATAATACAAATATTATTTACATATTCCTTTTTTTTTTTTTTTTTAAACTATTTCTCCTTTTCTTTTCTTTTCTTTTCCTTTTTCCTTATGTTCGGTTTTCTTAGATCAGGAGGAGGATTTTTTTTTAGCAATTTATGAGGATATTTTGATTGATTTGTAGAATCAACTAATTAAATTTCCACCCCGGCACCACCCCCCCCCCCCCCCCCCCCCTTTTTTTTTTTCCTGAAATTGAGAAAAAATAAAGAAAAAGAAATATAGTTTGTTTTTTAGGGTCCCTGAGGGGTTTTGAGTTAGACAAGAGATCACTTGAAACCTAATTAGTTGATAGAAATGGTTCCATCAGGTCATCTTGCAGCTTCAATCACTCATTCACCAACAATTATATATTTATTCTATACACAGAAGATGATTGTATTCACAGTTGCACAACTTCATCATTCCAGGTAAACTATTCTTCTTCCATGCTTTTTAGTTTACTAGTAGCTAGTCATCATCATTTTATTACTTTCTTTCTTTTTCTTTTTCTTTTTCTTTTTTATTATGAATTGATTTCCATCTCTCTCTGAATATTATTATAAGTAATTTCTTACAATAATCTGATTTCTTCCTTTAATTAACTCTTGTTTGTATGTATTCATAAATTAATGCAGTTAGTTATATGAATACAGACATGCACACACATGTGCCTGTCCAAGTCAAAGCACAATGAGTTTTATTTAATTAATTACCCAATTCCAGCTATTTGTACCAATTTAAAACACAAGAACAGAAAAATTTATTAGAAAATAATGTTATCTCTCTCTCTCTGCAGATTAATTTGTCTTGACCTTCATAGCAGTATCTAGAATTGACATATAAAACAAATTCCCAAGACACAAGAAAGACATGTTAGTTAGACAAATCTGGGGCTTTCTAAATATTGTAGCATTGATACTGTTCCCAATACAAGTAATTGCATACATACATGATTATATAGATATATATATATATATATTTTTATGATCTTTCAATATCTAATCAGTACCTTTACATGCTTTACATACAGAATGTATCTATTTATATTGATTAGACTGAGATTTTATTGAATTGATATGATGTGTTGACTGATCAGTGGACTAG
Organism: Acer negundo; assembly: GCA_035582765.1. Classification (NCBI taxonomy): domain Eukaryota; kingdom Viridiplantae; phylum Streptophyta; class Magnoliopsida; order Sapindales; family Sapindaceae; genus Acer; species Acer negundo. Next base: position 4,859,331 of record CM069232.1, on the reverse strand, counting down.
TATTGAGGAAGCTATTAATATCTTCAAAATTAATGAATAATAACCCTAGGATCCGATGTCATGAGATTTTCATACCACGTTAGAGATAATTGATACGAAGTGTTAGACTTTGGGCCTCTAAGATGAGCATTTTAAATAAATAACTGCGCGTGCCCTTGCACTTCAAAAAAAAAAATAAATAAATAAAGCAACTGCCCTTTGCAGTAGAAAGAGATGTCCAGAAATACAAACATATTGTTTATCAAAAATAAAAAAAGAAATACAAACAAACATAATGTGGATGGTACACAGAAGAGTGAGAGGTGCTGTGTCCTGTGTGTGCGCAAAAACACATAAAACAAAGAGATTGAATAGCAAAGAATGAAATCTTAAAGATATAGTTGCTATTCATGTTTGTGCTATCTTATCCATTAGTACACAAACCAGTGGATAATATTAGTATGGGTATTTGCATTGTGATCATCAGAATGAACCTTTCGGTCTTATGATCATTCTCCAACTTTTAGACTCTTAACGATACAATCGCGTAGATTTCATTTTTTCTTTCACGTGAATCAACATTGGTATTAGAGAATGCTTGGGTAGTATTATGGCAGAATTGATGCCATATATGCTTAGGAAAATGAATGTTTTTATGCTTACATTACTCTTTTAATGGCAAGTCACCACACACTTGGTTTCAATTTTTTTTTAATTTTTTTTTTGGAATTATACATACATTAGTGTATGACTAATTGACTACATTTTGGGTCTTTATGCTGTTCATATGGTAAAACAATTCCATACATAAATGTTTCTTGAAAACCTACTACAAGAAATTATGGTTTAAGTGCAAATTTATTTATTATTATTATTTTTTTGCTGAAAATTTACTTTTTATCACTAAAATCAAGTGCATATATATATATATATATATATATATATATTTACCACCATTTCATGTTCCTCACTTATTTAATTATATTAAAGTGATTCCCATTAATTAGCAAAGTCTATTTCATGATGATATTTTTGTCTTTAACTCTTTTCTATACGTATTAGTAGCAAAATAGTCAGTAAGATTTACATTAATTTCCGCACTAGATGTATAACGTGGACCATTCATGTTCCTTACTAATTTTATCGAAGGAATTCCAATTAATTTGTCACAGAAGTCTATTTCTTAACTACATTTCTCTCACTTATATCATTTCCACCATACTTTATGATTTTGTTTATGGTTTTAGAGAGAAAAGACGCTATGATGTTATAAGAAAAATCGCACACACAAATCCAAACACAAACACAAATAATACGAAAACAATAAGAAAAAGATGACACCAAAGATTTTGTGTGGTTCAGTAGTTTGCCTACATCCACGGAGTACACCACACTCAATACACAACTTTGAGAGTTGATTACAATCTCTATGTCTCTCTTTCAGTCTCTTTACAATTGCTCTCTCTCTCTCTCTCTCTCTCTCTCCCTCTCTCTCTAGCAATATTTCTTACACACTAATTACAATGGTAAATACTATTATTTATGTGGGAGCACTAGGGTTAGCGAAAACCTAATTGGAGTCTAGTTAGTTCACGGGTTTAAGTGCTTGAGTCTCTACCCGCGCAATCATTGGTGAAATCATCTCTGGTAATTTCCTTTAGTCTTAGTGCGTAGGTGATGCACGGGTCCCTACCTACGTAGTCACTAGCGAAGTTGTCACTGGTGTTTTTTTTATGTCCCGGTACGCGAATGGTACCCGGGTCCCTACCCACACAATGGACCAACGTAGTGTCCTAATTTTGCCTTAGTTTTCAGAATGACGTAGTTTCAATTAGGGTATCTATTTAAACCCCTTTTTCTCATCTTTTTCATTCAGACCATGAAATTAAAACCCTAGAAAGAAAGAAAGATAGAGTGGTTTTAGAGAGTGAAAGCTTCAAACTTCATATATTGACTCTCCTAACCCAAAACCCATGTGCATCTAACATCATTAATCATCATTTGAGCATGGGTCTTCTTGGTTTCATGACTAGGTATGTTTCAACTATATTAAATCATATTTATTGTTGTTCTTAGTCTAGATTAGGTATTTATTGCTTGATTAAATACCTCGACTCTCTTTATTGCATATATTTATAAGTCTTGATAACATGATTGGGTTTGTTTGTAATAGCTTGCATTATTAGGTCATATATGCCTTGAAAGCTAATCCATAAATGTTCATGTATGTTTAGTTGATGATTATGTTGGCTTTATGCATATAGTCAAGTTCATGAATCCTTATATGAGTTGTATTTAACAATTTCGTTGCTAGAATATTTCTACAACTAATTGAGACCTCATGTATGTGCATGTAGGCTTGTTTGATAATTATGTTGTTAGATTTCCATCTTAACATCTAATTAAGCATATAATGTTTAGTCTAGCACTCTTTAAATTTGAGCATCATTAACATATATTCACTTACACTTTTAATTCTCTTCAATGAGTCAAAGTCTTGTGGTTACATGTGGTAGTTGGACAAGCAAATGAAGTCTTGCAACCAAAGGGTTGGTTGGCAAGCATTGCCAAGTACCGCTATAAAAGGCATGTAGGTATATTAGGAGGTGCTCACGCCAAGCATAGTGGATCGAGGAATATCATTAGGGATTGAACCAAGAGTGGTGAGTGGTAGTATCCATAGCCTAAGGTTATCGAGAGTGAGAGTCCGTGTATCACTTTAGGGTATGTAAGTTCCTCAATTTTGATTGGCTTATTTCATGATAAACCACATTTGGGGATGCGTTTGTAATGGGTAGCTTAGGTCCTCGATGGCAAGCTTCAAAGCATCTCCGTGACTTTAAGAGCAAGAGCGAAAGGTAAATCACTTGACTTGTCTCTTGAAGAGATTTAGTTGCACACACACATTTTCATATTGCATTGTTATGATTGCATGTGCTTTTCTTTTAGTTATGTGAATTTTTTTTTTATCATCACACTCTTGCATTTTTACATGTCGTATATTCTTGTGCGCGTTATATGCTTGGTGCTTATTCATGATGTTATCTATTCCCATGCTTGTTATTTACTCACTTCACACATGCACAAAATTCTGCATATTTTAGTGATGTTTAAGAGCCCGGGAAAAGAGATTTTATCTCTTACTGCGATTTAGGTCGCCCCCCATGCACCTGCCTATACCATGGAGACTCATAGCGGTAGCAGCCAGTGGGTTTCATGTATAAGATACTGTGGTTGGTGACCTTGCCTCCACGACGGTCCCCATTGTGAGGTTTCCTAGGGCTTCCATGCCGTGTGTACCGCGGTCGGGACACCTTGTCTGTACCCAGCACCAATGGTATGACAAGTTTTTGTAGCTTGTTTGCCAAAACAACGCCGTTTTTCTTAGGGCTTCATATATATATATATATATATATCTTCTTTTCTTCCTTGCTCGTTTTTTATGAGCCAAAAATTAGATTTAAGAGAGAAAGAATCCTCTAGTGAGAGAATCTCCCAAGAACTCATCTTTGATCATTCAAACCCAAAACCCATCATCTTCATGCATCATTAAGCATTCTAAGGCATGGGTTTTCATTTTTGAGTTGACTTGGTAAGTTGAACAAAACCCCCATCTTCGTTATTTGCTCAAACCTTCCAAGATTGTGTTTTTAATGCATTTATTATTTGATTAAATGCTAGGAGTCTCTTTATTGCATATCTTTTTCAGTTTTCTTGTATGATTGGGTTTGTATTGTGATAGCTTGCATTTAGGACATAAATGCCCTCTAGCTAATTTTTTATGCTTTGCATTTAGACATTGTTGATTCGGACTCCTTGATTGCATTTCTTGATTGCAATAATTGAACTTGCTATGGTTAATGATAACTTATGTTGATTAGCTTTTGTTTGATGACTAGATTTTAGGTTTTCATATCTCTATCTAGTTAGGTCTTCATGATCATTCATTTAGACATATTGATATCTAGGAATGCTTTTATTGCCATCATTTAATCTCTAGATAAACATTTAATGTAGCCTAGCATTATTTGTATTTTGGATATTGTCATATATTCACAAAGGTTGTTGATCTCTTCATTGAGAGTTAAGTCGTGTGGCTAAGTGGTTAGTGCACAGGCATCTTAGTCTAGAATCACTATAAAAGGTCTACAGGTGGGTTACTGACCTAGAATTGTGTGACTAGAGATCAACCTAGGTTGTAAACATCATTACATATAGTGGATTTGAGGACCATGTGTGGCTAGCATAATAGCTTGTGAGTTTTTCCCAGTTTTGGGTTTCTCACGTAAATCAATCAACATGTTATTTATTGTTTTCTGCACTTTTATTACATTGATTGTATTTGATTGTTTTGGGTTAATTTTTGTAATATTGACTAATCCAAAAAATTGATAACTAATCGGATTAACAACCCATTCACCCCCTTCTAGGTTGTTTAACCACACGCTTATATATTTTTCAATGGTATTAGAGCGAGTTCCTAGACATATTTAGGAGATCCTTGCTTTTAGTATGTCTTGCATTTGTGTGTTTGATTGCTACATACATTTGCATTAATTTACATACATTTACCTAAACACTATGACTGAATTTGGGATAAGTAAGGAGGGAGTGTCTAGCGTGAGGCCACCATTGCTCAAGGGTAACTATTACTCCTCATGGAAGGGGAAGATGGAGTCTTATCTATCGTCGATAGATGATAGGGTGTGGATGGTGATTGAGGAAGGATACACACATCCCACCGTGACCGCTGTAGATGGAAGCATTCTGCCCAAGCCCAAGGCTCAATGGAGTACCGAAAAGTTTGGAGCTTCGAAGTGGAAAAACAATGTAATGCATGCCTTGTTTTGTGCAATGGATGAGAGTTAATATAAACTCATCCAAATCACCAAAAATGCACATGAAGCTTGGAAAATCTTGGAGACAACTGGTTGCTCTAAATATGTCTATGTTTTGAGCGCTTAAATTCCTCCCCGGTGTGATTGTTTTTGAGTTGTTTTAAGTGTTTAATAGTGTTTTCAGATATTTCCTTCTTCTAAGGTAACTTTTAGCCCAAGTTGGAGAATTCAAGTGAAAATGTGCATTTTTGGAAGAAAAGAAGAAATCTATGAGTTTAGACTCGCAAGACCAAGCTTGTAAATGTCACCCAGAATACTGTGTGACTTCAAACTGCTAGAACAACTTTGCAGGACATATTTCCATACATGATCCAAAAGAGACTATGAGAAACATCTGTGAGTACATGCTTGCAGAATCAAAGTAGTAGTTACAAGTTCATAATCAACTGCTAGTTCACACCGTGAGACCAGACCAGTAGATTTCATACTGCGAGTACATACTCGTAGATTCCAGATCTGAGAAATTTCTAGAATCAAATGCGAGAAGAAGCTACGACATTGTTCAAGCAGAAGTTGAACCCGCAAGACATACTCACAGAATTCAAACAAATCTCCACCTCTAATTTCAACTAGATATTTTCAACCACTATATGTAGATAATATCTAGCTTAACCTAAATATACTTTTTAGACTACAATTTAGAGATATAAATATTTCTAGATATTTTTATCTTTGTAGAAAATATTTTCGTAGTTTTAGGTTGGATCTTGAAACTCTTTTGAAGGAGATTGAAGTTTTGTAATCAAAATCAAGGCTTGACATTCTAGTTTATGAGTTGTATCACTTCCTCTTTTCCTTTATACTTTGTTATAGCTAAAATGATGTGTAGCTAAATTCCTTGAGATGTGTAGGGATTGATGCTAATGAGTTGTTAACCTTGATCTATTCAATATGCTATTTATATTCATCATATCTTGTTTATGTATGTGTAATCAATGTGTGACCAATACATTTAATGCAAGTCTTTCTTGCATTTAAGTGGTTGGATGATTATTTTTTTGTTAACCAAACATAATTATAATCCCTCACTTTTCCTTGTGGTGTTTATTACTTGATCATTCTTATGCTTATTAATTTCACCAACTCTTATTGAATTAAGTAATCTTGCCTAACATCCTTTGACATCTTGGGATGAGTGGAATTTGATTATCTTTTGCAAAGACCAATTTATGTATGTCCACATACTAGATTGATGAATAGTTCTTAAAGTTATATTGAATGATGATTTTTGGTTAGTACTTATGTTTTATCGTTTTTCCTTGTATCTCATTTGTTTAAGATATTTTTCTTATTAACTTGATCTTAGAAGTATTAGTTTATTGATTCACTTAGTCAAAATCAACTTTCACAATTTGTTAGTCCCATCACTTAGATAAGGTTCCTCGTGGGAAGGATAACCCTTGCTTGTGTCAACTATACTCGACATCGATCCGTACACTTTCAGAGGGTTGTTAACTAGCGCACTCGTCTTACATTTTCTTTTAGGCGTACGACCTTTGTAGTTGTAGTATTTTCCTTTCCTTTCCTTTGAGGTACGTCTGGAGTGCATCAATATCACATGAGGGAACCGAAGTGGTGAAAGGCTCCAAGCTCCAAGTGCTCTAAACCTTATTCGAGACTATTAGGTTGGAGGAGCACATGAGGGAACCGAAGTGGTGAAAGGCTCCAAGCTCCAAGTGCTCTAAACCTTATTCGAGACTATTAGGTTGGAGGAGCATGAGTGCTTCAATGACTTCCAAGTGAAGTTGATGGACATCGTTAATCAAAGCCATCAACTAGGTGACTTATATTCAGATAGAAGGATCAAACAAAATATCATGAGTTCATTACCTCCTAGATTTGAATCCAATGTGACAGCACTTGAAGAGAATAGTGACTATAAGAAGATGAAACCGAGTGAAGCAACTAGAAGTCTTCTTGCCTTTGAGTCAAGAAAGGTTGCCAACTCCTCAACTTCCAAGAAGCAAAAGGAAATAGCCTTGAAGACCTCCAAGGTTGAGAAGGAGGATGATTACTTGGATAAAGATGTGGATCTAATGGTAAAAAGATTTAAGAATTTTTTAAGGCTACAAAAGAATGAATCCAAGAAGGTTGAGCCAAGCCAAGAGAAGTTTTCAAGAATAGGCATTCAATGCTTTGAATGTGGAGGATACGGGTATATCTCCAAGGTTTGTGGTAACTTGAAGAACAAGAGAAATGGAAAGGAGATGGCCACCTCATCAAGTGAGAGTGAGAGTGAGAGTGAGAGTGAAGAAGATTCTTCGGGTAATGAAGAACCTGCGATAAACTTCACGGCCTTTGGAGTCTCATATGTGGAAGTTGAAGAAGAAGGCAAAGATGCCTTGAATTGTGACCTTAAAGATGGAATAGATGAAGAAGTAGCTAGAGATGTGGATAATGTAGCTACTCATTGAGAAGTTGCCTATATGACATCAAATGACCAAGGTAAGAGGCAAAGTGTAGAAGATGACTCTAGTGGTGAGAATTCTTCATCTCACTCTAACAAGAGATTTAATGAAGATATAGATCTTGAAGACTACATTAAGAGATTTGAAAGTTATAGGATGAAGAATAAAAAGGAGATTCAAATATTAAAGGAATAAAATCTTAAGCTTACAACCAAGGTGACTCACTTGAGTAAGGAAGTAGTAAGATCTAAGGAGTTTGAAGACAACTTGAGAGAAGAGGTAGCTAAAGCTAGAAGTCTTCTTGTAAATATGACATTAAGTAAGGAGAACCTAGATGCCATGATAAATGATATGAAGATTCCTTATGACAAGAGAGGGATTAGCTTTGTAGATGATGAGTCCACACCTTCCTTAGACAAGATAATCTTTGTGAAGGAAATGGTTCCTAAGTTGCCTCCTCAATCTTCTTACCACATGAAGACTCTTGAAGTGGATGAATCTTCTAAGAGTGCCCCTTTGAAGATTGTCAACGAAAAAGAGATGAAGTATCTTGAAGTGCTGAAGAAGGCTAAGATCAAGCAACCTCAAGCTCAAGGCAAAAGCATAGCTTTACCTCCTTAACATCCTAGGAGATTTATCTTGGAAAGTCATCCAAGAGTGGCTAAATGAATATGCCAAAAAAGGGTGAAGCTCAACCCCAACATAGAAAAGCTCCATACCCAAGCTTTGCTCAGCCAAGGAGGCACGTTCAACAAGCTCAACCAACTCAACAAGCTAGACCACAAAGGTGCCACCAATCGGCTCAAGCTCTAAAGAGAAGCAAACCGATGGACCATCAAAGAAAACCTCATCATCATGGCAATGCCTCGGTGAGATCATAATGCAGTGGTATAAACTCTTCCTTTATACCTTATTGTCATTGTTGCGGTATGATTTGTCACTTAAAACCAAATTGCTTTCAATACATTACGAGGTGTAGGTTAGAGAACATGAAAAACAAAACGGTTGAAAAAAAGAGCAAGTTTGAATGAACCTAGGAAACTTAGAAACATGTCTATTGTAAATACAATCACGGTTAAATTACCTTAAGCTTACCTGGGGGGGGGGGGTTGAATAGGTTTTAAGGCCTTTTTCGATCCCTTGAAACAAACAAAAGTTTGTCCTTCTAGATAGTTTATATAACACCACAATAGACACAAACAAGCATGCATAGACTATTAATTAGCTTATTCAATTGATAGATCAAATATAGTCTATGAATTGCATGTGGAGGTTATACCAAAAATATACAAATCACCAAGTACTTGTATTCATTATAAATGTCTCAATAGTATAAGCACATATAAAAGAAACAAAGACAATCAAAGATCTTGTCTCACATGAACATAATCAATTACAATACCTTCAAGATTAATTTGATTAAAATAAACAAATAACAAAGAGATAAGGAAAGAGAAACTTGACACACGATATTTTTACGTGGTAACCTCCGAAGAGCAAACATCCACGGGTTGAATTCACAACCACCGGTAAAATGTTTTTCACTAGTTAAACAAGAGTACACCCTCAAATGTGACCAACTCTCTATATCATAATCTATTGGATATCCCTCATATCTATTCCCACTAGAGAGAAACTTGCCTACTCTCTAGCTGAAACACATGGCATGCCTCTAAAGAATATCATTACTCGGACTTACTAGAGGCCTCACACCTCACGCAAAGACTTCCTTTTCTATATGTTGAAGAATTACTCAACAACAAAATACTTTTCTTGCTCGGACTTCCCTAGCTCTATGTTGAAGAATCACTCAACAACAAGGCCTCACACCCTTTGTCAAGACTTCTCTTGCTTGTCTAACCAAAAAGAAATATACAATCATAGTTAAATTGCCTAAAGCATAACTAGAGGGGGTGAATATGTTTTTACACATTTTTCAATCCCTTGAAACAAACACAAGTTTGTCCTTCAAGATAGCTTACATTACAACACATATACCATACATACATATATAGACAAGATAAGCAGGTGATCATTAAAGCATTGTCCATATATCAACATGTAACAAAAGGAAGAATAACATTAAAACTCAACAACAAAGAATACCTGTATTTCCAATAATGTTCAATGTTTTACAAGTATCAATCAAAATATAACTATACAAAAGAATCAATGAATAAAAGAAATATATATATAACTATGATCAAAATGAATTCCTTATAAATCACACTTAACAAATCTTGTCTGAAGATATATCACTAGTGAATATTATGCAACAAGATAGAAACATACACATATACAAATATAGAAAAGAGAGATAGAAAGAATTGACACAATGAATTGACACAATGAATTTTTTTTTTAACATGGTAAAACCTCTAAAGAGGAAACATTCATGGGTTAGACTAAACCATTGGGTACTATATATGTTGAATGATAGATTAGAAATTCTGTAAAAGTGACCATCATATGATCTACTTCCTATTGGAGTCTATGTCTACCCAATCCCTATTGGTAGATACGAAATCACTCAATGATGCGAAGCCACCATATATTGGAGTCCATCTCTAACCAACATTGTTGGAATATTAGAAATTCCTCAAGAGCCAATACATATCCCATGCAACACTCTCTATTGGACTCTATGTTTAACCAAACGCCCGGGCCTACAAATATTGTAGCCAACTCCCTATCTAAGGCACTCATGCCTCTAGAGAGCCTTCCATGCATAGCTATCCGGATCTTCTGATCCTGCCAAATATGCTGTATATATAGGCCCTCGTTTCCCTATCCTTTGTTCCGTTTTCGTGCGTTTTGGCGTCTCTAATGGTTGTTATGTGCGTAATTATAGAAAATGGTGCATTGATGGGTTTGGAAGCATGTTATAGTGATTCCGGCAGGGATATGGAAAAAGGAAAGGCAAAGGATCATCAGCAGCCTTGTAGTGCGGGTCAAATGCGGGTCACAACCGCACTCAAACCGCACTTTTACCATAACCGGGACCTGATGTTTGAAGAAGAGTTTAAGTGTGGGTACAGTGTGGGTCATCCAACCGCACTCCACCCCCAATGTTGCCAATTCCAGGGAGGCTGATATGCAACTGACATTAAAGTGCGGGTACAGTGCGAGTCATCCAACCGCACTCCACCCGCACTGTTGCCAAATTCCAGAGAAGCAGCTTTCATACCTGACACTAAAATGCGGATCAAGTGTGGGTGATTCAACCGCACTCCTCTCGCACTCTGAGCTGAAGCAGAGAATTGGGAATCACACTTGACGTTAAAGTACGGGTCAAGTGCGAGTCATTCAACTGCACTCCACCCGCACTGTAGCACAATCCAGAGAGCTGAATCTGCACCTAATCATTATAGTACGGGTAAAGTGCGGGTAATTCACCTGCACTCCACGTGCGCCAAATCTCATTTTGAAGTTTAAGTGACCTATTTTTGTATGTAGTATAAATATAATGTTATAGATTTGTATGAGGGAGCTTTTACTTAGTTATAAAGATAACCTAGGTCTAGAAACATTCTCACATACATTCTCTACTCAACTTCAAGGAAGATAGGAGATTGAAGCAACTTCAAGGAAGGAGATGATCTCCAATGGTTCTTCCTCTTTCTTTTCTCTTGTTTTCTTGGTTGTAATGAGTAGCTAAATCCCCTTTAAGGGGTTGATGGAGTAGTTAGTTAAATATTGGGCTTGTAAATAAACTTGGTTCTATATATATTCATATCTAACTTTCATTGTTCTATTTTTGCTCTTTAATGGTTTTCATTGATTGTTTGTTGAGATACATGATCTTGGCAAGTTCTCTTTGGTTTATGTATGAATATTGCATCTAGATATACATGAAGTTTAATTGTACCTTGCTCAAATGAATAGACGGAATGTCATGAACTCCGATTCTTAAACCGCGGTCTTAATCTAACCTCGAACTGATTTTCGGCACTATACATTCTAGGTCGGTACTAGTGAGAGAATTAGAAGTCAACATTATGTAGGGAAAAATAAACAAATAAAAGTGTTACACGCAGCGTAAGCGATACTAAAGACGATTTAGTGACTTTTAAAATTTTTCCTTTATGAACCTTAAACCCTTTTAATCAATAAACATGCATATATATCAACAAAAGTAAATTACCTCTTGTCGCGTGATCCGATTGACTTACGTTGATGGTAATCCGCAAGACCTTCAATCCGAGCACGAACGTGGATCACCTAGGAGCGTGGTCTCCCTTTCCTTTGAATTGCAAACCTGTGAATGGACCAAACAAATACTTTCTTTTCTTTGTTAGTCACAAAACAATCAAAAGAATGTCAAAATTATTCCGGTCACTTTTGAGTTCACAATCTTATGATCGAAACTCGCGTGAACCTAGATCGATATCGTATACACAAGCTTATTGATGTTTAAGCAATTGTATACTATCAAAGAATAATTTTTCACTCCTTTTTGTCTCTCTAGAATAAAAACTCTCTTAGAATTAAGAAGAAGAAGAAAGAAAATAAAAACTCAAGCACCAATTAATTGATGTGGCCGAACCCTATAAGAACATATATATAGGTTGGCCGAATTTTTCTTCTTTTTCCTTTAGGGTTGCCGAATTCTATGTAGTATCTAATTAGGGTTGGCCGAATTTCATCATGTCACTTATATAGGGTGACTGAAATTCAACCCTAATTCTTTTTAACTTTATAGACTTCAAACCCTAATCCAACTCTTTTATTTTTATTCTTTTATTTGACTAAATAAAAAAAGACTCCTTATTTGATTAAATAAATAATACTAATTTATTTATTTACTTATCAAACAAGTCTTTTACTTTTAGGAAAGATTTGTTTCTTTAATTAAACAATTAATCAATAAATCAATTAATTCTTATTTAATTAAAACAAATGAAACAAAATAATATTTTTAGGTCAAAACTTTAACTTAGCCGCCCCACTTATATATAAGATGGGCCTAATATTATTTTCCTATTTCATTTAATCCATTGGACTTTAAATAAAAAAGCCCACATGTGAACCAGACCCATTCTTACTAAAAGAAACAAGCCCACATGTCTTTCATTAATATATTAATATAATTGAGCAGCCCATTACTTAAATAATGTGCAAATTATATTCTTAATATATTAAATGCAATTCTAGATGGACCCTTAAATTGGTCCGGTAGAATATATCAAGTGATCCATGCAAGTCCGTGTGGATTGGGGATCTTGGCGGGCCATCTAAATTTAAGCTTCAATAGACATAACCTAATCACAATCAACAAATGATTCACTTAGGTCCGATCCATTAATTTTAACTCATTCCACTAAAGAGCTAAAACTGAACTCTTAAATAAAGATAGAAAAGGAAGATGCTCCTCATTCATACCCTAGACAATCATATTGGAGATAGTGTATCCTCGTGATTAATATCAGTAATCGCCAAGAGTTCATAGACCGCCTATAACTCTCCAAGTTACCATATTTACTCATATGACCACGTTTTGAACTTGGATATTTTGACTTGTCCAGAAGCCATGTTTTCAATAGACACTATTGAAAACTCAACGTTGAGATTTAATATCCAATTACCTCAAAACATCCATATGATGATATTATACTCTCATTTAATTAAATGGAGCCACGATGTCCATATCTATAAATGAAGTCCTCTATCGATTAACAAATGAATATCACCAAACTATCGAGGATAGACTATGCGATATAATCGTACTCATTGATAACTCAAATGATATCATTTGCAATCATAAGTCCATCATTTATCTCAGGATTAAGATAGACTCTCCGATTGTCCTGATAATGAAAAGACTATTATCTATTGACGGTTCTAGATAAAGCTTTTCATTGTGATCCAGTTCAATGCACCCAGTGCACTAGATCCTTTTGCTCGAAGACACTCCGATGATTTTAGACTCATCATATCTCATTTGATCCCACTCAAATGCTAGCAAAAGAATTCTACAACTTTAACAAGATAAAGGTGCCCAACCTTTAACTTAAGTTGTGAACAATATTCAAGACTAACTAAAGAATTGTGTCTACCACATACATATCCAGATGTACGAACAATTCTTCTTTTCCCATAGTCTTTAGACCTTATGATTATTTACTTTGACAATTATAATACAAACTATAAATGCTATACGATTTGTTAAACCAGAAATCACTTTATTAATATGAAAAAGATTGTTAATTACAACATTACACTCTTGCTATTGAGCATAATCCTAACACATTATACATCCTAGGTTGGCTAATCTGTAATCGGTTGAATCTCTGATAGGTAGATAGACATCATTTTCTGACTCCGTATGAACAACCAACACTATACATCCTAGGTCGGTGCTTCACAACGGATTAGTTCCTAATAGGTGGTCCTCACTATACATCCTAGGTTGATCACTTGATGGGGATAAATAACTGACTCTATACATCCTAGGTCAGTTACCTTTGAATAAACGTGCTTATTTACGAGTTTGTTACATTGCCCAATATTTACTTTCGAATCCGTTAACTCCTTAGCTTCTATCATCTATGTATCCTTCACTCCATTTCCCCTTAACCTAGGTTGCATTGTTAGTTTAGATTTATTATTGTTTTAAGTCACATTTTACAACATTTACTTATTATTAATTACATGAATGCTACTCTAGCATTAGCTATTTTTTGCTAGTCCCGTGTCTCGGTGGACGACACCCCACTTATCACTACACTTGTGTATTGAAAGCTAATTAGGACTTGTGAAGGTCTTACAAATAGTTTTAATGGACGGTTTACTAACGACGTGAATCTTCGTCCTGTCAAATGGCGCCGCTGCCGGGGACACGGTGAGTTTAGTAGGATTAGTTTTGCTTGATTAGTGCTTATAGTTATTTACATTTCCGTATTTTATTTTGTTTTTGTGTCTTTTTACGTCGTGCGGTATTTGTTTTGGAATTTCAGGATTCTAAATATATGCACGGAAGAAGATCACTTAGAGGGATAGTGTTACCCATTGCCAATAATATCAATCAGTTGGGTAGGAGAGTCGGTCAGTTAGAAGAGAACATGTTAGATAGGGATCCTCAGAATCAACCCGAGCAGAATATGGGTGATAGGGATGCTCCAAATATGAATGAGCAACAGGCTCACGAGCATGAGGGCAGTGTACATGGGGAGGAACAGTTGGGTCTCACCATGGGTGAGTATACACTCCCATTTGTAGGAAATGTGCCAACCGCTATAGTGCTAGAAGATATGGCAAGGCAGTATGAACTGAAGAGTATGCACATTGGCCTCCTACCATCTTTTAGTGGGAGAGTTACTTAAGATTGCCTCTAGTTTATGGAGCAATATTGAGCCACATTAGAGACCGTTCCGGTGATAGCTCGTCAATCAGTATTGACAAGAGAACAACTTCACCTTAGGTGTTTCGAGTATTGTTTGAAAGATGCTGCTATCACTTGGTATATGAACTTGAGGCCAGGGTCATTAGTGACATGAAGCCAAGTGTCCAAGGTCTTCTTCAACAAGTACTTTTCGTCACAAAAGGCGAAGGACTCAGGTTAAAAATAGCATCATTTGTTGATGAAGACAGATAACCGTTCCACGAGGCATGGGAGAGGTTCAATCTACTATTAACTCAGATGCCACCGCACACATACCATCCAGAACTGAAGGTAAATTCCTTTTATAGTGGACTTTCGCCTATCACAAAAATGATGGTGGACAACACATGCAGGGGTACAATAGCTGATAAGAGGGCAGTTGAAGAATATGACATCTTGGAAAAGATCGCTCAGAACTCACAGCAAAGAACATCCCATGTGAGAAGGGGTGGAAGGATAGATGTGGGGCAGGACACCCCACTTACCACTACACTTGTGTATTGAAAGCTAATTAGGGCTTGTTAGGGTTTTACAAATAGTTTTGATGGACAATTTACTAACGGCGTGAATCTTCGTCTTGTCAAATGGCGCTGCTATCAAAGAGCTTATGACTGGAAAGCCAGGACCTTCACATGGGATTAGTCAAGTCACAGAAGAGATAGAAGGGGGAGAGGGGCATTTTGGTTAAGAAGAGCAAGCCCAAGCCCAAGCCCTTAGGGAGTTTCAAAGGCAACAGAATGACCCTTATTCGAATACATACAATCTAGGGTTGAGGAACCATCCTAACTTGTCTTGGTCCAACAACAACCACCTAGGGGCAACAAATTACCAAGGTGGTAACACCAACTACCAAGGTGGCAACATAAAATTACCAAGGTGGGAATTTCAATCAGGGGTACCAAAACCGAAGATACAATAGGTTTAATCAAGGAGGTTCAGCCAACAACAACCAATAGGGTAGTACAAGTAACAACCCACCAAACCACCTTAATTCCTAAGTACCATCCAACCAACCAAAGGACAAATCCGTAGAGGAGATAATGAGCACAGTTATCAAAATGGTTGGGATAGGATCCGAAGCTCTTAAGAATACCTTACATGCATCAGAGCAACAGATGACCTCTTATATGCAGTCAAATGATCAAAGGGCGAATAGCCATGGAGCTTCACTAAAGAAGATGGAAACTCAGTTGGCATAGATTTTTGATGCATTGGTCAAGAACAAGGGTAAGGCATCAAGCATCGATGAGCACATTAACGTGTTAGAGGTAACCGAGTTGGGAATTGAGGAGGTGATAGAAGAAGGAACCATCCAACCAAGGAAAATATTCTAGATAACTCCGGTGAAGTAAAAGTAACGAGGGAGGTAGAGATTGCACATGATGAGAATGGGAGAAGTGGCATAGACTTCCCCGTTAAACTTTCGAATCCCGAAAGTTTCATAATAGAGGTGGGAATTGAAAACTCACCTAAGATGGGAGTAGTGCTTAGTGCTTAGAATTGAAAACTCACCTAAGATGGGGCTAGCAATAATATGATGCCCTTAGAGGTATACAAACAGATGAAGATTCAGTCAATCAAGCCTACTTCTCAGATGCTCATCATGGCGGACAATTCTTCCACCACCCCAGTTGGTATAGTGGAGGAAGTCTATTTGAACGTGCATGGTTTGATGGTGCCGGTTGAATTTGTGGTGCTAGAGTGCAAGAAAGGAGAAACCAGTGGTAGGGACTAGAAATTGCTTTTGGGGAGGTCATTCATGGCCACAGCCGGAATGGTTGTGGATATTGTGGATATCTGTTTTAGAAATATTTCCTTCAGCTGTGGAGGAAAGAATGTGAACTTCATGGCTGATTCCCTTAAAATGAGTCAAGAGGAGGATTGCTTAGTCTTAGAGGCACCCAAGTCAAGGAAGAAAAGAAGCCGAGTGTTCACTCTTGTGCAAGCCTTTGAGGGTGTGAATGAGATGGAAATGGGCAACCAAGACTATTTGAAGGAAAGACAAGAATGTGATCTCGAAGAGGAGGAAGTGATTTTTGAGGAGATAGGTGAGCTTGAGAAAGAAAACACAAAGCTCAAGCTAGAAGTTTATTTGCTTAAGACCGAGAATGGAATGTTGAAGACAAAGGTACATAATTTCTCAACATTGAACAAGAGTCTTGAAGAGCAATTGGTGTAGCTTGCCAAAAAGGAGGAGTTAGGCTTCAAGAACCTAGAGGAATTGGTAAGACTCTCGACGGAATTTGAGGAGGAAAACAGGAGAAGGTCAAGAAAGTTGTTATTGAGTGTTGAGACATCAACCAAGGCCATGTTTGATTTGCAAGAATGGTTGAACAGAAAAGAGGATGAATTGAAGCGAGCCAAGGTTAAGTAGTGTGATTTGAGTATTCTGTTTAACGAGGCAGAAAACATGGCCAAATCTCTCCAATACGGTCAACAAAAAAGGGCCCACATCAACAACAAACAAGGGAGTTTTCCTTACCATCCTCTAACTTGTTATTTTTGTGCAAGAAAAGGGCACATTAAGGCTTATTGCTTTAGGTTCCAAAGTTTTAAAGCAAATTAAGTTAGGTCTAGAATGAATCCACCGAGGGTTAGGCAAGTATGGGTTAGAAAAGACCAAGTCGGTCAATTGCGCAAGGTTGGGAGAAATACCATAGGGAAACCATTGGTGCCAATTTGGGTGGCCAAGTTGAATGTATTCCATATTCCGGTCAAGCCTCCGTTGGTTGACCGTCCCCAACTTTGAGTGTGTTGTTCCCATTTTTGAGTTCGGGTTAATGTTTTTGCCTTTCAAATGGCTAGTTCTTACTTTAGATAATTTTTGATAATAGGACTTTTTGATGTGTTGTTGGTGGTGTTTGTGCAGGAATAGATTCAGTGTAGAATTCAGAAACTGGAGCTGGGAAACAGTGCGGTTACAGTGCGGGTAAATCACCCACACTCCAACTGCACTCAGACAGATAGAGAGCATCAGGTAATAAAGTGTGGGTCACTCACCCGCACTTCACCCACACTCTGAGCATATTATATATATGCCATGTCGTTTTTTAGGGCTCCACCACTTTCAAAAACCAAAAGAACAAACCGAACAACCTTTGTTTTCCCTCGCTCAACCAATAGGTATTCCTTGTGCTTTACGTTTCCAATTTTCAACAATCAAGGTATGATTTTCTTGCTTTGATTTCATTCACTTGCCTCTCTAATCATGATTCCTATCCATTTCATCAAATTATTTTGCCCATTTAGCATAAACTTCATTAGTTCAAGATTGGGCCAAGACTTCATGCCTTTTTGCCATGCTTATTTTGATGATTGAGAGTTGATTTAATTGCAATGATTGTTGAAATTTAGTTTTGATTGTGCCATTTGTTTTTCTCATATGATTTCATGATTCGAATTCAAGATGTTAAACTTTTATTGAATATCTACGATGATTGAAGGATGGGTTGTTGTTTATCTGTGGATGTGAAGTGTTTGATGATGATTTAACTATCCAATTGCACATGCATGTTCAAACTTCGAATTTAGGTTTATAGGATTGATTGGAATTTCTATATATGTGTTATAGCACTATTTTTTGTGAGTTGGGTCGATGATATGTTGTATATAATTGTTGGTGTGCATTGTTAAGATTCTGCATGCAACAGAATCTGGAAATAGGTTAAAGTGCGGGTCCAGTGTGGGTCAGTCACCCTCACTTCACCCGCACTCTATCAGTTTGACAAGAATTTGCTGTTCGTATTATTTCTACATGTTTGCCTCATGGTTAATCGATAAGAGTGTTCCCTTAACTGTTTAAATTTCTTATGCATATGTTAGGGAGGACTAGACAATCTGCCAAACAAAGGAGTCAAATTCCTGAGCGACGTACAATGAGGGGACCCTAGGTTCCACCACCATGTGTCAGGCACACCGATTTTGAGGACCGCTTGGAGTATTTTAAAGAGCAGGATATTATGGTTGAAAAAGGAATAGCATTGGAAGAGTTAGTGAATACCCCGTCTCCTCAAGTAGTAGAGACGAGGGGATGGGAGACTTTTGTTAGCACCCCACCTATATACTGCAGAAGTGTTGTGGAAGAATTTTATACGGGGATGGTATCAGAGGATTTTCAGAGAACATCCACTGTTTTAGTCCGGGGAGGTGCAAGTTCGAATGATGATCACTAACATCAACAAGTATTATCGGACTGAGCTCCCAGATGATCAGGAGGCAGTTGGGAGACTACGCAATAGGGTGACTTGGAATAATATGTGTCAGGCAAAATGTAGTGTTCGCCAACCAGTTGGTGATCCGACCAATGGACTTTTGGGTGGCCCCTGATTACCGCATGAAGTATACAAACTTAAGATTGGAGTGGGGATTTTGGCATGTATTCATTTCCCACTCCCTGATCCCCAAGAAACATCGGACGTCAATTAACTTCAATGTGGCCATGGTCCTTTACTGCATCCTTCAGAATCAATTGGTTGACATTGGCTTCCTGATCAAGAGAGAGATACTCGAACTGGGTGGCGTCAGAGTTGACAAGCAGCCACTTATTTTTCCTAGCTTGATCACCATATTTTGTAGAGAGGCAGGGGTGGATTTCGGGTCCGACTCCTTTGATAGTGGTCTAGGTCCTGTTAGGAGATTCACATGGAATGATCAATTGAGAGGGCGGGACCCCTTTAGTGTCAGAGTTCGAACTGGGAGGAAGAAAGCTGCTTAAGGAGCAGGTACAAGTAGACAGGCAGAGGAGATTCCAGATCCCACGGGGACTGAACAGGGCCTTGTGGAGTACATTGAGTATAGTCGGATTCCCACACCTCTGCAGGAGACTTCTGAGGAGATCCCTTGGCAAACTTTGCTAGCGGGTTTGAGTGCTCTCAAGACTGAAGTCCTTGAGAACAGACGGCAAATTGCTGATAGTATGGTAGAGTCCAGTGGGTTCTATGTTGACATATGGGGAAATCTCACAGACATGAGGGAGACACTCAACCTCCCAACTTATCCAAGGAAGAAAAAGAGGCTTGCCACCTTTTCACCACCATCAGGAGGCCCAGTCATTGATCCAGAACTCCAAGCTGCAATAGAGATATCCAAGAAAGAGCATGAGGAGAGGATGAGAGCAGAGCGTGACCCCAAAGGAAAAGGGGTCACCAGTGGAGCAAAGCCACAGTTGTAAGACAAGGATTGACCAGCCATTACTTTATGTTTCTTATTCATATTTCCTTTATGTATTTGAACTTTTAGTAGTTTTGTTTAGGGTTTCGTTTTATGGATATAGGACCTATGTTTTGAATTTGCATTTGACGTTCGATTTGGTAGAAGTTTTGTGTGTTTTGTGCTAGGTTCTTGATCTTTTGGGAATCACATGACAACATGCTTGGACAATGGACCTATCTTCCTTTTAAGGGAGTTCTTACTTTTCTATTTTTGTACTTAATTGTTTTTCATATATGTAGAATGTGATTGATGCATGTTTTGTTAATATGGTTGAGCATGGTTACGCGCATAGTGATTAAAGTTTTTGAGCTTATGTTTGGATCCGGTTTAGGGGTCATTGTGCCCTCCATACGTTGATATGTCGTGCTTTATGCATGTTCTATTATTTTGAGTCTTGGGCGGCATTTTTTCCCCCCTACTAGACCTTGCTTTGTGGTTACCAACAATAGGGACATTGTTGAGTTTTGGTTTGTGGGTGTGGTACGCCTTGTAGAGTCGTCCTTGTTTTTGAATTTTAGGGTCCAATTTTTCATTTATGCCGCTTGTCTAAATTTTAGACTTTGAGTAAGTTTGGGTGTGATGCCTCTAGCGTGTGCTTTTAACGAGTTTTGGTATGTGTTGTGAACTTGTGATGTAGCTTGGTGCTATTTTAGGGATTCGCTTACACCTCTATGGGTTTGTCCCATCCGTTGGTATTAAGTTGAGGGGACTCAATGTTGTTGTTGTCTATTCTTAAACACTTATCTCGTCGTATATGTCACATGCCATAGGACTTATAGAGTATATTGTGATTGCGTGTTAGATGAGTTCATTCCCTTGGTAGATGAATTGTGGATGTGATATTAGGCAATGTGTGTGAATTTAACTACCTTTGATACCTAAACACACTCTTATCCATATTGTGTGCTCCAAAGCCAAATTTGAGGCCAAACACGTACTCTTTCATTTTGTACCAATACAACCATATACCACAGCTTAAACACATGCCTACCTTTATGACTAATCATGTTAAGATGTGTAAATGTGGTGATGAAAGTAGTTGAACTTCAATGGTCAAACCACGTGTACAAAGGAAAAGTGTTGAATATGTGAGCAAATGGCTAAAAACATAAGTTTCCCAAATTTGTACTTGTAAACCATGAATTTTAAAAGAAAAGAAATGTGGGCAGCTAAAAAAGAAAGGGAAAAGAGAAAAGGAAAAATGTTTAAAGTAATTGATGCTAAGTACTCACAATGTAGAGTACAACATTGAAAGCAAAATATGGGTTAAACAAATGCTTAAACACTAGAGTGTGAGTGATCAATGAAGGAAAAGAGCATTGTATAGTGTGTGTGGTCGTATTCTAACATGATTGGTGATTTTTGAAATACAAATTTCCATATTCTTTGTTTCACCTCATTAAACCCCATAGCCACGCTATAACCAAATGAAAAGTCCTTTTTGATCCAAAATGAGTCTAGTTCGGGAATGTTGGTTGATACACGATCTTTCTGTTAGGATTATGCTCAATAGCAAGAGTGTAATGTTGTAATTAACAATCTTTTTCATATTAATAAAGTGATTTCTGGTTTAACAAATCGTATAGCATTTATAGTTTGTATTATAATTGTCAAAGTAAATAATCATAAGGTCTAAAGACTATGGGAAAAGAAGAATTGTTCGTACATCTGGATATGTATGTGGTAGACACAATTCTTTAGTTAGTCTTGAATATTGTTCACAACTTAAGTTAAAGGTTGGGCACCTTTATCTTGTTAAAGTTGTAGAATTCTTTTGCTAGCATTTGAGTGGGATCAAATGAGATATGATGAGTCTAAAATCATCGGAGTGTCTTCGAGCAAAAGGATCTAGTGCACTGGGTGCATTGAACTGGATCACAATGAAAAGCTTTATCTAGAACCGTCAATAGATAATAGTCTTTTCATTATCGGGACAATCGGAGAGTCTATCTTAATCCTGAGATAAATGATGGACTTATGGTTGCAAGTTATATCATTTGAGTTATCAATGAGTACGATTATATCGCATAGTCTATCCTTGATAGTTTGGTGATATTCGTTTGTTAATCGATAGAGGACTTCATTTATAGATATGGACATCGTGGCTCCATTTAATTAAATGAGAGTATAATATCATCATATGGATGTTTTGAGGTAATTGGATATTAAATCTCAACGTTGAGTTTACAATAGTGTCTATTGAAAACATGGCTTCTGGACAAGTCAAAATATCCAAGTTCAAAACGTGGTCGTATGAGTAAATATGGTAACTTGGAGAGTTATAGGCGGTCTATGAACTCTTGGCGATTAACGATATTAATCACGAGGATACACTATCTCCAATATGATTGTCTAGGGTATGAATGAGGAGCATCTTCCTTTTCTATCTTTATTTAAGAGTTCAGTTTTAGCTCTTTAGTGGAATGAGTTAAAATTAATGGATCGGGCCTAAGTGAATCATTTGTTGATTGTGATTAGGTTATGTCTATTGAAGCTTAAATTTAGATGGCCCGCCAAGATCCCCGATCCACACGGACTTGCATGGATCACTTGATATATTCTACCGGACCAATTTAAGGGTCCATCTAGAATTGCATTTAATATATTAAGAATATAATTTGCACATTATTTAAGTAATGGGCTGCTCAATTATATTAATATATTAATGAAAGACATGTGGGCTTGTTTCTTTTAGTAAGAATGGGTCTGGTTCACATGTGGGCTTTTTTTTATTTAAAATCCAATGGATTAAATGAAATAGGAAAATAATATTAGGCCCATCTTATATATAAGTGGGGCGGCTAGGTTAAGGTTTTGACCTAAAAATATTATTTTGTTTCATTTGTTTTAATTAAATAAGAATTAATTGATTTATTGATTAATTGTTTAATTAAAGAAACAAATCTTTCCTAAAAGTAAAAGACTCGTTTGATAAGTAAATAAATAAATTAGTATTATTTATTTAATCAAATAAGGAGTCTTTTTTTTAGTCAAATAAAAGAATAAAAATAAAAGAGTTGGATTAGGGTTTGAAGTCTATAAAGTTAAAAAGAATTAGGGTTGAATTTCAGTCACCCTATATAAGTGACATGATGAAATTCGGCCAACCCTAATTTAGATACTACATAGAATTCGGCAACCCTAAAGGAAAAAGAAGAAAAATTCGGCCAACCTATATATATGTTCTTATAGGGTGCGGCCACATCAATTAATTGGTACTTGAGTTTTTATTTTCTTTCTACTTCTTCTTAATTCTAAAAGAGTTTTTATTCTAGAGAGACAAAAATGAGTGAAAAATTATTCTTTGATAGTATACAATTGCTTAAACATCAATAAGCTTGTGTATACGATATCGATCTAGGTTCACGCGAGTTTCGATCATAAGATTGTGAACTCAAAAGTGACCGGAATAATTTTGACATTCTTTTGATTGTTTTGTGACTAACAAAGAAAAGAAAGTATTTGTTTGGTCCATTCACAGGTTTGCAATTCAAAGGAACGGGAGACCACGCTCCTAGGTGATCCAAGTTCGTGCTCGGATTGAAGGTCTTGCGGATTACCATCGACGTAAGTCAATCGGATCACGCGACAAGAGGTAATTTACTTTTGTTGATATATATGCATGTTTATTGATTAAAAGGGTTTAAGGTTCATAAAGGAAAAATTTTAAAAGTCACTAAATCGTCTTTAGTATCGCTTCCGCTGCGTGTAACACTTTTATTTGTTTATTTTTCCCTACACTTTCACGTCCATGGCATTGTGAGTCTTTCCTAGGATAGTTCTTTGCTAAAAATGTTGTGCAGAATCCATCTTTGCATAAATTGTGTGTGGAACTTAGGATTCAGTGAGGAAAGAAA
Organism: Acer negundo; assembly: GCA_035582765.1. NCBI lineage: Eukaryota > Viridiplantae > Streptophyta > Magnoliopsida > Sapindales > Sapindaceae > Acer > Acer negundo. Next base: position 4,835,597 of record CM069232.1, on the reverse strand, counting down.
GAGAGAATTCATATGAGCTTTAGTATCGAAGCGAATTATGCTCGAGGTATAGGAGTGAGTAGTCCCTAATGCATGAGTGCCTTAGGTGTGGGATTCGTGTTTGTGCAAGCCACCATCTAGTACATCCAAGTGCTCTAGATCTCGTACATATGTTTTTCTTCTCTCTATCACACCTATATGTATCATATCACTTTTTGGGCTTGCGGCATGTTTTGAATTATTGCTTAGGTGTCTAGAATTTATTTCAGTTGGCATCTTACCTTTTTATAGTATTTTTGCTCGAGGACGAGCAAAGGTTTGATTTGGGGGTGTTTGATCGTGCCGAATATGTTGTATATGTAGGCCCTCATTTCCCTATCCTTTGTTCCGTTTTCATGTGTTTTGGCGTCTTTAATGGTTGTTATGTGTGTAATTGTAGGAATGGTGCATTGATGGGTTTGGAAGCATGTTACGGTGATTCCAGTAGAAATATGGCAAAAGGAAAGGCAAACGATCATTAGCAGCCTTATAGTGTGGGTGTATATTCAATAAGGGGTGAGTGGTTGCAACAACCATCACTCATAAATGAGTAATAAACACACATAAAGCTTGAAAAGGTAAAATAAATAAGATTGATTATATAGCAAGGTTATTTACAAGAATTACATCCAACCCCTAATAAAGAGAAGTTAGATACAGATAGAATCAAAATAACAAGGAATTACAAATGAAGAAAACATCGTCGGTTTGTATCACTTGTGATGAAGATGTGATCCTCTTTACAATCCAAGCAACAACTTCTTCTATGCAAACTTGAAATTACTTAAACTAAGGTACTAGGTGGGTGTTTGGTTGCCTAGAAAGTCCAAGGAAGACTAACTTGGTTCTTTCTTTTCTAAAAACAGCTATCTAACTTCCTTTAAGACTAATGTAATAATATCTAGATCTCTTTAAGTGTAGTAAGTTACATTTATTAATAGAGAAGTAAGTTGTTAGGATGAGAAAAAAGGGGATGACTTTCAAAAGCAAGAGAGGGCTCCTTAGTCCTTTCCCAAGACTCATTAGATAAGTGGATGGCCAAAAGAAATGATTTGATTGGTTGGAGAAAAGATTCGATCCAATTGCAGCTTGTTAGAGGCCTCCACGAGTGTGGTCTGCTGCTTTTTTCCAATGGCATGAAACCACAGATGATCTTTCCCTTTCCATGCGGACTCCTTCTATGGCTTTATTCTCTCCGGGTAGTTGGTTTGAACTCATTGCATTCTTCCACGGGTTTGTACGGCTACTTTGTTCCTACTGGTCCGGGAACATGAACTTGCTGGGTTGAAAACTGATGATCCCGCGGCTTCATTCTACAAGTTTATTCCGGTGAGGCAGGGAAGATAAACTCGCCAGTTCCTCTGATGTCTTTTGTGGCTTTTTTCAACTGGAATGTTACCACGGGATTTGCTTATGGTTGTCAATCCTTCTCCTTCTCTGCCTTCTTTGCCTTCTTTTCAGCATTTCGGACCCAAATGCCTTTGAAACGCCTAAGTAACCTGAAAACACTTATTTACAACGTTAAAAATCTAAAATGCTCGAAAAACGATTACAAACAACCAAGTAAATGAAGCGCTGAATGTGAACATTTGGAGCACGATCAAACCCTTAAACCTGACTTTTGCTCGTCCTCAAGCAAACTACAAATACTAAAAATTAAACTAAAAACACATACTACTATATACTAAGTATATACAACTCACACAAAAATGTTTCCGAGAGCCAAATTACAAAGATACTCAGAAGATGTGTTGATTTAGGAATAAAACATGCCAAAACCTCTTGTTAGATGCTAGCACAATAAAAACCCTTAAAAACATGCGACAAAGCGAATCCCACACTCTAAATTCTAAGTTTAAAAAACAAAGTACTTAAATGCAAGAACTCAATTCGCCTTGACTCTAATCCTCTCCGGATTTCAGTCGGATTTTCTCCCAGAATCCTAAGTTACTCTTGAACAAACATATGCGAGTAAGAGTGTATATATAAGAATCAAATGTAACACATATGCATTAACAATTAAAGCACAAGTATGGAATATATTTCATGAATGAATTGATATGATGCAAATGTGGAAAGAACATGTTTTGACTCGCATTCCCAAGCTAGACTTTCTAAAAGATTAACTAGCGCTTTCCTTGGTTGTAATGGGGCAAAAATGGTAATATGGGAGATTTTTTTATTGAAATCCTAAAGTTTATCTATCAACTTTGCAATTGATACTCATAGCTCATTACAAAGATGTTTACAAGCGTCCAGGCTAAGACTTATATTTTTCAACTTGTGCTACTTAGTGCTCGGATTCAAGTACTTTCCAATCAGGTACTGTGGCTTTAGTGTTTCTCATTAGGCACCTTTACAATGTTGGGAAAAAAGCCAAAGAAGTACACGCAGCGGAAGCGATACTAAAAATTAGATTTAGTGACTTTTAAAAATTTTCCTTTATGAACCTTAAACCCTTTAATTAATTAAACATACATATACAATAACAAAAAGTAGAATACCTTTTGTCGCGTGATCCGATTGACTTACGTCGATAGTAATCCGCAAGATCTTCAATCCTAGCACGAACGTGGATCACGTAGGAGCGTGGTCTCCCTTTTCTTTGAATTGCAAACATGTGAATGGACAAAACAAACTTTTCTTTTCTTTGTTAGTCACAAAAACAATTTAAAGAATGACTAAGATTATTCCGGTCACTTTTGAGTTCTCAATCTAATGATCGAAACTCGCGTGAACCTAGATCGATATCGTATACACAAGATTATTGATGAATAAGCAAATAGTATACTATCAAAGAATAATCTAACACTCCATTTTGTTTTAGGTAGAATAAAAAGCTTTCTATAAATTGAGAAGAAGAAGAAATTTGTATCATGAACCCATATCCTTTTTTTTTTTTTTTTTTGTGGCCGAATTCTATACTTGTCAATATATAGGTGGCCTAAGTTTGCTTCTTCTTTTCTATTATTATTAGGGTTGCCGAAATCCTAACCTAGAAATAACTAGGGTTGCCGAAATCACATGCCCACCATAGGCTTATGTTGTACCCTAATTTCCATCTAGTTTTTAAGACATCAAACCCTAATCCAACTCATAGATCTTTTATTCTTTTATTTTGACTAAATAAAAAAGACTTCTTATTTGATTAAATAAATAAAACTAATTATTTATTTCCTTATCAAACAAGTCTTTTAATTTTACTATTAGGAAATATATTTCCTGATTAGAAAAGATTTGTTTCTTTAATTAAACAATTAATTAATTCTTTTAATTAAAACAATGAAACAAAATAATATATTAGGTTAAACTAACCCTTGCCGCCCCACTAAGAGTAAATGGGCCAAAATATTATTTTCTTATTTCATTTAATCCATTGGACTTTAAATAAAAAGCCCACATGTGAACCAGACCCATTCTTACTAAAAGAAACAAGCCCACATGTCTTTCATTAATATATTAATATAATTGAGCAGCCCATTACTAAAATAATGTGCAAATTATATTCTTAATATATTAAATGCAATTCTAGATGGACCCTTAAATTGGTCCGGTAGAATATATCAAGTGGTCCATGCAAGTCCGTGTGGATTGGGGATCTTGGCGGGCCATCTAAATTTAAGCTTCAATAGACATAACCTAATCACAATCGACAAATGATTCACTTAGGTCCGATCCATTAATTTTAACTCATTCCACTAAAGAGCTAAAACTGAACTCTTAAATAAAAATAGAAAAGGAATATGCTCCTCATTCATACCCTAGACAATCATATTGGAGATAGTGTATCCTCGTGATTAATATCAGTAATCGCCAAGAGTTCATAGACCGCCTATAACTCTCCAAGTTACCATATTTACTCATATGACCACGTTTTGAACTTGGATATTTTGACTTGTCCAGAAGCCATGTTTTCAATAGACACTATTGAAAACTCAACGTTGAGATTTAATATCCAATTACCTCAAAACATCCATATGATGATATTATACTCTCATTTAATTAAATGGAGCCACGATGTCCATATTTATAAATGAAGTCCTTTATCGATTAACAAATGAATATCACCAAACTATCGAGGATAGACTATGCGATATAATCGTACTCATTGATAACTCAAATGATATCACTTGCAACCATAAGTCCATCATTTATCTCAGGATTAAGATAGACTCTCCGATTGTCCTGATAATGAAAAGACTTTTATCTACTGACGGTTATAGATAAAGTATTTCATTGTGATCCAGTTCAATGCACCCAGTGCACTAGATCCTTTTGCTCGAAGACACTCCGATGATTTTAGACTCATCATATCTCATTTGATCCCACTCAAATGCTAGCAAAAGAATTCTACAACTTTAACAAGATAAATGTGCCCAACCTTTAACTTAAGTTGTGAACATTATTCAAGACTAACTAAAGAATTGTGTCTACCACATACATATCCAGATGTACGAACAATTCTTCTTTTCCCATAGTCTTTAGACCTTATGATTATTTACTTTGACAATTATAATATTAAACTGTAAATGCTATACGATTTGTTAAACCAGAAATCACTTTATTAATATGAAAAAGACTGTCAATTACAACATTACACTCTTGCTATTGAGCATAATCCTAACAATCTCCCACTTGCGCTATAGCAAATGTGTCATATCTCTCAGGCCCATGTTCTCTAGATGCCCATCGAGACTCTTCTGAGGTAGAGCCTTTGTGAAGCGATCCGCTAGATTTTCTGCTGACGCGATTTTGGTAATCGTCACGTCACCTCTTTGAACAATCTCCCTTAAAAGATGATACTTTCTTTCAATGTGTTTACCTCTCTTGTGACTTCTTGGTTCTTTCGAATTAGCCACTGCTCCACTGTTGTCACAGTAGATAGTGATCTGCTTATTCGCACTAGGAACCACTTCCAAGTCAATCAAGAATTGGCGGAGCCAAACAGCCTCTTTGGCAGCCTCGCATGCAGCAACATACTCAGCTTCCATGGTGGAATCAGCAATACAAGATTGCTTGATACTCCTCCATATAACTGCTCCTCCTCCAATAGTAAACACAGCCCCTGATGTGGATTTTCTAGAGTCAGAATCTGATTGGAAATCAGAATCTGTATACCCAACGGGGACCAAATCCTCTCCAGAGTATACAAGCATATTATCTCTCGTTCTCTTGAGATACTTGAAAATATGCTTGACTGCCGTCCAGTGATCAGGACCAGGTTTCGATTGAAACCTACTAACTATGCCAACAGCAAAACAAATATCTGGTCTAGTACAGAGCATTGCATACATGAGACTTCCAACTGCCGAGGCATATGGAACTCTACTCATGAATTGCTCTTCATGCTCATTCTTAGGAACTTGTTCCTTAGAAAGCTTGATTCCATGTCTGAAAGGTAACATACCTTTCTTGGAATCATGCATGGAAAACCTAGACAAGATCTTGTCTATGTATGAAGCTTGGGATAATGCAATCGTTCTATTCTTTCTATCCCTTATTACTTGAATACCTAGAATAAAACTTGCTTCTCCTAAGTCCTTCATATCAAATTGTTTTGCTAACCATTCTTTTACTGATGTCAATACACCTACATCGTTTCCAATGAGTAGTATATCATCAACATAAAGAATCAGGAAAACCAACTTGTCGCCTTTAATCCTTTTGTATACACAAGGTTCGTTAGGATTCTGAATAAATCCAAAACCTTTGACAGCTTGATCAAACCTTATGTTCCAGGATCTGAATGCTTGCTTTAATCCATATATGGATTTCTGCAACTTGCATACCTTATCCACTTGGCCCTTTTCAATGAATCCCTCTGGTTGCATCATGTAGATGCTTTCGTCAAGACTTCCATTTAGGAAAGTTGTCTTGACATCCATTTGCCAAATCTCTAGATCTAAAGATGCTGCAATGGATAAGAGTATCCTAATAGATTTAAGCATGGCCACAGGAAAGAAGGTTTCCTCGTAATCGATACCTTTTTTCTGTGTATACCCTTTAGCTACCAATCTAGCTTTAAAGGTTTCCATCTTTCCATCCATACCTCTTTTCCTCTTGTATACCCACTTGCACCCAATGAGTTTTATCCCTTTAGGCAAGTCTACAAGGGACCAGACTTTGTTATCGAACATAGATTCAATCTTGGATTGCATTGCCTTTGGCCAATGGCGACTATCAACATCCTCCATAGCTTCCTTGTACGTATAGGGATCATCGTCGTCCGGGAGATTCTCCACTGATTGTCCCAGACCGATGTATCTTTCGGGTTGTGTTCTAACCCTCCCACTACGACTAGGAATGGTAGGTTGTTGATCTTGTGTTGGATCGGAACTTACAATTGGGTTAGGTTGTGTAACCTCTCGTGGAATTGTATCTCCTGACATCTCATTCAGGACAATTCTTCTAGGCACAAAATCATTCATATAGTCCTTTTCTAGAAATTTAGCATTTGTCGAAACAAATACTTTAAGGTCTGAAGGACTATAGAAATAATATCCTTTAGTTTCTTTTGGATACCCTACAAATATACATGTTTCTAAACGGGACTCCATCTTTTCTGTCTTTCCTTTTAACACATGCGCAGGACAACCAAATATCCTTAAGTGTTGTAAACTAGGCTTGCGCCCAGTCCACAACTCATGCGGTGTTTTAGGAACAGACTTAGATGGTACAACGTTTAGAATGTATATAGCAGTTTGTAAAGCATATCCCCAAAAAGAAATAGGAAGTGTTGAATAACTCAACATAGACCTAACCATATCCAAAAGAGTTCTATTTCTCCTTTCTGCTACCTCATTCTGTTGAGGTGTACCTGGTGCTGAAAACTAAGAAACTATCCCATTATCAATAAGATATTGCTGAAACTCACCAGATAGATATTCTCTACCACGATCAAATCTCAAGATTTTTATGTGTTTCTCAAGCTAATTTTCCACTTCAGATTTGAATGCTTTGATCATGTCAAAAGCATCCGACTTATGCCGCATGAGATACACGTAACCAAATCTCGAGTAATCATCTGTGAAGGTGATGAAGTACTCATATCCACCTTTAGCTTGAATGCTCATAGGTCCACATACATCAGTGTGTAACAATTCTAAACATTCAGTGGCTCTTGCACCTTTGGCAGAAAACGTCCTTTTGGTCATTTTACCTTCCAAACAAGATTCACAAGTTGGTAGATCATCAACCTTTAAGTCACTCAAAGGTCCGTCACATACCAATCTTTTAATCCTATTAAGGTTAATATGACCTAAGCGTAAATGCCAAAGGTAGGTTTCATCTGTTGATAATTTTACTCTTTTATGATTAGGTTCCGTTATTTCTGTGTCTAACGAGTGAGAGATATTTCTATGCAAAAAGTATAGACCATTTTCCCATGTACCTTGGTAAATAATTTTGTCATTCTTACTAATAATAAAAGCTTTATTAAAAGTAACCGAATATCCAAATTTATTCAAACAAGAAACTGAAATTAAATTCCTCTTGAATTGAGGTACATAATAAACGTCTATTAAATCTAAATGCCTTCTAGAATCCAAATAAACTCTAATATCTCCCACTGCACTTGCAGACACTAACGTTCCGTTGCCCAAGCGCAAATTGATTTCATTCTTACTCAGCTTTCTCCTTTCTTGGAATCCCTGCAAGGAATAACAAACATGATTAGTGGCTCCTGAGTCTATGATCCAAGAATCAGTAGAATCAGCCAAAAAACATGTTTTAAGATAATTCACATTACCTTCTTCCTTCTTATTCTGGGACTTTAGGCAATTTCTCTTCCAATGTCCCTTTTCACCACAAAGGAAGCATTTCCCTTTGATCTTGGTTACTTTCTTGGTCTCCTTCTTGATAGGCCCAAGTTGCTTTTTCTTCTGTTGTTTCTTGACCTTTTGACGGTCCTTAACAGTAGCAACTTTACCAACCATATGAATCTCTTGACCTTTGCCTTTCACAAGGATCTTTTCAGCACTTTGAACATCTTGCATCAGGCCTTGTAAGGTGTATTCCTTTTTGTTCAAAGTGTAGTCCAATTTGAACTGATCAAAGGAATCTGATAATGAATTGACAACCATATCAATCTTTGTCTCACCATCTATCTCAGCTCCATGCAGTTTAGCAATGTTGAGATTTGCTATGACTTTCATCATGTGATCCTTCACAGCCTGTCCAGGTTTCATTCTAAGATTCATAAAAGCAGTCACTGCCTCTCTCTTAGTCGTCCTGGACTTCATAGCAAACATCTCCTCTAGAGACATCATTATATCAGCAGCGGACTCCATTCCTTCATGCTGCTGTTGCAACACGTCGGAGATAGTGGCCATAATGTAACATTTTGCCATATCATCTGAAGTCTTCCACTGCTCATACTCATCTCTACATATTATGCTAGATTCATTATTAGGAGCAGGTGGTTTAGGAGTAGTTAGAACAAATTTATGTTTTTCACTTTGCAGCAACAACCCAATTTTCCTTTTCCATGTAACATAATTATCTCCAGTTAAAGTGTTGTCTTTTAGGATGTTTATAAGTGATGGGGTCATGATTTCTGAATAAAACAAAACATATATAAGTAAATAATCATGATAAAACACTTTTAAATATTTATCTTGAATTAAATAAATAACTCAATCATAAAATTCAACGGTGATCTAACACCCATAAATGTTACGCCTCCTTTGGGAATTCGCACCATTTACTAGTTAGACTAGGTCTCACCTAATTGTTAACATAACAACCAGCGTTTTCAATTTTAGCCTTGCAATTTTATTGACAAGAACTCTTGGGAGGATATCAAAAAAATTACATTGAGTGTGTTACCAAGATATCGACCCTCAATTTTCTCTCATGAATATCCCTCCTTGGGGAGTAGATCTCGTTTGAGTCCATTGTCTAGTCTATCCTTGTAAGGAAGTATGTTGCTAAATTCCATTCATGGACGCCCCTTGGGGGGATTACCAATAAATAATAAAGCTCAACTAACCTTGGAGGCCATAGGTGTTACAAAAACACCTTCTCCCACTCAATTATTTAAGGCGTGTGATTAAATCCCATAGAATGATTTACCGAGTTATCTAGATGCCAATTTAGATACCTAAATCATTCAATGCATGTTCATACCAAAAGAGATATATGCGTGGCACTCCTATTCTATATGTCATGTTATCATACAATAACAAATATTGTAATATTTAAGCATAAATTAAATAGCAACAATTTTGGCAAATCCTAGAAAAACAAGTAAAATTACAATTGTTTAGGAATACAAGTTCTTCAAGTGGCCCATCAACCATACGCTTATCCTTCGGCCCAACCCACGGATGTGCACAACTCACAACCCCACTAAGGGGCTGCCGTGCGCAGCCCATCAAGCTTGGGCTTGCCATGCGCAGCCCAATCCACTCCTAAGGTTCGCACGGTGCTCATTCTCGGTTCCGGTTGCTTCATTTTTCATCATGTCTTCGAATCTTCAAGACCTAAATATATTACGGCAGTATTTAAACAAATAAAATACTGCAGTTTTTTTTTTTTTTTTTTTTAATCACTATAGTACCTTTTTACATACAAAAAACTGCACATAATAAAAATTAAAAAAAACTGCAGTAGTATAAAAAATACTGCACCTATATATAAAAAAAAATAAAACCTAGCAATCTACCAAGAAGGAATTATGGCGATGATAGACCACCCTTCTTGTTACAATTCCATAACAAAATTTACATTGAAAATCTAGGACCAAAATCGAGCAATAACAATCCACACAAACATATATAAATCCATACATCCACATGTAATTATATATTTGAATACCTAGAGTGCCATCTCTTTCTAAACATGCATAATCACAATAAAAAGAAATAGATCCACGTATATATACGTTAATTAATTAAAAGGGTTCAACCTAGGCTTTGATACCAATTGTTGAGAAAAAAGCCAAAGAAGTATACGCAGCGGAAGCGATACTAAAAATTAGATTTAGTGACTTTTAAAAATTTTCCTTTATGAACCTTAAACCCTTTAATTAATTAAACATACATATACAATAACAAAAAGTAGAATAACTTTTGTCGCGTGATTCGATTGACTTACGTCGATGGTAATCCGCAAGATCCTTCAATCCTAGCACGAACGTGGATCACGTAGGAGCGTGGTCTCCCTTTTCTTTGAATTGCAAACCTGTGAATGGACAAAACAAACTTTTCTTTTCTTTTCTTTGTTAGTCACAAAAACAATCAAAAGAATGACTAAGATTATTCCGGTCACTTTTGAGTTCTCAATCTAATGATCGAAACTCGCGTGAACCTAGATCGATATCGTATACACAAGCTTATTGATGAATAAGCAAATAGTATACTATCAAAGAATAATCTAACACTCCTTTTTGTTTTAGTAGAATAAAAAGCTTTCTATGAATTGAGAAGAAGAAGAAATTTGTATCATGAACCCATATCCTTTTTTTTTTTTTTTGTGGCCGAATTCTATACTTGTCAATATATAGGTGGCCTAAGTTTGCTTCTTCTTTTCTATTATTATTAGGGTTGTCGAAATCCTAACCTAGAAATAACTAGGGTTGCCGAAATCACATGCCCACCATAGGCTTATATTGCACCCTAATTTCCATCTAGTTTTTAAGACATCAAACCCTAATCCAACTCATAGATCTTTTATTCTTTTATTTTGACTAAATAAAAAAGACTTCTTATTTGATTAAATAAATAAAAATAATTATTTATTTCCTTATCAAACAAGTCTTTTAATTTTACTTTTAGGAAATATATTTCCTGATTAGAAAAGATTTGTTTCTTTAATTAAACAATTAATTAATAAATTAATTAATTCTTATTTAATTAAAACAATGAAACAAAATAATATATTAGGTTAAACTAACCCTTGCCGCCCCACTAAGAGTAAATGGGTCAAAATATTATTTTCTTATTTCATTTAATCCATTGGACTTTAAATAAAAAGCTCACATGTGAACCAGACCCATTCTTACTAAAAGAAACAAGCCCACAAGTCTTTCATTAATATATTAATATAATTGAGTAGCCCATTACTAAAATAATGTGCAAATTATATTCTTGATATATTAAATGTAATTCTAGATGAACCCTTAAATTGGTCCGGTAGAATATATCAAGTGATCCATGCAAGTCCGTGTGGATTGGGGATCTTGGCGGGCCATCTAAATTTAAGCTTCAATAGACAACCTAATCACAATCGACAAATGATTCACTTAGGTCCAATCCATTAATTTTAACTCATTCCACTAAAGAGCTAAAACTGAACTCTTAAATAAAGATAGAAAAGGAAGATGCTCCCCATTCATACCCTAGACAATCATATTGGAGATAGTGTATCCTCGTGATTAATATCAGTAATCGCCAAGAGTTCATAGACCGCCTATAACTCTCCAAGTTACCATATTTACTCATATGACCACGTTTTGAACTTGGATATTTTGACTTGTCCAGAAACCATGTTTTCAATAGACACTATCGAAAACTCAACGTTGAGATTTAATATCCAATTACCTCAAAACATCCATATGATGATATTATACTCTCATTTAATTAAATGGAGCCACGATGTCCATATCTATAAATGAAGTCCTCTATCGATTAACAAATGAATATCACCAAACTATCGAGGATAGACTATGCGATATAATCGTACTCATTGATAACTCAAATGATATCACTTGCAACCATAAGTCCATCATTTATCTCAGGATTAAGATAGACTCTCCGATTGTCCTGATAATGAAAAGACTTTTATCTACTGACGGTTATAGATAAAGTATTTCATTGTGATCCAGTTCAATGCACCCAGTGCACTAGATCCTTTTGCTCGAAGACACTCCGATGATTTTAGACTCATCATATCTCATTTGATCCCACTCAAATGCTAGCAAAAGAATTCTACAACTTTAACAAGATAAAGGTGCCCAATCTTTAACTTAAGTTGTGAATATTATTCAAGACTAAAGAATTGTGTCTACCACATAAATATCCAGATGCACGAACAATTCTTCTTTTCCCATAGTCTTTAGACCTTATGATTATTTACTTTGACAATTATAATATTAAACTATAAATGCTATACGATTTGTTAAACTAGAAATCACTTTATTAATATGAAAAAGATTGTCAATTACAACATTACACTCTTGCTATTGAGCATAATCCTAACATACAATGGCTAGCAAATTGCACAACTATCTTTCATTGCCTAAGTACACGCCATTTACAACAATTTTGAGCCACACATTCACATTTATAATTCGTGATCACATACTATAGAATTCCAAGTGAATGTATATGGATATTTGTGGTGAAAAATGAATGGTTTGTGTTTGGCCTCGAATTGGCAATTGGATCACACATAACAATCATGGACAGTGTTCGGGTATATATATACGATAGTTAAGCAGACACAAGCCTAGAATCATTTCCGCAAGTCTATCTAACAAAGGATTACAAGTCTAGCAAGCAGTCCATAATTTTCATGTTCATGGCATTCAATTATGCAAATGGGATCATATAATCAATCCGAAGACTGTTTACCCTCAAAATCTGAAATTTAGGCTCTATTTCTTATGAGTAGCCTCCACTATTGGTTAAAACAATCTCGCACTAAGTTCTATTCACAAAGCACAAGAGAAAGGGACTATTACGCAATGCGCAATGTCATTTCGGAATGCCATTGTGATAGCTACATTTTAGTATTTAACGCATGCCCGTATTCCTTAACAACACATATGTCTTTGCATCTCATTTAAACACTTTTGTTTAATTGGCTCAATCAGAAAATTTTGAAAAAATTTTACTTACAAATACTATATACAACACTATATACACTATTTACACTATGTACAATCATGTGAACGATTGGCAAAGTATTTAATGTGCCCATACCCTCAAACCTAAACTCGACATTTTCCCCAATGTTCGCGCACGGAAGACAATACAAGAGTTCCTTGGTTTGGTTGTTTGGCCAACAAACAACTTCCTATTCCATACAAAAAATGAACAACATATACTCAATCACATGATATTACATCCATCCATGCATTATACTTCAAAATATCCTAGTCTACTAGATAGTATCATCCTAGGCACTATCAATCAACCACAAAATTCCACACTTAGATTTAAGCATTTAACTAACTAACTAAAATTATATGCAAGTAAATATAACATCACTAATATAAAAATAATAATAATAAAAGTACTGTAGATACAACCAAACCTAAAAGTACCAAGTATACAAAATGTGGAATAATGTTCTGGCTACAAAAAATCAGAGGAGTACCAATCCTCCTACATCGGGCTACTATCGTCGCTGGTGTAACTGGAGCTACTGGAGCTGTCACGGGTTCTATCACTACTACTAGAGGGATCTAATGGTGTGAACTAAATACCCCTGATGGAGTAATGGAAATAAGTAGGCTTAGACGAATGAGGTGTTCCCATGTATGGACCTATGCTCATAGGTGTTGTGGGCTCCTCCACAATATACTCCATCGGCTGTGAACTCATATCCCCAGATTCTTCCATAGCAATCTCACATATGCTCACTATATATGATCGGTCATTCCTCTCTCTCTTTAGCATCTGCTCCAGATCGGCTTCTGATTTTCCATCGCCTTTAGATACAGCTCGTTCAATGTCTATACCGGGCTCTACTCTGGTTCGACTAGGATCTGCTCTAAACCCTGACTCTCATCATAAAGTAAGTCCATGAAGTTGGATTCTGATCATATGGGTCATATGCAGGGAAAAACGGTTTATACGCACAGCGGAATGCAAAAAATAGGCTTAGTATATAACAAAAAATTTTCCTTTTTAAAGATGAACCTTAATCCTTAATTAAATTAACATAAAAGCAAAAGTACCGTACCTTTGTCGCGTGATCCGATTGATGTTGCATCGATTGTAATCTACAAGATCTTCCAATCCAATCACGAATGTGGATCTTCTATGAGTGTGGTCTCGCTTTCTTTGACTTGAGTACTTGAGGATGGATAACAAAAAACTTTTTCTTTTTCTTTAGTCACAAAACTTCCAAGAGATAACAAATAACATTCCGATCATTTTTGAATTATCAATCTTTTGATCGAAACTCGCGTGAACCTAATTCAAAATTGTGCACAAAGCCTTTTGATGTAAAAGCTACTAATGCACTGTCGAAATAAAAACGTTCTCCTCACTTTCTCTTCTTGGCCAAAATTTCTCACACTAGTCTAGGAGATGGATTCTATTTTTCAAGCAATAGAAAAATAATTCTCTATCAAGCAACTAGGGTTGGCCAAATTCTCTTGCCTCATATATATATATATATAGTACAACAATTTAACCTGCCTATTAAATATATATATATATATATATATCACGAATTCCACTTGCCTAAATATATATATATATATATATATATATAGTGCTGCACGAATTTAAGTTGCCTACATATATATATATAGTGCTGCAAGAATTCAACTTGCCTAAATATATATAATTTCTTAGTGGCCGAATTCTCTATGCAATCAAAAAAAAAAAAATTATAAAATCTTCTTGCCATATATATGTATATACTTAGTGGTCGAAATCTTCTACCATATAGTATTTTTGACTTTTGACCTAAATCATAACCTTAGGTAGATTTCTCTAAAATTTCAAACCCTAATCCAACTCTTTAGTGTATTTGTGATTATGTCAAAGACTTCCTAATTTGATTAGATAAATCAATTCCTTTTATTTATCTACATATCAAATAAAGACTTTGATTCTTATTATACTACCAACAATAGAATACTACTAAGAAACATATTTCCTAGTCAGAAAAAGATTTTGATCATTAATTAAATAATTAATTAGTAAATGAATTAACTTCCATTTAATTAAATAATAAAATAATATAATATAATAAGCTAATTTTATTAGCCTTGCCGCCCAAGTACTCTATCATGGGCCATATATTATTTTTCCATTTTAATAAATCCACTGGACTTTAATAAAAAGCTTACATGTGAACTAGACACATTTTTACTACAGAAGCAAGCCCACAAGCCTTTCATTAATACATTAAGTACAATTCTAGATGGACCCATAAATTGGTCCGGTAGAATATAGCAAGTGATCCATGCAAGTCCGTGAGGATAGGGGTTCTTGGCGGGTTGTCTAAATCTATGCTTCAATAGACATAACCCAATCACAATCAACAAATGATTCACTTAGGTCCGATCTATTAATTTTAGCTCATTCCATTAAAGAGCTAAAACTGTACTCTTAAGTTCTGAACAATATTCAAGACTAACTAAAGAATTGTGTCTACTTCATACATATCCAGATGTACGAACAATTTTTTATATCTCATAGTCTTTTGACCTTATGATTATTTACTTTGACAATTGTAATAATAAACTATAAATGCTATAAGATTTGTTAAATCATAAATCACTTTATTAATATGAAAAGATTGTTAATTACATTATTACACTCTTGCTATTGAGCAAAATCCTAACAATCTCCCATTTGCGCTATAGCAAGTGTGTCATATCTCTCATTCCCATGTTCTCTAGGTGCCCATCAAAACTCTTATGAGGTAGAGCTTTTGTGAAGGGATCTGCTAGATTTTCATACCTCTCATTCCCATGTTCTCTAGGTGCCCATCAAAACTCTTATGAGGTAGAGCTTTTGTGAAGGGATTTGCTAGATTTTTTACTTGTGAAAGGATTTGCTAGATTTTTTACTAACGCAATTTTGGTAACCGTCATATCACTCCTATGCACAATCTCCCATAAAAGATGATACTTCCTTTCAATGTGCTTACCTCTCTTATGACTTCTTGGTTCACTCAAATTAGCAACTGCTCCACTATTGTCACAGTAAATAGTGATCTACTTATTCGCATCAGGAACCACTTCTAAGTCAGTGAAGAATCGGCGGAGCCAAACAGCCTCTTTGGCAGCTTTGCATGCAACAACATACTTAGCTTCCTTGGTGGAATCATCAATACATGATTGCTTGATACTTCTCCATATGATTGCTCCTCCTCCAATAGTAAACACAGATCTTGATGTGGATTTTTTGAAATCAGAATCTGACAAGAAATCAGAATCTATATACCCAATGAGAATTAAATCCCCTCAAGAGTATACAAGCATATAATCTCTTGTTCTTTTGAGATACTTGAAAATATGCTTGACTGTAATCCAGTGATTAGGACCAGGTTTCGATTGAAACCTGCTAACTATGCCAATAGCAAAACAAATATTTGGTCTAGTACAGAGCATTGCATACATGAGACTTCCAACTGCCGAGGCATATGGAACTCTACTCATGAATTGCTCTTCATGCTCATTTTTAGGAACTTGTTCCTTAGAAAGTTTGATTCCATGTCTGAAATGTAACATACCTTTCTTGGAATCATTTATAGAGAATCTAGACAAGAATTTATCAATGTATAAAGCTTGGGATAATATAATCATTCTATTCTTTCTATCCCTTATTACTTAGATACCAAGAATATAACTTGCTTCTCCTAAGTCGTCCATATCAAAATGTTTTGCTTACCATTCTTTTACTGATGTCAATACACTTACATCGTTTTCGATGAGTAGTATATCATCAAAATAAAGAATGAGTAAAACCAACTTGTCGCCTTTAATCCTTTTATATACACAGGGTTCGTCAGGGTTTTGAATAAATCCAAAACCTTTAACAGCTTGATCGAACCTTATGTTCTAGGATCTAAATGCTTGCTTTAGTCCATATATGGACTTTTGTAACTTGCATACCCTTTCCTCTTGGCCTTTTTCAATGAATCCTTCTGGTTGCATCATATAGATGCTTTCGTCAAGACTTCCATTAAGGAAAGCTGTCTTGACGTCCATTTGACAAATCTCTAGGTCTAGAGATGCTACAATGGATAAGAGTATCCTAATGGATTTAAGCATGGCCACATGAGAAAAGGTTTCCTCGTAATCGATACCTTCCTTCTGTGTAACTTTAGCTATTAATTTAGCTTTGAAGGTTTCCACCTTTCCATCCATTGCTCTTTTCCTCTTGTATACCCACTTGCACTCGATGGGTTTTATCCCTTTAGGCAAGTTTACAAGAGACCAAACTTTGTTATTGAATATAGATTCAATTTCATATTACATTGCCTTTTGCCAATGGCGACAATCAACATCCTCCATTGCTTCCTTATACGTGCAGGAATCATAGTCATTCGGGAGATTCTCTACTAATTCTCCTAGACCGATGTATCTCTCAGGATGATTACTAATCCTCCTACTACGACGAGTAATGATAGGTTGTTGATCTTGTGATGTTGTGGAACTTACAATTGGGTTGGGTTGTGAAACCTTTGTGGAATTGTATCTCTTGACATCTCATTCAAGACAATTCTACTTTTAGGCACAAAATCATTCATATAATCCTTTTCCAGAAATTTAGCATTTGTCAAAACAAATACTTTAAGATCTGACTATAGAAATAATATCCTTTAGTTTTTTTTGGATATCCCACAAATATGTTAGGATTATGCTCAATAGCAAGAGTGTAATGTTGTAATTAACAATCTTTTTCATATTAATAAAGTGATTTCTGGTTTAACAAATCGTATAGCATTTATAGTTTGTATTATAATTGTCAAAGTAAATAATCATAAGGTCTAAAGACTATGGGAAAAGAAGAATTGTTCGTACATCTGGATATGTATGTGGTAGACACAATTCTTTAGTTAGTCTTGAATATTGTTCACAACTTAAGTTAAAGGTTGGGCACCTTTATCTTGTTAAAGTTGTAGAATTCTTTTGCTAGCATTTGAGTGGGATCAAATGAGATATGATGAGTCTAAAATCATCGGAGTGTCTTCGAGCAAAAGGATCTAGTGCACTGGGTGCATTGAACTGGATCACAATGAAAAGCTTTATCTAGAACCGTCAATAGATAATAGTCTTTTCATTATCAGGACAATCGGAGGGTCTATCTTAATCCTGAGATAAATGATGGACTTATGGTTGCAAGTGATATCATTTGAGTTATCAATGAGTACGATTATATCGCATAGTCTATCCTCGATAGTTTGGTGATATTCATTTGTTAATCGATAGAGGACTTCATTTATAGATATGGACATCGTGGCTCCATTTAATTAAATGAGAGTATAATATCATCATATGGATGTTTTGAGGTAATTGGATATTAAATCTCAACGTTGAGTTTTCAATAGTGTCTATTGAAAACATGGCTTCTGGACAAGTCAAAATATCCAAGTTCAAAACGTGGTCATATGAGTAAATATGGTAACTTGGAGAGTTATAGGCGGTCTATGAACTCTTGGCGATTACTGATATTAATCACGAGGATACACTATCTCCAATATGATTGTCTAGGGTATGAATGAGGAGCATCTTCCTTTTCTATCTTTATTTAAGAGTTCAGTTTTAGCTCTTTAGTGGAATGAGTTAAAATTAATGGATCGGACCTAAGTGAATCATTTGTTGATTGTGATTAGGTTATGTCTATTGAAGCTTAAATTTAGATGGCCCGCCAAGATCCCCAATCCACACGGACTTGCATGGATCACTTGATATATTCTACCGGACCAATTTAAGGGTCCATCTAGAATTGCATTTAATATATTAAGAATATAATTTGCACATTATTTAAGTAATGGGCTGCTCAATTATATTAATATATTAATGAAAGACATGTGGGCTTGTTTCTTTTAGTAAGAATGGGTCTGGTTCACATGTGGGCTTTTTTATTTAAAGTCCAATGGATTAAATGAAATAGGAAAATAATATTAGGCCCATCTTATATATAAGTGGGGCGGCTAGGTTAAGGTTTTGACCTAAAAATATTATTTTGTTTCATTTGTTTTAATTAAATAAGAATTAATTGATTTATTGATTAATTGTTTAATTAAAGAAACAAATCTTTCCTAAAAGTAAAAGACTTGTTTGATAAGTAAATAAATAAATTAGTATTATTTATTTAATCAAATAAGGAGTCTTTTTTTTATTTAGTTAAATAAAAGAATAAAAATAAAAGAGTTGGATTAGGGTTTGAAGTCTATAAAGTTAAAAAGAATTAGGGTTGAATTTCAGTCACCCTATATAAGTGACATGATGAAATTCGGCCAACCCTAATTAGATACTACATAGAATTCGGCAACCCTAAAGGAAAAAGAAGAAAAATTCGGCCAACCTATATATATGTTCTTATAGGGTTCGGCCACATCAATTAATTGGTGCTTGAGTTTTTATTTTCTTTCTTCTTCTTCTTAATTCTAAGAGAGTTTTTATTCTAGAGAGACAAAAAGGAGTGAAAAATTATTCTTTGATAGTATACAATTGCTTAAACATCAATAAGCTTGTGTATACGATATCGATCTAGGTTCACGCGAGTTTCGATCATAAGATTGTGAACTCAAAAGTGACCGGAATAATTTTGACATTCTTTTGATTGTTTTGTGACTAACAAAGAAAAGAAAGTATTTGTTTGGTCCATTCACAGGTTTGCAATTCAAAGGAAAGGGAGACCACGCTCCTAGGTGATCCACGTTCGTGCTCGGACTGAAGGTCTTGCGGATTACCATCGACGTAAGTCAATCGGATCACGCGACAAGAGGTAATTTACTTTTGTTGATATATATGCATGTTTATTGATTAAAAGGGTTTAAGGTTCATAAAGGAAAAATTTTAAAAGTCACTAAATCGTCTTTAGTATCGCTTCCGCTGCGTGTAACACTTTTATTTGTTTATTTTTTCCTTACAAAATATGCATGTTTCTGAACGAGACTCCATCTTTTCTGTCTTTCCTTTTAACACATGCGCGAGACAACCAAATATCCTTAAGTGTTGCAAACTAGGTTTTCGCCCAGTCCACAACTCATGCGGTGTTTGAGGAATTGAGTTAGATGGTACATTGTTTAGAATGTACATTGCGGTTTGCAAAGCATATCCCTAAAAATATTTAGGAAGCGTTGAATAACTTAACATAGACCTAACCATGTCCAAAAGAGTTCAGTTTCTCCTTTCTAACACCCCATTTTATTAAGGTGTTCTTGGTGCAGAAAGCTTAGAAACAATCCCATTATCAATAAGATATTGTTGAAACTCACTAGATAGATATTCTCCACCATGATCAGACCTCAATATTTTTATATGTTTCTCATGCTGATTTTCTACTTCAGCTTTAAATGCTTTGAACATGTCAAAAGCATCCAACTTATGTCTCATGAGATACATATAGCCAAATGTCGAGTAGTCATCTGTGAAAGTGATGAAATACTCATATCCACCTCTAGCTTGAATGCTCATGGGACCATAACATTCAGTGGCTCTTGTGCCTTTAGTCATGAATGACCTTTTGGTCATCTTACCTTCCAAACCAGATTCACAAGTTCGTAGATCATCAACCTTTAAGTCACCTAAAAGTCCATCACTAACCAATCTTTTAATCCTATTAAGGTTAATATGACCCTGGCACAAATGCCATAGGTAGGTTTCATCTTTTGATAATTTTACTCTTTTATGTTTATATTCTGTTAATTTTGTGTCTAACGAGTGAGAGATATTTCTATGTAGAAAGTATATACCGTTCTCCAATGTACCTTTGCAAATAATTTTGTCATTCATACTAATAATAAAAACTTTATTAAAAGTAACCGAATATCCAAATTTATTTAAACAAGAAACTGAAATTAAATTCCTCTTGAATTGAGGTATATAATAAACTTCTATCAAATCTAAATGCCTACTAGAATCTAGATAAACTCTAATATCTCCCACTTCACTTGTTGACACTAACGTTCCATTGCCTAAGCGAAAGTTGATTCCATTATGTTAACCGAAATTTACTAGCGAGGTCAATTTACAGTTAACGACTTTAATGGACCACGATCAAGATTGACCACGGTCGGAGGGGTATCATGTAGTTCGATATCTATGATTTATAGTAAGCATAATTCAATATAGGAGATGATGGAATAGGTAGGACAATCGATTATATTATATCATGTAGGAGACGAATACAATGGATTAACTTGCGTAATGTAAATATAATTTCCAACAAATTTCTCCACCGATCATTATAGGCGAGGTCTGACGCAGACGGCGGTGGAGATCTCGTGCATGTCAATAAGTAGAAAAAAGCTATGTTTAGGATTTCGAAAAGAAAAAATCCTCTCATTGTCGTTGAGTATAATGTTGTATATATAGGTTCCACTACTTGCCATGCACTCATATAACTTTGGTTTAGGGTTTCAGCAATTATGGGACTTTCCTTGGCGATATGTGGAATCAAATCCCTAAAATCAAGTGATTCTCTCTTGGGCGGATTCTAGCAGAAACTGGTTTTAAATAGGACTCTTAAATGGCGGGAATGAGTCCTAACAAAAACGATGACGTTTTTACTATTCTTCTTTATAGCTTTAAACCTTGGTGACTCTATGTAGCTTTAAACCTTGGCGACATCCTTACCTGACATCTGGACTGTTCGGTGAGCTAGTTCTTTGTGTAATTTGGGTGTTTCGATATTAGTGCACTCTGTAGCCTTTTTTCCTGTTGTATCATGGTTTCCTCTGTCACCCTGGTTACCCCGTCTTTTAGAACATTAGTTAATGCTGTGGTGAGTTATCAGGGTGACGTGGTTGCGGGGTTCTTAATCTACAAAGAAGAGGGGTACCCGGTTTATGTGGAGGAGGGATACCCCACCCACACGGGAGCGGGATACTAGGATGGTGTTATGTGACTTGTAGGATTTTCATGCTTCTTCGGCTTCTTTTGGGTATACATCCCGATATGTCGGTCCGGATTTTCTTCTGGAGGTAGCCAGATGTTACTTGCTAAAAGTACTCCCTCTTAGGTTTCTGGGTGGAAAATTCTTCTTCCAATTTTATTGGTTAACACATTCTAATTCAGCTTGCAGCATCAACCAAAATTTTCTTTTCCATGTGTCATAATTATCACTAGTTAAAGTATTGTCTTTTAGGATGTTGATTAGGGATGGGATCTTGATTTCTGAATAAAACAAAAAAAAACAAAAAATATATATATATACATATATGTAAATAATCATGATAAAACACTTTCAAATATTTTTCTTGAATTAAATATTAAAATTCAACAGTGATCCAACATCCATAAATGTCATGTCTCATTTGGGAATTCGCACGATTTACTAGTTAGACTAGGTCCCACCTAATTGTTAACATAACAACCATCTTTTTCAATTTTAGCCTTACGATTTTATTGACAAGAACTCTTGGGAGGATATCAATAAAATCACATTGAGTGTATTACCAAGATATCGACCCTCAATTTTCTCTCACGAAAATCCCTTCTTTTGGGAGTAGATCTCGTTTGAATCAATTGTCTAGTCTATCCTTGTGAGGAAGTATCTTTCTAAATTCCATTCATGGACACCCCTTGAGAGGATTACCAATAAAACATAAAGCTCAACTAACCTTAGAGGCCATAGGTGTTGCAAGACACATTCTTTCACTCAATTATTTAAGGCGTGTGATTAAATTACATATAATGATTTACCATGTTATCTAGATGCCAATTAGATAACTAAATCATTCATTGCATGTTCATACCAAAAGAGATATATGAGTGGCATTCCTATTCTATATGACATGTTATCATACAACAACAAATATTGTAATATTTACGGATATATAAATAGCTACAATTTTGGTCCATACTAGAAAAGCAAGTAAATTACATTTGTTTGGAATACAAAAACTCATTTCTTGGCAAACAAGTCTTCATGCGGCCATTGATCGATCGCGTTCATGGGCGTGCGCACACTACAGCACCATAAATGGCTGCCGTGCGCAGCCCATACCACGACATGCACAGCTGCGTGCTAACGTGCACGCGCGCATGTCGATATGGTGCACACGGTTCCACGCTTGTTCCGGTTTCTCCCAATTCTTCAATTCTTCGAATCTTCGACACTTGAGAATATTTTACAGCAGTATTAAATATAAATAACTGCAGTTTTTTTTTTATTCACTGCAGTTTTTTAATACAATAAAAAAAATACTGCACTATTTTTAATACATTAAAAAACTGCACTATTTACAATACAATAAAAATAACCGAAAAACTCAGCAACTACCAAGAAGGAATTATGGTGATAATAAACCACCTTTCTTGTTACAATTCCGAAACAAAATTTACATTGAAATTCTACGACCAAA
Source organism: Acer negundo (assembly GCA_035582765.1). Classification (NCBI taxonomy): domain Eukaryota; kingdom Viridiplantae; phylum Streptophyta; class Magnoliopsida; order Sapindales; family Sapindaceae; genus Acer; species Acer negundo. Next base: position 4,812,353 of record CM069232.1, on the reverse strand, counting down.
ATCGAACAACCACAGCTAACTTTATAACAACATATATAAATCCATACATTCCACATGTAATTATATATGAGAATACCTAGAGTGTCATCTCTTTCTAAAACATGTATATATTCAATAAAAAGAAATAGATCCACGTATGTACATACATGAATTAATCAAGGGTACAACCAAGGCTCTGATACCAATTGTAGGGGGAAACGGTTTATATGCGCAATGGAATGAAAAAAAATAGTTTTAGTAAATAACAAAAAATTTTCCTTTTTAAAGATGAACCTTAACCCTTAATTAAATTAATATATAAACAAAAGTACCGTACCTTTATCACTTGATCCGATTGACGTTGCGTCGATGGTAATCCGCAAAATCTTCCAATCCAATCATGAACGTGGATCTCCTAGGAGCGTGGTTTCCCTTTTTTTTGAATTGAGTACATGAGGATGTATAACAAAAAACTTTTCTTTTTCGTTAGTCACAAAACTTCCAAGAGATAACAAAGAACGTTCCGGTCACTTTTGAATTATCAATCTTTTGATTGAAACTCGTGTGAACCTAATTCGAAATTGTGCACAAAGCCTTTCGATGTAAAAGAGTTCTCCTCACTTTCTCTTCTTGGCCCAAATTTCTCACACTAGTCTAAGAGATGAAATCTATTTTTCAAGCTATAGAAAAATAATTCTCTATCAAGCAACTAGGGTTGGCCAAATTCTCTTGCCTCATATATATATATATATATATAGTACATCAATTTAACTTGCCTATTAAATATATATATATATATATATCACGAATTCCACTTGCCTAAATATATATATATATAGTGCTGCACGAATTCAACTTGCCAATATATATATAATTTATTAGTGGCCGAATTCTCTATGCAATAAAATAAAATAAAATAAATTATAAATTATTCTTGGCATATATATATTTACTTAGTTGCCGAAATCTTCTACCATATAGGATTTTTGCCTTTTGACCTAAATCTTAACCCTAGGTAGATTTCTCTAGAATTCCAAACCCTAATCCAAATCTTTATTGTATTTGTGACTACATAAAAGACTTCCTAATTTGACAATTTGACTAGATAAATAAATTCCTTTTATTTATCTACTTATCAAATAAAAATTTTGATTCTTATTATATTACCAACAATAGTATACTACTAAGAAACATATTTCCTAGTCAGAAAAAGATTTTGATCATTAATTAAATAATTAATTAATAAATGAATTAACTTCCATTTAATTAAATAATAAAATGAAATAATATAATAAGCTAATTTATTAGCGTTGACGCCCAAGTACTCTATCATAGGCCATATATTATTTTTCCATTTTATTAAATCCATTGGACCTTAATAAAAAGCCCACATGTAAACTAGACTCATTCTTACTAAAAGAAACAAGCCCACATTCCTTTCATTAATATATTAATATAATTCAATAGCCTATTAAATAAATACTGTGCAAATTATATTATTAATATATTAAGTACAATTCCTGATGAACCCATAAATTGGTCCTGTAGAATATATCAAGTGATCCATACAAGTCCGTGTGGATTGGGGATCTTATCAGGCTATCTAAATTTATGCTTCAATAGACATAACCTAATCATAATCAACAAATGATTCACTTAGGTCCAATCTATTTATTTTAGCTCATTCCACTAAAAAACTAAAACTCTACTCTTAAAGAAAGACTGAACAAGTAAATGTTTCTCATTTAAACCCTAGACAATCTTATTGGAGAAAGTGTATCCTTGTGAATAATATCAGTAATCGCCAAGAGCTCATAGACCACTTATAGCTCTCCTAGTTACCATATTTACTCATATGACCACATTTTGAACTTGGATATTTTGACTTGTCCAGAAACCATGTTTCAATAGTCACTATCGAAAACTTAACGTTAAGATTTAATATCCAATACCTCAAAACATCCATGTAATAATATAATTCTCTCATTTAATAAATGGAGCCACGATGTCCATATCTATAAATGAAGTCATTTATCGATTAACAAATGAATACCACCAAACTATAGAGGATAGACAATACGACATAATCGTACTCATTGATAGCTCAAATGATAACAATTGTAACCATGAGTCCATCATTTATATCAGGATTTAGATAGACTCTCTGATTGTCCTCTTAATGAAAAACTTTTCTCTACTAATGGTTTTAGATAAAATTTCATTGTGATCCTGTTCAATGCACCTAGTGCACTAGATTCTTTTACTCAAAGACACTTTGATGATTTTAGATTCATCATATCTCATTTGATCACACTCAAATACTAGCAAAAGAATCTACAACTTTAACAAGGTAAAGGTGTCCAACCTTTATCTTAAGTTGTGAACAATATTCAAGACTAACTAAAGAATTGTGTCAACCTCATACATATCTAGATGTATAAACAATTATTTATATCTCATAGTCTTTTGACCTTATGATTATTTACTTTGACAATTATAATTATAAACTATAAATGCTATAAGATTTGTTAAATCATAAATCACTTTATTAATATGAAAAGATTATCAATTACATTATTACACTCTTGCTATTGAGCATAATCCTAACATTTGTTTGGGCCAAAGGACTGAAAAATAAATCATCAAAGTCAGTTAAAAGATAAGGATTAGGCATACCTGATTCCGGGGCAGTAGGAACTGCTGGTGTATCATTTGTGGCAGGTGCATCAGGTACTAGAGGTGGCTTCTATTGCCTGCACTTCTGTCAACGCTACTGAATCTGCTCAGTACTCTACTCACTGGACTCCTCAGCAGACTACTCTGGCTGGTAGCCTGCCAAATGCGCGACTACTCCTTTAGCCCTTCGATCCTTTAACTTTCTTCGCTAAACGGTGAACTGTCTTAGCCAAAGTGGCATTGAACTTCATCATGTCCTCACGGGTCTGGATCATGCTTCGTGCCCGAGATGGCACCTAATCCTCCTCTGCCTCAGATTCCGACTGATCAGACTGGTTCTCATGTTCCTCAGACTTAGCACGAGCCTCAATTTCCAATCTCTACTATTATATCATAGTGGTAGAACTACGTTGAGCCAATCTTTGTTATTTCAACTCTTTCACTGTGAGAAGTCTCTCAATGCCTTCCTTGCCCTCTGTAGCCTCATTGTAGACTCTCCTGCCTATAGTCCTTACTTGAGTCAATATCCCATCAAATGGCATGTTAACTCTGATACTTCCCTTAAGCGCAAAGTGAGTGATCAAACATAGGAAGACAACGCTTAGGGAGGACTTCCTTCCGGACTCCGCTATACTCCTCACTATCGTCCTCCCAACATCAAACTCCAAATGGTTCCTAATTTGGTACAATATGATAGCAACTTCCTTGTTGATCTCTATTCGGTGCTTACTTGGTATGAGAAAGCAGATGAAGTAAATGATCCAAAAGTGCTCCTCAAACCTTAACTCTCTCTAAAGAACCTTACGGTCCTTGATGGTGCAGGGGATGTCTTCAATCCCTGTTAGAGCAATTCCAAACCTCTGATCATAGTTCTAGAAGAGTTCCAATGGCTCATACCCATCCTCCCATTAAAGGTAACTTTTCGCCATTAGGTACCGGTTGATTTGCTTAACTGTCATAGAGATTGGCTTCTTTCGGACAACTACAGGAAGTCCCAACTCAAACTCATTGGGGTCTATAGCCACATAGACCTCCTAGACTATCTTACGGTTTGCCCTCTTCAAAAATGAGATGTATGCCTCCCACCTCCTTCTGTGAATCATATAAAAAATGACCGTGTGGCCCAGCTCATCGAAACTGATGTCCCATTCATTAATAAAGGAGCTCTTGGATGTTCCCTGAAGTCTCATCCTAAAAATTTCCTGCTGGCTTGGTTCTGGACGCGTGGAACCCTTTCCCTTACGTTGTCGGGCCGTATCACTATCCTCCATAACCTTTCTTTTTGGTGCCATATGTGGTTAGAGAAACAAAACGCACAAAAACACTCCACAAAAGTTAGTACTTGGGTTAGTTAACCCAACAATTCAAAAACACGATCGCTAAATATATACATTCTAAAAATACAATAGTGTATGGTGTGCTTATGTCCAATCAATGTGCATCAACATATTTTAGACAACAAAATGTGTAATTTCACTTTAACTTAAATAACGCGTTTAAGTTTAGACATTACAAGTAAACATGTCAATTATAGGTTATGCAAAAATATATGCACCAAACTTTGACACATATACTACATTTCAATCAATTCCTTTCAAAAATTGGGCATACCAACATTGCATACCCAAACAACACCTCATTCAATTTACATTTGTGCACCACAAGTTGCTTCAATAACTCCCCCTATCAATCAATTCAATCACATTTATGCACATCAATTTGCACACCAAATTGCACAACACCTCATCTATTCAATTCAAGTGTGTGCACACAATCCTTGTATCACCAATGTATCTCAATTTGTGCACCCCCAGTTATATATTAACTTGTGTGCAATTTGTGCAAGATGTATGTTCTATTTGAAATGCACACAAGTTTTCAATTTGAAATGCACAACAATTAGACATATATCACATATAAACAATTCATCTCAACATATCAAAATTCTTCACACACAATCCCATAAACAACATCTATGCGATTTACGCAAAGTATTTGTTCCATTTGTACAACTACACGATGAATTTGAAATGTACAACACTTTGCATAATCAATCGCATATACACGCATCATTTCACCAAGAAATATTCGAATTTGCACACCAAATTGACCCAACCCTACCATTCCATCATCACATGCATGCATACAACATATTTTGTCCATGAAAATCATCACACGATTGCAATAGAACAATGGCAAGGGCTTAACATACAATTTTCAGCCAAAAACAAACCCTATCACTAGAATTTTGTAAAAATCGAATTATTCTTTGGGGATTTTGGTCGAAATCACTCATACATGGCATATCTAACTCATACAAACAACATTCAAATCATTTCAATTTGCTTTGATAAAAAAAATTTTGAAATTGTTTTTTCAAAAACCCTAACTTGAACAATTGAATGTTCTAGATGAATTTGGTAAGATTTTTGTGATTAAAATTGAGTAAATTAGGAACACATACCTTGTAAATAAAGATTCGAATGAATTTGAGCAAAATTGAAAAAGGATTGTTGTGATTGGGTGTGGGAAGTTAAGAGAAGTTTGAAAAAGGGTAAAGTTGCTCGTGAAAAAGACATGTCCTATTTATAGTGTGTGAAGTCTCGCGGGTTCTTTTCCGAGGAACAAAGCCACGGGGATCTAATTTTCCACCAATACATAGTGTTTTACCATTGAGGGGTTGTTGTGGGTTCATATCCAGCGGTTTTATTTCCACGAAACGAAACTGCGGGGTTGCTTCCCATTTCAGCGACTTCAATCCTTCTTGTCCGCAAGAATATTTCGGCGGATGTAAACCTTGCGAGAACCCTCTTCAAAATTTCTACGGGTTCAGGCCTTTTAATTCGAGGGAAAAATCCTGCTAGTGATGAACTAGCTGAATTCCTTGAAATTCTCTATGACTTCCGTTCATTATGGTTAATAGAAGAATTCCAGCGAAGCTTAATCCGTTGAAATTTTACACGATTTTTGTGACTTCTGGTCATTCTGGCTAGTAGGAAAATTCCCGCTGCATGAAATCGCAAGGCTTCCTTAGATTCCTCTATCCATCTCCACGATTTTCACATGACCTAGTCAGGTGGACAATTCCCACGGCCAAAACCGCAGAAGTGGATTTCATATCCTTTTTCAAGCCTAGTTGGGTTCCCTGCCTTTAATTTCGTAGTACTTGCATAACATAACACAAACACATATAAACATACCACATACACATCCCACATTGATCAATTTATTCTAAAAGCTTAATGCATTGTAAGGGTCCAAACCCCCAAACCTATCTTTTGTCCACCCAATTACCATAAAATGAATTATGAAGCTCTTTGGGAAAAAAAGAGATAGAATAAGGTGTTTAAAACTCCTACACTACACCTTAAAACAAAACCAAACTATTTACAATACCAAATATGTACAATGCAATGCATGCAACTAAAGTTTGAGTCCATGCACACATGCTTGCTAAGTGTGTCTTTGATATTCAATACATGCACACTTAGACAAACATCACAACACTCACCTTATCCTTCTCCAAGCCCTACCTAGAATTGGTGGCTCGTCTACCACATACCCCTTGTCTCTCTTTTTGACCCAAAGGGGTCCTTTTCCACTAATCCCATCTAACTTGGGTTTTTCAACCCAAATGAAATTGACAATAATTTTGGGAATTGGGGTGTGAATTTTTTTTAACTTGCCTTTTTTTATTTGGGCAATTAGGCCTAATATGGCCTATCCTATGGCAGTAATGAAAAGTGGGAATGAAGGTAGAAGATGTACCTCAAATTGTAGTCTTTTAAGGTTGAATGTTGTTCTTTCTACTTGGCCTTGGCCTTCGTTTCTGAGCAAAAGGTTTGGTCTCCTCTTCAGATATTTGCATTGTCTTTCTTGTAGGTGACTGCACCACATCTTTGGACTTGACCTGAGTGCTTATCTTTGGCATATCAAATTCAACTTGATTCTCCCTATCCTTTCCTCTTAAGATCTCTAAAGTCTTGTCCCTTGACTTGATCTCTTCCTCCATGATCTTCATCCTATCTTCAAAATCTCTCATCAAGGACTCATTTCTTTCCTAAAACTCATCTTTCACTAGGGAGAAATCATCATCAATTTTGTCATGGAGGGAATAATTTTCCTCTAGAGTCTTGGTTGACCACTTAAAATTCTTCTCCACCAACTCACGATTTTCCTCCTTGAGTTGAAGTATGGTGTCTTTGTAGCTCAATGAGTCAAGCTTTAAGAGCGGGGTTTGGTTAGTCACCTCGCAGTGAGCGAGTGCTATGTACTCTAAAGTGGGGTTTATCCTTATTTTCAACACTTCCAATATTGAAACAATCATCACACTTGATTGGGTTCTTCATGCTCTTAAACACTTCGAATTCCGCTGTTTGACCTAAGACCGTCATGGAGAGTCGTCCCCTGTAGACATCTATGATTGCCTTGGCGGTGACATAAAAGGTCGCCCTAGCAGTATCGGTATCTCCCTAACCTTGGATAATTCACTCTCCATCTCTAAAATCACAAAGTCAGCTGGGATGATCTATTCTTCCACCCTTAATGAAACATCCTCGACCACTCCCGTTGGATGTCTTATTGAGCGGTCAGCTAATATCAACTCCATGGTAGTCAGATTTAATCCCTCTAATCCTAACTCTTTAAACAATACATAAGACATTAGATTGATTGAATCTCTTAGATCAAGCATAGTCTTTTTCTTCTGAGTTTCACCCATAGATATGGCAATTATGAAACTTCCTAGATCCTTCATCTTATGTGGCAATACCGTTTCCATGGCTACACTTGTTTCCTTGGAGAACACTATCTTCTCCAAAAATTCCTTCTTCCTAGACTTCGAATTAAGTTCCTTGAAGAACTTGGCATAAGCAGGCATCTTTTCAATGACTTCAAGGAGGGGAAGGCTTATATTCACCTTCGATAAAATGTCGTATATCTCCTTGAAGGCTTGATCCGTCTTCAATTTCTAAAGCCTTCCTGGAAATAGGATTGGAGGCACATAGGGATTTTGAGACTTGTGTATCCTAGAGGTGTCCTTATGACCTACCTCCGGTCCTTTACTTGTCCCTACCCCTACATGGGTATTATTATCACTTGGCGCTTCTCTAATTGCTAAAACACTATTATCAAAAATATTAGGTGGAGTTGGGTTAGAAAGTACCTTACCACTCCTAAGTACCGTGGCAACCTTGGCTTGCTCATATCGACTTGGAAGCTTCCCTAGCTCCTTCCTCTGGCTTACCTCAGCATACTGACCTATTTGCCTTTCCAGATTCTTGACTACCCCTTCCATAGAGGTCATTCTCTTATGGTTATAATCATTGGCATGGTACTAGATAGTGGCCCTGTACTCATTGTCTCTATGGCCCTGTTGGCACCAAGGTATGGTTTTATTCACCCTTCAAGGTTGGGTACTATGTTGTGGTGTTGGTCGGTATTCTTGCAGTTCTTGAGGTAGGTGATAATTGTTGTTGTCGAGGTGAGGCAATAGTGGATTCAAACAATGATTATTCCTATAAAATAGGTTCGGATGTCTCTTCCATCCAGGATTATATGTGTTAGAGAAAGGATCATCCTGCTTTCTTGACTGTTGTAAGTGATCTTGCCGGTAATGCAATTAACCACTTCTTAGCATCATTTCTCGTACAATATGAAAAACATCTCTCCTCTGTCAAATTCCTAAGTGGGAATGTGGTCACAATATTATAGTACTCTTTCATAAATTGAAGGCAATCTTCACCTAGGTTACCACCAAAATCTAGGAGTGTGTTATAAGGCAAGTTTTTCAGCTCATAGTTCCTCCAGGCATCATCTAACAATACAGCTGAAGGATGTGATCCAACGGTAGGCAATAAGAATTTCTTCATCATCCGTTGATCATGTACATGTCCTGACCCACTTGATGTACTGCTAGAAGAGGCTGAATCACTCTCAAGGTCAGATAGTCCACTGGGTTCATTCATTCTTATCGGTAACCTAGCTATGCGATCAATGTCTTCTACAAAAGATTAGTGACATGTAACCTGAAAACACGCTTACAAGAAACTACCAAAGGGTTAAGTGCTCAAAACAGAATTTTAAATAAAATAAAACATAATTATATTAAATAATGTTCTATGAAAACGAAAACACTGTCCCAGGCAGCGGCACCATAAATCTTGACGCACTCGAACCGGTTCTACAAAAGCTAAGCTACTCTACGTCGATTATCCTAAAGGGACGTGTGAGTGTTTCACCCTTCGCAAGTGCACGGGTCGCTCAACTCGTATAGGGTGCACGAGTACAGGTTATCATTCCAACAAAAGAACAGATTTACGTTAACAAAACTAGAAAGTAATAACTCTTGTAACTAAAGCTAATGCAATGCCAATTAATTAACTAAGATGATCAAAACATTAACTAAGATAGATGAGAATTGATTAAGATTAACAACTACAACTACAACTACTAGGTTCAAATTCTAGATTAAAATATTGCTAGAGGGAATATTCATTCAAGTAGATAACCTATTAGCTAATCAATCTTTCATTAAGCACATTCACATTGACCCTAACATGCATGTATTCATGTTAAACTGTAAGGAACTAAATCTTTCACTTTAATCACAACCTAAGGTTAGAGGAGTGAATTAAAGGAGGTTTACTCAAAGGTGTTAGTAGAGATTATCAAGGTTAATAAATCTCTACAATATATATGGCATAAATGCATAACCATTAATGGTCTTTAATGCATATTGAATCTTCAAGCATGTGTATGTGTAAGAAGGGGTGAATGGTTGCAACAACTATCACTCATAAATGAGTTATAAACACATAAAGCTTGAGAAGGTGAAATAAATAAGATTGACTATATAGCAAGGTTATGTACAAGAAATACATCCAACCCCTAACTAAGAGAAGTTAGTTACACATAGAATCAAAATAACAAGGAATTACAAATGAAGAAAACATCACCGGTTTGTATCACTTGTGATGAAGATGTTATCCTTTTTACAATCCAAGCAACAACTTCTTCTATGCAAACTTGAAATTACCTAAACTAAGGTACCAAATGGGTGTTTGGTTGCCTAGAAAGTCCCAAGAAAACTAACTTAGTCCTTTCTTTTCTAAAATAGCTATCTAACTTCCTTTAAGACTAATGTAATAATATCTAGCTCTTTCTAAGTGTAGTAAGTTAAATATATTAATAGAGAAGTAAGTTGATAGGATGAGAAAAAAAGGAGGCCTTTCAAAAGCAAGAGAAGGCTCATTGGTCCTTTTCCCAAGACTAATTATGCAAGTGGATAGCCAAAAGAAATGATTTGATTGGTTGTAGACCAGATTAGATCCAATTGCAGCTTGTTAGAGGCTTTCGTGGGTATGGTTTGTGGCTTTTTTCCAGCGGCATGATCCCGTGGATGATATTTCCCTTTATGAGCAGACTTCTTCCGTTGCTTTGTTCTCTCCCGTTGGATTCTTCCCCGTGTTTGTGCGGCGGCTTTGTTTCCGCTGGTCAACAAACATGAACTCGCTGGGTTGAAAGTTGATGATCCCGCGGCTTCATTTTACGGGTTTATTCCCGTGAAGCAAGGAAGATGAACTCGCTAGTTCATCTGATGTCTTCTACGGCTTTGTTCAGTTGGAATGTTCCCATAGGATTTGCTTTTAAACCCGTGGTGGTTGTCAATCCTTCTCATTCTCTGCCTTCTTTGCCTTCTTTGTCTTCTTTTCAGCATTTTGGACCCAAATGCCTTTGAAACGCCTAAGTAACCTGAAAACACTTATTTACAACGTTAAACATCTAAAATGCTTGGAAAACAGTTACAAAAACCAAGTAAAGGGAGTGCTAAATGTGAACATTTAGAACGCAATCAACCTTGTTCTTCAACTTGTTCTTGGTCTTGGAACATCTCTTATTAGGAGTTTTCTTGTCAACAATGACAATTTCCTCGCTTTTAGAAAGTAATGCTTCTATGAGCTTCTCTTTAACTACCAAGTCGCTTGAGACTCTTAAAGACAAACAAGAGATGATCCTATCCCTCTCAAGAACAATCCCTTCAACGTTTCTAAGCTTATTGGCAGGAGTATTCTTTTCACCCAAGCGCCTTCGAGTTGTTGACACAAACTCATTCACTTGTAGCTTTATTAAATCATTCTTCTCATCAACCTCACTTATGGCTATCTTCAAGTTCTCTTTAAGACATTTCACCTTAGCCAAAAGATCTATGTAGGTTAGATTCTCACTTAAGCACTCTTGATGATTCGGATCAACCTCCTTGTCCAACGAATCTTGACATACATCCTCTAGAGCATAGTGAGAGGCCGTGAAGGCAACAAAGTTGCTCACCAACTCTTCTCCACTAGATTCCCTCATCACTTTAGTCCATTCATTGGTGACTTGGAGAGCATCACACACCTCTTTTTCCGTCTTTAGGTTTTGGATGTAGGAGAATTGCCTACTATCCACACCTCTGAAAATAGCATTCACCGCCCGATGATGCCACTTTGCTAACTTAAACTCATTAGTAGACCACTCACTCTTAGGTTTTGAAACGATGGTTTCATTCTCAATTCTCTTATTGGGAGAGAGGTAACCTTTTTCCATGATCATCCAAGCTCTCGCATCAATAGAGCAAATGTAAGCCTTTATCCTCAATTTCCAAAACCCATAGTTGTGACACTTGAGAAGAGGATGCCTAGAGTTGGATGTACGGTCATTGTAGGGAAAAAATACAGGCGGCGGAAGCGAAAAATTGATTTGGTATATTTCAAAAAATTTCCTTTAAAAAGAAGAACATTAACCCTTGATTAATTAATACATAATAAAATGGTATCGTATCATTTCACATGTGACGATTGACGTTGCGTCAATAGTAATCCGCAAGAGATTCCAATCTAATCACGAACATGAATCACCTAGGATTGTGGGCTCCCTTTCTTTGAATTGTGTACCTGAGGATGGATAACAAAAAAAAAAAAAAAAGACTTTTTCTTTTGTTAGTCACAATAAACTTCCTACAGAAAAACGAATAATGTTTGGTCACTAGTGAATTCTAAATCTATTGATTGAAACTCGTGTAAACCTTATTTGAAGTTGTGCACAAAACCTTTTGATGTAGAAGCTAGTAGTGCACTATTGAAAATATAACGTTTCTTCACACTCTTTTCTCTTGGCCGAATTTCACATTATGTCTTAAAGTTGGATTTACTTTTTTAAGCAAAAGAAATAACAATCTCTAAGAGAATTTGGGTTAGCTGAAATCTATATCAAGGAATATATAGGGTAGCCGAAATTCCTTCTCTAAATTTCTAGGGTTGGCCGAATTCTATGATAGGTTATATATAGGTGGTGGCCGAAATCCCCACTCAAAGAAGATTCCTATCAAGTGGCTGAAATCCTCACTCAAGGTTGATTTATGCCTTGGCCGAAATCTTCACCCTAGATGGACTTGTCTTGGCCAAAATCCTCACTCAAAGAGGAATTGTGTTTTACCTAAAGACTCCTATCATTCTTTAGAATTCAAACCCTAATCCAACTCTTTAGTGTATTATTAATTGTGACTATATCAAATACATCCTAATTTGACTAGATAAATTAATTCTTTATATTTATCTACTTACCAAATAAAGTCTTTAATTCCTATAATACTACCAACAATAGTATAACACTAAAAAACCTATTTCCTAGTTAGAAAAATATTTTGATTTTTAAATAAATAAATAAATAATTAATTAATTAACTTCCATTTAATTAAATAATAAAATAAAACAATATTTTAGGCCATTACATTTAACCTTTCTGCCCATATCCATAAGCATGTGCTATATATTATTTTTCCATTTTATTGAATCCATTGGACCTTAATAAAAAAGCCCCACATGCGAACTAGACTCATTCTTACTAAAAAAAACAAGTCCACATGCCTTAAATTAATACATTAATATAATTTAACAGCCCATTAAATAAATAATGTACAAATTATATTCTTAATGTATTAATTAAAATCCTAGATGGACCGATAAATTAGTCTGGTAGAATATATCAAGTGATCCATGCAAGTCTGTGTGAATTGGGGATCTTGGCGGGCTATCTATATTTAAGCTATAATAGACATAACCTAATCATAATCAACAAATGATTCACTTATGTTTAATCTATTAATTTTAGTTCATTCCACTAAATAACTAAAATTGAACTCTTAAATAAAGATAGAATAAGTAAATGTTTCTCATTCATACCCTAGACAATCTTATTAGAGATAGTGTATCCTCGTGAATAATATCAGTAATCGCTAAGAGCTCATAGACTGCCTATAACTCTTCTAGTTACCATATTTACTCATACGACCACATTTTGAACTTGGATATTCTGACTTGTCCAAAAGCCATGTTTCAATAGACGTTATCGAAAACTCACCGTTAAGATTTAATATCCAATACCTTAAAATATCCATATGAAAATATTATACTCTCATTTAATAAATGGAGCCATGATGTCCATATCTATAAATGAAGTCCTCTATCTATTAGCAAATAAATACCACCAAACTATCGAGGATAGACTATGCTATATAATCGTACTCGTTGATAGCTCAAATTATAACACTTGTAACCATAAGTCCATCATTTATCTCAAGATTAAGATAGACTCTCTAATTGTCCTCATAATGAAAACTTTTATCCACTAACGGTTCTAGAAAAAGTATTCCATTGTGATCTTATTCAATGCACCTAGTGCACTAGTTCTTTTACTCAAAGACACTTTGATGATTTTAGACTCATCATAGCACATTTGATCACCCTCAGATGCTAGCACTAGAATCTACAACTTTAATAAGATAAAGTTGCACAACCTTTATCTTAAGTTGTGAACATTATTCAAGACTAACTAAATAATTGAGTCTACCTCATACATATACAAATGTATGAACAATTATTCATTTCTCATAGTCTTTTGACCTTATGATTATTTACTTTTGACAACTATAATAATTAAACTATAAATGCTATAAGACTTGTAAAACCAGAAATAATTTATTAATATGAAAAGATTGTCAAAAACATTATTACACTCTTGTTATTGAGCATAATCCTAACAAAACATCATCTTATACAACTATACTTCAAAATCCTAAGCAATTCACACGAGAATATAAACCGAATTTCGTCAAGTGCCGTTTGACGACCTGCTCTTATAGCAATTGAAATATACAATCATAGTTAAATTGCCTAAAGCATACCTAAAACGGGGTGAATAGGTTCTTATGCCTTTTTCAATCCTTTGAAACAAAACAAGTTTGTCCCTCAAGATAGCTTACATTACAACACATAAACCATACATACATGTATAGACAAGATAAGCATGTGATAATTAAAGCATTGTCCATATATCAACATGTAACAATAGGAAAAATAACATTAAAACTCAACAACAAAGAATACTTGTATTTCCAATAATGTTCAATGTGTTACAAGTATCAATCAATACTATACAAAAGAATCAATGAATAAAAGAAATATTTATATATATATATAACTATGATCAAAATGAATTGCTTATTAATCACACTTAACAAAATCTTGTCTCAAGATATATCATAAGTGAATGTTATGCAATAAGATAGAAACATACACATATACAAATATAAAAGAGAGAGAGATGGAAATAATTGACACAAGGGATTTTTTTAACATGGTTAAACCTCAAAGGAGGAAACATCCACGGGTTGAACTACAACCATTGGGTACTATATATATTGGATGATAGATTAGAAATTTCGTAAAAGTGACCAATCCTATGATCTACTTCCTATTGGAGTCTATGTCTACTCAATCCCTATTGGTAGATACGAAATCCCTCAATGATGTGGAGCCACCATATATTGGAGTCCATCTCTAACCAACATTGTTGGAAGATTAGAAATTCCTCAAATGCCAATGGATATCCCATACAACACTCTCTATTAGACTCTATGTCTAACCAAACGCTCGGGCCTACCAATATTATAGCCAACTCCCTATCCAAGGAACTCATGCCTCTCCTCCCATACATAGCTATCCAGACCTTCACGATCATAGTCATGACTTCTTACTTGGTTATCTGAACTTCTTACTTGGTTATCCGGACTTCCTGTCCTAACCAAGGCTTCCTTGCTTGACTATCCAGACCTCTTGTCATAATCAAGACTTCTTGCCTTTTACAAGGACTTTTTAGTGTGATCTATGAAAACGTATGATGAAAACAAGCAAATTCAACATATATTCCATGGAAACTAGACTTAGTCATGTGAGAACACAAGTCAAAATAGTCTACTCATACAAATTGAATTAAAACCTAGAGCATGTGAAAACACCTAACACATGTGGCTCCTAGTTTCATTCACAAATCTAATACTTCAATAAATCATATTCATGAAGCACATATTTAAGATATTAAAACATACACCAAAATGCTAGAAACACAAAATGTATTCAATGAATATTCTAGCCAAACTTTTAAACCAAGGATATAATTAATAATCAATTAAATCCTAATAGGATCCAAGCACATGCCAAGGTTATTAATCATAAAATTAGTTAATCAAGTCTCAAATAACCCTAGATATCAAGCTAAGCATAATACAACTCTCAAATATGTGAAATACAAGAATCATAGAAAACTAGTTCACATTTGTCTCTAATTAGACTTGATTAGCATTGATTTGAAGCTATCCTTCTCAATAGAATTCTTCATACATACAAATACATATAGAAGAAGAAAACCCAAGGTAATTGAAAATCATAAAAGATGAAATCACAAAGTTTAGTTCAATAGCTAGGAATCCCGAGCTTGTTTCATTTTGAGTCTAGAGCCACAACAAAACTTGATAAAGCAGCTGCAAACTCTTTTGGAGAAGGTAAGAGACTTGATTACAAAGATTCTCCAACTTGAATTACTCAATTCGGAGTCAGAATGAAAAAGTTATGGTATTTGGAAGATGAGAAAGTTGGAGATAAAATTTCAACTCAATATTTCAAATTTTCTTCTGAGAAACGAACAAGTGAGAGAAAGGGAACATTTAAAGAGAATGGGAGGGAAAATGAAAGAGGGATAGGGCCCACTTGGAAGGTGGCTCTTTGCCTTTCCAGTGGAGGCATGTGGCCACCACAGGGAGGCCGAGTGCCTCCCTTCCTGTGGTGGCCACAGGCCTCCACGGGAAGGCCTCCCTCTTGGCCTTCTCTCATTTCATTATTCTCCTCGCGTTCTTCGACCGTCCTTTGGCCTTTGAACTCAAAATTCAAATCTGTTTCCTGATTATGAACTGAAACTCACTAAAACTTGAGGACGGCTATGAAACTTTGACAATTAAATGCGAACTCGACTAGGTATACTAAGACGAAGACATTGTTAGATAACGTAAAGTTTTGTAACTTCCTAGTTTAAACTCGAAATATAATGAGTGAGTATCCAAAATGACCAAAACTCAACAAGGAATCATTTAAGAACATATTCAAGTCCAAATCACTTACACACAAACAAATAAATACAAGATTACACAAGTATGCAATTTTCTAGACATAGTCCTAATACATACATTTATTCAGTGTATGACAATATGAGATCAATCCATGAGCACACTAAAATATGTGAATGTGTTATACTAATTTGGCGCTATGATGCAGGGACACTTATGAATGAATGACTATATATATTACACATTTGCTGTTGAGCATAATCCTAACAACAAGCATGAAAAGTAAATGGGGATGGTTGCAAGTAAGCTAACAACTAAACTAAAATTACACCAAGAGGGCATAAATTAAATACAACTAAGTTAACACTAAATTAAACTACAACTAAGGGTTGTCAATCCCTTAGGCAATTAACTAAACTAATCACTAAACTACAAACAACAATTATCTAAATTATACTAACTTAACTAATTACCAACTAATGCAATGGTCATGCTAGAGTGGTAATGAGAGTGAGTTGGCATAGGAATAGAGATATTAGGAATTAGTATACCAAGTGCAATCACCCAATTAATAAGTTGATTTCAATTAAGCACATAAGTTGGTCTTTAAACCTTGAATAATGACTCATACATCAATAGTCATTCATGTATGATCTAAATTGTATTACATACCAATCAATTGGTTAATTAAATCAATACATACATAAATTGAAGCTCAAACATAGATAATCAACAAATATCGTAGATAATATCACAAGTGCACCAAATCCCAACATAACATGTTCCACATACAACAACAAGTTTAAGAAAGTAAAAGAGATAAAGAAGATAACACAAACACTTGGTGAATTCTTCAAGCTAGCTAAACTTCTCCTTGTTTTTCCCAAGCTTGGAAACAATGGTGTTCTTTGGTGAGAATCTAGGTTATTCTAAGTTATTCTAGGTATTTCTAAGCTATTTTAGATTTATTGTGGATATTAAGGATTGTGTTTTAGGTGACAAAAGAGGTATATTTATATTAGAATAGGTTAGGGCAAGTTTTGGGCATGAATGGGATGTGAATGACCAAAATACCTTTTGAAAATATCATGATTTTAGCTTGGGCGGGGGTCTGGCTAGTTCAACCCACTAGACATGTCTTGCAGCATGAACTAGCTAGATTTCTAGCTAGTTCGTGCCTTGCTAGCTAGCTAGAATATTCTAGCCACACGAACTAGCTAAATTTCTAGCTAGTTCGTCCAGCTAGAATATTCTAGCCAGCCAGAAAGGCACAAACTAGCTAGTGGCCTCGCGACTTCATTCCAGAGAGCTCTTTCCAACTGACCAGAAGGGTTATTCTTGCATGGAATACTTGTCTTTTGGTGCGACTTCTCATCCCCTTCTTCGCGGCTGGATTCCAACGGTAATAACCCGTAAGTTCTTCTAAAATTCTACCGCAGCTTCATGGTCTTCTTTTCCATGGGTTTATTCTCGTGGTGGTAATCTCGCGTGGGTTGTCCAGTGTGGATTTCATGGCTTCATTATCTCTGGTCCACGGGTTCATTCCCGCGGGTTTTTCTTCCAAGGGTTTTTCTCCTATTTTGACCTCTTTTCTCCTACTTTCATGCAAACACCTTCCTAAATGGGTATATTATCTAAGCTTAACCAAAACACAAGTTATATGCACAAAAATACTCAGAAACGAGTACAAAGAGTAGGAAAAGGGAGTGCTAAATGTGAATATTTAGAGTGCGATGAATCCCTGAAACCTAACTTTTGCTCGTCCTTAAGCAAAACTAAAAATGAAAAACAAATAAACAACACAGTAAAGCATAAATAAGCGTAAACTAAGTTAGTCCACTGTCATGGGACAAACGATGGCACTTAGCATGTGCCACAAGCCTTTTAAACCCTTAGGTGTCCCTAGTAGGAGGAGTGTAGTCTCCTGAGGGTTTACTGCTACAATAACCACAAATGTAAAGCTAAAGATTAAAACTACGATTTAAAACAATTTGCGAAAGCAATAAAAAATGAGATATCAAAAGTGTTGTGCATATGAGGAGTAACATATGTGAAAACCGCTGAATGGAGGACAACCTAAAGTCATTCAACTTGAATGAAACACACAATGCAAATCCCACGCTCTTAATGGCATAGCATCAAACATAACTACTTAAATGCTTCGGATGTAATTCACCTCGACTCTAATCCTCACTGGATTTCACTCTATTTTTCTCTCAGAATCCTAAGCACACTCTCTGTCAAACACATGCGACTTGGAAGTTATGTAAATGGCAATCAAATATGTAACGCAAGTGAGTATTCGAAATAACACATATTTTAAGTGAATTGATCTCATGAAGGAATTGAATGCCATGAAGATTGTAAAGCATAATAAAATTTGCATTCCCGAAATAGACTTCCTAAAAGATCAATCAGACTCTCCTTAATCCATGATTTGGCCACGGGTGATATGTGGTGTATGGAATGGTAGAGATAGGATATGGAAAGTATTGTTAGGATTAAGCTCAATAGCATGAGTGTAATAATGTATTTGACAATCTTTTCATATTAATAAAGTGATTTCTGGTTTAACAAATCTTATAGCATTTATAGTTTAAATATTATAATTGTCAAAAGTAAATAATGATAAAGTCAAAAGACTATGAGATATAAAGAAATTGTTAATACATCCGGATATGTATGAGGTAGACACAATTCTTTAGTTAGTCTTGAATAATGTTCACAACTTAAGATAAAGGTTGGGCACCTTTACCTTGTTCAAGTTGTAGACATTTGAGTGGGATCAAATGAGATATGATGAGTCTAAAATCATCAAAGTGTTTTTGAGTAAAAGAATCTAGTACATTAGGTGCATTGAATAGGATCACAATGAAATACTTTATCAAGAACCGTCAGTAGAAAAAAGTTATTCATTATGAAGGCAATCAGAGAGTCTATCTTAATCCTGAGATAAATGATAGACTTATGGTTACAAGTGTTATCATTTGAGTTATCAATGAGTACGATTATATAGCATAGTCTATACTCGATAATTTGGTGGTATTCATTTGTTAATCAATAGAGGACTTCATTTATAGATATGGACATCGTGGCTCTAATTATTAAAATGAGAGTATAATATTATCATATGGATATTTTGAGGTATTGAATATTAAATCTTACCGTTGAGTTTTCGATAGTGACTATAGAAACATGGCTTCTGGACAAGTCAAAATATCCAAGTTCAAAATGTAGTCATATAAGTAAATATGGTAACTAGGAGAGCTATATGTGGTATATGAGCTCTTGGCGATTACTGATATTATTCATGAGGATATACTATCTCCAATAAGATTGTCTAGGGTTTGAATGAGAAACATTTATTTGTTCTATCTTTATTTAAGAGTACATTTTTAGTTCTTTAGTGGAATAAGATAAAATTAATAGATCGCACCTAAGTGAATCATTTATTGATTGTGATTGGGTTATGTCTATTGAAGCTTAAATTTAGATAGACTGCTAAGATCCTCAATCCACACGGACTTGCATGGATCACTTGATATATTCTACCTGACCAATTATGGGTCTATCTAGAATTGTATTTAATATATTAAAAATATAATTTGCACATTATTTATTTAATAGACTGTTAAATTATATTGATATATTAATGAAAGGCATGTGGGCTTGTTTCTTTTAGTAAGAGTGGGTCTAGTTCACATGTGGGCTTTTTATTAAAGTCTAATGGATTTAATAAAATGGAAAAACAATATGTAAGCCCATATATATACATGTTGGGCGGCTAGGTTAAATAAATAGCTTATTATATTATATTATTTTATTATTTAATTAAATGGGAATTAATTTATTTATTTATTAATTTATTATTTAATCAATAATCAAAATCTTTTTCTGACTAGGAAATATGTTTCTTAATATTATACTATTATTGATAGTATAATAATTATAAAAGACTTTATTTAGTAAGTAGATAATTAAAAGATTTGATATAGTCACAAATACACAAAAGATTTGGATTAGGGTTTGGAATTCTAAAGAATAATATGAGTCATTGGTAGAAATACAAATCCTTTTCAAATAAGGATTTCGGCCAACCCTAAAAGAAATATGGGAAGATTTTTGGCCAACCCTATTCTTTTTAGGGAAGGATTCAGCCACCATATAAATACCCCAATTCAGGCACCCCTTAGTTGCTTGATAGAGAACTAATTTTCTAAAGCTTGAAAAAAAAAATTCATCTCTTAGACTTGTGTGGAAAAATTTGGCCAAAGGAGAGATAGTGAGTAGAGACGTTTTATTTCGATAGTGCACTAGAAGCTTTTAGGTTCACGCGAGTTTCTATCAAAAGATTGATAATTCAAAAGTGACCGAAACGTTCTTTATGATCTATTGTGAGTTTTTTTTGTGACTAACGAAAAAGAAAAAGATTTTTGTTATCCATCCTCAGGTACTCAATTCAAAGAAAGGGAGACCACGATCCTAGGTGATCCACGTTCGGGATTGGATTGGAAGATCTTGCGGATTACCATTGACGCAAAGTCAATCAGATCACGCGACAAACGGTATGGTACTTTTCTTTATACATTAACTTAATTGAGGGTTAATGTTCATCTTTTAAAAGGGGGAATTTTTGTTATATACTAAACCTAATATTTGCATTCCGATGTGCGTATAAAACCGTTTTTCCCTACAAGTATATGGAAAGTTACTAATCAAGCCAAGGTATTTGTACAATATACTTTAGAATCCTAAGCTCTATATAATTTTAAACTTTACATTTAAGCGTCTAGGCTATAACTTTGGTGTTTGTACAATATACTTAAGAATCCTAAGCTCTATATAATTTTAAACTTTACATTTAAGCGTCTAGGCTGCAACTTTAATTTCGATTTGTGCTACTTGGTTACTCTAATTTTGAGTAACTTTGCATTGAAGTACATAGACTTTAAGTGTTTTATTTTTAACACTTAATTTTTGAAAGTCTTTCTTTTAGCACAAACATAAAATACACCTGAGTACACGCTTTTACAGATTTTAGAGCTTATCAATTGAATCTTCTAATTTGTACAACTTGACAAGAGTAATAACTAAGGTAAGGTTAAGTGTTTGGGATATGATGTGGGAAGGTTTACACATAATAGGGATACAGATATGTTTAGGCGTTTTAGTCATGAAACACAAACGAAAGTCCTAAAATCATTTCTAGAAGCCCGTCTACAATGGGAATACAAATTCAACATGTTATCCACAATTAATGAGTGTTCTATGGCAAACAATGCAATTGATGTAATCAGATCACAATGAAAAACCTATTCGAAGAGTGTTTAAGGATAGAAACATAATTTATCCCTAGAAATGAACGCTAAGGCACAAAATTCATGGGTAGTCTCCACTATTAATCCTAAAAATCGAGTACGGAGTCTCGTCTACTTAGACACTAAGATAAAGGGACGAAATTCACATTATATGCAAAAAATTTCCTAGACTGACAAGAAGTTAGCCAGGACTCAGCTACTAACACATGCGAAAGACTCATCAACGGCACAACACAAAACATCTGATTCAAACATTTGTTCAAAGATGGCTCATTCGTAAAAATTTCAAAATTTTAGACAAAAACACAATATTCACAACAAAATGACACATATGTGTCCACACCCCCAAACCTAAACTTGACATTGTCCTCAATGTTGAAAACTTGAAGAACCTGGACAAAGAGTTCAATGGTTTGAAAATCCAGGCACAAACATATAAACACTTATATACAACTAAACACACACCCGCACAAAAGGTGGGAACACTACCACCTTACTACAAAGACACATATATACAACATGTATAACAAAACACAACTATAAAAACAAAATAACAAAAATACCATGTGAAAGCAGCCTCTAAACATAGAGGATAACATTTCAAGAAAAACTGTTAACTTTCGAATTAGAACAATGTCTGCTATTCAATGCATATTTTCAAAGATACACCATAAACCTTTCTCACATTTTGACACAAGAATATAGACATTCAAATGAACACTTTTCATGAAGAAACTATATCAAAATTCAAATCAGAGAAGTGGGAAAATAGACGTCGAAAACAGGTAACGTGCAGAATTTTGAAAACAGGGCACGTCCATGACCTTCGGTCGAAGAAATACTCATAACTTTTAAGCGACCAACCAGAACTTTATGTTCTTTATATCGTTGGAATTGTATTAAAAAACCAAAGAACACAATGCAGGTGGAAAAAATTATTTCTTCACCGATTAGTACAGTTTTCAAGAAACATTTCACCTCAAAATTTCAAAACAGGGCTTTTCACAAGGATTGAAATAAAACATGAAAAACAAAATCATAAATAAAACAATAACATATATATACAATCCTAATATCTACCACTAACATGTAAACACATATATACAATCCTAAATATCCACCACTATTCACATCATACATCCAATCCTGGTCACTAGGCAAACACAATCCATTCACACTCTTAAGCTAAACATAAGATATAAACATGAAGTAAAAGCTTAAAAGTGGAAGATTGGACCTATGATTTAGTATTCCAAGGTTGGTGCAGCTTCGTGGTTTGGTGTGTTTCCACGGACTTGAAGTCACGGAGGTGTATGGGCTTTGCTCCCATATTCCCATAGGTTTATTCCTGCGGACTTGAAGTAAAGGAAATCCCTCCGGAGAATGCTACGGCTTTATGTCTTCTAGCTCACGGGATTTTTCCCGTAAATTTGAATTCATGGTGAACTCCGCAAGTTCCTTCCTTCTGGGCCGCTGGTTCTTTCCTGCGAATGCATCTCCCGCAAGGTTCTAAGAGAACCCCGCGGCTCTGTTTAGCGGGCTTCTTCCCACAGACTTATCCTGCGATAAGCATTCCTAGCCTATTAGCTCTTCTCTTTGATACCATGGTCTGCACACACAAAAATAACACCAAAAACACCACAAGCATATGCTATGCAAGTATATAAGTAAAAGTCTAACCCCCAATCCTATCAATTTCCATGCATCTCATCTTGATAAGTGAACAAATAACAGACTCAAGACTCTAAAAATGAAACTAATCCTAAAAATAACAAAAGGCCTAAAAATGAGGTTCCTCTCACATTAACATGCAAGCATACATTCAAATGTACATACGTGTAATGAGACACGTAATTCACTCGAGAAATGATCATGCAATTTATGGAAGTTGGAAGGAATATCTAATGTGACATGATTTCCATCGTGACTCTTTACTACCCACACTTTATTACTAGTGGTGTCATTCCTAGCAACAAAAGGAGTTTCTTTGGATTGCTCTAGTTTGTCCTTACGGATCCAAACTTCCCTATCTTTTCTCACTTTTCTCCTAAGCATGCTTTTCTCTATTTTTGCATAATTCAACATATTTAGCAGATTGGGCCTTTTTATGACTCCTAATATGGCAAAAATAACATGTAAGAGAGAAGTTAGAAATACTACATTTGTTGTCTTTTGTTGTTGCTTCGGCTTGCATGTGGGCAACCTTCGGAAGGCTTGTTCCATTTTGGGTAGTGAGTGGCTTCCTTGTTGATCTTCGCTTGATCCCTTTCTTTTCTAAAGCCTTTATTGGAAGTTCGGCTTAGTCCAACTCCACAATGTAGTCACATATCACTACTTGTGCAACCTTCAAGGCATGGTCTTTCTTGATGAGTTCTTCACTCATAGCTTCCAATGCCTTATCCCTCTTCTCTGCTTCCTCTTGCATCTTGCTCGCCTTACGAGCAAATTCTTCCTCTTGTTCTACCACCAATTTGGAGAGCTCTTGTGCTTTCTTCATTGCCGAGACTCTCTCCTTCTCAAGCGAATTGATCTTCAATACTAAGTCATTGTTTTGACTTATCAATTCCTTGTTTTGTTGGGCAACATCTACTCCTATTTCTTCTTTACCTCCTCCATAAATTTTTGAAATCCTCATCCTCATCCAATATGAGCAAAAGCTCATTTAAGTAATCATCTATACTCTTCAAGGATTCCACTGGTTTCTCAACCTCTTTTCTTTCCCTTTCTACCCTTAGCTTTTCTTCAAACCTTAGCAAATCATCACCAAGGTCGCATTCCGAGCTACTTAAGGAATCCACCCGTTTGATTCCTCTAATAGTTAGGCAAAAGAATGGGTGTTGGTTTGTGTAGTCTTGGAGGTTTTTCTATCTCTTTTCGCTCTCAGAAGCCTTCCAAATATTGTGCCATCTGACATCCCAACCATTCTATGCGTTCTTCAAAGTTAGACAACCGTTGGTTAAGGAATTGTCGGTAGGATTATTCTTGGTCAAGGGCTTCCTTGGCTTGCTCTTGGGAGTCTTCCACATATTGTACCGACCAAATTGCACATCCTTCTATACGTTTCTCTATGTCAAGCAATTGTTGGTCAATGGCATGTTGTTATGCCTCTACATCAAAATTGCCCTATTTGTGGTTTTGGTTCTCTCGATCATATTTAGCTTGATGGTTGTAGTTTCGATACAGATACATGGATGGTGCTTCTTCTTCCCCCAATCATTGCTCTCCTTACTGACCAACGTCCGTATGTCCATTCCACCCTAAAGGTGGATAAACTGTAGTCGATGGCTGCCTAAAGTGTGACGTGCACGCCATCACTTTTCTATTCAAGTTGGCCAATTGAGAAATGAAAGCCAAGTTACCCCCTTCCATGTTGATCTGGAATCCAAAAACAACCAAAAAACACACGATCAAATTGAACAAGATAGATTATGAACAAGTAAAAATAACACAAAAAATACAAAAATCAAAATAAGACTAAAACTAATCAAAAGATACGCTACCCACTGGTAGCGACACCAAAAACTTGACATGATCTTAGTAGTTATAAAATATGTATACGTGCTCATTTATCCGCAAGTGCACGGATCGTTACGATTGTGTAGAAGCAAGTATGATCCGTTTCCCATAAGAAGGTACGGTACACTTAAGCTAGTTCTCGGTCCTATAAACTATATATAATATATACACTAATTACAAACATGAAAAGTAAATAGGGATAGGTGCAAGTTAGTTAACAACTAAACTAAAATTACACTAAGAGAGCATAAATTAAATACAACTAAGTTAACACTAAATTAAACTACAACTAAGGGTTGTCTATCCCTTAGGCAATTAACTAAACTAATCACTAAACTACCAACAACAATTATCTAAATTATATTAACTAACTTAACTAATTACCAATAGGTGCAATGGTCATGCAAGAGTGGTAATGAGAGTAAGTTGGTATGGGAATAGCGATGTTAGGAATTGGTATATCAAGTGCAATCACCCAATTAATAAGTTGATTTCAATTAAGCACATAAGTTGGTCTTTAAAACTTGAATAAAGACTCATACATCAATAGTCATTCATGTATAATCTAAATTGTATTACATGTCAATCAATTGGTTAATTAAATCAACACATACATAAATTGAAGCTCAAACATAGATAATCAACAAATATCATAGATAATATTACAAGTGCACCAAATCCCAACATAACATGTTCCACATACAACAACAAGTTTAAGAAAGTAAAAGAGATAAAGAAGACAACACAAACACTTGGTGAAGTCTTTAATGTAGCTAAACTTCTCCTTGTCTTTCCCAAGCTTGGAAACAATGGTGTTCTTTGGTGACAATCTAGGTTATTCTAAGTTATTCCAGGTATTTCTAAGCTATTTTACGTTTAATATGGATATTAGGGATTGTGTTTTAGGTGACAAAAGAGGTATTTTTATATTAGAATAGATTAGGGCTAGTTTTGGGCATGAATGGGGTATGAAAAGACCAAAATACCCCTTGAAAGTATTATGATTTTAGCTTGGGTAGGGGTCTGGCAAGTTTAGCCTGCTAGACATGTCTAGCTGCACAAACTAGCTAGATTTCCAAGTAGTTTGGGTCTTTTTGGTTGGCTGGAATATTCTAGCCGCACAAACTAGCCATATTTCCAGGAAGTTCGTCCAACCAGAATATTCTAGCCAACCAGAACGTCACAAACTAGCTGGTGGCTCCGTAACTTCATTCCAACTAGAATATTCTAGCCAACCAGAACGTCACAAACTAGCTGGTGGCTCCATAACTTCATTCCAGAGAGATCTTTCTAGCGATCCAGTAGGGTTATTCTTGTGCGGAATACTTGTCTTTTGGCGCGGCTTCTCATCCCCTTCTTCGTGGATTGATTCCCTCAGTGATAACTCGTGGGTTCTTCTAAAATTCTACCACGACTTCATGGTCTTCTGTTTTGCGAGTACATTCTGCAGTGGTAATCTTGCATAGGTTGTCCAGCGTAGGTTTCATGGCTTCATTCTCTTTGGTCAGCGAGTTCATTCCCACGATGTTCTTCTTCTAAGGGTTTTTTCTCTTATTTTGACCTCTTTTCTCCAACTTTCAAGCAAACACCTTCCTAAATAGGTATATTACCTGAACTTAACCAAAACACAAGTTATATACATAAATATGCTCGGAAACAAGCACAAAAGGCAAGAAAAGGGAGCGCTAAATGTGAACATTAGGAGCGCGATCAGAATCCTCCTTGGAGGGATATCGACTACCGACTTCACCTGTCGGGGTCTTAAATCTACAGAATGGTCTGAAACAGGAAATGGTGGTCCGAGTCTGTCAAAGGCTGGTACCCGGGTACCTAGTCCAGCCTCTCCTACAGTCATGGGTGCTTCGAAGGGTATCCCCCTAGGCTATCATCCAGAGGCGGATACTCTCTATGTAAGTAGCAACCTGCTGCTTTAGGATACCCCGATTGACCTCTTAGGCGGTCGGATCTTAGGGCACGGAACCTACATTTGGTGGATGCACCGGTGTCGGGACATGGCTTTTCGATTCCTTGCCCTTCCTTTTGTTTCTCTGGGTAGAAGTAAGGGATTGGGGTCCCGATAGGTCGAGGTATCCCTGAGAAGATCGAAGTCTCATCTTCTCCGTCTTCTAGGTAGAGCTAGTTAGCTTTTGTGAATGATATGGGAGTAGTTCCCACAAACGGCGCCAAAAAGTGTTTACAAAAATTTACTAGCGGGGTGGAATTACAATTAACAACTTTAAAAGACCACAATCAAAATTAATCACAGTCAGAGGGGTATCAGATAGTTTGATACCCCTCTGACCGTGATCAATGGTTGAAACAAAGCTAAACAATTATATTATATTATGAAAAGGGCCAATACAATGCTTTTGATTATCACAACATAAATTCAATACAAAATATGGTTCTCAATCGATTACTGTAGGAGAAGTATGACATAGTTGGCAATAGAGATCTCATGCAAGTCAATAAGTAGAAAAACAGTAGGTTTAGGGTTTCAAAATCATCTCCCTTTTTTTTTCTCCCTCTATTGAGTATAAAGTCGTATATATAGGTCTCATTTCTTGCCATGCACTCCTATAACTTCGGTCTAGGGTTTCAGCAATTATTGGACTTTCCTTGGCGATAAACGAGAATGTCGTGGAAAATTTAATCCTTAGAATCAAGTAATTCCTTCCTAGGAGGATTCTAGCAGACTTTGCTTTCAAATGGAACTCTTAAGTGGCGGGAATGAGTCTATCCCTTTATTGACTTAAACGTTGGTGTTTTAGTATTCCTCTTTGTAGCTTTAACTATGGTCTCTAGATGCATTGGTCTTACCATGGTAGCTTATTTGTCTGTTATTTTAACTACCCGGTAAGCTAGTTCTAGGTGGCGTCTGGGTATCTAGGTATCCTGCCTCTTACTGGATCATGACCTTCATTGATTTATTGGTCATCTGGGTATCAGGATACCAGCCGATGCTATAGCTGGGTACTAAGATGACACAGTAACGGGATACCTGGTCTACGTAGTAGCGAGGTACTAGGACAATGTAGCTTGGTTAGTAGGAACTCGATTTCTATTCCTCTTGATACTTTAGAGTCTTCATATTCTTGATCTTGTTCTGGATTTGATTGGATATTTACTCAAATACTATACTGGATTCTCTCCAGAAGGTAGCTAGATGTTGCCCACTGAAGTTTTTTCAGTATGAACCTGGATGGAAAATTCTTCTTTGGTCCCTTGTAAATATTGGCGCTTAACAATTGTCTTTTCCGAGGAAGGTGTGGACACATCATTTACAATGCCAAGCCCTCTCGTGTCATAAGGAATCTTCATTCCTTACTCTAAGTTATATTTACAAGAAGACTTCTAGTTTTAACTACCTCTTCTCTCAAGTTTTCTTCAACCTACTTGGATCTTACCACTTCCTCACTCAAGTGAGTCACCTTGGTTAAAAGCTCAAGATTTTCCTCATTTAATCTTCAAATCTCCTTTTATTCTTCATCCTAAAGCTTTCAAATCTTTCAATGTAGTCTTCAAGATCTATATCTTCATCAAATCTTTTGTTGGAGTAAGATGATGAACTATCACCACTAGAGTCATTTTCTACACTTTTCCTATCAGCAACCGAGTCAACTTACTCATTATCACATTTGCCTTGGTCATTTGATGTCATACAAGTAACTTCCTAATATGTAGCTATATCATCCACATCTCTAGCTACTTCTTCATCTAGTCCTTCTTTAAGGTCACAAATTGAGGCATTTTTGCCTTTTTCTCCAACATCTACATAGGATGCTCCAAAGGCCATGTAGTTAATTTCAAGATCTTCATCACTAGAAGAATCTTCTTCACTCTCACTATCATTTGAAGAAGTGGCCATCTCCATTCCATTTCTCTTGTTCTTCAAGTTACCACAAAACTTGGAGATATACCAGTATCCTCCACGTTCAAAGCATTGAATGCCTTTTCTTGAAGATTTCTCTCAGCTTGGCTCAACCTTTTTGGAGTCATTCTTTTGTAGCCTCAAGAATTTCTTGAATCTCTTCGACATTAAAGCCACGACTTCATCTGAATCATCATCCTCCTTCTCAACCTTAGAGGTCTTCAAGGCTATATTATTTTGCTTCTTAAGAGGTGAGGTTGTAGGAGCCTTCCTGAACTCAAAGGCTAAAAGCCCTCCAATTAATTCATTCAGCTTCATCTTCTTGTAGTCATTGTAAGTTCCTCAATTTCGTTTGGCTTATTTCAGTGACAAACCACAATTAAGGTTTGACATGTAAGGGTAGCTTAAGTGCTTATTGGTGGTAATCAAGCTCAAAGGCCCTCTCAAGACCTCAAGATGATAAGCACTTCAAAGGTAAAGCACTTCACACTTCTCATACTTGCACTTCTTTGTTGAATCTTGTTGTGTGCTAGTGTGTCTAGTAATTCATTTTTTGAAGTTTATTCTGAAACGTCCGCACTTGCACCTTGGTGTTAAACGTGAGGATCGCCATCAGAGAAAGCCCTTGGCTTCTCCTTTGGTTTCACCATTTTGATGAAACAACGGTTATGATCGGCGGCCCCGACCGCCGAATAAAAACCACCTAATTGATTTCATCTCTTTTGTCCTAATCAGCAGTTAGAATCGGCGGTCACGAAACCGCCGATTGAAACTATCATTGATACCTGATGCTCTCAAGTTGTGATCGGCGGTTGGTTACCGCCGAATGAAACCGCCAATCGGTTTCACCAAGCCGTTTGTTACTCTCTATAAATATACCATTTTGTCACTCTCTTTCATTCAACTCTTTGAACATCAAGAAGCCTAAACGAAGAGAGATTTTTTAGAGAAAAAGCACAAAGTTTGCTTTGATTCTCCAAACTCATTTCCACGTGCATCAAATATCATCTAGGATCATCTAGGATGTATCTATGCGTGGGTCTTCTTCAACACACGTGGCTTGGTAAGTTGAACACCTTACTCTTCCATTTTAGTGTTCTTACTTATCGGTTAATCTCATTTATTACTTGTATGCATTTAGATTAAATTCAATCCACAAGATTGAGATTATTATGCTGATTGATTGAGAGTTGTATTTTGATATCTATGAAATCAAATTGTTTTATCTTAAATAGCTAAGTTTACATATGACATGTAGACACATGATATCTAGGATTTTTATTATTGACATCTTTAATTCCTAGATGAGCATTTAGTGTAACCTAGCATTATTTGTATTTAGAATATTATCACATTCACATAGGTTGTTAATCTCTCAATTGAGAATTAAGTCTTGTGACTAAGATAGCATAGTGCGCAAGCATGTGGATCTAGAGTTGCTATTAAAGACCCGTTGGGTAGTAGTGGAGGGTTAGTGACCAAGAATAGTTGAGGTCAACCTAGGTTATAAACATCATTACAAGTAGTGATTTCGAGGATCGTGTGTGGCTAGCATATTAGCCCGTGAGTTTTTCCTTGTTGAAAGTTTCTCACATAAATCAATCAACGAGCAATTTATTGTTTTCCGCACTTTGATTAAGTTGATTGAATATTGTCTAATCAAGAAAAATCGGTAATTAACTTGATTAAAACTTATTCACCAACCTAGGTATATTTAGACATACCTATATTTGTTTCAAATATTCTCTTCAAGCACCGTCTCCAAGATTTTTCAAGCTTCATGTGCATTTTTGGTGATTTGGATATATTGACTCTCATCCATTGCACAAAGCAAGGCATGCATGGCCTTGTTGTTCCACTTCGAAGCTCTAAATTCTTTGGTACTCCATTGAGCCTTTGACTTGGGCACAATTCTTCCATCTCCAGCGGTCACGGTGGGAGGTGTGTATCCTTCCTCAATCACCATCCACACCCTATCATCTATCGCCAATAGATAAGACTCCATCTTCCCTTCCATGCAGAGTAATTGTCACCCTTGAGCAATGATGGCCTCACACTCGACGCTCCCTCTTTGTTCGACCCAAATTCACTCGTAGTGTTTGGGTAAATGTATGCAAATATATGTAGCAATCAAAACACAAAAAAGTAAGACACACAACCAAGAGCATGGATCACCTAAATATGTCTAAGAACCCGCTCTGATACCAATTGAAAATATATATAACGTGTGTCTAAACAATCTATAGGGGAGGTGAATGAGTTGTTAATCCGATTAGTTACCAATTTTTCATATTAGTCAATATTAAAAAAAATAACCCAATTCAATGAAATACAATCAACATAATTAAAGTGTGGAAAACAGTAAATAACACTTTGATTGATTTACATGACAAACACACAACTTGGAAAAACTAACGAGCTATTCTGCTAGCCAAACACGGTCCATAAATCCATTATATGTAATGATGTTTACAACCTAGGTTGACCTCTAGTCACACCATTCTCGGTTAATAACCCACCACTACTACCCGTAGTTCTTTTATAGTGATTTTAGACCAAAATGCTCATGCACTACACACCGGTAGTCACATGACTTAACTCTCAATGAAGAGATCAATAACCTATGTGAATATATAACAATATCCAAAATGTGAATAATGCTAGGCTACACTAAATTCTTATCTAGGAATTCAAGATGTCAATGAGAACAATCCTATATATCAATATGTCTATATGAATGCTGATAAAGACCTAACTAGATGAAGATATGCAAGTCTAAGACCTAGTCATCAAACAAAGCCATAATCAACATAAGTTGTCATTAAACATGGCAAGGACAATTAATATGTAGTTAATGAATGCAATCAATGAGTCGTACACATCAATGTCTAATTGCAAAGCATAGACATTAAGCTAGAGGCTAAAAAGGTCCTAAATGCTAGCTATCAAAATACCACCAATCTCAACCAAAAATTAAGAACACAAACATACTCAAAACATGCTTAATCAAAGAAACATGCAATTAATGAACAAAGTAAATGCTAATCCTAAGTAAAGTTGAACAAATAGACAAGCTATAGGTTCTAGAACATGTTCAACTTACAAGGATATGAAAGCATGAAGACCCATGAGAAGATGATGCATGAAGGATGCTAGATGCACATGCGGTTTGTATTTGGTTGAGTAAAAATCAAGTCTTAAAGCTTCCTCTCTCTCTCTAAGAGTTAATCTCTCTCAAACTATGGGTTCTTGAAGCTCTAGTTCAGCCAAGTGAAAGAGAAGGGATATATATATATGAAACCCTAAGAGAAACGGCATCGTTTTGGCAAACAGGCTGCAAAAACGCATTATACTAATGTGCATGTTGTGGTACGGACAAGGTGCCCCGATTGCGGTAAGCACGGCGTGGAAGCCTTGGAAAGCTCCGCTAATAGGACCGTCGTAGAGGTAAGTTGTCCCGACCGCAGTACCCAGAGCGTGAAACCCACTAGGTTCTACTACTATGGGTACTACGGTATAAACAGGTGCTTAGGGAGCGACTTGCATCATGGCAAGAGTTAAAAACTCTTTTCCCTGGCTCTCAAACACACCTAAACTATATGAATTTTTTGGAAGTGTGAAGTGAGTAAATAACATGCATGGGAATAGATAAAATCATGAATAATTACCAAGCATGTGACATACTAAAAATATGCAAGATTTGAAAATGGAAGGGTGTGATGATAAAACATAAATGTACACAACTAAGACAAACACAAATGCAATCATAGAAATGCAATAGAATGTGTGTGTGTGTGTGTGTGTGTATGTGTGTGTGTGTGTGTGTGTGTGTGTGTGTGTGTGCAACTAGATCTCTTGAAAAGGCAAGTCAACTAATTTACCTTTCGCTCTTGAAGTCACGGAGATGCTTGGATGCTTGCCATCAAGAACCTACGCTACCCATTACAAACTCATCCCCAAATGTGGTTTGTCATGAAATAAGCCAATCAAAAATGAAGAACTTACAAGGTCCATGTAGAGAAGCTCTAGGGGCTCCTTGGTGGTGAGATATTTGGTCTTCTTATGCATACTTTTGGTTTGCTTCCCTTGTTGATAAGGTCTACAAACATCATCAACTTTCTTCTCAAGCTTTAGAAGGCCACGTACAAAATTGAACATATCTAAGATCCATAAATCTCGATAGTTTATGTGGCCAATTCTTTGATGCCACAACTCAATTTGCTCACTCTTGGACATATTGCAAGAGATAACACTAGCTTCATGACAATAGCATTTGTTGTTAGATCTCTTTCCTTTCAATAAGGTTTGTCCATTGGGCTTTAGAATAGAGCAATCATTCTTGCTAAACAAGACAGAAATTCCCTCATCACTAAGATGAGAAATGCTTATAAGATTGGCTTGCAAACCATCAACAAATAAAGCAATTTGACAAAGAGGGTAAACCGGGAACGGAAATGATTTCTTTCCCTATTACTTTCCTTTTAGACCCATCACCAAAGGTAACAAATCCACCTTCCTCCATGATATTTCAAAGAAACTCTTATTTCCCGTCATGTGCCTAGAGCACCCACTATCTAAGTACCAAGAATTAGAAGAATTGACCTTCAAGGCTATTTGAGCAACACATCAAAAATATTCATCTCTTCTAATCCATCTAGGTGAAACATTTTCCTTCCTAGTGGTCATTGGTACATTTACACTAGATATCCTAGGATCATGCAAATTGGCTCTAGATTTCCTAGAAACATGCATTTTGGCTCTAGTCCTATTTTTCTCAATCATGCTTTTAACTCTACATATTTTAATATACTTGAAGCAATTCAGTCTACAATAACCATTAACAACACAAAAGTGACATGTAAGGATAAAGTAAGGAATCATACCATGTCCTTGTGAATGCATTAAAGCCTTCCCATGTCTTTGAGGTAGTCTTGGGCATTGAATTGGTTTATTCCATCTTTTCTGTTGAACCGGTCTAGATTGCTTCTTTGGTTGAGATTACATGATTGGCCTCTTAACTTATGGACTTTAGGTTGAGGAAAGTTAGCTTCAGGAACCTTCATTGGTTAAGCTTGATGTTGACTTCTTGGTTCCATCTTTACTTGTACACTCTTTGAGTATTCTCCAAGATCAATTTTCTTTCTGGGATGTTGTGAAGATGAAGGTTCTTCGTTGCTCATGCTCTTGACAAACATGGTCTTGCTTGAGGTGCAGATATCCTTGTCATCTTCAAAGCCAAGAGCTCTCTTGTCATTCAAAATCTTCAAGTCATTTATCATACCATCAAGCTTCTCCTTATTCATAGTCATATTGACAAGTAGAATTCTTGCTTTGTCCAATTCATCTCTCAACTTAACTTTAGCCTCCTTGGATCTAATGACTTCCTCACTCAAGTAAGTTACTTTTGTTTAAAGCTCAAGATTTTCCTCTTTCAATCTTCGAATTTCCTTTTGTCTTCATCCTTAAGCTTTCAAACTTGGTGATATAGTCTTCAAGATCCATGATCTCCATATTCCCATTTGCGGAGTGAGATAAGGAGCTATCATTACTTGAGTAATCTTCCTTTTGACTCTCTTCATCTTCATTATCAACTTCTATGCTCTTGTGAGAGGATGCAAAGGCTATGAAGTTTGCCGCTTGATCTTCATCATCTGACCATTCTTCTACATTTCCCAAGTCATCACCATCACTCAAAGTGGCAGCTGTTACCTTTCCCTTCTTCTTGTTCTTCAAATTTCTACAATCGGGAGAGATGTGCCCTATGCCACAACACTCAAAGCATTAGATGCCCTTATATCATTCTTTTCTTGTCTTGGTTAAAACTTCTTGAAATTGAAAGGAGCTATTTTCTTCAAGTCTTCGCCTTTAGATCTGAAGCCTTTCTTCTCGAACTTCACAAACTTCTTGAATCTCTTCACTAACAAGGCCATGTCTTTATACGAATCTCCATCCTTTGTCTCAGCCATAGAGACTTTCAAGGCTATTCCCTTTTTCTTCTTAGGAGGTGTGGAGGTAAGACCCTTCCTAGACTCATAGGCTAAAAGCCTTCCAATTACTTCACTTAGCTTCATATTCTTGTAATTTCCATTTTCTTATAAAGTCGTCACTTTGGACTCAAATCTTTTGGGAAGAGATCTCATAATCTTTTACTTGATCCTCATATCCGAGTAAAGGTCACCAAGTTGATGACTGTGATTCACTATGTCCATCAACTTAACTTCGAAGTCATTGAAGCACTCATGCTCCTCCATCATAATGGTCTCAAATTGAGTTTTAAAGACTTAGAGTTTAGAGTAATAAACCACCTCGGTTCCATCATACGCCATCTCTAGGATCTCCCATGCCTCCTTTGCAATCCTAGTGGTTTGAATCAATTTGTATTGATTGTCGTCCATAGCACAGAGAATGGCACGCATTTCCCTGTTATTCCACTTAGAGGCTTCAAACTCTTGAGCACTCCATTGTGACTTAAGCTTAAGCACATCCTCTCCACCTCCCATAGGAGTAATTATTGGTGGAGTGTAGCCGTCTTCTATTGCCATCCAAGCACAGTCACGTATTTGGCAAATATAAGACTCCATTTTGCCTTTCTAAGAGGCATAATTTATCCCCGGTGAGCAATAGAGGTCTTGTGCTTGAAGCACCCTCGTTTCTACCACCTTTCCCACTCATAGTGTTTAGGTGTATGAATGAGATGAATGCAAATGTATGTAGCAATCAAAAACACACAAAATGCAAGACATGCCAAAATCAAGGATCTCATCAATATGTCTAGGAACCTGCTTTGATACCAATTGAAACTATTAAAACATGTCTAAATATACATAAAGGAGGGCGAATAGGTTTTAATCAAGTTAATTACCAATTTTTCTTAATTAGTCAATATTCAATAAACACCCAATTTAAGCAAAGACAATCAACCAAATTTAAGTGCGGAAAACAATAAATTGCACGTTGATTAATTTACGTGAGAAACCCTCTAACTGGGAAAACTCACAAGCTATTGTGCTAGCCACACACGATCCTCAAATCCACTACATAAATGAAAGTTTATAACCTAGGTTGACCTCAAGTCAAACCATTCTTGCTCACTAACCCTTCCACTCTACCTAACAGGCCTTTAATAGTGATCTTAAACCTACTTGCTTGTGCACTAAGCTACTTAGTTACAAGGTTTAACTCACAAGGAAGAGAACAAAACCTAAGTGAATATCAAATACATAAATATTAGGTCAACACATTTAATGCATGTCTAATCATGGATAAACAAGTCAAACAATCCTAGATATCATATGGCTACATCATATATAAAACTTAGCTATATAAAATAAATGCAGTCCTAGATGCAATAGCTATCATAATACAACAACTCAATCAATCAACATAAAAATCTCAACTTGTATTTAAAACTTAATATAGATTCAACGAAGTTATAAATGAGATTTCTTGCTAAGTAAGAACACTAAAACGGATGAAGATGGTGTTCAACTTACCAAGTCATATGTATTGAAGAAGACCCATGCAAGAGCACATTCTAGATGAAGCTAAATGATGTTTGATACATATGGGAATGAGTTTGAATGATCAAAGATGAGTTCTTGGATGATATTCTCTCTTGAAAAATACTTTATCTTAAAAATATGATTTTGAACTCGTTAAAAAATAAATAAATAAATAAATAAACTTAGAGAGAAAACAACATATATACTTGCATGAGAGCCACCAGTAGATGTATAGTGCCTCTTATAAATACCTTCATGCATCCTAATGCCTAAAATGACAAGGCAATTATCAATCAAGATGCAAGCAATTATAATATGCATGAAAAAAGTTTAAGAATATTAATCAGCACAACATGAAACACACAAAACACAAGAAGTATGGAAATGCATGAGTTATGTGTATGTGCAACTAAGTCTCTTCAATGGAATTAGGCACAAGGGATATACCTTTGAAGTGCTTATGATCTAGAGGTCTTGAGAGGGCTTTTGAGCTTGATCGCTAATCAATGAAGCGTCTATTCTACCCTTACATATTAAACCCAAATTGTAGTTTGTCAAAGAAATAAGCCAATCAAAAATGAGGAACTTACAGGTATTTATTGCATATTAAATCTACAAGCGTGTTGTGTGCATTCAATGATAGATAAGTGGTTGCATCTGAAATTCCCTTACGTGATTAGTGTAATAATACCTAGAGGGAGGTGAATAGGTATGTGCTCAAAATTCTTCAAATTCCTTTTTCAACACAACAAGGATGTCCACACTTGGTGTGTCTAACAAATAGATTGCCGTAACAAGTCAATAAGAGTTTAATACACAAGTGACATAGGCAATGCAAGTTATGGAATTAAAGAAACTTAAAACGAAACTTGACACACGATATTTTTACGTGGTAACCCTCCTAAAAGGAAACACCCACAACCACTGGCAAACCGCAATTCACTATGATGAAAAAGAGATACACACTCAAAGGCAATCAACACATGATACACTCTCTAAGCTATCAACTCCTAATCTACCCTCGGGCCTAATGAGTCACTTTGTCACAACTTTCTAACCAAGACAAATCACTTGCCTCTAGAAAGCCACTCACTAACCTATACTCTTCACAAAATCTCTAGGAAGATTTCCTTGCTTGGTCTTACTAGAAGCCACACACTTCTTGCCAAGGCCTTCCTTGCTTGATTAATCTGAGCCCCTTGCTCTTAGTCAAGACTTCTTTACTTAGCTAATCCAAGCCACACATTCTTAGCTAAGTCTTCTTGCTTGGCTAACCGGGCCACACGTCCTAACCATGACTTCATTGCTCTTGATGAAGAATCACTCAACAATAAGAGACTTCCCTCCTTTTGCAAGCCAAATGATCTAAGTGGTGCAAATGATATAAACACAATCAAATAGACAAAGTAGACCACACAAAATCTATAAACATGCAAATAGATAAAAAGAATATGCTTTTAGCAAACAATCACAAAGTTATATAGAAATCTAAGCATGTGAATCAATAAGAACTAGATTAGATTAATCAATATCTCAATCAAAAATCTTAGTTCTTATATCATGAAACTAAATCTAGAAATCAACAATCAAGCTCATCACAATACATTTCTAGAATCAATTTCATATGAATCAAGTTAAGCTTTGAAATATATTCAATCAAAATCACAAAAAGCTATTACTCAAAAGTCAATCTAACAAGTCTAAAATTGGAATCAAAACCATTCTAAACATTTTCATCAATCTAAGATTACGATCCATCAAGTCGATCATAAGAAAAATGCAAAGAAGATGATTACTAATAGAAAAGATGAGTCACTATATGAAATCAGGTGATACTGAAACACCTAGATATCTTGTCACCTTAAAAATTGGGACTTGTTTCTCTATTTAAGACCAACAATTTTAGCTTTTGGTTCACTCAGTTCGAAGTTGAGATGAGAGAGATATGACAAAAACGAAAATGCAAAAGTTATGAGGTATTTGGCACAAAATTTGAATTATATAGGGAGGGAAACCAAATGGAGAAGGAGAAGAGTGTAGGGATAAACAGTTTTATACACGCAGCGGAATGCGAAAATTAGGTTTAGTATATAACAAAAAATTTCACTTTTAAAAGATAAACCTTAACCCTTAATTAAATTAATATATAAACAAAAGTACCATACCTTTTGTCTCGTGATCCGATTGACTTTGCATCGATGGTAATCCGCAAGATCTTCCAATCTAATCACAAACGTGGATCACCTAGGAGCGTGGTCTCCCTTTCTTTGAATTAATACTTGAGGATGGATAACAAAACACTTTTTCTTTTTCATTAGTCACAAAAACTCACAAGAGATCATAAAGAACGTTCTAGTCACTTTTGAATTATCAATTTTTTGATCAAAACTCGTGTGAACCAAAATCAAAGTTATGCATAAAGCCTTTTGATGTAAAAGCTTCTAGTGCACTATCGAAATAAAACGTCTCTACTCACTATCCCTCTTTTGGCCGAATTTTTCCACACAAGTCTAAGAGATGGATTCTATTTTTCAAGCTCTAGAAAATTAATTCTCTATCAAGCAACTTAAGGTGGCCAAATTCTATGATGGGGTATTTATAAGGTGACCGAATCCTTCCCTAAAAGAATAGGGTTGGCCAAAAATCTTCCCCTATTTCTTTTAGGGTTGGCTGAAATCCTTACTTGAAAAGCATTTGTATTTCCACAAATAACTCATATCATTCTTTAGATTCCAAACTCTAATCCAACTCTTTTGTGTATTTGTGACTATATCAAAGACTTCCTTATTTGACTAGATAAATAAATTCTTTTTATTTATCTACATACCAAATAAAGTCTTTTATAATTACACTACTACAAAATTGTTAAAAGAAATCACTTGTTTAAATCGGTTTTTATGTAACTGATTTTAAAAAAAATCTAGAAATCGGTTTTTATAAAAGCCAATGTCTTAAATATTGGATTTTCAAAAGACATCAGTTTTTACAAAAACTGATATTTAAAAAAAAAAAAAGTTTAGACATTGGTTTTTATCAAAACTAATGTCTTAAATTTTGCGTTCAAAAAACAACAGTTTATAAAAAAATCAATATTAAAAAAAAAGCATTTAGCCATCGGTTTTTATAAAAATCGATGTGGATTCAAAAGTAAAATTCTACGATGCAAATCCGACCTATGTCCACATTCAAGTGCGCATCTCTAAAAATACTCAATGTTATTTGCTCAAATTTTGACACAAGAAAGTAGACATGCAAACAAACACTTTTTATTCAGAAAATGTTCCAAATATTGATTTGATATAGTGTGAAAATGAGTGATGAAAACAGCTCACACGCAGATTCGTGAATCGCTTTTGACCTTTGACTGAATAATTGATCATAACTTTCAAAATACTAGCTAGAATTTTACATTCTTTATACCATAGGATTCGTATCAAAAAATCGAAGAGTCCAGTAGGGACGAAAAAAATTATTTCATTTCAAAAAGATACAGTTTTAAGGAAAACCATTGCATAAAAATATCTCCAATTACTTCTGACCATTGACTGAATAATTGATCATAATTGTCAAAATACCGTCCGGAATTTTACATTCTTCATACCGTTTGATTCGTATCGAAAAATCAAAGAATACAACGTGAACGAAAAAATTTATTACGTTGCCAAAAGATAATGTTTTAAGGAAAAAATTTACACAAAAATATCTCCAATCGCTTCTGACCTTTGACTGAATAATTGATCATAACTATCAAAATACCGCCCGGAATTTATGTTCTTATACCACTGGATCCCTATCGAAAAATCAAAGAATCCAACATAGAGAAAAAAAATTATTTCGTTGCCAAAAGATACAGTTTTAAGGAAAAATTTTGCACAAAAGTATCTTCAATCACTTCTGACTTTTAACTGAATAATTGATCATAACTTTCAAAATACCTCCCGGAATTTATGCTCTTTATACCATTGGATTCCCATCGAAAAATCAAAGAATCCAAAATAGACAAAAAAAATGATTTCGTTGCCAAAAGATACAGTTTTAAGGAAAAAGTTTGCACAAAAATATCTCCAATCGCTTCTGACTTTTGACTGAATAATTGATCATAACTTTCAAAATACCTCCCGGAATTTATGCTCTTTATACCATTGGATTCCTATCGAAAAATCAAAGAATCCAACATAAACAAAAAAATTTATTTCGTTGCCAAAAGATACAGTTTTAAGGAAAAGGTTTGCACAAAAATATCTCCAATCGCTTCTGACCTTTGACTAAATAATTAATCATAACTTTCAAAATACCACCCGGAATTTATGTTCTTTACACCGTTAGATTCCTATCGAAAAATCAAAGAATCCAACATAGACAAACAAAATCATTTTGTTGACAAAAGATACAGTTTTAAGGAAAAAGTTTACACAAAAATATCTCCAATCACTTCTGACCTTTAACTGAATAATTGATCATAACTTTCAAAATACCACCCAGAATTTATGTTCTTTATACCGTTGGATTCCTATCGAAAATTCAAAGAATCCAACATAAACAAAAAATTTATTTTGTTGCCAAAAGATACAGTTTTAAGGAAAAGGTTTGCACAAAAATATCTTCAATCACTTCTGACCTTTGAATAAATAATTGATTATAAATTTTAAAATACCGCACGGAATTTAGTTTCATTATACCGTTGGATTCCTATTGAAAAATCAAAAAATCCAACATAGACAGAAAAATTTATTTCGTTGCCATAAGATACAATTTTAAGGAAAACATTTGCACAAAAATATCTCCAATCGCTTCTGACATTTGATTGAATAATTGATCATAACTTTCAAAATACCGCCCGGAATTTATGTTCTTTATACCGTTGGATTCCTATCGAAAAATTAAAGAATCCAACATAGACAAAAAATATTTATTTTGTTGCCAAAAGATACAGTTTTAAGGAAAAAGTTTACACAAAAATATCTCCAATCGTTTTTGACCTTTGACTGAATAATTGATCATAACTTCTAAAATACCGCCCAGAATTTATGCTCTTTATACCATTGGATTCCTATCGAAAAATCAAAGAATCCAACATAGACAAAAAAATTTATTTTCTTGCCAAAAGATACAATTTTAAGGAAAAAGTTTACACAAAAATATCTCCGATCGCTTCTGACCTTTGACTGAATAATTGATCATAACTTTCAAAATACCGCCCAGAATTTATGTTCTTTATACCGTTGGATTCCTATCGAAAAATCAAAGAATTCAACATAGACAAAAAAAATTATTTCGTTGCCAAAAGATACAGTTTTAAGGAAAAGGTTTGCACAAAAATATCTCTAATCACTTATGACCTTTGACTGAATAATTGATCATAACTTTCAAAATACCGCCCGGAATTTATGTTCTTTATACCGTTGGATTTCTATCGAAAAATAAAAGAATCAAACATAGATAAAAAAAAAAATTTATTTCATTGCCAAAAGATACAGTTTTAAGGAAAAAGTTTGCAGAAAAATATCTCCAATCGCTTCTGACCTTTGACTGAATAATTAATCATAATTTTTAAAATACAGCCGGAATTTATGTTCTCTTTACCGTTGGATTCCTATCAAAAAATCAAAGAATCCAACATAGACAAAAAAAATATTTTGTTGCCAAAAGATACAGTTTTAAGGAAAAAGTTTGCACAAAAATATCTTCAATCGCTTCTGACCTTTGACTGAATAATTGATCATAACTTTTAAAATACAGTCCAGAATTTAGGTTCTTTATGCCGTTGGATTCCTATTGAGAAATCAAAGAATCCAACATAGACAAAAAAAAAATATTTATTTCATTGCCAAAAGTTACAGTTTTATGGAAAACGTTTGCACAAAAATATCTCTATTCGCTTCTGACCTTTAACTGAATAATTGATCATAACTTTACAAATACCACCCGGAATTTTACGTTCTTTATACCGTTGGATTCGTATCGAAAAATTGAAGAATCCAACTTGGATGAAAAATTTATTTCGTTGCCAAAGATACATTTTTAAGGAAAACGTTTGAACAAAAATTATCTCCTATCGCTTTTGACCTTTAATTGAATAATTGATCATAACTTTCAAAATATCGACCGGAATTTTACGTTCTTTATACCATTGGATTCGTATCTAAAAATCGACAAAAAAATTTATTTCCTTTCCAAGAGATACAATTTTAAGGAAAAAGTTTGCATAAAAATATCTCCAGCAAAACACAAAACCACAAAATAAAAAATGAAATGAAAAATAAACCCACCAACAAAATTTTTTTAATATATATATTTGTATAAAAATTAGAATTTAGATTAGTTGAGTAAATTTAAATTTATCAAACAAGGTTATTTTTTTTTTTTTTTTAATTTCTAACAACTCATATAGGTTATATATAAATATTGTGCAATTGTTAACACATCCAATCTTATAGTCAAGCGGTAAAGGCTTACCACTTTGACTTTGAGGTTACAAGTTCAATTCCTCATAATGACAATTAATACTCATTATTATTAGAGGTGGTGTTTGTTGAAAGGTGGAACGGGTCAGTGCTATTGGAATTAATTTTTGTTATACATCAATTTTAAATCAGGGTTTTTAAAATTTTAAAAACCGATTTCTTCCATATAAAAAAACCAATTTCTTTTGTGTTTTTTTTAGTAGTGTTATTATACTACCAATAATAGTGTAATACTAAAAAACATATTTCCTAGTTAGAAAAGATTTTGATTCTTAATTAAATAATTAATTAATTCCCATTTAATAAAATAATAAAATAAAACAATATAATAGGCTATTTATTTAACCTAGCCATGTATATATATGGGCTTATATATTGTTTTTCCATTTTATTAAATCCATTAGACATAAATAAAAAGCCCACATGTGAACTAGACACATTCTTTCTAAAAGAAACAAACCCACATGCCTTACATTAGTGTATCAATATAATTTAACAACCCATTAAATAAATAATGTACAAATTATATTCTTAAATACAATGCTAGATAGACCCATAATTAGTCAGGTAGAATATATCAAGTGATCCATGCAAGTCCGTGTGGATTGGGGATCTTGGCGGACTATCTAAATTTAAGCTTTAATAGACATAACCCAATCACAATCAACAAA
The DNA here is from genome assembly GCA_035582765.1 of Acer negundo. Taxonomy (NCBI): domain Eukaryota; kingdom Viridiplantae; phylum Streptophyta; class Magnoliopsida; order Sapindales; family Sapindaceae; genus Acer; species Acer negundo. The sequence goes on along the minus strand of CM069232.1, from coordinate 4,768,921 downwards.
TGATTCACTTAGGTCCAATCTATTAATTTTAGCTCATTCCACTAAAGAGCTAAAACTGTAATCTTAAATAAAGATAGAACAAGTAAATGTTTCTCATTCAAACCCTAGACAATCTTATTGGAGATAGTGTATCCTCGTGAACAATATCAGTAATCACCAAGAACTCATAGACCACCTATAGCTCTCCTAGTCACCATATTTACTCATATGACCACATTTTGAACTTTGATATTTTGACTTGTCTGCAAGCCATGTTTCAATAGCCACTATTGAAAACTTAACGTTAATATTTAATATCCAATATCTAAAAACATCCATATTATAATATTATACTCTAATTTAAATAAATGGAGCCACGATTTCCATCTCTATAAATGAAGTCCTTTATTGATTAACAAATGAATACCACCAAACTATCGAAGATAGACTATGCTATATAATCGTACTCATTGATAGCTCAAATGATAACACTTACAACCGTAAGTCCTTCATTTACCTCATGATTAAGATAGACTCTCTGATTGTCCTCATAATGAAAAAAATTTTATCTACTGATGGTTTTAAATAAAGTATTTCATTGTGATCCTATTCAATGCACCTAGTGCACTAAATTCTTTTACTCAAATACACTTTGATGATTTTAAACTCATCATATCTCATTTGATCCCACTTAAATGCTAGCAAAAGAATATACAACTTTAACAAGGTAAAGGTGCCCAACCTTTATCTTAAGTTGTGAACAATATTCATGACTAACTAAAGAATTGTGTCTACCTCATACATATTCAGATATACGAACAATTCTTTATATCTCATAGTCTTTTGACCTTATGATTATTTACTTTGAAAATTATAATAATAAACTATAAATGCTATAAGATTTGTTAAATCAGAAATCATTATATTAATATGAAAAGATTGTCAATTACATTATTACATTCTTGTTATTAAGCATAATGCTAACAAAGAGCAAGGAGGTAATTTGCGCCACCTTCAGCCTTGATCCTTATAGAGGCACGTGGCCACCACTTGGAGGTCAAGAGGCATTCTTCCCGTGGTGGCTACTCACCTTCACGGGAAAGAAGGGTGGTGGCCTTTTGCCTCCTCTCTTCTCCCCTGCTCCCTTACGTGTACCTCACGCGTTCTTTAACCGTTCTTCAGCCTCTTTACTTCGAATTCAAATCCACTTTCGGATTATGAACCATAAATCAATGACACACAAGGATGACTATGAAACTTTGACAATTGGATATGAAATCGACTCGATACACGATGATGAATACAATGCATTGTAAGAGAACGTAAAGTAGCATAACTTCCTCGTTTGAACTCAAAATCTAACGAGTTAGTAATCGAAACGACCAAAAATCAACAAGGAATCATAAGAGTACATATTAAGTTCAAGAAAAACAAAAACCCAACAAATAACCACAAGATCATACAAGTATGCCATTATCTAAGGATAGTCTTAAAACATGCAATTCTACAATATTTGTCGATATGAGATCAATGCATGTGTATACTTTAACAAGTGTATGAATGTATAATTCTAAATGAGCACAACGATGTAAGGACACAGATGAATGCAACATATGTGTGTGTAGTTAGTGCAATGATGTAGGGACACAAATGTATGAATTGTGTGTGTGTGTGTGTGTGTGTGCGCGTGTGTGTGTGTGTGTGTGTGTGTGTGTGTATGTGAGTGTGTGTGTGCTTACGTCTTGCAAGAGGAAGTAGTATCTTGATACCTTAGCATTCAAGTAAGCACTTTTCCTATTGACGACGATCTTTGCATGAGAAGTTACTTTTCTCCTTTGAAGCTCCTTTCAACCAAGAATCACCTAAGCAACTAACCATTACAAATTAAGAGAGTTTTACAATGGAACCAAGCCTATATAAATCTGAAACCTTATAGTATCAACCACCATACATAAATAGAACATAGAACATACATACCACTCCAGATAATGAATAAAACATAGATTGATTATTTAACAATGTTATTTACAAGAATTACATCTAACCCCTAACTAAGAGGGTTTTAGTTACACATAGAATATAAGTGCCAAGAAGGTACAAAAGAGGAAAACATCACCGGTTGGTGACTTTTGTGATGAAGAATGTTCCCCTTTGCAATCCAAACATCAAACTCTTCTATGGAAACTTGAAGTAATCTAAACTAAGGTACTAAAATGGGTGTTTGGTTGCCTAGAAAGTATCAAGGAAACTGTAAGTCACACAGCGAAAAAGAGAGATAGGTTTTTTAAAATATCTTGGACCTTTTTTTGTATACACAAATATGATGATAGATTTGATTAATACCTTTGAAGCTTACACCTTCGTTTCTTTTCGATCCATCTCTACTAAGCCTTTCGAGCTATGACCCACAATCTAGCAACTATGTGTGAGAATGTCATGGATTCTAGGAGTACTTGAATGGAGGTTACAAAGATGGAGAAGACAACACCTCGTCCCCTTTCTTGAGTTTAGCCAAGCTTGAGCAAAAAAGAAAGTTATGTTTTTTTCTTTTTCTTCCTCCTTGCCGCACCTCTCTCTCTCTCTCTCTCTCTCTCTCTCTCCCCCTGTCTCTGTTGTAGGGTCAGGTTATTTTGTTTCTTGATATTATCTTTATATATTATCAAGAGACTAGGGTTTAATTGACTGAGTTAAGATAGGATTCTAAATCCTATATTAATCTTTTTGTTCTTACTAGAACTTGAACCCTTGACCTCTTTAAAGTAAATAAAATAATCTCTATTATTTTATTCCTTTGTTTTTATCGAGGTTCGAACCTACAACCTCCAATTAACAATTAATAATTCTAATTTATTAATATTATTTAATTATATTGAATTATTCAATTAAATAATTTATTAATTAAATAATGATATCATTTAATTAATTCCCAAAATAATTCAGATTACTTTTGTAACATAATTAATTGGACCATCCAATTCACCGTGAGTTTTGTCACCAATAATCGTAAAGGGCTAGCAAGGGGACCTAATGGACCCATAAATTTGAGCTCCAATAATACTTAGAAAAATTAATTAAACTTTTTAATTAATATTTCACAATTATTAACCTCAGAGTTATTCCAATAAAAACCTGAGGTTGCACTCTCGTAACTGTAGATGTTTTACATAACCAAAATATTAGTGTCCATCGATATAGCTATTATATATGGTATGATCCTCCACAAGTAGTTCATAATTAGAGCTAAGTCATAAAGTTTGATTGGATCGAGCCAAAATAGAATATGGTATGATCCTCCACAAGTTGTTCTACAAAAGGTATTTTAGCACTCATTTCCTTCTCTTTTTGCTTGATTCTCGGGCATTTCCCCGTGTTTTAACTGTGTTAATTAAGTGTGTCAAGCTTATTAGTGCCATAAGGGCATTTGTGTTGATAGAGAAGAACTTGATACAAAAAGTGCAAAAGAGTGAAAAACAAGGCATTGTCACTGTTCCAGGTGTCGCCTTTATGCACACCGCAACAAAAGGCTTAAACCAATGAAGATCCAAGCCAAGGAAATGTTGTGGTACTTTTGTTGTTAGGCCATACCGCGACAAAAAGAATAAATCTTGATAAATCAATCAGGTATGTAGTTGTAGTGTAGTGTCGTTGTTATGCCACAACCGCGATAGAGAAGAAGAAAACCTAAGAAGTCAATCAGGTCCATCGTCACTATTAATGCCAGTATGTGACCAAACATTGACTACTTTCAAGATCTCAGATCCCATTGTCGGCCTTCAGATGTCGATGTCTTTACAACTGTGAAAAAGATAAGAATCAGCCGTGACAACCAGATCGAAGGACGTATAACCGTCTACCGAGGTGGCGTCGTGGTTTCCAAAACCATGAAAATGCGACCATGACATATGCCACATCAGCATTTCTGGCAGTTAAAGTACAGATCTGAAAGCCACTATAAATATTCTTCTTCTCCGGTTTGAAATGAGAACTTTTCCAAGCACAAAATTCTCAAATTTAGACTAGCTTTCTCTCTTCTATTTTACCCTATCTCACCTTCCTCCATCTTTAATCTTGGACTATCTCTTCCATCCAAAAACTCAACACAAAAATCTTGATTACTTCACCTAACCATTCTTCTCTTCACATTCTCTACATTTCCCTACCTTTGTCACTACCCATTAGACATCCATTTATCTAGAAACGTCATCATCTACCATTCTTGCACTAGGAGCATCTAAAGAATGAGGGACCAAGAACTAAAGAAAGAGGCCCAAGGTGATTTCCTTATCTATTACTTCTTTGCTTTAGATTATAACTATGTGTAACTAAATCCCATTATAGGGGATTGATGTGAGAAAGATTTGGATTTGGGTTTTTCTAAAGATATATTGTATTTTGAATCTCTATTTGTGTTTAATTCATTTAATAACTAGATCTTATTCATTATATAATTGGCATTGTATACCACTAGTTGATTTTGCTATTGTTTAGGATAATTTGTTATACAATCAATCTTGGATTGACACCCTTGATTGATTAGGAATATATTGAATAGGATAGATGGTTGGAGGGTATATCAATTGCAATCATCTAAGCCTTGATTTATAATTAACCGATCTGACATTGACCCCCTCTCCTTAATCGGTTAGGTATTTTTGGTGGGAAGTGTTTAGGTTATGTTTCGACGGCCTATTCACATTTAAAACTACAAATGGTTAACAAGTATGAGATTAGTTCATTAAAGTAGGTTGGTGAGCATTGCCCACAATCCACTTGCGACTCCATCATTTCCCTGGTATTCTCTTAATTGATTACATTCCATTATCTTATCTAAGATTGTTGAGCAATCTATTTTCCCTATCACTTTTGGTTAGATTTACTTACATGCATTGTTTGATGGTTTCTCAAACCATACACTATCCAACTTACCATGATTTACATTATTGCATTTTAGACTAGTTAATTAATACAACATATTACTCTAATTCCCTATGGAATGAATCCTTACTTACCATTTTACTAAGCTTTTATCCTAAGTGGATAGTGGTTAAACACAGTTTTCAAGTGTACATATAAATACATTGTTTTGTTGAGTACAAAATGACCTCGTCAGTTGGATACATTAAATGGAGCAAGAGAGTTATGATAGATGATATGCATGGGGAAGGCCTTTCAAAGGGCAAGTAAGGTTAACTTGGTCAACCTTGACGGGTGATTCAGGTAAGTGGATGGAAAAAGGTTTGATTTGACTAGTTTGGAAAAGATAGAATCCACTTACAGCTCATCAGATATCTCTGCAAGGAGATTCTGTGGCTTCTTTCCAACGACTCAACCCGCTAGATGATCTTTACCTTTCTGCACGGCTTTATTCAAGCTGAAAAGTCAGTCTGAACTCGCTAAGATATTCCATGAATTTGTTCCAACGGGTTGATTCCAACAAGACAGAAGGTCTGAAATTGCTGGAAAATGATGTGAAGTTCTCACGGCTTTGATCTGGTGGATATGTTCCCGTGAGACAGGGAGTGTAAATGTTCACATTTAGTGCTCTCTTTTCCTACCTTTTGTGCTCGTTTCTGAGTATTCTTGTGTATATAACTTGTATTTTGGTTAAAATTCAGGTGATAAGCCAATTAGGAAGGTGTTTGCATGAAAGTTGGAGAAAAGAGGTCAAAAGAGGAGAAAAAGCCTTGGAATGAGTAACTTGCGCGAAAGAAATCGTGGCACAAAGCCGCGGAAATCAACAGACAGTCATGTCCCACCAGCCAGAATACCTGTACTCATGGGGAGTTGTTCTACGGGTTCAGTTCACGGGAAAGAAGTCATCGGGTAAACTAAGGTGAAATCGCGAAAGTCTTCTAAAGAATCTCGCGGGTTCATAACAGTGAAAAAGAACCTGTGTACCTACGAACCCAAAGCCGTGGAGGTTCCGAAAGAATACCCCGTCTGTTCTGTCCGCGAGATGTAACCCACGGGATGAAGCCACAGACGACTCGTCAAGGACATTTTTGGATTTTCCCTTGCCCAACTTTAAACCAAATGCTACAATTAGGCAGTTTTCGGATGAAAGAAACACAAGTGATAGTTTTAGATAGATAGTTAGACTCTCCCTTTAGCTTAGAGGAGTTCAAGGTATTTGTGTTCATCTTAGCTTACTTTAGCATAAAGAAATCGATCTTAGTAAAGCAATTAGTAAACCAGCTCTTGAAAGTTTCTTGTGATCATCTTGGGTAGTATTTGGTGTGGAGAAGGGTGCTATTCAGCCTTGGAATCGGTCAAGACTTCAAGGGTTGTATTTCTTCTTTTTCTTTATACTTAGGCTATTCTTAGTTATCATGTGTAACTGACCAACTTATGTTGAGGGATTTATGAAAGTGATGATGTGATCCACTTTGTTACCACTCTTATTTGTATTAAATTTTGATGAATGTTTAATTGGTCAAATCATGAAATGTTTCTCATAGACTTTAGAAAAGCATGTATTGGTAATTGTACTAAGAGTTAGTGGAATATCTTATTCATAACTTTTGAATTATGTATTGACATCCAATAAATTTTATGTAGAGTGTGTTGATTAATGGTAATATTTGTATGACCACACACTCTCAATCATGGTTCCAACCAAAACCTCACTTAATGTCATCTAAGACTTTAGAGGATAATTGAGTGTGTTGTTGATTACCATTAATTGTAAATGGAACTAACCATAGTGATTTTGATCTAAAAAGCATAAGAGTGATTACTTAGTGGTTCATCATTGCTAATTTCATATGTCCCCTAACAGCTTTAGCTCATTAATCTTCAATCGTTTAAGTATTGCATTAGTTTAGATTCGTAACAATTCAATAGCTCTTTTATTAACTAATCGTCCTAGTTCTCTGTGGGAATGATAACCCTTACTCTTGCATCCTATATGAGTTTAATGACTCATGCACTTGCGACGGGTGAAACACTCGCGCGTCCCTCGAGAATAGCTGAGGTAGAGTAGAGTAAATTGGTGTAGCTTTTGTAAGACCGATTTGGGCGCATCAGAGTGTGAACTCAACAAATGTTTATGATGTTCCTCGCGGCTTTGCTTTGCTGGTTTGTTCCCACTGGTCATGGAGTATGAACCCGCGGAGGCAGAGATTGTTCTCTTTTTCTACCTTTTTTGCCTTCTTTTCCTCACTTAGCACCAAACTACTTTTGAAACGCCGAGAATACCTAAAAACACTTATTTACAATGTTAAACACCTAAAATGCTCAGAAAACGGTTACAAAAACAAAGTAAGGGGAGCGCTAAATGTGAACATTTGGAGCACGATCATACGTGAGTGCGTGTGTATATGTGTGTAACTAAATTATGCAAATAAGTGTGTGTGTGTGTGTGTGTGTGTGTGTGTGTGTGTATGTGTGTGTGTGTGTGTGTGTGTGTGTGTGTGTGTGTGTGTGCTCACATGCTACTAAATCTCTTCAAGAAATCAAGTACAAGTCATATTATACCTTTGAAGTGCTCTTGAGTTTGAGGTTTTGGGGAGGCTATGAAGCTTGATCAAGAGCAATGAAGAACCTAATATACCCTTACATAATAAGAGTCCAAAAAATTTCTAGCACTTTTTGGAGGTGGCTTTTCAACACTGTTTTCGTTTTAATAACTTATGTTTAAAAAGCATTTATTATGGTGAATGGACAAAAATGCCCCCTACAGTAACCTTTTTCACCATTTTGTTTTTTTTTTTCTTTCAAAATCCTCTATCAATGGGGTGGAACTAACGAACACATGTACATCGACCAATTAATGATCAATCGACGGTGGACCATGAACACGCCGTACGTCGCCGCCGATGACCACGACCAAACACAATAGCGACTTTTGATTTCTCTGAAAAAACGAAGTATGTAACTTTCTCTGAAAACGAAGGGTTTCAAATTAGGGATTCAGGTTTGGAGAAGATGAATAGAAACATAAACAAAGGGGCACATAACAACAACCTAGAAGTCCTAAAAAGCAATCACAAAGTCTCGGAACACAAACTCAAAGTCTCGGAACACAAAAAAAAAAAGTCTTGGACACATAAGCACAAAGTCTCGAAAACACTGAGTTGTTGTTCTATACTCCTCTGTTTATGTTCTTGGAAGATTCTTGACCCCTGAGTACGTCAGCGTAACACTACTAAACTAATCCAATGAAGATACATTGATAATGTTATGAAGTTGGTTTTGTTTAATTTCGACCTCTATGAAGAAGATAAAAGAATAAAATTTAAAAAAAAAAAAAAATTTAAAAAAGAGTAAACTAAGGGAATTTTTGGAAGTCACTTACTTTGATGCCTTTAAAACATAAGTTATTAAAGTGGTGATAATCTTGAAACACAAACTTAAAAAAAAATGACAAAAACCCCTATTTCCTCTACATAACAAACCCCAATGTGGTTTGTCAATCAAAATATGAGGAACTTACAACATAAATTGATAAAGATGCTAATCTTTTATTTTCTATGGATGTAAGGATATATTTTGGAATATTTATAATTTATTTTTCTTTTCTTTTAATAAAGAAAAAAAATCATATATTTTTTTAGTGATTCGGCACTTCCCATTCTCTTTTGCTTATTAAATTGAAAATTGACGTACTCGTAACGGTTGATTTCGCTAGATCCTGACACATCCTAGCCAATTAGTATCATATTAAAAATATATATATCATTTATATTTTAGCATGTCTTTGTTACTTAAATAATTTTTTATTTAACAACAATATTCTATAAATTGATAGTATATTACCATTACCAAGGGTGCACCGAGTGCAACCGTCCCGGGCACCAATTTTTTTTATTAAAGTCAGTATGTATTATTGGGTTTTAAGGATCCAGAAAAAGTAGAATTATGATGAATGGCCCAATTCATTTTTGTTTTGAATTATATGTATAGAATATACTGTCCCGATCTAGTCATTGCATCCTGATATAATTTTATCAGGATATTGAATGTGAACCATTAGTTTTGACAATTGCATACACACCTGAGTCAAAGTATGTAAAAATAGAGGCTCACATTCAATATCCTCACGAAGTTATATCAGGATGCACTTACTTGAAAATTTCTGATAGAATATATTTATAAAAATGGGCCCAATTCATTTTTGTTTTAAATTATATGTATGAAATATATTTATAAAAGGGCACAATTCATTTTTTATATAATATGTACAGAATATATTTAAAAAATTGTGACCGTGAAGGAATGGTCCAATTATTTTTTTAATTATATGTATGGAATATATTAAAAAAAAAATCATATTTCTGAATAAAGAGGATAAATTTTGTTCAAGAGGGGCCCATTTCAAATTTTTCGCCCCGAACATCACTTAAGTTAGGACTGGCCCTGGGGGCGGGGAATTCTTTTATTAATGAAATCTCCTAGAGAAAAACTCTTTCGTGAGATATATTCATATATTGTTAGCAATAACAATAGAAAAGAAAACACAAAAACAAATAAATACACTGAAAAGAGTTGTCTATAGACTATAACATAAACTAACAAATAAAACGAAATTTCAACACCCTCTAAACATATCCAGTTACGAAATTTCAACACCCTCCAAACACCCTGCAAATTTAATGTAAAATAAAAGTGTGGCTATATTGTCATCCACGAAATATCTTCCTACACCCATATTTTAATAAAACTTTTTTATTTCTAAAATACTCTTACATTTAATTATTTAAAGTACATAGCTTTATAATTGGAAATTATATTTACTTCATACACCCATAAGTTGAACACCCAATCTATCATAAACCCTAATAATAAATACTTAATGAAACTCAACATCAATCAAGAAATATAAATTTTTTTCACATATAATCAAGGAATTGATGAACAAAAAATTGATTTCATGGATTTCGAATACATTCAAGTATGTTTACTTTCATTTTTATTATGGTTTTGTGATTGAATGAAAAATTGTTGATGTTGTAGTCTTGTAGAACTTTTTTATTAAGCAGTTTTAGAACTCGATTAAATTTACATGGTTCTCAAGCACAAATCACTCACTCGCTATACTTTAATTTGTTATAAATTCTTATTAATTTAATTGTTTTGTAAACCGAAAATCATGGTGGATTGATTTTTAAAATACTAATTTTTAAATTAAAAAAAAAATAGATTTGTTTCGTGATTGAAAAAATATTGTTTTTTTAAAGACAAAAGAAGCTACATATTGTTGTTTGTTTACTTATTATTGTTGTTGTTTTCTATTATGATGATTAAGTGTGTAAACCATTATGAAGTCATGGTTTTTTAGAAATTAAAATCTTAGTTGTAGAGTTTATTTGAATATGATATATTTTTTTTATCCGAGTAAATTCTATAATATTTGTTAAAAGGAACGAAGAAATAATACATATTTTTTTTAAAGAACAAACTGTACGTACAAGAATTTTATTTTTTTTTCCGGTGGTGGAAGCAAATGAAGAGAAATGAGTGTAATGAGAAAAAACATATATTTAAAATTTTTAAAAACAATTAATGGATAGTTTGGTATTTTAAATGGTGTAGAAAGTAAAATTAATAATTTTAATTTTTTTAATATTTGTGTATGAAGAAAACTGGGTGTAGAAAGATATTTTATAGGTGATAATAGAGCAACCTTAAAATAAAATAAGAGTAAGGGTCTGTTTGATTTTTCTGCTAAATACTTAATGGAACTTAATGAGTGTCATTAAGTTAATTTGTTTGATTTTTTAAGTTATAAAACCACTTAATAAGCCCATAAAACCACCTTTTATAAAGAGTGAATTTTTTTCACTTTTCACTTAATTAAAAATAACTTAAATATATATATCAATTTATTACTTTTAAATTTATCCTTACAAATCTTATTTATTTATATTTTTCTCTTCTCTCACACCCTTTAACCATATTAATATTTATTTTCTTCTCACTATATAAAAACTTTAGCAACCACTTTCAAAAAATATATATAAAAAAAAAAAAAAAATTGATAAAGATATAGATTTCATTATAAATTTTTCATTATATTATTATTCTACATATAGAATATAAATATTGTACATATTATTAGTTCAATTTTTATACTCTTAAAGTTTATATTTTATATAACGTTTTTTTTTATATATAAATTTGTTATTATATTATTAAATTAATTTTTTAGTTGTCTTTAGTATATTAAAATATAAATATATAGTAAATAATAGTTGAAAGTAAATAGATGTAAGAGTATTTATTTTAAGATATTTGTAATAAAATAAAATAAATAAATAAATAATAAATAAAAACAGCTTATCACTTATATAATGGAAAAAAAACAAACATGTTTTTAAGTTATAGTTTTCGGTCACTATTTAGTCTTCGGTACAATTCAGTTACAGTTTTCAACCACTATTCGGTCTTCAGTACAATTCAAGTTGTTCAGTCTTCAAACAAAACATCAAACGCAATCTAAGGCAAAAAGAGAACCTCTGTTTGTCATAAAATATTAGTACATGAGAATAAATGTAAGAAGTTAGATGAAGAGTATATAAGAGCAATACGCTATAAGAGAGCAACTCTCTGTTTTATTCATTTTCTTCACCCAACATTCAACGTATATCCTACACAATTAAGAAATGACGACCTTATTTATAGTAGATATGAACCAATTAGATGAATACAACAAAAATGCCACTGATCAATAGAAGAGGCTTGGAAAGTCATGAAAGAGTCACGTGTCTTGCCAGTTTATGCTTGGTGGCAAGCAAACCTTGATGGCACGTGTAAGTGTGGAAAGCCACACATCTACAACACTCCATCTTGGATTTCACCATTTATATTTTAATTTACTATTTTTTTTTAAAAAAAAATTAAACTGATCTAAGGGGAAGAAGCATCATAAGCGATCATATGCTGAAAAACCCTTAGATAGTATCCATATATATAAAATATAAAAGATTAAAGAAAAGTAAATAGTAACAAAAAGCAACAAAACACAAAGAACCAGGGGGAAAACAATCCCAAATAAAAAGAGGCACGCAGGCCACACCGAAAAGAAAAAGAAAACATCAAGAAAAACGAAAAGAGAAAAGACTCCCGACCCATGCACTCGTTGCCAACTAAAGAAGAACATAATGGCAGGGCAGAGAACCACCAAGAATCAGCCTGAAGCTCCAAAGCATACTTAGAAAGCGTATCTGCAACTTGATTCCCCTCCCTGAAAATATAGGAAACCTGAAAATTCATCTGCAAGATCTGGAAGATGCAGCACTGCCACGCCTGACGAACCCTCCAAGGAACCATCCTAGATCGAGAAGAAAGAAGCTGAACCATATAAGAAGAATCGCTCTCAAGCCAGATTAGATGCCACCCATACTTCTATGCAAAATTAATGGCCAATAAGGTAGCCAGAAGCTCAGCCTCAAACGAGAAAACTTGACCAAGAGGCATAGTAAAGCAACCCTTCATAAAGGCTCTGCGGTTTCGAAAGATACCACCACAACCATCAACCCTCGGAGAGCCCATAGCAGCTCCATCTATATTCACTTTGATCCAACTAGGAGTTGGAGGCGACCAAATCACACTCTTGATCACTGAGGCTTTAGAAAGGCGACCTCGAAGACTAAAACGATGAAGAATCAAAAGGTCGTCCATACAATTACACATATAACCAATATCCAGGTGATTAGCCTCTGAAACTACACGCTAAGCAAAGAAAGGACGGATCTAAAGTCCACCAACTTCCCTTCAAGGATCCACCGATTACCACACCCCCCATATCACTACATGGATAGTCGTTTTCCATAAAATCCTGACTTGCTCACTAAAGGAAACTGACATGGCCTGAAAGAAGAAGGATTGCCAAGTTTCGGTAGAGACATGTCGTTGGAAAGTCGAGAAAACTGCCTCCCAAAGAGTAACCGCCAAAGGACAATAAAGAAAAAGATGATCTACAGATTCACTACTAACCCCACAAATACTGCAACGAGAAGCCAACTAGAACCCAGACCTGCAAAGGCGATCCTCAACAGGAAGCTCGTTTAACATAAGAAGCCAGGTCAAAGCTGAGCGAAAAGAGGGGATAAAACGAGACCAAACATCTCTCCACCAAACAACCTGAGGAATATCATGAAGAAACTAGGAATAAGCAATCTTGCAAGAAACACGACCATCCCGAGAATTAGCCTAACCCAGAGACTCCACAATAGGAGAAATCATAATCTGATCAATCCGAAAACACAAATCCGGGAAGCACACTCGGAAACAATCGTCCAACACCCATCCACCTCATGAATAAAATCTGTGACCTTAGCCCGGAGATGATTAGCTAAATAATCTGAAATCCTTAAAAGCTCTAAAATGGGGACCCCCAACCAATTATCCCACCAAAATTATATTTGAATTTACTACGAAAAACTCAGTGGGACAAAAACCTTTGCATAATATATACAATGATCTTATGGATCTTTTGAAAACTACTCCAATATAAAAATACATAAAAATACATAAAAATAAATAAATGTGTAATAATAAATACATCCAGAAATTTCAGGTTTTGGTTAGTTGGTCTAGCCAATCTTAGTTTAGCGACCATCTATAAGATGCATTTTAAGCCTTTTAGAGACAACTGAACTTATCAAAATTCGAAACGTAATCATTCTGGATTTATTTATTGTTATGCAATTTATTTATTAATATGCATTTATTTACCTTTACTCCATTTTATACTGGAGCGGTTTTGGTCGACTATCCAGAACCCGAAGTTTCTGGATTTATTTATTATTATGCATTTATGTACTTTTATGTAATTTATGAGCCTAACAAGACAAACTGACCAAAACCTAAAGTTTCTAGATTTGTATTTATGTATTTATATGCAAATTATGAGCTAAGCCTAACTAGGCCAATCATTTTAGAACCTGAAGTTTCTGGATTTATTTGCACTTGATTTATTTTCGTGCAATTTAAATTAAGCTTGGCTATACCGAATAACCAGAATCTGAAGTTTATGGATTTATTATTATGATTTTTAAGTCAGCGCAGTTTGCCAACCGATCAGAACTTAAAGTTTTGGATTCATTATTATATTCATGAATTCCATACTTGGAACCTCAAGTTCCGAAATTCGAATTCAATATAAAACCTGAAGTTCTAATTTTGAATACAAAGTATTGAATCTAAACTTGAACTTCTTAAATTTTGAACATGAAGTTCGAATCAAACTTGAATCTCTAAATTCAATTTAAATTGTGATATTAAAATTTTAAAATCAAAGTTTATTAAAACTAGAAGTTCTAAAACTAATCAAGCTATGGTTATTTCATTTGGAAAGTTTAATTGTAATTTCTATTTAGAAGCTAAAGTTTTCTTAATTTTATGTATGAACCTGCAGTTCATGGTTGAACGAAAATTTGAAAGATCAATATGATTCTAATCTTGCACTATTGGCAAGACATATATATATTTATATTGTGATTCAATGATAGACAATTCATTGTTCAAATTCACATTATTTAGAAAAGACATGTATTTTCTTTCTAGGAATTTTATGGGCATTATGTGTACTGCTTTTTTATATCTCATTTAAAAAGATATTTTTTTTAAATAGGTTTATTATGTAAACATTTGCTCTTGTCATTTACAAAACATCCACTCCCGGGGTATGTTTTGATATCTCATGAATTAAAACATATTCAAATTTACTTTCTTGATATTGCTCCTTCAGGATCAAGTATAAAATGAATAAAATATCATTTCCAACTTCATTATACGTGGTATTAGGATCTTAAATCATTTTATCATACTCAAAACATCTTGCTGGGATGTGTAGATTTCTTTATGAAATGAATGACGTGTAAACATATCACATCATAAATATGAGATAAAACAAAATCTTGAATCATATTGATTCTTCGAACTTTCGGTTCGACCATGAACTGCCGGTTTATACATAAAATTCATAAAACTCCAGGTTCTAAATGGAAATTACAATCAAACTTTCCATATGAAATAACCATAACTTAATTAGTTTTAAAACTTCTGGTTTTGATAAACTTTGATATTAAAATTTTAATATCACAATTTAAAATGATTTCAAAGCTTCAAGTCTGATTAGAACTTCATGTTCAAAATTTAAGATCTTCTGTTAGGATTTTGGTTTGTGTTGACATGAATTCCATATCTAAACGTTGTTTCTCTTGTAATATTTAGTTGTGTTAGTTTAATGATGATTCAAGCTTCTAGGAAGACTTGGTGACTTTCCATACAATATGGTGTCTTCAAAGAGGAATAAGTTACATTGCTCATCAAAGGTATATTAGACCTCATGCCTCTTATAAGGCATAGGCACACACACACACACATAGCATTCATAATGTCCCGACACAATTGTACACCATTGGTATAACACATTCACACATTTGTTGAAGTATTGACAAAGGTCGTTTGTGTGTGTAAATTCACTTGTCAAAAATAATTTATAGAAACCTCACGAAGCCCTAAATGATATGAAAGCACAAGTATGGCGGTAAGTGGGCTGTCGTCCATAAGGATCGTATTTAGCTAAAACTAACTGGAACTTAAGTAATATTAATGCAATAAAAGTAAATGGTTTATGTTGTGAAAATGTGAATGAGCAAACACTTGAAGATTAAACTAGAAAAGTAACTAAAAATGGAATGTGAATGAGATGTAAGATAGATATGATGGAAACTAAGGAATTGACGGACTAGTAAGCTAACATTGGGCAGTTGCATACAACACGAAAATACGTACGATTCAACTACTGTAGCCAACCTAGGGTGTATAGAGTTGGCTCTCAATCTCTAGTAAGGAGCTAACCTAGGGTGTATAGAGAATGCCTCCTACTAGCGATTGATCCCTTCTGAGCAACCAACCTAGGCTGTATAGAGTTAGTTGCTAGTTTAGGATCCTTACCATGAACGCTCGCTAACTAAAAAGGGCTCTACTGATTACAAAGGTAGCCAACCTAAGGTGTATAGAGAAGGCTTATAATCCTCTCATAAGAGCCATCCTAGGGTGTATAGTGACAGACTTTCATTTGAGGTTAGGTGAAGAGCACGGTTATCGAGCCGAGATTTTGAAAATCCCATCTATTGGCATATGCAATAAACAACCAAATAAAGTGTATATCTAGTTGTCTACACAAATAGAATCCAAAGAGAAACTTGCAAAGAGAGTGTATCCAAAACAAGTAAATAAAATGAAAACCATTCATACTCATGAATAGAACAAAGAAAGATATAAATATAAATGAAATAGTGTTTATATACAAGCCCAACATCAAACAAACTAATCCATCAACCCTTTAGACGGGATTTATCTACTCATTACAACAATGAAAATAGGAGAAAGGATGGAGAAATAACCCTTAAAGATCATCTCCTTCCTTCAAGTTCCCTTTAAGATGAGTAGAAAGTGTATGAAATGAGAAGCAATGGATTCCTAGATTTAGGTTAAAAGTTCAGAGTTTCTAAGTGTAAAAGCTACTAACAATGATTACAACACTTTCTATTTATACTCCCCACAAAATAGGTTACAAAAGGCTGTGAAAAGACCTCTAGCATGTGAATGAGTGCGGGTGGAGTGTGGTTGAATGACTCGTACTAACTCGCACTTTATCATTTCTCAGATTTTCCAGCTCTTTTATCTGGGTAAGAGTGTGGTTGGATGACCTGCACTCACCTACACTTTAATGTGTCTTCAGCAATCAGGTCTCGGTTCTGGGAAAGAGTGTAGGTGAGAGTGCGGTTGACTGACCCGTACTCACTCACACTTTATCCTTCCTTCAAATGTCAGGTCCCGGGTTTGAATGACAATGCGGATGGGAGTGCGACTGGAACCTGGAATGACTCGCACAATTGATGTCTCTGATGCCATTTGTCCAACTTTTATCCCCTTTTGGTCTCCTTTTCATCCGAAAGTCCCGCAATACGCTCTAAACATCAGAAATAGATAAATGCCGACAAATACGAACATATAGCCCATATGTGATAATAAAACGCATGAAAATGACAAAAAGGATATAGATTTGAGGGTCGAAATATACAACATATTTGGCGCGATCAATTATGCACATACATGAGATTTAATCTAACAAACAATGTGAAATTGAATGTTTTAGGACCATCTCTAAGAAATGGCATACGTGTGTGACTTTGTGTTTATTTGTTTTTGTTTTATTATTTTTGGACTTAAACAAGATCTCATATGATTCCTTATTGAGTCCAGATTATTTCGGTTACTCACTTATTAGGTTTCAAGTCCAAACTAAGAAGCTACACTTCTTTGCATTCTCATACATTGGGTTGTTTTTGTCGTCGTGTACCATGTCGAATTCTCAAACTTTTGTCAAAGTTTCATAATCGTCATTGTGTGGAAGGGAGTCATAGTTTGTAATCCAAAGACATATTCAAATTCAGAGTATGGATACCTAAATACGGCTGAAAAACAAGAGAGGAGCGCAAGGGAGGCGTGAAATGGCCAAAGGCCATTTTGGTGTGTGGTTGTGATGACCACGTGAGGCTCACGGGCCAGCAGCCCCTCTACCCCGTGAGGCTCACATGCCTCTCACTGGAAGGTGACATGGCCACCATCCATTGGTCACTTACTTCCCTCTCTTTCATTTCTTTTAAATATCTCATTTCCCTCCAATTCATTTAAAGAAGAAAATTTAGAAAACACTATGTGCAGAATTTTCTCTTCAAACTTTCTCACCTTCTAAATACCATAACTTTCTCATTCGGACTCCGAATTGAGTGATACAAGTTGGAGAATCTTTATAATCAAGACCTCTACCTTTTCCAAGTTAGCTTGCTGCTGTTTGATCTAGTTTTATGGTGGTTCTACCTTCAAAAGCGAACCAGCTCGTGAATCATAGGTATTTGACTAATCTTTGTGTTTTCTTCTTTTTAAACCAACAATTACTTTGGGTTTTCTTCTTTTATATATACATACATATATGTATGTATGATGATTTCTATTTTGAAAGATAACTTCATAATCAAACCTAATTAAGTCTAATTAGAGACAAATATGAACTGGTTTTCTAGGAATCTAGTTTTTCACATGTTTGAGAGTTGTATTGTGATTAGTTTGATATCTAGGGTTATTTTCCATTTGATTTATTCATTTTATGATCAATAACCTTGGCATGTGCTTGGATCCTTTAATTGAACAAATCTAGGATAATCAGTTGTGATTTTGTATTTCAAGCCTATTAGGATTTAATTGATTATTCATTATATCCTTGCTCTAAATGTTGACTAGAATATTCATTGATCATATTTTGTGATTATAGCATTTTTGTGTATGCTTCTAATATCTTGAATATGTGATTCATGTATATGATTTATTCAAGTGTTAGATTTGTTAATGAAAACTAGAAGCCATATGTTAGGTGTTTTTCACAAGCTCTAGGTTTTAATTCAAGTTTTGTGTCTAGACTATTTTGACATGCCTGCTCACATGACTAAGTTTAGTTTCCTTGGAATGTATTCATCACATGTTTTATGTTGAATTTTTTGTTTGCATCATTTTCATTCATTGATCACACTAGGAAGTCCTTGTAAAAGGCATGAAGTCTTGGTTATGGTCCGAATAACCAAGCAAGAAGTCTTGATTAGGACAAGAGGTCTGGATAATCAAGCATGAAGTCATGGTTAGGATTGGGAAGGTCCGGATAGCTATATGGGAGGCTCTCTAGAGGCATGAATACCTTGAATAGGGAGTTGGGTACAATATTGGTAGGCCCAGTCGTTTGGTTAGACATAGACTCCAATAGAGAGTGTTGCATGAGATGTGAATTGGCTCTTGAGGAATTTCTAATCTTCCAATGATGTTGTGTTGAGATGGACTCCAATATATGGTGGCTTTGCATTATTAAGGGATTTCTTATCTACCAATATGGATTGGGTAGACATAAACTCCAATAGGAAGTAGATCATAGGTTAGTCACTTTTGAGTAATTTATAATCTATCATCCAATATATATATATATAATACCCAATGATTGTAGTTCAACATGTGGATGTTTCCTCCTTGGAGGTTTTACCATGTTAAAAAATCTCTTGTGTTAGTTCTTTATATCTCTCTCTTTCATACTTGTATATGTGTATGTTTAAATCTTGTTGCATAATATTCTCTTGTGATGTATTTTGAAACAAGATTTTGTTAAGTGTGATATGTTAGCAAATCATTTTGATCATAGTTATATATATAATTCTTTTGTTCATTGATTATTTTGTATAGTTATATTTTGATTGATACTTGTAACATATTGAACATTATTGGAAATACAAGTATTCTTTGTTGTTGAGTTTTAATCTTATTCTTCCTCTTGCTACTTGTTGATATATAGACAATGCTTTAATGATCACATGCTTATCTTGTCTATACATATATGTATGGTTTATGTGTTGTAATGTTAGCTACCTTGAGGGAAAAACTTGTGTTTGTGTCAAGGGAATGTAAAAATTTGTAAAAACCTATACACCCCCCTTTCATATGCTTTTGGCAATTTAACTGTGTTTGTATATTTCAATTGGTATTAGAGCGAGTCGTCAAAAGGCACTTGACGAGATCCGATTTATACTCTCATGTGAATTGCTTAGGATTTTAAAGCATGGTTGTACAAGATGATGTTATAGCTGAAGGAGCTTCCAACTCTAGGCCTCCTTTTCTCAATGGTCATAACTACAGGTTTTGGAAATTTATGATGAAGGCTTACATTCGCTCTATTGATGAGAGAGCTTGGTGACCTTGGAAGAAGGTTATCTCTCTCCCAATAAGAGACTTGAGAATGGACCATCGTTCCCGAACCTAGAAGTGAGTGGTCCAGTAATGAGTTCGAGTTAGTGAAATGGCATCATCAGGCAATGAATGCTATATTTAGATGTGTGGATAGTAGACAATTTTCCTGCATCCAAAACCTAGATACCGTAATGGAAGCGTGGGACGCTCTCCAAGTCACCAATTAGGGGACTAAAGCGGTGAAGAAGTCTCAGCTTCAAATGCTCATAACTCAATTTGAGACATTGCAAATGTGTGAGGAAGATAAGTTTGATGACTTTCAATTCAAGCTACTAGACATCGCCAATCAATATCAAGCTCTTGGGGTTCCTATCTTCGGTGAGAGGCTAAATTGGAAGATTCAAATATCACTTCCAAAAAGGTTCAAAGCTATGGTAACGGCTATTGAAAAGAGCAAGGACGTAGACGTCATGAGCATAAAGGAGTTGCTAGGGTCTCTTCAAACCTTTAAGGCGTGCATGAAGCCTAAGGCTAAGAACAAGGGTTTAGCTCTCAAAGTTATCAAAGAAGCTAGTAGTGATGATGACGAGGAGATGGCTTTATTGGTTAGGAGGTTTAGGAAGTTTATGAGGAAAGATGGTAAGCCAAGTGGCAAGTACTCAAAGGAAGTGGAAGTCAAGAAGTCATTTACTCCTACTCATAAGAGGAATGATCATGCTAAGACCAATCATAAGGTTCAATGCTTCAAGTGTAAAAAGTTTGGACATTATGCTTTGGATTGTCCTAGTGATAAGACTAAGAAGGACAAGAAGGGAAAAACTATGGTGGCCACATGGAGTGATGATGATGACTCTAGTGAGGAGAAGAGTTCAAGTTATGAGACTTCTAGTAAATAAGGGTTAGTGAGCAACTTTGCTGCATTCACAGCCTCTAACTCTACTCTAGAGGATGTATGTCAAGATTCTTTGGACAAGGAGGTTGATCCAAATCATCAAGGGTGCTTAAGTGAGAATCCAACCTACATAGATCTTTTAGCTAAGGTGAATTGTCTTTGTTAGGATTTTAGTTTGTGTTGGCATGTATTCCATATCAAAACGTTATTTATCTTGTAACGTTTAGTTGTCTTGGATTGATGATGATTGAAGCTTCAAGGAGTTTTCATGCAAGATGGTGTATTCAAAAGGAAAAGAGCTACATTGCTCATCAAATGTATAATAGACCTTTTTCCTCTTACAAGGCATAGGCACACACACACATGGCATTCATTTGTGTCAATGCATAATTGTACACTATTGGTATAATACTTTCACACACTTGGTAATGTATGCACATGCATTAGTTTTAATTTGATAATCTTTGTGATTTTCATGTTCTAGGACTACATCTAGGAAATGGCATACGTGTGTGACTTGGTATTTATTTGTTTTAGTTTTATTGTTTTTGAACTTAAATATGATCTCATTTTATTCCTTATTGAGTCTCGGTCATTTTGGTTACTCACTCATTAAGTTTCGAGTCCAAACTACGAAACTACGATACTTTGTGTTCAAATACGTTGTGTTTTGTTCGTCGTCGTATTCCGAGTCGAATTCTCAACTATTTGTCAAAGTTTCATAGTTATCCTTATACGTGAGAGAGTCATGGTTTGTAATCCGAAAATGGATTTGAATTCGGAATTTAGAGGCCCAAACATGGTCGAAGACGCGAGAGGAGCGCGAGGGACGCAATCATTGGCCAACGGCCAAGCTTGGAGAGGCGCGAGGAGGTCGTGAGCCTCATGGCCCACACACCTCTCTGCCTTGTAAGGCTCACGTACCCCTCATAGGCTGCTGAGGTGTCACACCCTGATTTTTCATCTCTTTCCCTCTCTTCATTTCATTTAAATGTTCTCATTTCCCTCTCATTCATTTTAAGAAGAAAAGTTTGAAAAACATGTGCAAAATTTTCTCTCCAATCTTTCTCACTTTCCAAACACCATAACTTTCTCATTCGGACTCCGAATTGAGTGATTCAAGTTGGAGAATCTTCATAATCAAGTCCTCTACTTTTTCCAAGAGATTTTACAACTTTTCGATTGAGTTTTCCAGTGGCTCTACCCACAAAACCGAACCAACTTGTGATACTTAGGTATTTGACTTATCTATGTATTTTTTTCGTTTATAACCTCAATTACCTTGGGGTTTTTTCTTTTATATGTATATGTATGTAAGATGAATGCTATTTAGAAAGATTATTGATCGAGCCAAAATTGGTATGACTTTGGCCCTTATTCTCATCTCTTTATGCTTGATTCTCGGGCATTTCCCTGTATTTAATACCGTTAAATCAAGTGTTTCAGGTTTATTTAGGCCTCAAGGGCATTTGTGAATAAGAATAGGAATTTGGTGCAAAAAGAAGCACAAGGTGGTGAAACAGGGCATTGTCGCCCTTTTATGAAGTTATTGTCATTATGGCGACAAGAAAATGTATTTCAAAGCAAAGCATTGCCACGATGTCGCCATGGCAACATAGAAAGACAAACGGCGACAATGTAGGAATTCCAGCGTTGGCATTCCTACGTTGTCGCCATGGCGACACGGCGATAAAGAGAAAAACTTCTAGCGTAGGAATTCCTACATTGGAATGTCAGCTATTCAAGAGGGTTATTCTTGTCCCTTCATGCCTATTACGTACCCTAGCTTTCCAAACCTATAAATACATCAAACCTATAAATACATCACAGTTTCTCCTTTGAAGACAACACTTGTTTAATCAAGAAATTTATTTCTCTACCATTCCTAATCCCACTATTTCTCCCCTCCAATCTCTCAACGAACAACTAGATTACCTCACCTAAATCATTCCTCTCTTCCCATTCTCTACATCTCGATACCTTTGTCACTCACCATTAAACACCCACTTATCTAGACACATCCTCTTCTACCACTCTTTGCACTAGGAGCATCCAAGGAGAGGAAGGAGTAAGCACTAAAGAAGGAGGCCCAAGGGTGATTTCCTTATCTATTACTTCCTTTCTATTTGTTTGTAACTATGTGTAACTAAACCCTTAATCCAGGGGATAGATGTGAAGAACATTTGGTTGTGGATATTTGTTTAAGCAATTGTATTTGAATCTCTATGTGTGTTCTATTTATTATACCATTAGATTTTATTCACTATGCGATTGACTTATATACCAACTTGTTAATTATAATCTTGTTTAGAATAATATGTTAAGCAATCATCCTTGGATTGACACTCTTGGGTGATTAAGAATCCAATGAATAAGATAGATTAGTGGAGGGTATATCAACCACATTAATCTAAACCTATATTTGTAACCAACCAATCCCACCTTGACCCCATTTCCTTAATCAGTTAGGCATTTTGGTAGGAAGATGTTTAGGGTCCATAGTTATGACCTAAACACATCCTAGAAAATAAATGGTTAACATATAAGAGATTGGTCCATTAAAGTGGCTTGAAAAGCATTATCCATACCCAATTGAAATTCCATCAATTCCCTAGTATCTATATTAATTGTTAAACCCATTCTCCTATCTAGTATTGTTGATATTGGATTCCTATCTATTCAACTTCTCTTTATATTATTGTTATTTGTTTTCTAGTTTATTATCTCTAAACCAATCAAAAACCAAAAATATGATTTATGTTTTATGCACCTAGATTAGACTAACTTAGATTAGATCGCAAATCGATTAATCTAACCTAATCCTTGTGAAACGAATCCTTTGCTTACCGTTTTACTTGTTTTCAAAACATAAAGCATATTGCATAGGAATTTCATTATAAACATCTTTTAATAATTCGCAATTTGGTAACGACACAAAAAGCAAGTCATCAATAGCTTCATAATCAAACTTAATCATGTCTAATTAGAGACAAATGTGAACTAGTTTTCTAGGATTCTAGTTTCCTAGGATTCTAGTTTCTCACATTTTTGAGTGTTGTATTGTGATTAGTTTGATATCTAGGGTTATTTGTGATTTGATTGATTCATTTTTTGATCAATGACCTTGGCAAGTGCTTGGATCCTTAATTGAACAAATCTAAGATTAGAACATTTGTTATTTGTGTTTAAAGAATATTAGATTTAATTGATTATTTATTATATCCTGCTCTAAAAGTTTGGCAAGAATATTCATTGAATGCATTTTGTGTTTCTAGCAATTTTTGGTGTATGTTTTAATATCTTGAATATGATTTATTAAAGTATTATATTTGTGAATGAAACTAGGAGACTCATGTGTTAGGTGTTTTCACATGCTCTAGGTTTTAATTCAATTTGTATGACTAGACTATTTTAACTTGTGTTCTCACATGACTAAGTCTAGTTTCCATGGAATGTATTGATCACATGTTCAATGTTGAATTTTCCTGTTTGCATCTTTTTGCATTCATTGATCACACTAGGAAGTCCTTGTAAAAGGCAAGAAGTCTTGACTAGGATAAGAGTTCTGGATAGTAAGGCGAGGAAGTCTTCGTTAGGACAAGGGGTCTGGATAACTGAGCAAAAAGTCATGGCTAGGATCGAGAAGATCCGGATAGCTACGCGTGGGAGGCTCTATAGAGGCATGAGTACCTTGGATAAGGAGTTGGCTACAATATTGTAGGCCCGGCATTTGGTTAGACATAGACTCCAAAAGAGAGTGTTTCATGGGATGTGCATTGGCTCTTGAGGAATTTCTAATCTTCCAACAATGTTGGCTAGAGATGGACTTCAATATATGGTGGTTCCGCATCATTGAGGGATTTCATATCTACCAATAGGGATTGGATAGACATAGACTCCAATAGGAAGTAGATCATAGGTTAGTCACTTTGAGGAATTTCTAATCTATCATCCCATATATATAGTACCCAATGGTTGTAGTTCAACCAGTGGATGTTTCCTCCTTGGAGATTTTACCACGTTCAAAAATCTCATGTGTCAATTCTTTCTATCTATCTCTTTTATATTTGTATATGTGTATGTTATTTCTATCTTGTTGCATAATATTCACTTGTGATATATTTTGAGACAAGATTTTGTTAAGTGTGATTTGTAAGCAATTCATTTTGATCATAGTTGTATATCTAATTCTTTTGTTCATTGATTCTTTTGTATAGTTATATTTTGATTGATTTGATACTTGTAACACATTGAACATTATTGGAAATACAAGTATTCTTTGTTATTGTATTTTAATGTTATTCTTCCTCTTGTTACATGTTGATATATAGACAATGCTTTAATGATCACATGCTTATCTTGTCTATACATGTATGTATGGTTTATGTGTTGTAATGTAAGCTATCTTGAGGGACAAATTTACGTTTGTTTCAAAGGATTGAAAAATGAGTAAAAACCTATTCACCGCCCCCTCTCTAGGTATGCTTTAGGCAATTTAACTATGATTGTATATTTCAGTCTTGAAGAGAATTTGAAGATAGCCTTAAGGGAGGTTGATGAGAAGGATGATTTGATCAAATTACAAGTGGATGAATTTGTGTCAACAACTTGAAGGCTCTTGGGTGAAAAGAATGCTCTTGCTAAGAAGCTTAGAGAAGTTAAAGGGATTGTTCTTAAAAGGAATAGGGTTATCTCTAGTTTGACCCTAGGAGGCTCAAGCAACTTGGTAGTTTATGAGAAGCTCATAGAAGCACCACTTCCTACAAGCAAGGAAAATGTCATTGTTTACAAGAAAGCTCCTAAGAAGAGACGTTCTAAGACCAAGAACAAATTGAAGAACAATGTACGCAAAAATGGCATCTCTAGTTTTAGCACGATGGTTGACCACTTGAGAATGTCTCATTCTTCTCTTGGATAGGTGTTAGATTCGGTTTGGTTATTTGGAGTAAAGTGTCTAGTTTCAAAAGATTGGATTTCAATGATTTAAATGTTTTTCAAAACTGACCTTTGTATGGTCTTATGACCATAACTTTTTATAAAAAGATTGAAATTGAGTTTTGTAAAATTCTAGGAAAAGTAGACACCCATACCTTTCTAATGGTATATTATTCATAATATTTCATGACCGTTTGGATTGGTTTTGAAATCTCCAAAGTGACCACTAAAACAGGGCATCACTGTTATTATCCGAATCTGACCTTTGGTCAATCAATTGCCAATAACGATTTCTACAGGCATCAAAATGTCATTACATAAATTGGAGTAGAAAGTAGACTTCCATATCTTTCCAACGATATATTATATGAAAGGTTTCGATGTCTTTTGTTCATATTTTTAGTTGCTTGAAAATCAAGCTCTGTGCTGTGACGCTTTGCCGCGGTTCGAGTGCCGTGCCTTGAGTGAGAGCGGGCATGCTAGCAACAGTAATTCACCACGGTTCAAGTGCCGCTCCTTGGGTGACAGCGGCATGCTAGCGGCAGTCCCGACCCTGTTTCGTAATTTGGCCATATCTCACACATTTGGAGTTCGATTTGGCTCATTTTTGAAGGGTAGGTCACATAATTTATAGGGCTATCATCTTAGCACTATAAATACATCTTTTTCTCTCATTTGTATTCAAGGAACAAAAGATACAAAACCCTAGAGAGAGATTAAGAGTTCCCTAGTGAGAGAAAGCACCAAGATTGCTTCTTTAACTCTCTAAACCCATTTTCACATGCATAAATCATCATCTAAGCATTATCTAGGATCATCTAGCATGTGCTAATGCATGGGTCTTCTTCAGCACACATGGTATGATATATTGAACACTATTATCTTACATAATTAGTGTTTGTACTTATCAATTTTATCTCACTTATTACTTATATGTTCTTGAGTAATTTCTACATACATGATTGAGATTATGTGTTGATTGGGTTATTTTTTGATAGCTTAATTGATTAGGTCATTATTGCCTAAAAGCTAAGCCATAAACATTCTTGTGTGATTTATTGATAACTAGGTTGATAGATTGTCTTTTAATCAACTAGTTAAGCTTTTGAATGTTTGTGGGTTATTTGTGATAGCTATTGTATTTAGGATTAGTTATCCTTAACATAGCTAAAGTTGTATGCCATGTCATATAGCTATTTTCATTTCTATGATTGATTTTATTGTCATCATATAATCCTAGATAAGCATTTAATGTACCCTAGCATTACTTGCATATTTGGATATTGCATAATATTCACTTAGGGTGTTTGATCTCTTCGAAGAAGTAAGTCTTGTGTGATGACCGGGATTAGGTCGTACACCGAGATTAGGTTGTAATCACTTTCACCATTAGTGGATTCTAGGTTTGAGTGTGGCACACTTACCAGCCCGTGGTTTTTCCCATGAAGGTTTCCACGTAAATATCTTGTGTCATTTATAATTATGTACTTAGTACACTTGATATGTTATTGACTAGATAGGGGCATTTTCGGAATATTGATTAATCACGAAAATTTGGTAATAAGGGTTAAAATATATTCACCCCCCCTCCTAGAGTTTTATACACACCATAAATTTGTTTCAACTTGACATGAACTTAGCTATCTCACATTTTTGTTATGATAGTCAAAATTTGTTGATTGATTTAGAGAAGTTGTTTTTCATGAAATCTATATGGTGACAATCATGTTAATACTTTTAAAGAAAGTCAATTTTTTTTTTTTTTTAGTTGAAATGATAAGTCTTTAGTCTCTTGAATTGAAACACCAACAACTTATTGTAATGAGGACAAACAAGCCAAGAGGACTCATAAAAAGGGTGAAGACTTTACATTTAATGAAAAATAGCTTGTGAAGGTATCTATATATCACATTGCTTGCTTACTTGATTTTTCATCTTTCGACTCATTATTTGTACCTCTTCATGAAGCATGTCATATTAGAGAACTAGTATAGTGTTTATATTGTCCTCTTTGACATTTGCTCTTTCAAGATCTTTTGGTGATAATTGTTCACATTGATCTTAATCATGATGTGTGATATTATAAGTATGATTGTTAAGGGGTATGTTTTGAAAAAAATGAACTTCATATTATTTGCTACTCTCTTGAGAAGTAATGATCTTAAGTAAATCTCTTTGTATTTCTTTTTTTTCATGTGCTTTTAAGCCATAAAACTTGGTTTCAAAAATCACTTTGCTTCTCTTGTATGCTTTGTTAAGTAAGTTGAGTTTGATTGATGTAAGTTTTGGATACACCTTGAAGTCCTAGGACTAGTACGTTTAAAGATGACCTACGGTTGGTATCCATTTGCTTCGGCAACATATAACTCAACGAGCACCTTCATGGAAAGGGCTACACACCTTGGTTGTGCAGCCACCCAATGTAGGAAAGGGCTACGCCATTGTGATGAGTGAAAGCCGCCATGAAGTGTATATGTTTATGTTATAAAAATAAAAGAAGTGTTGAAAAGAATCATTTCAAAAAAAATCTTTGATTCAAGCCTAAAACAAAACAAAAACGCTTTATGGAGTATAGTTGAATAATCAAATTAGCTCGGGTTGTCAAATAGAAATGAAATGATGAGCCACATGCACACACACGCTCACATATTGAAATGTATTCTCTTTAAAAGTAAAATTCCGGATGATAATCGGTTTGACCTTTTTATAGAACGACTTAAGATGAATAGATGTTGAAATTGTTTGCATGTTTGAATATCAAATTACTTCTTTTTATATACTTGAAGCAAAATATTCACACACTCACATTTGCTTATTTGGTATTTTGATACAGTAGCAATTTTTTGAAAAAATATGAGAGTGATTGAAAATTTTGGTGCAACTCACATTGTTATATGGAGCTTATTTGAAAAAATCTATTAAAATTGCATAGTGATATGATTGTGTGGCTATTTTTATGAACAATTGTCTATCTAGATCTTAGATAGAGCATTTATCAAGGGGGAGCATAATATGCTAAACTTTTGTTCTCTTTTATGATATGTTTACATGTTCTTCAAGATTGTTATTTGCTGGCATTATTCATGTTTTTGATAAACCTTAAAGATGCTATGATAATTCTTGATATGCATATTGATTTGTTCAAAAATTGGTTTTTTACCTTTGTATATGTTTGTTGATCTCTAACTTGCTTTGTTGTTTCCACTCACGTTTGTTATCGTGTTTTTAGTGATACACTACACAAGGTCATGGGGAGAGCCAAGAAAGTTGGAGTTAGTAGTCCCTCTAAACCCATCGAAAGGCCAAACCCTCTTTTTCTTCCAAGATTGCCAAAGCCATTAAGTTGAAGCTTTTGGAAATCTTTGGGAGGAAAAAAGATCATTATAGAAAAAGGTATTGAATTGGATTCTTGTAGTGGTTCTTAAGTCCTTAAGGTCATTGTTGAAAGGGAATGGAGTACTTGGATTAACATGCTAGGAATAGTGAATGATACCATGATTAGAGAATTCTATCATGAGTATAAGGAATGTATTTCATTTGAAGATGCTTTGTTGGATTTGAGAGGTGTTGTTTTTAGAGCCAACTCAAAGAACTTCAATGAGTTCCTAGGGTTGCCCAATGATATCGAGTCAGATTTCCTTGATGTTTATGTCTTGGAGAACCTCAATGAGATGGGTAGAACTCTTTATGACAATGATGATTTTGAGTGGGGAAAGCAAGCATTTATTAGGCAAAGTGAGTTAACTAAGGTTAGTGCCTTTTGGCATCTCTTTGTATGTGCCAATCTTTTTGGATTTTCTAATGCTACCGAACTAAATAAAGAGAAGAACAATATTGTGTATGCCTTAGTGACAAACAAACCCATAAACCTTGGTGATGTTCTTATATAACTTATTGAGATTATGGCTTGTTCAACTCGCTTGGACAAAATGTTAGCATTTCCGGGGTTTATCTCTCATTTGTGTTTGGCTAAATGAGTGAAGAAACAAGATGATTATGTGCTACTACCTCCCTTAGAGAATTTTAGTGATAAACGTATGGCTACCATGTCATAGAAGGAAAAAGTCTTGTGATACATTTAGGCTTTTTGTTGAATCTCATGATTCAAGCCTTGTATCTAGTGCAACTATTCTTCCAAATTGGGATATGCAATTGAAGAAAGAGGTTTAAGGGTCAAGAAGATTGATTGAGGAGTCACAAAGGAAGACTGAAGATCTCAATGCTAAGGTTGTGCTACAAGATGTGAAGTTCAAAGTATTGGAAAGAAAAACATCTACTCCAAAGCATTATGTGATTAGTTTGATATCTAGAGATATTTGTGATTTGATTGATTCATTTAATGATCAATACCTTCGCATGTGCTTGTATCCTTTAATTGAACAAATCTAGGATTAGCACTTGTGATTTTGTATTTAGAGCCTACTATGATTTAAATGATTATTCATTATATCCTTGCTCTAAATGTTGGCTAGAATATACATTGATCATATTTTGTGATTCTAACATTTTTGTGTTGAATATGTGATTCATTCAAGTGTCAGATTTGTGAATGAAAACTAAGAGCCATATGTGTTAGGTGTTTTTCACACGCTCTAGGTTTTAATTCAAGTTTTGTGTCTAGACTATTTTGACTTGTGTGCTCACATGACTAAGTCTAGTTTGCATGGAATGTATTGATCACATGTTCTATGTTGAATTGTTTGTTTGCATCATTTGCATTCATTGATCACACTAGGAAGTCCTTATAAAAGGTGTGAAGTCTTGGTTAGGACAAGAGGTCCGGATAACCAAACAAGAAGTATTGACTAGGACAAGAGGTCCAGATAGTCAAGCAAAGAAGTCTTGGTTAGGACAAGAGGTTCGAATAACCAAGTAAGAAGTCATGGCTAGGACCGAGAAGGTCCAGATAGTTATGCATGGGAGGATCTCTAGAGGCATGAGTGCCCTGGATAGGGAGATGGCTACAATATTGGTAGGCCCGGGCGTTTGGTTAGACATAGACTCCAATAGAGAGTGTTGCATGGGATGTGCATTGGCTCTTGAGGAATTTCTAATCTTCCAACGATGTTATGTAGAGATGGACTCCATATCACCGTATCATTGAGGGATTTCTTATCTACCAATAGGGATTGGGTAGACATAGACTCCAATAGAGAGTAGATCATAGGTTGGTCACTTTTGGAGAATTTCTAATCTATCATCCAATATATATAGTACCCAATTGTTATAGTTCAACCTGTGGACATTTTCTCCTTGGAGGTTTTACCATGTTGAAAAATCTCTTGTGTCAATTCTTTCTATCTCTCTCTCTTTCATACTTGTATATATGTATGTTTTAATCTTGTTGCGTAATATTCACTTGTTACGTATTTTGAGACAAGATTTTGTTAAGTGTGATATGTAAGCAAATCATTTTGATCATAGTTGTATATATAATTCTTTTGTTCATTGATTCTTTTGTATAGTTATATTTTGATTGATACTTGTAACACACTGAACATTATTGGAAATACAAGTATTATTTGCTGTTAAGTTTTAATGTTATTCTTCCTCCTGCTACTTGTTGATACATAGACAATGCTTTAATGATTGCATGTTTTTCTTGTATATACATGTATGTATGGTTTATGTGTTGTAATGTAAGCTACAGGTATGCTTTTGACAATTTAACTACGTTTGTATATTTTATCTTCAAGTTCAGATTCAATACTTTGTATTCAAAATTAGAACTTCAGGTTCTATATTGAATTCGAATGTTGGAACTTGAGGTTCCAAGTATAGCATTCATGTATATAATAATGAATCTAGAACTTCAGGTTCTTAATTAAATTGAAATTTAGAACTTCGTGTTCTGATTAGTTAGCAAAAACATGCCGAGTTAAATATCATAATAATAAATCTATAAACTTTATATTCTGATTAGTCGGTCTAGTTGAGCTTAATTTAAATTGCATGATAATAAATCAAATGCAAATAAATCCAGAAACTTTAGGTTTTGAACGATTGGCCTAATTAAGCTCAGTTCATAATTTGCATATAGATACATAAATACAAATCCATAAATTTTAGATTATGGTCAGTTGGCCTAGTCAGGCACATAAATTACTAGAAAGTA
The DNA here is from genome assembly GCA_035582765.1 of Acer negundo. Lineage (NCBI taxonomy): Eukaryota > Viridiplantae > Streptophyta > Magnoliopsida > Sapindales > Sapindaceae > Acer > Acer negundo. The sequence continues at coordinate 4,737,263 of CM069232.1, read as the reverse complement.
AATAAATACGCATATAATTAATAAATAAATCTAGAAATTTCAAGTTCTAGATGAGCATCAAAACCGCTTCAGTATAAAATTGTATAAAAGTAAATAAATGTGTAATAATAAATAAATCCAGAAACTTCATATTCTAGATGGGCAACCACTCCAGTATAAAATTACGTAAAAATAAAAAAATATGTAATAATTAATAAATTACATAACAATAAATAAATCCAAAACTTCAACTTCTAATTGGATTGAAATTCTTAATATTTAGAGCTTCTAGCTCTTATATTATTTTTTTACAATCTCCATGTTATAATAAAAATACAGCTTTATTACAGCAGTAAGTAGTAAACAAATCACTCTTCAAGAGATCCTTTTATTTATATATAATCGTTGCAATCTACAGATTACAAACAATATAATGCGATCTTTAGGTTGCAATTAATACAATACCTATAAGTAAATCACTCTTCTTGAGATCTTTTTATTTACATATAATCGTGTTTACATATAATCGTGTTGTGTTGATATAACGTGTCGTAAAGTATTAGTACTTAACAATAAATGTAAGAAGTCGAATGAAGAGTATAAGGGTGCGTTTGGTACGCGGGACGGGACAGGAGAATGTGGGACAGTTTCTTCTTGTCCCACGTTTGACACGACTTTAGCATGGGACAGAACGGGACAAGGTGGGACAAAAATCATCAATTTCTGTCCCACCCAAGACCCTAGGCCAGACTTGTCCCATGCATGAGACAAGTCTCAAAAAGACCTTTTTACCCTTAAATCTTCAAAAAATCACAAACTTATACAATAGTTTATATGTATATATATTTTATAATATTATATATATAATATAATATAAATATTATTATATATATTTTAATATATATTATTTATTAGTAATATTAATATTATTATATATTATATAATACGAATACTATATATTATTATATATAATATATATTATATTATATAATAATATATAATATATATTTTGGATAAGAATAATAAAATATAAAAGTATATATTATTTAATATAATAATATATATAATATAATATAATATTATATTATATTATATTATATTATATATATTATTATATTAAATAATATATAATTATATATATAATATAATATAATATATATAATTTTATATTTTATTATTATTATCCAAAATATATATTATATATTATATATTATTATATAATATAATATATATTTTATTATAATAATAATATATATAATAATAACATAATATATATTAGATCATTTATGTATATATATAACATATTATATATATATTATATATAATAATATTATATATTAATATTAATATTTTATTTTATTATTATATATGATAATAATATAATATATTAAGTATTATTACATATATTATTATATATATAATAATATTTAATATATTATATATATCTTATATAAATATTATATATAATAATATTTAATATATCATATATATATTATAATACAATATATATTATATATTATTATAAATATTAATAATATATAAATATATTTAATATTATAATATATTATATATATTATATTTTATTGTATATAATAATATATAATTTATTAAAAATTATTACATATACAATAATATATAAGATAATATATATATATTAAATTTTATTATTATATATAATATTTTAAAAATTATTTCATATACAATAATATATATATATAATTATATTTTATTTTATATATATATTATATACATATGAGGGGCACTCTGGTCATTTGAACCTCTTGTCCCGTCCTGTTCCATTCATACCAAACGTATAACAGTACAGTTAATAGTTCTGTCCCAGATATTCCAAACACAATATGGAACAACCGTCCCGTCCCATCCTGTCCCGTCCCGTCTCGTCCCACCTTGTCCTGTCGCACCCTAAGAGAACAACTCGCTGTTTAAGAAGTCAGATGAAGAGTATAAGAGAGCAATATACTATATGACTATATGAGGGCAACGCGCTGTTTTATTCATTTTCTTCACCAAACATTCAACGTACATCCTACACAATTAACAAATGAAGACCTTAGTTATAGTAGATATAAACCAATTAGATGATTACAACAAAAATACCACTAATCAGTAGAAGAGGCTTGGAAAGCCATGGAAGAGTCACGTGTCTTGCCACTCTATACTTGGTGAGTTGGTGGCAAGCACACCCTTGATGGCACGTGTAAGTGTGGAAAGCCACACTTTTATAACACTGGAATTTTTAGGAAGTTGGAGCCTTGGAGGGAGTAAGAATGGGGTGATATACTACTGATATGATGAGGTTTTTTTTTTTTTTTTCCCTTTCTATCAGATTATACTTTCCATTTCCATCTATAGACCTTCCTTTTCACTCCAAAATGGACATTTTAAGACCCTTTTTTTTCATCCAAAAAAATAAATCTAAAAACTCTTTATCTCGCCTTCAATTAGAACAGTGTAGAATGCAAAAACCAGTTGTATTTAAGATGAAAAGGAAGAAGAAATAATAACACAATGACATAATTGGCAACAATTTCAATAGAGAATTATATTGAAAACAGGGATTTGGTTGTTTGTCTTCTATGATACTCACATGGTTTTATTAACCATTTGACATGAAAAAAGAGACTTGAATAGTTCTCTACATATACCATTATTCCTTGTAAAAACTAAGATATTGACCTTTTAAAAAAAATAAAAATTCTTATAGCTGTTCATACTCCCACTTCAGGGAGTGCTTTATGGTACAACAATTTCAACATAATAGTGGTTACAAATCAAATAAATATTTAACATGGCTACTGCCTACACAATTTTTCTTCTAAATATCATATTATCATATGACCCTCATATGGAACCTAAAAGTAAACTTAACTAAAACATGCAAGTAAAAAAGAATCATGCTTCATCCAGTAGGAGGAATTTACCTTAAATTTCTTTTTATGATCCGATGCTTCAAAGTACTTAACACTTTCGAAGTTGAAGGCTCTTATAATCTAATGCCGGAATGGATGAAACAACTTCTGACCTCATCCTAGACGGTTTATCAAGCAGTATGAGGCGATTCTCTTATTCAGTTTGGTTCTTCAATATTAAACAAAGCATTAGACTGCTTTCTTCTCTTTGGCTCAGGCTCACCTAACTGCAATGATACGTAAATCTCTTCATCAGGGCTGTTCCTCAATGCTGTGAGGCTTTTTGACTCGGGGTTTTCTCGTCGGTTGTTTGGATGTATTGGGGATCTACCAGTGAAACTCGGAATAAATTGATGTTCCACGTTTGGAGATGTTTTCACATCTTCTATATGAAACTCGGGGTGGATGAATGGCGAGGCTAGTCCTGGAGGGAATTCACCATCAATCAAATCTTGTCGGATGTTTAAATTAAGAGGCTCCAAATTTTCTTCTATTTTATCTTTAGGTGGCACCCTTTCAGGAGGAGGTGATTCTCCACCTGTAGAATCAAACCCTGCCGCTGATGCATTTCTTTGATCTTGCACTGCAGCTACGTTAACAAGAATAAAACTGATATAATCACATGTAGTTAGAGAAACAGATGCTGTGACTATAAATAAAAAGGATGACAGGGCTACCTTTTCTACTTGACACCAATGCACCAAACCCTTTAGAATCTTTCTTCATATTAAAATGCAATTTTTAAAACTTTAGCATCCACTTAAGGTGAATATCATTCACCTCTCCTAAAATTTGGCTTGATTACAAACAGACTCACCTGGTTTTAAAAAGAGGCAGGGACCTCCCATGTAAGAGAGGTTTCTAATAAATTCTATGAGATTTCTGTGAAATGAATTATAAAATACAAGATTTAGCTACTATATAGGATCTATATAGTTACCTAGAGGAAGGTCACTATATAAAAAATAAAAAAATTAAAAAAATAAAAATAAATAAATAAAAAAACACAAAATTAATAGTATGAAGTCTTAAATTAAGATATTTTAAACGACTGTTTATATCTAGCATTTTCACTTTAAGATTTACAGTATCCTATTTTCTTCAGCAACAAGGAAAGCCATCAGTATATAAGCATATAACCAGGCAATTGTAACTATTATGTCAACATTTGTGGTTTATTTGGTTTAATACTAAACTTTAGAAATGAATATCAATTAACTGATATATTGTTCACATGCATATCACTTGACTATTACGTCAGCATTTGTGGTTTCTTTGCTCTTATTGATGTGAAAATAGGCTTATTGGATTAATAACAAAATCATATCCTGAGTAAAGATTACTAATTGGTTCAGAGAAAACAAACCTTGAAAACCTTCAGCGGTAGTGATGAGATCAAGTTCAAGGAGATCAAGAAGGCGCCCAAGATCAACTCCACTAGTCCAATTTACTGGGGGTTGACCGACTTTTAGTTTCAACCGGCCCCTATTAGCAGTCCCACCCCAAATGATCCCAACAGGATGTGGCTTTTCTTCATTCTCACCCGTTAAGAGAATGAGGCTTCCACTATCACCTTCGAGATCAAAGGTCTGCTGGTTCTCACCAACAACAAGAAAATCAGTAAAGAAACAAATCCCTTTCTCATCATTGTATTCAAGAGCATAGGCCATTATTGTCCCAGTGGTCAGGCCAGAGCTTCTTCCTACTTTGACCACCTGCCTCCCAATTAGACTGTTAATTGGAGACTGCAAGTCTATGATATGGACGTCACTTATCTCACCGACACCTTTTATAGATGTAATTACATTGTTTAGATTAAAATCTTCTGCAAAAGGAATGAAGGCTCCATCTGCTCGCACAAATGTTTCTGCAGGGGCAGCAAACCGTAATGGGCATGTGTGGGGGTCAGGACAGAATGTTAAACCCATTTACAGATAACCATGCTTCAATGTACTATTAAGAAAATAAAAAAGATACGCTCCAACAATTACACAAAAAAGTGCAGACCAAGCCAGCAGATTACAAAGACTACAACAAGCTTATCAGTTCAAATCAAGCATGAAGTTCAATGATCAAGAGGAAAGAGGGGCAGAGGGCTACTCAAAAGTTTAGATTGTAGGCTAAAGGAGCTTTCATCCGTAACCCTCATTATTGCCAATTGTAAGCTACAATGTAGTTTAAACCAGTCTATTCTATCCAAGAAGAAAATATTTGGTGCGCCAATATTTCAAGAGCTTGTACATGTAGTCTCATGTTGTCAAGGAGATTAATGAAGTTCAGGATTCATCATGTGATAGCCAAAAATTGATCCCCATTAATTATAGAAAGAACGAAGTACTGAGTGTACAAAAGGAAAATAAACTTGGGGTGGTTTCTTATGCTTGAAATTTTGGCTTAAAAGATCTATTAATATTCACCGCTAAATAAACCAAGTCATAGCCTATTTAGAGACCACAAATAATAGAGTTCCTCCGGTTTGTTCCAGAAAACAGTATAATATTTTTTTCCTCCAATCAGCTTTTGCATTATTTTTCCAGACAGAGAAAAGAAGTATGTATTTTGATGCCTTTTCAATTTGAATTAGAAAAGCAGAATTGTTTTGTTTCTGCAGTCCACATCACAAGCCTGTATTAGATCCGGTCTTGCACATGAAGGATGGGCTAGAACTTTATCATTATTATTGGGTCTTTCCCATCGAACTTCAGCTTTGGAGATTAATTTTGTTTTAGTAAATAAACTACTAATGGCAGTAATGTGGAACTGCTATACCTGGATTTGTTCCTGCAAAGATGCCGTACCATAGATCATCTGTGATAAATGAAGTTGCCCTCTCCACGGCACCCAGATACACCCCAGGTCCAAGGCTGGGTGGCAAAGGATGAAACATTTTCTGATTTGGATAGTCCAAATCAACTGCAACATGTCGATTTGTGAGAAAACCAACCTGTTGATTTCCTGTCCGGCTTCTAACAATAGCACCCAAGGTTCCATATGTTTCTTGGCTAGCAACCTACAAAAAGATAAATAAATATATAAAAAGAAGCAATATGAGTTCAAGAGGAAACAAATCTAGTAACTAAGTGAAAGATTAATTTCATTAGTAAATCAGGTGCAGGGCATATAAGCAAAAATAATAATAATAAGAATAATAACAATAACATTATCTTTAAAAAAAAATACAGCTCAGCTTATCAAAAAATCATAAAAGTGTTGAAATGTGGTGTGGATGGATGCAACTAGACCATTGCTATCATTGTAAGATATTTCAGTTCTTGTTCAAGCAATTAAACAATTTCAGCAATCTAGACATAGCTAATAAAAATTTGTATCATCAAAACTTAATATGCCAATTGCTGAAGTTAGTATAACTAAAGCAATTCACTATTATAATTTTCATGCTTGAGTGCCTGCGTCGAACTCATAAACTATGGATCTTCAACCGAATGACAAGAAACAAGTATTGCCAAATTTTTAGATCTTCCCATGCTTGTGCAGTTATCATTCTACCACTGTAAGGTAGTCCTATTTGCATCCTTTACTATGTATTGCTCAGCATTGGGCGGCTGAGGTAGAACCATATACAAGTTGTTTAACTCACAAAATAACGCCAAGAACATTAGGCAAACCAAATTACATATTAAAAAAATAATAAATAAAAAAATTATGAGAAGCCAACTTTGTGAAAATATTGAGTAAGCAACAGAATCTCCTTTTGTTACTTATATTCTTTCTTTTGCACTGAAACAACTTGATCTGGTTCTTCCTAAGGGCCATCCCACATTAACCTGATAGACCCTCATTGATAACATTTTACTTTACACATGCGACTCCAATAACTCCAACAACGATCGTGCATGGACTTAACAGGTACATAAACAAGTAGAGTATCACATAATATTTACGATGAAAAATAATCATTTGTCTCCCCTGTGGTTTGTGATTTGGCCTAATTAAGTATAACATGGCATGACAGATGGTAGTAATTTTCAACGTTAACAAGAGGATACTTTTACGAAAGGCAGAGATTGTACCATTCTAGTCCATATTACAGAACATACACTGAAGATCATAAGGACCTTTCACAGTTCCAATTTATTTATCCTAAGTGACCAAATTACACCTTGTGTAGATCGATCATATATATGATTCTGTGATAACTTTCTAAGTTATTCCAATTTCCAACACCATTATCTCAACATGCATTTGGCTTCCCCACCAGTACTATAGAATGCTGAATTCTGGTTTTTAACAATAAATTCCCTTGATTGATAACACTAGCTTCTTCCAGCTTCAACTGTAGAAAATTATGGAAATGATTTTTGACATTCAAGATGTACTTCATATAAAGATCTCTTGAACAGTTTAATATAGTTAAGCTATACATACTTTTCAAAGGAAGACGTGCTTAATACTTTTCATCTACTGGATTTCTCATCAATTATCTCTTTATTTATCCAAAAAAAAAAATTGCAACATATGGGGTGCACAGGCCATAAAATAATATGCTGATGAGCCGATGTCAAACTCACTGTAAATCATTAACAAAGTAGTTTAATTTTCATCAGGAGAAAAATGTTTAATTATCATTGTTTGAGTTCCGACAACTTATAATCGTTTCTTCACTTACTTATTTTCCATAAACCTAAAGAAGTTACAGACTATATTCTTAACAACAGTCATTGAATATCCAACCAAAAGCACCTTAAAACAAAGACATACTTGATGCTTATATGATTCCAAATTTCCAATTACCAATTATATATATCTCAATTCTCAAATAAAACATCCTCATTAAATCACTTACAACCCAATCATGCTTTAATTACCTTGTACTTAGTATATATATATATATATATAGTAACTTTCAAGTGGGGGATCTTTTACTTTAATCTCGGTAAGAATCTTGATGAAACCGCATCAATTTTTATGAATTTTTTTTACGGATGATAAGTTTAATGAAATCTACCTATGGATAAAATTTGAGAATTTTTCAAGTACTAGAAATATTTATTCCGATTTTGTTAAATATGAAAGCATCAGAAAAATGAGAGAACTATAGGACAATTCAAAAAATTAGTTTTAGTACTTGAAAATTTCTTAAGTTGTATTCATATGTAGATTTCAATGAACTTATCATTTATAAAAATATAAATATCAAAATTCATAAAAATCAATGTGATTTCATTAAGGTCCTTATCGAAATTAAAGTATTATTTACACATATTAGACAACAATCCTTGTTGTATTGCAGGAAGTTAAAGAAAAGTGTAGCCTAAAGATGAAAAAGATACCTGCGAACCAGAACCAATACATGGATCACTTCCCCTCAAGCCATCTACAATCTCAGTATATAATTCTTCTTTAGGAGTTGGTGCAGGTGCACCATAATATGAGAATTCCACAACATCTACATCACACCATACACCTCCTGGCCCCTGCTCCATGTGATAGAAAGGCATTTTAACTTCCCAAGCAAAAGAGAAGGTCAGATGCACATCAAGACATTATTTGAGAACAAAATTCTAAATCTCAAAATTCTAAATATTTCAACTCCTACCTTCCTTTTTTTTTTCTTTTAAGAACTTTCAAATTATTGACAAGTCGTAAGTTTTGGAAACACCCGCTCCCTCCAAATCCCAAATAAATTATAATAATAATTAAGAGGAATGTAACCCACTAAAAGAATTAACTTAAATACACAGTATTTCATGAGGAATTTGAAAGAAGTAATGCTACTTTTTCTCACCTCTAGGGCAGTAGGTAGACATTGGACACGGTTAAGCCACTGCCTGTGAACTTTCCGAGCAACAAAGACAAGAATAGCTGGTATATCTGTCAACACACCTCGTTGAATCCGAAACCCAATTGCTGTGCCAAGACTAAACCGACGCAAAATTTTACTGTGAAATGCTCTAATGGTCATTAATTCAAGTAACGTGGTAGCTTGCTGCCCTGATGGCAACCGTCCTTGTGTTTCAGGAAGCACTCCTTTCTGAAGGTTCCCAAAGTAGTTTGCCCTATCCTCTGCTGCATCATTTAATCGACTTGATGTAGGCCAGGAGAAGTAGGCTGCATTGCCCTCAGGATGCTGACCACCTGATGCAATAGGTTGAAGTGGCGATGGACTCGATGAAGGCAGGTTAGGATGATTGCAATAGTTTCTATCTAAATCCAATGCAGATTCGTCGGATTGTGATGATCCTGAGTGCTGAAATCTTAAATCCAATCTGGTCTTGTCCATCTTTCAGCCCTCCTACATCGTGTTAATTCAATTGCTCATAGAATCCAACCTTGAGTTAAAATGATGCATAACTTATTCTCCATCATAAAAGCCCTAAATCTGGAAAATTAAGCAGAACAGTATTATATCATTATTTTCAATCAACAGAGATATTATCAGTACGACCAACATAATCTTGGAAGCAACTCAAAAGTTGGAATAGAAAATTGAGGAACATATTTTAGATAAAAACTAATAACACTATACCATTGAACAATTAATAGAAAAAGGCAGGCATCGGAGAAGGAAGATTTATGACAGAAAAACTCGATAAAACATAAGCAGAAGAAAGTGTCAGAGAACCATACCACCAAGTCCATACACCCCATAAAGATTAGCAAAATAGATTCATTAAATTGAAAACAATAAAGATGGCAAAAGATTGAGGTTTTGGGTAAAGGAAATTATGTCAAGTTGTGTGCTTTGTGACTTTATCATACAGAGTCAATACTAACTGCGATTCTCTTATGAACATGTATGTAGAAAGCGATTAGGCACCGCAAGCAGTACACCAAAATAGCAAAGCCATCTGGTTCGAAGCACAATGAGCACAGAAACATAAGAATAAGAACAACACACAGAAGAATGTACAACTGGCATACAACACTGTAGCAGTAAACCGCTTATGAAACAGCTGAGAAGCTACAAGGAAGGAGAAACTAAAATAGAACAAACCCAAATACAAAATTCATTAGAATGTTAAACAAAAAAAAATGCCAAAAACTTGAAAAGGGTACTCAAATAAATAAATAAATAAGAGTAAACAGTCCAAAACAGTGCACAATGGGAGCAAAGACCAAAGCCAAAAAGCAAGGACACACATTAAATTGATAAATTTTGCAAAACCCAGATAGCAAATGACACAAAATTGATTGATTAAGCAAAAACCCACATGCAACTTATGAAAATTAAAAACAAAGTCCTGAGCAACAAGTTCAGCTAAATTAAACTCACCGATCAGCAATGGTGGAGCTGTGATGGAGGACTGAAAATCAAGCTTCTTGAAACTTTTCATGCCCTAGCACACAAACTGTGTGTAGAGGAGATGACACACAACCAAAATTGCAACTTTGCATAGAGGATCTGTGTGTGTGCTCGTGGAGATTAGAGAGAGAAACCCATAAAAAAAATTTAAAAAAAATTTCTAATCCAAAGTAAAAGAAAGATTGAGCATTGTTTATTTGGAGAGAGAAGCCACACACAAATATCTTTTATATAAGCTGTTAATATACAAACTATTTTCCGGACTTCACTAGCAGAGTCTAATTCTTAACGGATCCAATAGATTTTATAAATTAAAAAAAGATTAATTGTATTAATTTATCCTCATATTTTATAATATTACAATTATATTTAACTTTTATATTTATTAATAAAAACATACCTTTGACTACTTTAAGTAACTATAACCAATATTTTATTCATTTAAAAAGTCTAAAATACCTCTATTTATTATATTAGTATTTATATATTATCAAGACAAATTCAAATTAAATTTATAATTAATTAAATTTAAAAATAAAATTAATTAAATTTATAATTAATAATTAATAAATGTAATAAAATTAAATAAAAACAAGTAAAATAATAAAATTAAATTAAGATTTTAAAATAAATTTATTATACATAATGTTTTAATAAAATATTAACACCCTTTCTCATAATAAATATTTAATTTGTTTAAAAATAACAAAAAATTAACCAAAAACCACCGTTTCCTAATCCAAGTTTAAAACCATTAAAAATAACAATTAAAAAAAACCCTAATTTAAAAATAAAATAAAATAACCCTAATATCCGCACCAAAACGTTAAATATTTAATTAGTTTTATTTTTAAATTTAATTAATTATAAATTTAATTTGAATTTGTCTTGATAATATATAAATGCTAATATAATAACTGGGGGTATTTTAGATTTTTTGAATGAATAAAACATTGATTATAGTTAGTCAAAGAGGTCAAGGGTATGTTTTTGTTAATAAATATAAAGGTTGAATATAACTGTAATATTATAAAATATCAGGGTCAGTTAATGCAATTAACCAATTAAAAAATATATATACAAAGAACTATTCAATATTTTTGGATGTATATTTTTATAATTCATTTCCGTAATTTTTATTTTATGTTTTTTTCATTCTTCTTTTTTGCTATCATTATCTTTTCAATTTCTTTTCTTTTTGGTTGATCACATTTAACATTTTCTGGTGGAAAACAAGTGCAGGCACCGAGAAGAAAATTTTAATGGAGAAGGAAATAGTTTTTCTTGGATACCCATTGATATTTTAAAAAAATAATATAAATAAATAAAATAAAAAATGGGTGGGGAAAATTAGGGGGCCATCCATATTTGCTCCCCAAAAGTAGCACACTCTTCACCCAAATAATTCAATTCCTACCTATCCATTTCCACGGGCTGGCCTTGCACACTAAGGGTGCGTTGTGTAGTGGACGGGAGTTTGGATGAGACGGGATACGAAGGTTGTTCAGTACTGTGTTTTGTATATTTGGGACAAAATTATTAACTATTCTATTATGCATTTAGTAAGATTAGGGAAGGATAGAACAAGAGATTCAAATGATTAAAGTGTCATTACTTTTATATAAATATTATATATATTTTTATTCATATTTATTATAATATATTCCTCGCGTTGCACCCTTTTTTTTAAATAATATATATTAATTATAATATATATATTATAATATATATATTATAATATTACATATATCTATAGAGTGAGTCTCTCATGAGAGATCTCTTATCTTAATTTCAATAAAAAACTTGATGAAAATACATTGATTTTAATGAATTTTGATTTGAATTTTTTTGCCGATAATGAGTTCATTGAAATTTACCTATGAACAAAATTTGAGAATTTTCTGAATACTGGAACTATTTTTCTTGAATTTTCCTATATTTCCCCTATTTTCCGATGTCTTCATATTTAACAAAACTTGGATAGTTATAGTGTTCGAAAAATTCTCAAATTTTGTTTATATGTAGATTTCATTTAACTTATCTTCCATAAAAATATTCAGATTAAAATTCATTAAAATCAAGGTCGGCCCATGGGGGCAGCAAACCCAGTATTTTGCTGGGGACCCCAATCGCCCAACCTACTTCTTCTTCTTTGGGGCCTCAGAACCCAATATATTTATGTTTAAACAAGACTCAATTCCAAAATTTTTACTGCTTTTATTTATATATTTTCATTTTCGGCCTAATGAACTAATTCAATTTAACCAAAATAAAAAAAAAAAAAAAAAAAAAAAAAAAAAAAAAAAAAAAAAACTTTAGGCCCAATAAACTTGTCATTGTGATTCTGAGACTAAAGGCGTCTGGTACCCTTTTTCAAGGGTGTTTTTGTTTTTATTTTTCAAAAATGATTTCGAATACGCGTTCGTTATCGTTTTCCATTTTGTTTTTCATTTTATTTTCAAAAAAAAAAAAAGATTGAAAAACAACATCAATGTTAAAAGTGAAAATTTTGAAAAAAAATAAAAAAATTTTTGATGCTTTTCACTCTAAATAAAAAACCCATTTTTTTTTCTTTTTTTCTTCTTCTTCGATCTCTGGTCTCTATCACTATTCTTCTTCTTCTTCTTCTTCTTCTTATTCTTCTTTTTCGATCGTTGGAATCTTCTTCCTATGCTTCTCTCTTTTCTTCTTCTTTTTCCGATCACCGGAATCTTCATATTCTTCTCGTTCGAACCTGTTTCAGTGACAAGCAAGAGTCAAAACAAGCATAGATTGAATCCTCAGAGGCTGATCTACAAAACCCAGCTAGTGTCGCTGCAAATCGACACCGAAATCAATTGCACGCACTACACGCGCCGCTCGCGCCACCATCAACTTCTTCTTCCTCAACTACTCTTTCTTCTTCCTTCCAGTAATCCAGCCACTACCGGCCCTTTCAGCCACTAGCCTTAGCCGTCACATATCACTGTGACCTCGTTGGCACCATTGACCTGACCGAGTGTAGTGGCGCCGACAGAGGTTTGGCTTTTGCTAGACCTGTTCTGGGCGATGCCCATATCTTACCAAAAAAAATAAAAAATTCAACTCATTATAATTTTTGATATATTTCAGATAACCTATCAGACACATTTTTTACATTTTCATATTCAGAATATAGTTTTTAGAATATGCTACTAGACGTATTTTTGGATTTTGAAACTGAAACCAAAAACACTGTTTTCATTTTCATTTTTATTTCATAAAATTGCAAATGAAAAACGTTACCAGACGCAATCTAAATAACTACACTATTTAAAACAACAACCTTAACCTAAAACTAAAGTGCTAAACAAATCGAAGGGTCTGTCTTTCCTAGGTTTGGTTTGTTGCGTGTTGCTTTCTGCTCTATTATCTATCGAGAAAAAAGTATTAGCTAATCTTGATAGTAGTAGTATAATTAATAAATTTGCAGTTCATAAAGCAAGAACAATAGTAATGTAAATAATGTTTTGTTTTTATGTTTTTAGATTCAATAAATCTTTTTTCTTTTAATTTATGTAGATTATATTGTATTTAGTAAATAAAGAATTATATATTTAATATATTTTATATTGTATTTAGTAAATAAAGAATTATATATTTAATATATTTTTATGTTAATGATAATAATTTTATATAGGGCCCCGATTTTTGTTAATATCATAAAATCGCTCGAGCCCCAAAATGTCTAGAGACGGCCCTGATTAAAATCGATGTATTTTCATCATAGTCTTTACTGAAATTAAAATAAGTAATCTTTTATGAGAGACTCACTATATATATATTACCTGGCAAGGTTTCGATTCCAACCGTGGAACCGGACCCGGACCGAAACCGAAACCGGAAAAATCGAAAAAACTGGAATCGGAACCGGAACCGGTTTTTCGGTTCCGGTTCCGGTTCAAGAACCGTAACCGAAACCGGGGGAAGGCCAATTCCGGTTCCAATTTTTTTGGAACCGGGCGGTTCGAACCGGTGGTTCCGGTTCGGTTCGAACAGCCCGGTTCCAGTTTTTTTTTTTTTTTTTTTTAATTTTTTTTACTTTACAAAATATTACATTTTATTTATAAAAAAATAAAATGTTAGAGTAGACATTGTAAAGTATTGAGTCATGACCCATAACCCTTGTCCAAACAATTATGTGTTTCATTCCCTTCTCCTCATTTTTATATAGGTTAAACATCCCATTCACTTCTCTATTTTTCCAATGTGGGATGTGAGATGAAAGATGAAAGATAAGAAGTTATGTTATGCATTTTTAACAAATATTTCAATTATTTCTTTTTGTGTTAGATTCGAATTATACCACAATATGGAATATTGTAATAGTTCAAAAAAAAAGTTAATGATTCCAATATGTTATTAATACATGAAATTAGTTAATGATGTATCCAAAAAAAAAAATCAGTTAATAACTTCTTACTCTTTATCCCACATCCCACGTTGGAAAAATAGAGAAGTGAATGAGATGTCTAACCTATAAAAAAAGAAGGAGAAGGGAATTGAAAACATAATTACTTGGACGAGGGTTATGGACCATGACTCAATACTCTACAATATTCTTTTTAACATTTTTTTTTTTTTATAAATAAAATGTAATATTTTGTAAAAAATAAAAAAATAAAAAAAATAAAAAAAAAAATTTGGCCCGGTTCAGAACCGCCTATTCGGTTGGAACCGGAACTGGAACAGATGGTTCTAGAATCGGAACCGCCGGTTCGGAACCGGAACCGGAACCGAAACCGAACCGAAACCTTGCCACCTCTAATATATATATATATATATATATATATATATATATATGTCTCTCTGTGTGTGTACGGGGGAGATCAGGGGACACAATTTTTGACACATCATTTAGTTTTTAACCATTGGATCTATGAGATTTGGATGACTTAGATTCAATTTATGTATTTATTTTCTTTTTTCCTCTCTTATGTATGTATCATTAATTTATTTTATTTCCTCCCTCATCCTTTACTGAGATTTTCTTTCCTTATTAAATCTAATTAATATTTCATCTTCCTCTCTTACTTTTGTATTGCTTCGTATGATTTTCTCTTCTCTCTCATGATATAATTATATAAACTCTATTTTCTATCATCCTTACAACAAGGCTGCAACAACTCTTTAAAATCTCATTGCACTGTTTCGAGACATGGTTGAGTAAAATATATTATTGAATAGACAAAGAAAGAAATATATAAATTGCATATATAATTCATCTTTTTTTTTTTTTAAAGAGATACAATTCATCTTGACGTTCTAATAACTTGATGAAGAAAAAAAAAACATAATCGAGTGAGGATTCGTATATATTGTTCTCAATATCTTGAGTCATATTCGACCCATTTCGAACTCCATGAGTATTGAGTTTCAATTCTATTGCTGCCTAATTCAATGTGGATACGTTTCAACGTATAGCTAGTTCTTATATTCTCCAACTTTATCATCCTTAGAAAAAAAAAATTACATTGGATTAATAATTTAATATTATCTACAGACAAGGAAATTAAGCATAATTTCAATTAAAACTCACGTCAACACTCATTGCAACTTTGGTTATCTTTTGTGTTTTCTCATTTTTTTTTTTAATTTAGAGACAAAAATGATATTAACTTAAATAAACAAAGTTCAATACAGTAAGATATTTTTCAAAATTTAACTCAAAAAGGTAATATTAATCAAATTTAATTAGGAAAGTGAATCTATGAGAGACGAGAGAGAAAAGAAAATAAACTAATAATAAATAAAGGAGAAGAAATAAATCAATTAAATCTAAGCTATCCAAATCATATAGATCTAATGGCTAAAAAACTGTGTAAAGTCTTGTGTTAAAAATTGTGTCTGTAAATTCCTCAAATTTGATTGACGTATTTCGATGACAAACCACATTTGGGGTTTGTGATGTAAGCGTAGCTTATGTATTTAATTGTTAATAATCAAGCTTAACAAAGTCCCTCTCAAGACCTCAAGATGATAAACACTTCAAAGGTAAAAAACTTGTGCTTATTTGTATTGAAGAGACTTAGTTGCACACATACACAACTCATGCATATCTATATTTCTTGTATGTTGTGTGCTTTTATGTTTGTGCATTCATGTTCTTAACTCTCTTCAGGCATTTGATCATTGTCATGCCATAAGTAGCTTTAGAATGCATAATTTTTCATTTGGCATGCTTTGGCCCAGGCGACCGTTGTCGGTACCACTATGGCCTTCATAACTATCTCAGCCACTCCTTAACCTCTGTTGATTTCCGTAGCAGTTTGCATCCAGTGCATACTGCTGTGGAAGCCACAGCAGTCGGCGCAGCGTTTTGTTTACCTAATTGTATTTAAGTCCATCGTTGTGGCTTTCACGGCAGTACCCGCAGCGATCGACCCCTGTTTTGTCAAAACGGTGTTGCTTCATTTTGAACACCTATATATATATACATTGCTTTCTCTTTAGGTCATTCTAATAACTCAAAAAATCATATTTTCATTGAAAGCATTTTCAAAGAGAGAAAATGCATCCAAGAACTCATCTTTGATTACTCAAATCATTTCCATGTGCATCAATCATCATCTATTATCATCTAGGATGCATCTATGCATGTGTCTTCTTCAACACACTTGATTTGGTAAGTTGAACATCATACTCATCCATTTTAGTGTTCTTTCTTGTCAATTAATATATTTTATTACTTGTATGCTTTTAGATTAAATTCTATTTACAAGATTGAGATTATTGTGTTGATTGATTGAGTTGTATTGTGATAGCTAGGTTTTCAAATTTATATAACTTCTAGCTAATTTATCTCATTGATTAATTGAGATTGTTTGTGATAGTTATTGTATCTAGGATTGATTATCTTTTACATAGCTAAGTTATATGTCATGACATATAGCAATATTGATATCTATGATTGCTTTTATTAACATCTTGAAATCCTAGAGAAGTATTTAGTGTAACCTAACATTATTTGCATCTTGAATACCATTATATTCACATAGGTTGTTGATTTCTTTATTGACAATTAAGTCTTATGGCTAAGTTGCTTAGTGCGCAAGCAAGTGGGTATAGGTTTGCTATTAAAGGCCAGCAGGATAGTAGTGGTGGGTTAGTGACCGAGAATGGTAGAGGTCAACCTAGGTTGTAAACATCATTACATGTAGTGGATTCAAGGACCGTGTGTGGTTAGCATAATAACTCATGGTTTATCCTTGTTAAAGGTTTCCACGTAAAATATCAAGAGTTCTTTAATTTTCACATTTTATACGTGATTTTATTGTTTTTTGAATTGGGTTTATTTTTGAATATTGATTAATCCGAAAAAGTGGTAATAATCGGATTAACAACTCATTCACCCCCTAGGTTGTTTTACACGTACGCGTAATATTCTTTTTAGTGTCCCTCGATCCTCTCCCGATATATTATTATTATTATTATTATTATTAACATATTTGTAATTTTTGGAAATTTAAATTGTAAAAACATCTTATTTAGACTTGTCTCATGCATGGGACAACTTGTCCTTGGGTTTTGGGTAGGACAAGTTTTTGTGCATTTTAACCCATCATGTCACATCTCATCCCATGTTTAAAACGCCACAAACATGGGACAATAGGAAATTGTACCGTCTTATCCCATCTTTTTTGCTCTTGTGAGAGGATGCAAAAGTCATTCTTTGCGCTATGAATTCTTCTTCCTCTTCTAAGTCATCACCATCACTCCAAGTGGCAGCTATTACCTTTCCCTTCTTCTTGTTCTTCAAATTTCCACAATTAGGAGAGATGTGTCATATGCCACCACACTCAAAAAATTAGATGCCCTTTCTATCGTTCTTTTCTTGTCTTGGTTCAAACTTCTTGAAATGAGCCTTTTTCTTCAAGTTTTGGCCTCTAGATCCAAATCCATTCTTCTCGAACTTCACAAACTTCTTAAATCTCTATATAAATAAGGCTATGTCTTTATCCGAATCATCATTATCCTCATTCTCAACCATGGAGACCTATAAGGCTATTCCCTTTTGCTTCTTAGGAGGTGTGGAGATATGACCCTTTCTAGACTCATAGGCTAAAGGCTTTCCAATTACTTCACTCAGCTTCATATTCTTGTAATCGTTATTTTCTTCCAAAACTGTCACTTTGGACTTAAATCTATCGAGAAGAGACCTCATAATTTTTTACTTAATCCTCTTATCCGAGTAAGGATCACCAAGTTGATGACTTTAGTTCTCTATGTCCATCAACTTCACTTGGAAGTCGTTAAAGCACTTATGCTACTCCATCATAATAGTCTCAAATTAAGTTTAGAGGACTTGGAGTTTGGAGTCCTTGACCACCTCGGTTCCCTCATGAGCAGTTTCTAGAATCTCCCAAGCCTAATTCGCAATCTTAGTGGTTTGGATCAATTTGTATTGATTGTCGTCCACGGCAAAAAGAATGGCATGCATTGCCTTATTGTTCCATTTGGAGGCTTCAAACTCTTAAGCGCTCAATTATGACTTAGGCTTAGGAACATCCTCTATACCCTCAGATCTCATAGTTGGTGGAGTGTAGCTATCTTCTATTGTCATCCATGCTCAGTCATGTATTTGGCAAACATAAGATTCCATCTTGCCTTTCCATGAGGCATAATTCACCCCAGTGAGCAAAGGGGGTCTCGTGCTTGAAGCTTCCTCGTTTCCACCACCGTTCCCACTCATAATGTTTAGGTGTATGAATGAGATGAATGCAAATGTATGTAGCAATCAAAAACACACAAATGCAAGACACACCAAAAATAAGGATCTCATAAATATATCTATGAACCCGCTCTGATACCAATTGAAACTATTAATGCATGTCTAAATATACCTAGAGGGAGGTGAATAAGTTTTAATCAAGTTAATTGCCAATTTTTCTTGATTAGTCAATATTCAATGATCACCCAAAATAAGCAAATACAATCAACCAAATTTAAGTGCAGAAAACAATAAATTGTACGTTGATTGATTTACGTGAGAAACCTTTTAACTGGGAAAAACTCATGGACTATTGTGCTATCCATACACAGTCCTCAAATCCGTTACTTGAATAAAAGTTTACAACCTAGGTTGACCTCAAGTCAAACCATTTTTAGTCATTAACCCCTCCACTCTACCCAACATGCCTTTAATAGTGATCCTAGACTTACTTGCTTGTGCACTAAGGGTGCGTTTGGTACGCGGGACGGGTCAGGACAATGTGGGACAGTTTCTTCTTGTCCCACGTTTGGCACGACTTTAGCATGGGACAGAACGGGACAAGGTGGGACAAAAATCATCAATTTCTGTCCCACCCAAGACCCTAGGCCAGACTTGTCCCATGCATGGGACAAGTCTCAAAAAGACCTTTTTACCCTTAAATCTTCAAAAAAAAACAAATTTATGCAATAGTTTATATGTATATATATTTTATAATATTATATATATATATATATAATATAATATAAATATTATTATATATATTTTAATATATATTATTTATTAGTAATATTAATATTATTATATATTATATAATACGAATACTATATATTATTATATATAATATATATTATATTATATAATAATATATAATATATATTTTGGATAAGAATAATAAAATATAAAAGTATATATTATTTAATATAATAATATATATAATATAATATAATATTATATTATATTATATTATATTATATATATTATTATATTAAATAATATATAATTATATATATAATATAATATAATATATATAATTTTATATTTTATTATTATTATCCAAAATATATATTATATATTATATATTATTATATAATATAATATATATTTTATTATAATAATAATATATATAATAATAACATAATATATATTAGATCATTTATGTATATATATAACATATTATATATATATTATATATAATAATATTATATATTAATATTAATATTTTATTTTATTATTATATATGATAATAATATAATATATTAAGTATTATTACATATATTATTATATATATAATAATATTTAATATATTATATATATCTTATATAAATATTATATATAATAATATTTAATATATCATATATATATTATAATACAATATATATTATATATTATTATAAATATTAATAATATATAAATATATTTAATATTATAATATATTATATATATTATATTTTATTGTATATAATAATATATAATTTATAAAAAATTATTACATATACAATAATATATAAGATAATATATATATATTAAATTTTATTATTATATATAATATTTTAAAAATTATTTCATATACAATAATATATATATATATATATATAATTATATTTTATTTTATATATATATTATATACATATGAGGGGCACTCTGGTCATTTGAACCTCTTGTCCCGTCCTGTCCCATCCATACCAAACGCATAACAGTACAGTTAATAGTTCTGTCCCAGACATTCCAAACACAATATGGAACAACTGTCCCGTCCCGTCCTGTCCTGTCCTGTCCCATCCCACCTTGTCCTGTCTCATCTCTGTGCCAAACGCACCCTAAGATACTTAGTCACTAGGTTTAACTCACAAGGAAGAGAACACAACCTAGGTGCATATCAAATGCATAAATGCTAGGTCAACACATTTAATGTTTATCTAATCATGGATGAACATGTCAAATAATCCTAGATATCATGTGTCTACATGTCATAAATAAAACTTAGCTATATAAAATAAATGCAATTCTAGATGCAATAGCTATCATAATACAACAACTCAATCAATCAACACAAAAATCTCAACTTATAGATTAAACTTAATTTAGATGCAAAAAAAATCATAAATGAGATTTCTTGCTAAGTAAGAACACTAAAATGGATGAAGATGGTGTTCAACTTACCAAGTCATGTGTGTTGAAAAAGACTCATGCAAAAGCACATCCTAGATGAATCTAGATGATGCCAGATGATGTTTGATGCATATGGAAATGAGTTAAGATGATCAAAGATGAGTTATTGGATGATTTTCTCTCTTGGAAAATACTCTGTCTTAAAAATATGATTTTGAACTCTTGAAAACGACTTAGAGAGAAAACAACATATATATATATATGAGGTCAAATTGAGGCTACGAGGTTTTGAACATTGCAAATATTTTTGCCTTGGCCGCTGTACGAACAATGGGAGAAATAGAAGCGGTTGCTCTCAGGTCTAAAACTGTTATTCACCCGTTGTACATACAACGACTGAACATCGAGATACTAGCGATTAAAAAATCAATCAGGTGTCCCGCTGTACGAACCGAGTGTGTACAGTGGGTTGCGAGACAAAAGGCACAATGCCTCTAATAGACGTTGTACGTACAGCGAGCCACTAGCAGCTGTACATCGCCTCTTATAAAAGATGCCTTATAATGCCTAAAATGTCATGTCAATTATTAATCAAGATGCAAGCAATTATAATATGCATGAAAAGAGTCTAAGAACATGAAACACATAAAATACAAGAAGTATGGAAATGTATGAGTTGTGTGTGTGTGTGCAACTAAGTCTCTTCAAGGGAATTAAGCACAAGTGATATACCTTTAAAGTGCTCTTGATCTTGAGGTCTTGAAAGGGCCTTTGAGCTTGATCACCAACAATGAAGACCTAATCTACCCTTACACAATAACCTCATATGTGGTTTGTCACCGAAATAAGCATATCAAAACATGAGGACTTTACACTTATAAGTAATGGTGGGTGTCGGTTTGTTTGGTTTGATTTTGGATAAATCCAAACAAAACCGACAATGGATCTATTCTTGAAATTTTGAATTGATCCGATAGGTTTTTTTTAATATGAATCGAACTGAACAAAACTAAATTGGATCGGTTCGGTTCATTTGCTGTGAGCCTATTGGATTGTAGGAATGGGCTTGTACTATTAAAAAATTTAAACCATAGTTTGACCTATATATACATATACAATCTTTTTCTCCTTAGGACGAACTGATTTTATTTATACCAGTTTTACAACTATCAATCATTAGATTCACATACTTTAACTTAATCAAAATCTTCTTAAACTTAATCAATTACTCACAAGTCTCATCATAATCTTAAAAGTTCAGTTGAGTTCAGTCTTGAGGAGAGAAAAACTATATATATAAATATATATTATGTTTCTATCATATTTGATGGCTTTGGTGGCAACCACCGATGGATGGAATGTATAAGGTTAACAATGATGATGCGTTGGATTCTATTGTGCATCATATAGGAGTATGGGTTGTTGTTCGAATTAATCTTGGCTTGGTAATGACAGTATGCTTGCAGTGAATTAAGGCTGGGTTCACACAAGAGGTTATAGAAGCTTTGGCTATCTTGCGAAGGGTTTCGTTGGTAGTCGATGCCGATTTGGTCCCAGTTGTTGTAGAGTTTGATTTTCTTTGGTTGGTTAATCATATTAATGCAAGCTCCCTTCTGGCAGCTGGTGTTGGCTTGGTTGTTAGTGATATTCTGCAGTCTATTCGCATTAGGCCTTTGGAGTTTGATTTTTACACCAAGAAAGACAAATGTTATTGCCCATACTCTAGCTAAGATGGCTTTTTATCATTGATGAGGGTTGTTTATGGTTAGAGGGTTATCCTTCTTGTGTAGAGATTCTGGTATTTGAGGATATCCGAGCTAGGTTGTGTTGTTTTGGTTTTGTTCTGTTTGTCTCTTGTCTAAAAAAAATAAATAAGTAAATAAAATTTTTTTTGTCATTCAAAATGTGATGTTTAAAATTTTTTTTATTGAGTTCTGATATGCAATTATCATATTCATTAGTTTTTATTAAATAACAAATTAATCAATTAAACCTAGATCATAAACAATTTAGCATATGACAAAAATTCAACATTGACAATTTGACATAAATCAAAATAAATTGATGGATGATGAATAATAATTTAAAGAATATTGACATAATTCAACATTGAAAAAAAAAAAAAAAAAAAAAACCCTTGATGCATGGTGTCTCTCTCACTCAGATGTTAACACATGGCAAAATTCCCCGTAAGGCAAAATCAGAGTATAAGATGCACAATGATCTGAAGGACTTTAGGGATTCTCTCAATCACTGTTTCCAACAAAAGCGAAATGAAATTGAGAAATAAAAAAAATTTGTTTTTTCTTTTTCAAAAAAAATAAATAAACTAGAGGTAAGATACTAAGTGGAGGGTTCAAGTCTCAAGGGTTGACTGTCCGGTTTATAAAAATAAAAATAAAAAATAAAAATCTACAGAACCAACAAAAGTCTTCAGGATTTTCTTTATATATTCATATACAATCAAAACTTATTAATTTATTTATTTTATTTAGGTGTTAAAATTCATTGGTTTGATATATCCTACCATCATTAAAAAGAATTATTTAAAAATTCAAAAAAAAATTCTAAACAATGGTTCGCTAAAGTTTGATATAAATATAATTAGAGAGAAATTATACATTAATTTATTCAAACCTCCATTGCTCAAACCTCAATTGCTCTTAAAATTGAACTAATAAAAAGATTAATCGCCTTTAGTTATTAAAATTTAATAATAAAGATAATCATTTTATTAAAAAAATTAAATTAAATTAATTGAGGATAATCCTTTCAATGGAAAATAATTTATAAATTAATTTTAAAATAGAAAAATACAAAAAAAAAAATTAAATTTAAAATTATATTCATTTTTAAATTTAAATTTTTTTTATATAATTTGAAAAGGTTAGTTATTAAAATGAAAATATTTAATAGCTCATAAATACTTAATTTTTAATATTTTTAAAATTTATATTTTAAAACCATCAAACAATTTTTTTTTTAATTTTTTTATTTTCTTTATAAATAGTATAACTAATTAAATTTTAAAAAGAAAATAACTTAAAACTTTAAAAAAAAAAAATTCTATTTTAAAATTCTATTTTAATGTATATTTCGTTAAAGAATTATATTCAATTAATGTAATTTAATTATTTATTATAAAATGATTATCTCCATTTTTAAAATTTAAAAACTAATAGCAATTTTCTCTCTTTATTAGTTCAGTTTAAAAGGCAAGGGAGGTCTAATTATATAAATACATATTTGCTCTCTAGGTTCATTTATACCAAACTTCAGGAGGAGCGAGTGTATTTACCCTTTTTAAGAACTCTACAATAGTTTAAGCATTGACTTTAACTTTTTCTTCTTTCTTCTTTTATTTTTGAAATCAACATCAATTTGGCTAGGGGTTTATTGGGAGATATCCATCGGGACCTATCGAAATCAACTGCTATAGTACGGTTTAAAATGTAATTCCCAATATAGGCGAGTCAGAAAATTTTATTCGATGGCCAATATAGTAAAATATAATATTTTGGGTGTCAAAGTGAAATTTTACAATATATATATATATGCCCTTGTTAGCCCCTTTTATCTTCACCCTTTATCATATTTTAAAATTTAATTTAATAGACAAATGTGAGAATTAAACTCATCACGTAAGTGGAGTACTGCCAAACCATAGTGATTGTGACTTTGATGTTACATAAGCATCTAAAAAATTATATACGTAAAGTATAAGGGTTTTGTCTAATTACTTTGATAGGATTTAGGATTTAAGATTTCGAGGCTATCATTTAAAGGTGATTGAATAGATACTATAGAAATACTTGTGGGGGCATAAAATGGGGTATTAGAGGGAGAAGCCTTCAGCATTCTTTAAATATGATTTGCCACTTTTACTTCACTTCTTTAACGGGTTTTATCTCAGTAGTTAAATTTTGAAGCTTACTTTTTTCCTCTCTCTCTCTCTCATGTATGATGTGCTAAACATCTATTACTTTCCTTTACAAAGCCTATCTCAATAATAAACCTTTTAAAAAAAGAGAATTGACTTTCTAGAATTTAAAATTTCTCTCTCTCTCTCTCTTATCTCTTTCATTATCTTCACCTTATGTCATCCACATTAATCTTCATTTGCATTTCAATTATCAAATCATGATTACTAGACTTATTTTATATTAAAATTGAGTTTTTTTTTTTTATTTTTTTTATTTCAATTATCAAATCATGATTACTAGACTTATTTTATATTAAAATATGAGTTTTTTTTTTTATAACAGAAATAGCCATTTTTAAAGTTGGTTAATGATTTATAACCCTACTATCTCAGATTTTTTTTTTTTCTCTAGCAGTTTAACCATTGCATGGACAAAATACCCTAGACAATAGGTTTTATCTTTACAACAGTCAACAACAGTGTATTAAATTTAGTTTTTCATTACATATTACAGAAAACACTTTTCGAATACTGGGGCAAATAAACGTGATTATTTTATGTGGAAATGGTGAGAAATGTCACCTTTTCAAACTCATTTGGTGATATTGTCAGTGGTTTAATAAGTTAAGTTTAAAAGGAACCTATTAAGGAACCTAGTATGGTGAACTACCAAAATTGCCCTTAGATAATCAGTTATGTTATTCTTTTTGTACTTTTCTCTCTCTACACTTCCAACAAAAACGACTCTTTCTCTCTGAACTTTTCTTTCTCTCTCTCTCTCTCTCTCTATCTACAAATAAAAGTTCAAGATTTGTCGTTGCCTCGAGTTTCATCTTCAACTTATAAAATAAGGTAATATTTCTTGAACTTTCTTCTTTTAATTTGTCCACATTTTGTAAACTAGCCATTGTGAGAATTTTTGAATCTCCGAGCCTTTTCATGTGATGCCCGAGCCTTTTCATGTGTTACCCGAGCATTTTCATGTGTTCACTATCCGAGTATTTTCATGTGTTTCCCGTGCCTTTGCATGTGTTCACTATCCGAGCTTTTTCATGTGTTTCCTGTGCCTTTTCATGTCTTCACTATCTAAGCCTTTTCATATATTTTCCGTGTCTTTTCATGTGTTACTCGTGCCTTTTCATGTCTTCACTATCCGAGCCTTTTGAAGAATTTTCGAGCCTTTTTATGTCTTCCCTGAGCCTTTTCATCCACTATCCGAGCCTTTTGAAGAATTTTTCGAGCCTTTTCATGCGATTTACCCGAGCCTTTTGAAGAAAATTTTGAGCATTTTCATATGATTTAATCGAGCTTTTTGAAAACTTGTCTGAGCCTATTGATGTGATTTACTTGAGCCTTTTAAAGAATTCTATGAGCCTTTTCATGTCTTCTCCGAGACTTTTCAATATCCTCACCATAGCCTTTGTAAATTTAATATTTGAAAAAAGTTTGTAGTCCTGAATTTTCATTAATGCTTTGTGATAATTAATTTGACAGCATCATGAATCAGGTTAGAATGGTAATATCTTACAACGGTCGATAGGAGTAGTTACCCAACGGAAGTCAAAGGTTTATTGGATCGGATAACCAGTGAATGTATGTGTCAAAGGATATGACTTACGAAGAATTGGTGGCGATCGTGCATACCATTGTGAATTATGATGTAAACAAATTCAATGTTGATCTGTCATCAATATCAATTGTTCTTGGCAGTACATGTCGCACATTTATAAGAAATGACAACGATGTGCAGTTTATGCTAGAGGAAGATCGAGTTATCCCTCATGTATGTGTTAGTGTAACTGAGAGGACAGCTGGAGATGTGATCGGGAATGATATTCCTCCTCTTGAAAATACCTAACAATTAGGATCCTTTAGCGGTAGCAACAAAGTGTTCATCCAAAGAAGTGCCACCGAAGGTGAGGGAAACATGTGTGGTGTCCTACCGGTAGCGGTTGACCATGAAGATTTAGTTGAACCTCAATTTGGCGATGTGTTTGGTTGTCGAAATGAGCAGTATAATGAGCAGAACAATTACCCGAACCCTGAGGTGGATAATGAGGCAAATAATGAACAGGTTAATGATCGGGTTGATGATCTACAAAATGTGGATGAAGACCCTGTACAAATTGAAACACGAGGTAGACATGTACAATGAGTTAGTTGCATTCCACTTGATATGCCTGGGCCTTCCGAGGTCCGGTATAATGTAACAGCATCTGCAACGTGGGTTATTCTCGGAGCAGATTCATACTCGTTTGGTATTGATACAACTAGCACCTTGGCAGCGCCAGAACCTAGAACCATGATTTATAAAGGTCAATTTTTTTCGAGTAAAAAGGATTTGAAGAGGCTAGTTGGCCATTTTACAATGCATCATAACTTTGAATGGAAGGTGAAAAGGTCCAATAAGACAACTTTACATCTGGTTTGCATCATTGACGACTGTACATGAAAATTAAGAGCGATGAGGAGAGATGAAGGGAAATACTTTCAAGTGAGAAGTTTTGTCAACGAACACAATTGTCCCTTGGAGGAGATTCACTGTCGCCACCGACAAGCTAGTGCAGTCATAATCGGAGAAGTCGTTGCACCTAGACTTCAACAACATGATGGTCATCTCATGCGTCCCAAGGACGTCATCGCCGATATGAAAATAATGTATGGCATACAAATCATGTACAGTAAGGCACACAATGCCCTTCAATATGCATTATCATTGACTTATGGAACGCCTGAAGAAGCTTTCCAACTCTTGCCATCTTTTGCATACGTTCTGGAACTACAAAATCTTGGCACAATCACCGACTTATAGTGCACTGACGATGATAAATTCCTCTATTTTTTCATGTCGTTAGGGTCCTTAATTAGAGGTTTTCGGAGGTGTATATGTCCTGTGATTGCAATTGATGGTACCCATTTTAAGGGAAGATTCGGGGGTACAATGTTTGTGGCAACTGCATAAGATGGAAACGAATAGGTGTATACAATTGCTTTTGGGTATGGTGACTTAGAAAACAATCTTTCATGGGAGTGGTTTTTGGAATGCTTGAGGGGTGCCCTTGGTAATATAGATGATCTGGTTTTCATTTCCGATCATCATGTAAGCATTGAAGCAGGGATTTCTAAAGTGTTCCCTTATGCAACCTATGCCATATGTTGCTGGCATTTTGGTGAAAATATGAAGAAGCGATTCCATAGAAAGGATGTTGCTGACATAATGAATGACGCAGCTAGGTCGTATAGTGAATTAAAGTATAATCGTCACATGGAGGAGTTACGTAAGCTGCATAAGGCTGTATTCGATTATGCTATTGCTGCCAGTCCTCACAAATGGTCCCGCGTACACTGTCCCTAAAGAAGGTACAGATGATGACCACAAATGTTGCAGAGTGCATAAACTCATGCCTAAAATTCGCACGGCAACTCCCATTAATGACGCTGGCAGAGTTCATTAGGAATATGCTACAAAAGTGGTTTCACGATCGTCATGCAGCTGCACGGTCTATGCGTCATTGATTGACCGACGCAGCACATCTTGTGATCCTAAAATGGGTCGAGAAGTGTTGTTTTTTGACCGTAAATCCAGTTGACTGGAACATATTCTCCGTCAGACACAAGGGAAAACAGTGGACGGTTGACTTAGCCCGCAAGACTTGCACATGCAACAAATTCCAAATGGACTTTTTTCCATGTTCACATGCACTCGCAGCGGCAAGGTACTTGACAAGTTACAGTTCACACATTATATTACCCAAATGTGAATCTCACTATTTTCATTGTTGTAGGGAGCGAAACTTGGATTTCACATCTTTGTGTGCAGACTACTATAAGAGGGAGACACTTATTGATGTATACTCGGTTCCTATTATGCCTATTGGCCATCCTTCTTCATAGGTTGTGCCATTTGACATCGCAACGCGGGTGGTTTTAAATCCAAAGACAAAGAGACAATCACGTTAGCAGATGGAGGCTCGACATGCCTCGTCTTCGGAGAGGACAACCACACAGTGGTGTAGAAGATGTGGACAACCAGGACATAATAGCAGGAGGTGTTCCAACCCGTCTATGGTTAATGAAGGTCCCAGTAGAATTGTCCCCGAGGAATACCGTCACAAGTGCAGCATCTATCATTCAATTGGACACAACAAATAAACGTGTCCTGATAAGGAAGGCAATCAAACATAACAAGGTAGTACAAGATGAAGACGAATTGCCACCAGAAGCATATTGAGGAACATGTCTCCAAGTTGATGTCTTCCAACATCGTTCAGACTTTGGGAACCATGCTTGATACAGTTGTGTTGTTTAAATCGTTAAGTTTTAGTTGTTCATTTTCATTGTATTTCTTAAATCGTGTTGCAACGCACTAAATTGTTCACGCGCGGGATGGAATTGAAAAAAAATAATTGATTAATGAAAATAATAAATGAATCTGTTATGTACATCAATTACAACTCAGGGAACAACCCATTTATACATCATCTATACAACAGGTTGTGAAGCGAGTTACAATAAACCTCCACAGCTATCTTCTCCCGGATGGTGCCCATATCCTCTTCTTTCCAATCGAACTCCTTCTTATTTGTCAACAAGTACTCTGCCAATCTCAAAGTATGGGCATCACAGTTACCGCTGCAAATCACCATATGAACAACCATTAGAATGGAATTTAATTAAAACCAAGTGGGATAGAATAAAATGTTGAAACAGTCATACCCCTGATGATGTTGGGGCACCCCAAGAGATCCATCCATGATGCTCATCCGGAAGGCCTTCTTCGAAAAACTGTATGTCATATTATCCTTCGTTCTGTTGGAGTGAAACTCGACCTGATGCAACATCGAGGGTATAAACCAACGTAGGCACGCGACCTGCTTATTCCTGTACCCCCATGTAACCTCCTGTCTGAACGGGTCTAACAGGTAGATCTTCCCTTGTGTGAGGTCGACGTTGGCCAGTACCCAATGGTTGCGTCCAAGGTTGCAAGGTATCATAACCTGTTAGTGTTTCAACATAGTGTTATGTGTTTGAAATCTAAACATAGTATTAAACACTTTGAAACCTTGTAATTTAAACACTCACCCAATCAACCGCGTGCCATGGCCGGTTTACTGACGGGACTAATCCTAGGACTGTCTTCAGGTCATCATCGTGCCACTTGTGTTTCAGCATAGACCACTCCTTAGGGGGTGCGGCCACCCCACTACCGAACATCCGCTCCCACTGAATATCTAACCATGACTGTATATAGAAAATTAACCACAATGTTAGGTAATAGATCTATTAAACACATCAATGAAAAAATGAAAACCATACTGTACAAAAACTTACAAAGAATTGGGAATCTAGTACGTTGACCCTCTGAGCGTAGACAGTGGGGTATGCTCGTTGACGCTTCCGTAAAATCAACAAGTACGCATCGATGTGCTAATAATGTAAACATTTTATATTGTTAGGATTCTACCATTACTGATAAAAACTTATACAGACAGTTAAATTAAGGAACATACTGTATCCTCCAAATCCATAAAGTTGGTTTGGAACCGTTGGAACCAAATGACACCAGCTGGTATATGTATATCCACATCACGTCTGCATAATTGCTGAAGAAGTTAGATGACCAAGTAATATTAATTAAAAGATTGTGTAATGAACGATTATACGTACAATTCCCCCGTGGTGTTCCTCTTGTAGGCTTCGTACGCAGTAACATGGTCAGGATCTAACAAATCATAGAGCTTGAATGCATGCACTAATGACGCTGGCCTGGTCCTTGGCTTCTTCGACCTATATAGGTCAGTGTATGGGGTCATCAGCTGCCAACCTAGCCAGCGAACCCGCAACTGACGCTGAATCTGGGGCGGACTACAGGCTCCAGAACTAGACTCCACTGGAGGTGTGCGCAGTGAGGAGGATATCTGCCTTCGTGGATTGCAGTGAGGAGGGCTGCGCTGTGAGGACGATATCTGCTGCCGTGTATCTCTATGAGGAGGGCTGTGATGTGAAGAGGATTTCTTCTATCGTGTATCTCCCCGAGAAGGGCTGCGCTCTGAAGAGAATCTCTCCCTTCGTGTATCGCTCTCCCTCCTTGTATCACGCTGATAAGTGGGGGAGTTGCGCCTGGATAGCTTGAAGGGTCGCACTGCGCTAGGATCTACTAGAGGTGATGTGCGTTGTAAGAATGAACCCTATGCCAAGTCATGTGGAAGAACATGTGGCATAGATCCACCAGGTGGCTCCCGTACCAGAAGTTCTGTCTCTGTACAAGCACTGCCGTCGGGTAAAACTGGAGGAGGCACCTGCTCCAACAGTGCTATCTCTATACCACCGGGTACCTCTGCTCGTTCTATCATAACATGACCCGGCTGATCAGATACTGTGTCCACAGTATGTGCCTTCGTAGTAGGTGCCTGCTCATGTATGGTCTGTGGGTCTTTCCCATGCTAATGTGTACCTGTCCTGCCTGTGGGACTAAAGTCTCCGTGATGGTCATCGAATGGTAGACCATCTATACGGGACTGCGATGTCTGACCCTAACCCTGATCCTGAAGCGCCCGGATCATATCCAACAACTCCTGATGCTGCTGATCTCGCTTCTCATCACTCTTTCGGATAGCCTTTATCACATCAACCCGTAGAGATTGGACAGCAGCCATCACTTTAGCGAATTTACGATCCTAGCCCTGAAACGATTTGAAACTCTGTCAGCACTTAAACTATTCACTCGATTGAAATTAAATAATGTGGTTATAATATTTTTTACATAGCTGTGGATGCCCGCCAACGCCTCCTCGGGAATTACCTCCAGGTCGAGACTGTCTGGGCATAGTGAATCGTACCCGTCTATGCCTCTCAGGACTCTTACCGCAACCTTTCGAAACTTAATCACCCCCAGGTCGAGGCTGTCTGGGCAAAATGAATCGTACCGACTGATGCCTCACGGGACTCCGACTCCCACCCTTCTGGTTTGAACACTTCCTATCACTGGGTCCGGAATACGCACCATCCCTATCACTGGGTCCGGAATACGCACCCTCTATATCACTGAGTCAGGAATACGCACCCTCCGTATCAATGGGTCTGGCACTCCTACATCGATCGTACTCCAGGACGTGACTAGGTATATCAGTAACATCGACATCATACAGACTACCTCTCAGGTCTATGCTTTCGTAGTAACGTTGAGCCATCTCAACACTCGTCGACACCAATTCACGCCGCGCAAACATCTGAAATCGGAGTTAGATCATTGTAATTGTATACATACTAAAAACTATGAAAATTAACAACAAAAATACTTACCCTTTCAGTGAAAATGCCATCCAGTTTTCTCCCCCACGGTCGCTGACTCAACTCCCATTTCAGAATATGTGGGGGTGGTAGCTCGGAGATTGCCCTACGAGTCCCACATTTTTTATTCCCAAGCTTGGGGATAACCTCAAAAGCAAATATCTATATAATATATAAGTACGATAAGAAGTAAATACATTAGTCATATAAAAAAAAATTATAATTAAAATACGGATTCAAATTTTAAATTCTCACCAATAGTGCGTGCGGTAGACCATATATGTTGTACATCTCTGTTGTGTGTACGTCAGCACCCCTTTCTTGCTGTGGTTGTTCAAACCGCTCCCGTCGACCATTCAATGCATGCTTGAAACAATAAATTGACCGCCTATACATGTGTGCGCCCTACGGGAATGTATCAAAATCATCCAAGTCCTCCACTAGCCTCCACTGCCATACTGGAACTTTATCTCGCTCGTCTAGCCCCATCAGTATCCAGTTGAGCATAAACAATAAGCATAGCTTTACCGCATCGTACTACTCCAAAAAAATACCAATCCGCAGCATCGCTCTCAACTCTTCAAACTCGATGTCTCTACCCTGGAAGTACCGCTCGTGTATGCCATTCTCTACCATATTATACCTTGCCGTGTCGAGAATGACTCCGAACTTCAAACCAGTGATTAGACAGAACTCAACCTTCGAGAACCAAACCGAATGCTTACCTAAAAAAAATCTCATCTTATCTTCCGGCCCATCGTGATGCAACTCGCGCAAAAGCAGCCGATGGACAATCCCAGTCGAAAAACAAATCTCACGATGCATCTTTAGGAAATGACCAAAACAGGACTCAGTATACCGACGTCGGTCTTCAATCCTCAGATATTCAAGTACACTATTAAGTGCGTTGTCGATATCAACCAGGTCATCGAAATGGTCATGCCGTATAATTTTTCCCTTGAACCATTCTCCCACTGGGGTTTTAAGCGACTCCTTTAGCTGATTCTTCATCTGCATTCATAGAAAAAAAAAGCATATGAGTTCATGAAAAGGCTCGAACAAAAAGGCTCGGGCAGTATATGAAAATGCTCGGGTAATGTATCAAAAGGCTCGAACACTTCAGTAAAAGGCTCGGGTAGTGTATCAAAATGCTCGGGTAGTTTGTGAAAAGGCAAGAACACTTCATTAAAAGGCTCGGGTAAAGTTTGAAAAGGCTCGAATAATAGTTCAAAAAGGCTCGATTACAGTTCAAAAAGGCTCGAAATAAAAGGTTGAAAAAGGCTTGATAACAGTTGTAAAAGGCTCGATAACAATTCAAAAAGGCTCGATAACAGTTTAAAAAGGCTCGAAGTAAAGGTTTCAAAAACATCGTAAAAAAGGTACAAAAAGGCACGAAATCACTTCAAAAAGGCTCGATAACAGTTCAAAAAGGCACGACAACAGTACAACAAGGCTCGAAATCACTTCAAAAAGGCTCAAAATCACTTCAAAAAGGCTCGAAATCACATCAAAAGGCTCGATAACAGTTATAAAATGCACGATAACAGTACAAAAAGGCTCGGAATCACTTTAAAAACACTCGAAATCACTTTAAAAACGCTCGATAACAGTTAAAAAAGGCACGATAACAGTACAAAAAGGCTCGAAATCACTTCAAAAAGGCTCGATAACACTTACAAAAGGCACGATAACAGTATAAAAAAGCTTGAAATCACTTCAAAAAGGCTCGATAATAGTTAGAAAAGGCACGATAACAGTACAAAAAAGGCTCAAAATCACTTCAAAAAGGCTCGATAACAGTTAAAAAAGGCACGGTAACAGTACAAAAAGGCTCGAAATCACTTCAAAAAGGCTCGATAAAGATTCAAAAACACTCATAAACCTAGATCTTCATCGTCTTTAAAAGAAATTTTTTTCTTAAACTAAAACACTAACCTAATCTCATCAAACAAACATAATGAACAACAAATCAAATCAAACCTAATCTACATCAAATACACAAAACTTATCTAGAACAAAAATGCGTGAGAAACAAAAACTTACCGGTCTCGTTTTTGTTCACCCTTCAGTTCTATTCGACATCGGTACTGTAACGCCGTCGCCGGTGGTTCACCGTCAGATTTTGGTCCGCTAAAGCACTATTGCGCCGTCGGGGTTTCTCTCTCTGATCTTTTCTTTCAACGTTTCAAAAACAGATAAAGCGACAAAAAAATGGGTAATTTTGTCTGGTCACATAAAATGGTGTCTTTTAAACTTAAATTAGTAACTTGGTGCCTGTTCCCCAAACAGCGCTCCAAATGGTGACATTTAAATTTCGAACCCTTATTTTATTCCTTATGGTCTATCCTTCCCTAGAATTTCATTAAATCATTCTTTTCTCTACTCGTATTTTCTTGGATTTAGGTTTATAAACTAACAAAACTATCAAAAGTTTTGTAAAATTAAAGTTATGTATCGAAAATTATGTCTTAATCTTAGCGTTGTAAATTTGAATTGTATCCTACTTTTAATTTTTTTTTTGAATTGCATCCTGTATCAAAATTTTACATACAAAAAATATGATCCAAATGTAAGTCATAATTATTTGAAACCAACAAAAAATTCAAACCATGATATCAATAACAATGAATCTCTTATGAGAAAATATATGAAACTTCAAAGTCGTGCATTTTAAATGCATGAGAAATATAAAAGCACATGTCTTCCTAAAAAAAGGTGCAAAACATCATATTAATATATAAAGAAAAACATTGCAGTATGCAATTAATTGCTTGGTTGGGATGAACTGCTTGGAACAGAGCATGGGTGGAGGGGTATTGGGTTTTTGCATGTCTGTCTGTTGTGTCCGCTACCTTTGCACCGACTGCACTTATTATGCACAACCTCTTCACCAACAGATGGAATCCTTCGCTAGCGTGGTCGTCCAGCAGAACGACCCCCCACCGGAGGATATACAACTTTACAACGAACATCTTCAGGTATTATCCAATCACTTTGATCACCCACAGGATGTATCAACTCCGAGTATGCTGTCATCAAATATTCACTCTTGTAATACTTTGAGCACTTGCTCTCATACGAACATTGTGTACATGCATTGCTGCAAATGCATGTGCACATGGTAGTTGATCTAGCTGAAATTCACGACATGTGCAAGTCTTATTTCTAAATCAACTATTGCTTCGTAACGACCGTCCTTGACTTGAAATTCATAAAGGCCAACTGCAAATGCATTCATGTATAACGACCTCTCTTTTCTAGATACTTCCATTTTGTGGGCAAAAGTTGTCAAGTAGGTATTCATCTTTTGTGCTTCAATACGTCTATCATGAAACCATTATTGGAAGGTGAACCTTAAGTATTCAGTTAAGACAGTAACTGGCAACTCCCGAGCATCTCTTAGAACTGAATTAAGACATTCTGCAATATTGGTGGTCATAATACTGTACCGTCTTCCTGGAAAATGGGCACGTGCCCACTTTTCCACATTAGCCTCCATTGTATAAGCAACTCCATCTGCCTTAACCTTTGATACCTCTTGCATGTAACTCTCAAACTCTGACACCCGATATGCCTTAGCAGCTTTGTAAAAGAATTTTTGAACTTTGTCATTTTTAAACTTCGCTCTTATGTTTTGGCTTAAATGAAAAATACAATTTCCATGAAAGGAGTTTGAGAATACAGTTCTAACAGCCTTCTCAATACTCTTGTGTCTGTCTGAAATTATCATCAACCCTGGAGGTTCACCAATGACATCATGCAACTCTGTAAGAAACCAACTCCAACTCGCATCATTCTCTGAATCTCCATATCCAAAGGCAAGAGGGTAAATTTGGTTTTACCATCCATACAACAAGCAACAAACATAGTTCCTTGATTTTTACCTTTTAAGAATGTGCCATCAACAGCAACCACTGGCCTTAGTGAAGTAGTAAACCCTCTGATCCATACACCAATTGCCACAAAAAAGTATTTGAATCGATCTCTATTATCAACTTCAATTTTTGTAACTGTTCCAGAATTGTTTTTTTCTAACATATAACAATATGATGGAAGTTGGGCATAAGACTCTTCAGGTGATCCTCTAACTTCATCAAATGCACTTTCTCTTGCTCTCCAAGCCTTTTCGTAACTAATATTTAATCCAAGAAGTTTATGTACGGCAGCAATGATTTCTTTAGGGCGATAATTACAACCAACCCCTTCAATTTTGATTTTATATAATGCCCAATAATCCAATAACTTGTCTGTTTATGATCACCTCCTGTATTTGGAAGTTCATTACATAAATGTGAAGTATCGTACCTTTTCACCTCGAAATAATCAGAATTTTTAAGCTTGGTAGCACGAATTCTCCATTTGCAATGATTATGAATACACGCGGCCTCGAAACGATCAGTAGTTGATCTCTTCACATGGTATTGAAACTTTTTGGTCATAGCCACCATTCCAAGATGTAGTCGAAGTTGTTTCTTGCAATGATACAAACCACCAATTTCAATATAAACATTCCCATCAACTGCAACAAGTGAGGACTTTGATGATGGAGGAATAGTCGAGTTTACTACTCTTGAAACTAGATTTGACATGGGTACATTATCCTCTTGCTGTAATTCAGGATCAGAAGCTAAAGGGTTTACATTTGGGTTTTCAAAATCATCATCCATGGTGTTTGCATGACCATCCTCCCCTGTATCTGCACAATCATCACCCACAATGTTGACATCTTCATGAGTCATCACCACATTAATTTTTTCTATGTAAGGATCAGAATTGAATGTTCAAATGTAGTATCTTCACTGAACACCATTCGATTTCTTTCATCATGATCTCCATGGAAAAAGTATGAAGGATATTCAGCAACCTGTGTTGTAGGTGCATCCATTGAAATTTGACTTATGGTGATGGCAAGTGTAGTCCTTTGTTGAATAGCAAGTGCATTGGTCTCGCATAGGAAATATGCAATGTCATCATCATTTAGGATGTGATGTAGCGGAAGCTCTGTCAAGAAAAACCTGCATAAAACGATTAGAAACAACCTACTAAAGTTCCGTTGATTTGCGCACAAATACCGGAAAGTTAGGCTTCAATTCGTTGATTCACGATGAATACCGAAATTGGAATAATTAGAGAAAACTCTAAAATTTTATAAATCAAAAACCGAATGGCCAATTCGGCCTACAACATTATTTAAAGCAAAATAAATCCTAAATCTAATCGAATTTCTTAGAAAGCAAGAAAACGACTTAAAAACGGAAATTTACCAAAAAAGGCAAAAACGAAATTAAAGCAAAAACTAATTCTACTGAGAATCCTAAACACTGCAGAATTGACAGAAGTCGATTCGGAATTGGGAAACTCAATTTATTGCGAAAAAGAAACTTTCCTTAAATGGCAAAAACTACAATTTCAAGGCCTAAACGACGGAATTTGCCTAAAAAAGGACGTGCTTACATAGCAAAGCTATGTAGTAGTTCCGGAAACACCGAAACGTATCAGCTGTCAAAATTTCAAGTTATTCTGATTCCGTCGCCTGGGTTTAGCCTTACTTGGTTTATTTCAAATCCCACCCCTCCAAATAATCTAATGCCAGTTGATCCGCCACATCAGGATGTTCACCGGTTCAGTTGGATTTTCAGCCCTATACACCGTCTGCAATGTAATTTGAAACTCATGTCGATCCAATTCAGCAACGCGATATACCCTGTCAACCAGATCTATTTAAGTGCTATTTAGTGGAACCATTATTCCTTTTGTCTTTCCCCCCGAAAATCTATAGAACCCCTCAGAGTTTGTTTCCCAAGTCCCACCATAAGTTACCAATACTCTAACCGCCTCCATTGATTCTCCTGTAAGTTATGATAGTTAAAGGCAATTGTTATTAAGTGTGACGAGCAATACTTTTTTTTTTTTTTCTTTTTGACCGGATTTATTAAAGGGCAAAAACCCAAAGCAGAGGAAAAAAGAACAAAGAGCCACCATAAGGCCAAAACACAACAGAGACTAAATATAAAATAAATAAATAAATAAGCACAAAGCACCAAAAGAACCAACTCCCAGCAAAGCTAACACACAACAAAGTATTGGTGTTACTTTATTCACAACAATAAAAGGATACGATATTTGAGAAGAAAACAAAGTAGTCAAATCTATCAAATAAACTAAATGAAGAAATTTATTACACCAACAAAAGGATGAGTATTTGAGAAGAAAACAAATTAGAAAAACCTACCAAAGAGACTAAAGAAATTACAATAACAAAAAAATATCATATTTGAGATGAAAACAAAGAAGAAAAAAATTATTTTCATATAAATCAATGTAGATAAAAATTATATATACAGTAGTTGTGAAGTTTACTGTTATTGGAGTAAAAAACACGATAGTTCTTATTGATGGAGGCCTTAAGCTTGAAAGAGTTTAAGATAGGAGTCAAAAAACTAGAGATGGCAATATTCCCTGCGGGGTCGGGGCCTCATTGGGCTCGGTCCCGAATGGAGCGGGGATGGAGGATAATATTCGAGGATGGGAACGGGGATGAGGACAAAGTCTTGTCCCCGAAGTTGAAGCGGGGCGGGGACGGAGACGAGGAAGCACTCCCCGCCCCATATATATATATATATGTATATATAATATAATATATATTATTTAGATTTTTTTAATCATTTATATATATTGACATCTCGTTTGGTCAGGTTGTGATTTGTTAGAATATACAATTGAATATATATATATATATATATATATGGAATATATAACTGTATATATATATATTATATTTATAACTGAATTTATATTATATATATATTGACACCACGTTTGTCATTATATAACTAAATATATTGACACCACGTTTGTCAATATATATATATATATA
Source organism: Acer negundo (assembly GCA_035582765.1). Classification (NCBI taxonomy): domain Eukaryota; kingdom Viridiplantae; phylum Streptophyta; class Magnoliopsida; order Sapindales; family Sapindaceae; genus Acer; species Acer negundo. The sequence goes on along the minus strand of CM069232.1, from coordinate 4,698,161 downwards.
TATATTATATTTATAATATATAACTGAATTTATATATATATATATATTTTTTTTAAGTTTTCATTTTTAAATATATAATTATATAAAACGGGGAATGAGGCGGGTATGGGGAAGACCCCTCCAAGGGGAAATCCCCGCACCCAGCCCCGCTTCTCTTAATGCGGGGATGGGGATAGGGATAGGGATGGGGATAGTTTTGAGAGGCAGGGATGGGGATGGTAAAGCATTCTCCGCCCCCGACCCGCCCCGTTGCCATCCCTACAAAAAACCTAAAATTAATCGACTTTGTGTGTTTTTGAGGTTAAACCTATTATTTGGGGTATTTTTGTCCATGCAATGGTTAAATGGCTGTTGAAGAAAATCTGAGACATTAGGGTTATTAATCATTAACCAACTTTAAAAATGGCTATTTATGTAAAAAAAAAACTCTTAAAATATCAGCATTCAGATGAAGGTATCATATTGAATATAATGCTTACACTGATCTAACTTGACCTTCATTTACTAAGAAATTATCATTTTAATTTATCTCATCCTTTATTAACTTTGAACAATAAATATACTCGGATGATCCCATAATAACACTTGATTTTAATGATACAATTTTGAGGTTTGTACACGAGCTTGGAAAAGTATTGATCTTAGCTAAACATAATCTTTTACTCTGACTGAACTAATCTTATTGCTCAGAAAAAGTCCTCCTAACTATCGTTACTATTATAGCTAAATCTGCTTGTGTTTTTCTCATTTCCTATTTATGTTATGGTGTTCCTATAAATTTGCACAAGACAAGTCTTTTCTTACTTTGGAGTAGAGTGGAGATAGTTAGGGGCGTTCAGGTATCATTCTTGAGTGTCGTTTTTTCGTTTTTAAGTTCAAAATTTTTTGAAAACTTGTTCAGCAGCAAACATTTTCAGAAGAGTAATGCTATATTGTCTAAATTTGATGTCCAAATCTGATATCCAAAATGATATAGCAATATCGTGGGCCATTCATTTAAAGTGTATTAGATTTACATGTTTTAAATGAATGGCCCAGAGTGTTGCCACAACATTTGGATACCAGATTTGAATACCAAATTTAGACAACGTAAAATTACCTTTTTCAAAAATAAAAAACAAAAACATAAACATAAACATAGAAACCTATTTTTTTGTTTAAAGCATTAAAAGTTACACAGATGGAAAGCAACAATTATACGTTCTCACAATTTTGTTCTCGTTTTTTTATGGCCCCACCACTTAAATTATTAGTATTTTTCTTTCAAAAGTCAAAACTTAATTTATTATGGCCCCACCAATAATTGTAATCTGGGTAGTTTTTCTTATAGCTCTGGCGACAATCTCTCACTCTCACGTCTCTCCACAACTGAGATCTGGACTCAGTTCTCTGGATCATCGATCAAACATCTTAAGACTGTTCTTCTTAATTTGCAACCACCGATCTCTTCATTTCTCACCAAAATCCCAGATCTTCGTCTCAGTTCACGGCACACCGGCGCCGCTCCTCTTCCGTTTACTCCGCTGCATCTCTTCATCTTCTTGTTGGGATGGGGTTTATGGAAAAAAAAAAATATATATATATATATATATATGTACAGGTTCAGCCTCCCTCTCCATTCTCTATATTTCATGCACAAGGATCCTCTCCGTATATCTTCTTATCTCACCTTATTTTCATCTCACGTAATCTTATGACACATAAGTATCGTAATGAATGAATGGTTAAGATGTGATTAACGGTGAGAATGATGTGAGATGAGGAAAGGATCCTGATCCATATTTTATATATTTCCTTTTTCAAAACTGATCAGGAAAATGGGCTTTTGATCTAGTGGGATTAATTGCTTCTTCAAGATTGTAATTTGGGTGGTGGGAGATTTTAATAGAGGAAATTGGAGGAAATGACCTTTCCTAACATCCACTTTCTAGGAAATGGCTGCTTGGGAAAAAAATTGCATATATAGCCGCTTGGCTTACCCTATTTACCACTATGCCCTTAAGAGGCCTCACGTGGAAATTCCGTAAATACCCTCTTTAAATATTTGAACAAATAAAACTTGATTATGTTTACTAAATTACCCTCCCCAATCTGATTTCCCATAAAATGACTAAATTACCCTATGATTTTCCCACAAAATTAACAGTTAACAACACATTAGATGACAAATTGGTCGGGAAATCGCAAACGGCTACGACAACAACAACCAAAAAAAGGAAGAGGAAGGAGAAGCAGAAGGTCATCGTTGCCATGACGTATGCACAAGCCCAAACGAGGAACAATACTCAAAACTCTACTCTGTTTGAAATCGCAAACCCAAACAACAACACACCAGAAATACAGAGGAAGGAGAAGCACAAGGTCGTCATTGTTGTCATCGTCGTTGTCCTAGTCACCGTCACCGTCAGCATTGAACGAAGCACCTAACCCCTAGATGAAACGCAAACCAATTTGAAAGCACTAATGTGTTTTTTTATTTTATTTTAAAGTTTGTTCTTGTTTGTGTTTTGGGATGGTAAATTGTCCTCTTGTTTGTGTATTTGACGTGTTTGTACGTGTATTTGGAGGTTGTGTGTTCTATTTGGACAGGGACATCATTTATTGATTGATTGATTGCTGTGAGCAATACTGGCAATTTATAGTACGTGGGAAGAAAAACGTTTGCAGAGTAAATGACTGATGTTGCATGTAATGATGAATGTATATGTTGAGCCTATGAGTGATTTTCATAAGCTTAGGGTAGATGGCTAGATGATGCATATATGTATTATTTTCAGCCTAAGACTGATGTTGAATGTGTATTACTTGAATGATTTTCATAAACCTAGTACTGATGTTGAGTCTGTGACTGATGATACTTGCATAATTTTGAGCCTAGGACTTATTTTCATAAGTCTGGGACTGAAAATGACTTATTTTGCCTATAGAGAGCCTAGGTTTAATGGTATATATATATGTTGAGCCTATGAGTGATTTTCATAAGCCTAGGGCCGATGGCTGGATGATGCATTTATGTATTATTTTCAGCCTAAGACTGATGTTGAATGTGTATTATTTGAATGATTTTCATAAGCCTAGTACTGATGTTGAGCCTATGACTGATGATACTTGTATAATTTTGAGCCTAGGACTGATTTTCATAAGCCTGGGACTGAAAATGACTTACTTTGCACGTAGAGAGCCTAGGTTTAATGGTGAATGTATATATTGAGCCTATGAGTGATTTTCATAAGCCTAGGGCAGATGGCTGGATGATGCATTTATGTATTATTTTCAACCTATAACTGATGTTGAATGTGTACTATTTGAATGATATTCAGAAGCCTAGTACTGATGTTGATCCTAAGACTGATGATACCTGCATAATTTTGAGCCTAGAACTGATTTTCATAAGCTTGGGACTGAAAATGACTTATTTTGCATGTAGAGAGCCTAGGTTTAATGGTGAATGTATATGTTAAGCCTATGAGTGATTTTCATAAGCCTATGGCCGATGGCTGGATGATGCATTTATGTATTATTTTCAGCCTAAGACTAATGTTGAATGTGTATTATTTGATTGATTTTCATAAGCCTAGTACCGATGTTGAGCCTGAGACTGATGATACTTGTATAATTTTGAGCCTAGGACTTATTTTCATAAGCCTGAGACTGAAAATGACTTATTTTGCAGAGGTATTGTACGCCACTTTGAGGAAAATGACATCAGATCAGAGTGAAGATGCATACAAGATGTTGAATATATATATGGTGAGCCAATTCTTTGGCACGGATGACAGACGGACCACAGCTATCTCGAGGTGGTTGTTTTCATTAGTTGAAAAGGAAGAAGAATTCAAAAAATTTCCATAGGGTTCTTATATCTTTAGGTTTACACTATATTTTTTGAATGGTGTACTGAAGAAACGGCTCACCCAACTGAGAGGTGAAGTAAATAAGGAAGATAAGAACAGGAAGTAGTAGAAGAATGAGAATACATAAGACTTAGAAGAAGAAGAAGAAGAAGAAAAAGATAAGAAGAAAAATAACAAGAAGAGGAAAAGGAAGAGAGAGTTAGTAGAAGAAGAAGAAGTGAAAGGGAAAGAGAAAGGGAAGCAATAGGGTAAGGAAGAGAAGAAGAAAAAGAAATCAAAGTATTATACCTACAATTTGACCGGGTTCCCTCCAGTACTTTAGGTAAGTTTTAGAAAAATTTAGCATGTTATCAAACTTTGTTGTAGTATTTCTCGTTTCATACTTTGTTGGATTGAAAAACATTGATTGATATTAGTTAGTTTAAATTGTATAGGTATGGGCTATGGAGCGGATAATTCGTTTTGATGATAAAATCGAAAAGCGAGTTGGTACGGGGTATCCACGGTTCACTAGATGGGAATTTAAAAAAAAAGTTTGAAAATATTGAATCAACATTCAATGCATCGGTGTATACTTAATGACCCTTTGTTTTTAGTTAATTATTTGTAGAAATTCACTAACAATTGTTTGTTCCTGATATGCAGATGACTTTATTTCCTTGGGAAGTTGATACGTATGAAAAAGGTACAGATTACTTCAACTCATTGAACCTTAAATACGTTTGTGAGTCACTAACAGAAAAGAAGAGGAATAAATTGGCTATGGATGTACATCAAAGTGAACATACAGAAGATATTGGTTATGACGATGAAGTTGATGATTATCAGAAAGGCAAGGATAGTGATAGGATTGGTGCTTCTGTTCCGAAGGAGATAGGAGGCTCTACGCGGAGAAATAGAAGCACATTTTGTAACAAATATTCCCCCCTTCTAAGAAGCGTCTATTCTCTAACGGAAATTCTAAGGTATGATTGCATCTACACTATATGGTTTTAGATTTTTAGTATGTTATTCTTGTATGCATTGTATTAATTATTGCAAAATTCAGGTACCTTCCACAATCCCAGCACTATATGCTGCTATTCTTGATAGCTAGAAACATATTATTGCCTTCTGTAGAAAAGAATTTGCAAAGATTAGGAAGGAGATAAAGGTTAGATATAAAGTTGTTGAAAATTATATAATTATTTATTTATATATAATATTTTATTGATGTTGATGTTTATAAGGGTGCTGAGTTTATTGATGTTGATGTTTATAAGGGTGCTGAAGAGCAGAGTGACCAGCAAGATGATGAGGCTGTTAGTGATAAGGCTACTTTTGAGGAGGATATTGGTGGTAAGGTTGCTGGTTATAAAGATGCTGAAGAACAGAGTGACCAGTATGATGATGAGCAAGAGGCTGTTGTTGATGGTGTTAAGCGTGTTAAGGGTGGTAAGGAAGATGAGGCTGTTGTTGAGGGTGTTAAGGTTGTTGGGTCTACTGCAATTGAGGGTGATGGGATAGTCGAGGTACATTCTATAAATATTAATAAAACAATGATGTTGTCATTTATACCCCTCTATAACATAATAGTGTTTATGTCATGTATATGGTCGAGGCCTGGGAACAATTCTGTTGGGCCTAGGAACAATTATGTAGGGCTTAGGAATAATTATGTTAGGCTTGGGAACAATCTTGCAGGGCCTAGGAACAATTCTGTTAGGCCTGGGAACAATTCTATAATAGTTTTTATTTTTATTTTTTATAATGTATATTAGTATATCAATGCTTTGTACTTTACTACATATTTAATTTTATGTAGGACTCTAGGGAAAAATCTATCCTTGAGGTGGAAGAATTTCCATCCCTGTCCAGGTGTATTATTACCCAGAACTTCCCAAGTAGTGTGGTAGCACTTACTGAGCCCGACCCTAATGTTGAGTATAAAGACGTCGACAAACAGAGGGCTCGAAAGCGGTCAAGATATCTTGAAATCCCGTACAAAAATCTGATGCCCATGAAGACAAAGAAAACAAAAGTCAAATGAGGAAGATATAGACATAGTTGCGTTCATGTCTTTCCTCAAGAACGGCGACCAAGTTAGGTAATATTCCATTATTGTAATCTGTTATATTGCCATGATTTTCAATGTATTCATTTTTTAATAGTTTTTATACAGGTCAAATCATTCCCATGACGCGTCAAAATTTTCAAGACTTGGTCAACGTTGAAAAGTGGATATCAGATTTGGTAACATACTTAACTATTTATTTATTGTTATTAAGGCTTTATGTTACTTATTACGAAACGTACATCACTACATTTACACAGCACATTCATAGTTACTTTGATATCCTATGGAGGAGGCGATCGAGCAATGAGCTTAACTATGTGCAAAATATTGGATTGGTTAACGCATCTTTCTTTGTAAGTATCACCCTAGTTATATGATATCGGATATGAAAATGTGTTATAATTAGGGGTATTTTTATCCCTATGATTGATTGATATAAGCCTAGGACTGGTTGCTATGAGTCTAGGAATTATCTTAATGAATGTATTTTTTGATGACAGCATACCGTAAACATTAAGTGGGCAGATGAAATGAAATTGCTGGACAGCTTGAGTGAGAAAGCAGAATTTTAGAAGGATGAGCAAGAAAGAGCTCAACCGAAAGAAACTAGTTCTCCTCCTTCTCCTGAACAGAAAAAAAATCGTAAAAAAAGGCCTAAGAAGATCAGCGCTCTTCCTAAAGCTGTCAATGTCTGGGAAGACTACCCAGAATTCGTTCATTTAGATTACCAACCAAGTCCAGACGTCCTCAGACATGTTATAGGGCATGAACTTCTATACCCTCAACCTTGGTGGCAAATGGATTCAGTAAGTTGTTGGAAATGACGTTGCGTTGTCATTACCTATTTCCTTAAATAATTTTTATCTATTGTGTATATTCATGTGCTCATTCCTTGCCTCGTTCCTGGCCATTGGTTGTTATGCCATGTACTTCTCAAGGAAGGAAAAGTACTGGTATTTGACTCATTTAATTACCGGAAGAGCGGACTTAGTAATAGGCTGAAGGACATTCGTGGCCTGCTTTACCTATTGCCATCTATATTGAAACATGTCGGTTACTACCAACAATTGAAGATGGATCCTTATGCCACCCCATTCAAAGCTGAAAGCTTGCACAGTGATGTCATTCTACAACAACATGATGGGTATGTTTGACATATTTATTTACTTTTTATATACTTTCCTAAAGATACTTACGTTTGACATATCCCATCATTTTACAGAAACAGTTGTGGTGCCTTTTTAATGAAGTATGCTGAGTTGATTATGGCTAGAGTACCAACTCCATGGAAATCAATTTTTGGACAACAGAATATCAAAAACATTCGTAAGGCCATTGCAGTTAACATTTACACCAATGGTCAACTCCGTAATTCCCCATAGAGTAGACTTGTACAACTTGGGAATCATGTATTTTGGTGAGAATGTCTTTGAACAATTCTCCTAGGCTTGGGAACAATTCTCATAGGCCTTAGATGTATATATATATATATATCTGTATGAATGAATGAATACATACTAATTGGTCACAGAATGTATGATTACACATCAGATATTCGTGTGCTTTTAACTATATCGTGTAAGGGTGCTTTGTTTCCATCTTGTAACCATTCACACGATTGTATTTTCAGTCGTTCGACATGTAATAGTGTCAATTATTACACGATGGAAACTGATCATCCTTACACGATAGATATAAATATCGTGTAAGGGTGCTTTGTTTCCATCGTGTAACCATTGACACTGTTGCAAGTTCAGTCGTACAACATGCAACAGTGTCAATGATTACACGATGGAAACTGATCATCCTTACACGATATTTATATCTATCATGTAAGAATGCTTACTTTTCATCGTGTAACCATTCACACTGTTACATGTTGAACGACTCAACATGCAATAGTGTTAATGATTACACAATGGAAACCGATCATCCTTACACGATATTTATAAAAATCATGTAAGAATGCTTACTTTCCATCGTGTAACCATTCACATGGTTGCGTGTTCAATGACTGGACATGCAACAATGTGAAACTTTACACCATGGCTCGTGCAACTATTTACAGATATTGGCAGTCAGGATCTAGATTTTACAGAGTTTCGCATGTGAAACAAAGGACAAAAGGCAATTCCCATAAAACAAAACTACTTCCATTAACTTGTTAAGCAAACCCAATTATAGCATGTTGAAAACAAAAAAAAAAAAAAAAATGTTTTTTCAAATGTGAGGATGTTAAGGTTGATGATGGAATGTTGAAGTCCATCAACCTCTTCTGCAAATGTTCAACAAGTTGGTAGAGACCATTGATTTGGTTGTCCCTTGCTTCAATCCCAACGTTTAAGTTGAAGCTTTCAGCTTCCAGATTCTGAAATTTCCCCATCAATACAGTATAATCTTCCAGACCATTGATTTGGTTGTTTTGCATTTTCATGCTCGTTGATGATGGTCTCTTTAACGATTGCAACCTGTTGATGCATTACTTCAAAATGTTCCACGAGAGTTTATCCTGTGACTGGTCCCGCCGTTTGCTTCCATTTCCACTTGAAAAAAATGAAGTGATGAAAAAATAACAACTTAGTAAGATTGAATACTTTTCTGACGAAAATATGTAACTGAGATTCAGTTTTTATAGTAGAACCCATATCATTGAAAACTGAAAAGTTACCTTACATTAAATTCATTGAAGAATGAACCATTACTACCTTTTTATTGTAAACTCAACGGTGGGTACACTAACCAATGTAATTTACATTTCAAATGAACCATTGTACAACTCTTTACAATGAAAAGCCACCAGTTTAGTTTTCGGGCCTTGGAACAATTATGCTTAGCCTAGGATCAACTCTCGTGGGCCCTGGAAAAATTCTCGTAGGCTTGCAAACAATTCATACTACTCCTTAGCCTAAGAACAACTCTCGTTAGCCTAGGAACAATTCTCATAGGCCTATGAAGAAACATTTTTGGCATTGGAACAACTATAGTGGGCCTTAGAACAATTCTCCTTGGCCTTGGAGATTTGTTCCAAGGCCTAGGATATTTGTTCCAATGCCTAAGAGAATTTGTAACAATTTTTTTTTGTATATGCTATTTTCCTGTTCTGGGTCCTGATATATGTATATAGGTATATGAATTTGTCACAATTTAATGTGAATTAGTCTCTCATTACATTCAAAATCATTTTCAATAAAGCATTTTTCATAGTTATTAGATATATTTATCAAGTTACAAAGATCGTGTCTGGGACCATTGTTGACGATTACAAGTCTCCTAGGCTCAAAATACATAATAAACAAGATCTTTAATTACTCATACCAACATTACTCATACCAGCAGAACAGAACAAACAAGATCTTTCAAACAATCTTGCCTATTATAACTCCCAAAATAAACATCCCTACAAATAAAAACAACATCACACCAGTGCTTTCACTCTTCTCAGATAGATCTCAGCAACATTCACAGAAGATTGAGGCAAATAATGGCTTGAATATACGGAATGTCTACTTATCGCTTTATATGCTTCATCGGTTGAGTTAAACTTCTTGTAAGATGCTCCTGGAAAACCATTTACATGTTCATGACATTCAGGCCAAGAACTAAACACACCTGTTTTCCTTCCTTTGAAAACTACATAAATAGAATTCTTCCCCATTTTTGTTCTCAGGCTTTGCATATATCTGTAAACCGAAAAACCTTGTTGTGTAAATCAGGCAAAACCCTCTCAGTGTACGTGTGGAAGAGTTGGGGTATAAAGAACCCTAAGTTTGCTGGTTTTGGAACACGTGAAGAAGAAGTGAAGAAGAAGAAGATAGGTAAGCATGTTTGACTAAGTGGGATCCAGAATGTAATCAGAAGAGAAGAAGAAGATTAGTGGGATCCATCTGTAATCCACTACCAATTGATTACGTGGCGAGTAAATATGTGGGATCCTTTGTTACACGTGTCACAAAAAAACGGTGTCGTTGATCTTGAATTTTCTTGGGACAATGTATAAGATTTGACAGGCCTAGGAACAAATTACACTACAGATAGCAAAAAACCCTTTCACATATGAACCCTTAAATACCTAATAGTTCTTTCAAAAACTTGCTAGTTGTTCTCGTTGCTTGAAGCGATCTCCCGTATTAGATTTACAATAAAATTATCGATTCTGATGGGTGCACACCGATTTTTAAAAACATCCCGTGCAAAGGGTGCAATTGGAAAAAATATTAAAATTTTGTCAAATATATATTTAATTCAAAATTAAATCCACAATGGGCCAAGGAGTTGTTGGCGAAGCTAAAAGTATCGTTTCCTAAGCCTTAAACTTCCTGGGCTTAGATCCTTCCTATCAGCCCCAATACTGATGACGTGGCGACCACTAAAGCGTGAGCTTAGGAACAAATATTTTTGGGCCTAGAAATGTTTCCTAGGCCTAACAATTTTCCTCCCGGGCTTAACTCATATTTTGATTTCGCAGCTGCCCCAATACAAAATTCACATTGTTGCTTATTCAATAATTTTTTTATGAAAATATTGTTAATGATTACATGATGAAAGCAAACAAATGATTACATGCTAAATATTCAAAATCGTATAACCATGTTTACAAAATTGGCATATAATCATTCATACTGTCACCGTTTTATATGTAACCAGAGTGTATAATGTTTACAAAGTAGCGTGTAATCATTTTATCTGTCTATTTATTTGAATTTCAAATATGTTCCTAATTTTTGACATTTAATTATATAATGTTTTTTTAAACACAAAAATAAAAGGTACAAAATGGGTTTTTCTCTTGTCCCATAATCCCATCAATGAAACACCTTGTCCCCTCAATCTACATGGTGCAATATATCTGCCAATAGTAGCATGAGCCATGGTGTAATCTTTGACATTGTTGCATGTTCAGTCATTCAACATCGAGACTGTAAAATGGTTACACGAAGAAAACAATAAATTGTTACACGATATATTTATATATATCGTGTAAGGTTGCTTTGTTTTTCATCGCGTAAAGTTGTATAGTTAATGGCTGAACACACAACAGTGTGAATGGTTACACGATGAAAACAAAGCATCATTTGCATGTTACATAACTTTTAACGTATTCATTCATTCATTCATTCATACACGTATGTTTATGTTTTATCTATATTTTTTGTACAAATAAAATCATATTTCTGACATGGAAGGAACTTCTAGCGCAACAGGCAACATCAATGGTGGTCGGTGGAATGATTAAATCCAAATACATACACTATATACATAATATCATCATCTTCTTAGTGCTTCCATGACATAAAAGTAAAAATCTTTACATTTCCGTATATAAACCAAGTAATTACAAGGTATATTATAATTAATTAAGATGATGTCAAGTTTGAGAAGATGATGAACAACATGTACTTGATAAAAAAATGGAAGTATGAATTAGACGTCATTCTTTCACTTGGAAAATATGATGAATTGCCTGTTTGAAGGCTAGTTTCGTCCTCTTCATAACCTGATGAATCGAGATACTATTGGCTTGTCTCACTCTGATTCATCAATAGTGACACTCTTTGGAAGCACATCCAGGTAATCTAGTATATATTATAATATTACCAGGTAAATAATCATCTTCTCAGTGCTTTCATGGAGAAGGCTTATCTCTCCGATTATTAGGTCGACGCCGTCACCTCCACCACCGCCACCACCTCATCTACACATTTCCTTATAATAGGGCAGAACAATCAGGGTCAAGTCGACTAGTGCCAATGAGTTGTTCGTTAGATGGCCAGAGATTTCTTTTCTGCTAAAGGAAAAAAGGGTTAAATGAGGGAATTTTTCATTATTAACGCCGTCAGAAAACAACACAAAATATTGACATTTATCCAAGCAAAAAGGAAAGATAAGTTATTACCCAGACGCTATTGGATGGACCAAATCTGCACTTCTGTTGCGGTTCATAGGGAACCACTTGTTGTTTCCAGCCACGATATCGCCGCCGGTCGGATACGAAAGCGGTTTGGGAAAGAACAAAGTTTATGTAATAATTTTCACTCGGTACTTTTGCCACACCCAGTCCAATTACAGGACTCATATTTATAGATGACCTTTGAAATACCTACATGCATTCATATGGGACGACTAGAATACAATAGATTAAGCTCGTCCATCGAGGCACTCTAAGACTCTTTACTTTTCATGAGACTTTCTTTCTTCCCAAGGCATCCTTTGGTTTTTCGTAATAAATTGGTTAGGCTATTTATTAGAGTCTAGATTATTTGAGAAAAAACCCAGTCTATATAATAATAATGTCTTGGAGACTGGGACAGTCCCACACTCTGACTGTGAAAATTTTATATTTTACATTAAAAAAAAGGGTTTTTATCCTGTCCCATAAATGAAACACCTTTCACTTATCCAAATAAAACATATTTCACATGTGAATCTCCATAGAATCCAGAACCAGACTGGCAGTATCTGCCAATAGTAGCACGAGCCATGGTGTAATCTTTGACACTGTTGCGTGTTAAATGACTAAAATGGCAACCATGTGATTGGTTACATGATGGAAACTAATCATTCTTACACGATATTCTTGAGAGATCGTCTAAGGATGCTTTGTTTTGATCGTGTAAAGTTGTACAGTCGTGCACTTCCGAAAGGATGGTTGCACGATAAAAACAAAACATCTTTACCGTTATATAAGTTTCAAAGTGAAAGGATGATTTTGGCCACGTGAAAGAGTTTTGACCACATGACAACACCCCATTGTGTGGACAGTGTACTTAGGTACTGACTGGTCAGTACCCAAGCATTTTAAGACTTATACATAGGAGTCCATTTTTGCTCACCTTCATTGTATTTCCTAGGTTGAGGCGTTAGTTGTCGCCACGTCATCAGTATTTGGATTGATAGGGATGAACTGAGCCCAGGAAGTATAAAGCCTCGGAATCGTTACTTTTAGCCAAGGAATAACTCCTAGGCCTATGATGGATTTAATTTCGAATTAAATATATTTGAATAATTCGAATTTTTTTTTTCCGATTGCACGGGATGTTTTTAAAAAGCGGTGTGCACCAATCGGAATCAATTTCTGATGTGTAAATCTAATACGGGAGATCGATTCAATCAACGAGAACAACTTAAAAGTTATTGAAAGAACTATTAGGCATTTAGGGGTTCGTATATGGAACCCCAAGGGCCTAGGAATATCTATAGTTTATTGCTAAGGGACGTACTTGTTCCATCGTTAGATGATCTCGAAAATTTATAGACAGATTTTCATTGATACCCCTTCATCGTTGGACGGTGCCGATCATAGAGATTATTGTGGGGCTCCCATAGTTTTGTCCATGGAGGAAAACTGTAAGGCTTAGGATCAATTCCTATGCCCAACCTAATTTGTTCCTTGGCCTTTCAAATCTTTCCTATGCCAATAGATTTTTTCAGGAAGACACCGTCCTGTTGTGACACGTGTAATGAAGGATCCCTCAGATTTACTCGCCACGTCATCAATTGGTAGTGGATTACAAATGGATCCACATACAACCACGAGTGGACATGAATAGAAATTTGAAGGGGAAAATATGTGGCACTTCAATTCAATCCAATCTCAGGCAATGGAAAACTGTCAAATGTCAATAAGTATTCTTTGTTTTTTTATTTTTTTATTTTTTATTTTTTTATGAAAAAGAAATGTTTGAATGACAAGTATACCCTTAATGAATGAGTGAATATGTGATGAAAATGGAAAAATCCCAGAATGTGGGTCCCTATAAAATGACTTTTGAATATAACGTTTAGACCCTTTTATATTCTATCGTGTAAATACGTTGTTTATACAGCGTTTAAGTATTCTGGGAATTGCCTGTTGTGTTGTAAATCATCAAGAATGGTTACAGTCTAGGGCATGAAATTGAGCGTGTAAAACCTTGTATTAGTCATATTGGAAGCACTGGTGTCATGTTTTTTTCCATTAGTGTTTATTTCGGAAGTTATAGTGGGCAAGATTGTTTGAAAGATCTGTTGTTTATATAAATTTGGGGAGTTGTATATTTATTTATTTATTTCTATTCACATCCAGTCATGGTTGTATGTGGATGTTGTTCTGTTCTGGTGGTATATTTAGTCTAGACTAATGAAGGAATATAATAATGACACCATGTGAAATGTGTATAGCATATGAAACTAATAATGACACCGAGCTTAATCTTTTGTATTCTAGTCGTCCCCTATGAATGCATGCAGTATTTCAAAGGTCATCTACAAATATGTGAGTCATGTAACTGCATTGGGTGTGGTAAAAGTATCGAGTGAAAATTATTACATAAACCGTGTTCTCTCCCAAACTGCTAATCTATCATCCGTCGACGATATGGTAGCCGGCTACGGCCAGTGGTTCCCCATGAACCGCAAGAGAGAAATTTCTTTATTTTTTGTGTTGTTTTCTAATGGTGTTAATGAAGCAAAATTCCCTCATGTAACTCTTTATTTTTCAAATAGCAGGAGAGAAATCTCTGGCCAACTAACGATGAACTCATCGGCATTAGTCGACTTGACCCTAATTGTTCTGTCCAATCACACGGTAATGTTTAGAGGAGGTGGTGGTGGTGACGGCAATGTCAAAACTGGTCATGAAGGACTGAGACTCGATGGTCGAAGGTCATGAGGAGGATGGAACCAACTAGAGGTAGCACCATCTAGACAGTCTAGTCGGCATCCCATGGGACATGAGGCGGAACAAGATTACTAGGCGGACATTGACGTTGATCTATCTAAGGTCCCCAGTTTGTACCTCTAACTGAAATAACAACACACGAAGGGGAAGTGAGGCCTTCACAAAACAAGATCGAGCTGAAAAGGAAAATAATGTACAAAGGTTATGATGATCCTGCTCAAAGAAGAGAACGGAACTAGCCAGAGGTAGCACCACCTAGACAGTCCAGGCGGCATGGCCGGAAGGATGCTTAAAGGCCGACATTCCACACGGCATGCCCAACAACCGATTAACACACTGATAAACTTGCCATCATCTTAATTAATTATAATATGCCTTGTAATTACTAGGTTTATCTACGGAAATGTATAGATTTTGACTTTTATGTAATGGAAGCACTGGGAAGATGATGATTTTATGTATATGGTATATATTTTTGGATTTAATCATTCCACCGTCCACCATTGATGTTGCTTGATGTGCTGGAAGTTCCTTCCATGTCAGAAATATGCTTTTATTTGTAAAAAAAATTAAAATAAAACTTAAACATACAGAAATATCTTTTGGATATGTGTATGAATGAATGAATGAATACATACTCTAAGTGGTCACATAATGTATGATTACACGATGAAAACAAAGCTTTATTACACGTTAAATGTTATGTGGCGTGTAAGAATGTTTAGTTTTCATCGTGTAACCATTCACACTGTTGCATGTTCAGTTATTCACCATACAACTTTACACGATAAACCAAAGCAATATTACACGATTCAGTATATGTATCGTGTAAGGAAAGCTTGTTTTCATCGTGTAACCATTCACATGGTTTCCATGTTCAGTCATTCAACAATGTGAATGTGTCAATGATAACACGATGGCTCGTGCTACTATTGGCTACATTCCTCCTGGGCTTAGCTCATCTTTGTTTTCTACATCAATAAGTGATTCCTTTTGGAGAGGATTCTTGTAAAAATGGACTCTTCATTCGAATGAAATTCTTAAATGGCGGGAATGAGTCTACCTTTTTATCGGAACTTGAACTATTGCGTTTCAACCCCCTTACTTTGGAGCTTTAAGACTTGTTTGTCTTGACATGTGGATTTGAAACTCTGTGAGTGTTTCTTATGGTTATTTGGCGAGAGGATCCTAGGAGGTATCTGGGTTCTCGTGTATCCCGCCTCTTGCTATTTTTTATGCTTTCCTTGTTAGGTGCTTGGTTGACGGGGTATCTTGATAGCAGATGTTCTTGCAGCAGGGTATCTGGCTGGATGTAGAATCTAGTTACCTGTCTGATGCGGCAGCGGGGTACCCTGTTGATGTAGGGGCGGGGTATCCGATTGATCTAGTAGTGGGATATCCTGTTTATTTAGTAGGGGTACCCATTGTATGCAGTAGCGGGGTACCTCGCTGAGCTCCATGACAGGATTTTGAGTAGAACTCCGCGTCGAGATTCTTAGGGGTTATCGGGATTACTGAGCTTGTTAGTTTGATCTGAGGGAGAAGGTAGGTATCTAGATTTGATCCAGCGTTTTTCTTTCTAGGAGTAGCTATATGGTATCTTAGCATGTGTCTTTTCCTTGTATCTGGGTGGAAAATTCTTCTTTGGTCCTTCGCCAATTTTGGCGGTTAACAGAAGTCCCCTATGACTTGAACACCGATGTCTTGTCGGGGTTGGAGTTAGGATTCCACTTTTAATTGAAGGATTTTCTACCTCGTCTGTCTACCTATTCATTGTCTGGTTGGGTACCGCTGCTGGGAAGGAAATCCCCCTAGATACGCTGATAATCATTGTATTAGCCACCTGTCAAATGGTGATTGGCTTACGAATTTCAAAAATGAGTCGTTTTGGCACGATTAATGTGAAACTGTCACGTCTTCCAAGCACGTTATCGGTCATCATCTCCTTATTAATTCCGGTTTCCTTGTGTGTAACTGCCTATCTTCGTCTATAAATAATTCAATCCTTCATTCTCATTACACACTTGCTTTTTAAAAAGAAATTTTCCTTTTAACCCTAGCCTCTCTTCTTCGATCTTTTTCGATTTCTTCAAGCTTTCCTCTTCTGTAACAATGTCGTCTCCTTCCAAGCTGCCAAATCCTTCCCCAGGTTTTCTTCCCACTTCCCTTGACCCTCGCCCATATTTGCCTCATTTACCTGACAGCATTGATGATCTTCTCGAGGGGCGACTAGAGGAACCAGAAGCGGGCTCTCTGATACCGAGAGGAGGAAAGAGAAGTCGAGGCGAAGTGGATGCTTTCGGCAATGAACAAATGCTGTTGCGCCGTTACGCCGTCGTTTTACAAGGAACCCAAGACTCAGGTCGGGTTTCCATAACAGGTCTGAGGACCCGGTCTAAATAATCGAATAAAAGAGAACACTTGGACTATTGGCGAGGTAGAGAAGGCTGGTGGTGCACCAGTCGTTACCTTGACCGGGGTGCATACCAGTTATTTCACCTCTTTTCAGGATGGACGTATCATTCCTGATTTGGTGTGTACTCTAGACACCCTTATCGAATTGAGGAAGGACAATAAGATTCCTAAATCGATCACTTTGTCTCTGCCCCATTGAGGTTACGATGTGTACAACCCCCATTGGATCAACTCTTCATCCATAAGATGGCCTTACAATGCGGGGATCGGCTCCCCCTTCATCCTTCGCTTTGTCGGGCTTTGGTTGCCTTAGAATTGGCCTTATTACAGATCTCACCGGGATTTTGGAAGCACTTAACCAGGTTCCTGGTGCTCTGGAAGGAACAGTGTGAGCAAGATAAGATAAACAGGGAACCGGGCTTTGATGAGATCCGATACATATTCTAGATAGCGAATATGGTGCCCTGGGGTCAGTTCTACTTGAGGGCGGCTAATGAGATGAACTTTTTTGTTCCTAGGGCGAACGTGAAGTATGCTGCACGTTGGAAGGAAGATTGGCTTATCGTTGAAGGAGAATTGGGGAATGCGGCCTACATTGGAGGATTTGAGCATCCCATCCCAACCCAATTCACAGCAAAAGATAAGTGGGTAAAATGGGTACTCTCACCAGAATCTTGAGATATCTCGGGAAAGATTATGAAGATGGGGTACACTAACATGCAGTATCCTTTACTGGACCCCTTTGAATGAGCCCGGCTGGAGAGGTACTTGAGGGTCTCCTTCTCGCTTCCAGGTATCAAAACTTCATCTGTCTTATTTGTTTATGTATACGCATCTCCTACTCTTCTTTTTCTTACTATGTTATCTTCCTCTCAGCAGTCTCTGCTACCTCGCTAGTGACTGGTTCTCCTACTTCCTCCAGGATAAGGGGTTTGGTCTTGCCTTCTTCTACTTCCCCTGTTCCTTCTCCTCTTCCTCCTCCTCCTCTTCTTCTTCTTCCATACACTGCCAAGGTTACAACCGGGTCTACACAACTTGACGCAGACCCTATCCCTCCTCCTATTACGGCCAAGTTTCCTGCCAAAACCCTTACACCTCCTCCTACATCTACGGGATCGCTTGCTAGGACTCATGCTTATCCCTCTACTCGTACCTCGACACGCCTATCAATAAATACAATGCTGGCTCGAGTAGCCGAAGCCCAGGGCTCTTCAAAACAATCTCAAAGGAAAACCAGAAAAGTCGCTGCTCCTCTTGCTATGAGCACTCCTCCTATTCCTCCTTCAGCAGTAATGCCTTCCAGGGAGTAGTCTGAAATTACAGAGAAGGAAGTTGCTCCTATTTCTTACCCCTCCGCTGATATTCCTTTGGGATCAAGGTCAGGAGGTGCCACCCACGACGAGGTGGTATCTAGGTTTATAGCATCTTGCCCCGGAGGAAGCTTAATGAGCATGGGGAAGCTTCCTACTGAGATTTTGGTGGCCAAGGGGGCTTCTGTCTTGGCTAAGGTAACTTTTTACCTTTCCTCTTGTTGTTCTTCTCTCTTTTCTACAGGTGTTGACTCTTCTTTTTTTGCAGGGTTTTAAATTTGCCTTGGCTATGAAGAAGCGGTTGCTAACTTTGAAGGAAGCCTACATAGGGCTTCAGGCCAAGTTAGAGGACACCCAGCAGGAACTGGCTTAAACCCAGCAGTGTGTGGCTCCTTTGGACCAGGCTGTGGCAACATCTAAAAAGGGTAGACAGGCTGCCATAGTGGAGGCCTAACACTATCTACGTTGCCTAGACACTGAGACAGTCCGATCAGCACGCCGGCGAGAGAAGAGGGAATGCTTGAAGAGGGAGAAGAAACTGTTGCAAGATGAGAACCATCTTTTAAGGGAGACGGTGCAGAACTTGGAGGCCTAGGAGGGTCATTCCTTTATGGATAGGTACTTTACGACCTGCTACGAGGTGGCCATAGCTTCGCCTCCTCCATTCGATCTTTAAACGACCTTGAACTGGGATCGAGAACAAATTATGGTGAAAGCTGCCGAGCTTGCAGGAGAGGATCAGGCTCAGAAAAATCTTTACAAGATTATGCACATCCAGATCAAGGGTCTAAACTTTTTGCTGGAGCGCAAATTACTGTAGGGAAAAAATAAACAAATAAAAGTGTTACACGCAGCGGAAGCGATACTAAAGACGATTTAGTGACTTTTAAAATTTTTCCTTTATGAACCTTAAACCCTTTTAATCAATAAACATGCATATATATCAACAAAAGTAAATTACCTCTTGTCGCGTGATCCGATTGACTTACGTCGATGGTAATCCGCAAGACCTTCAATCCGAGCACGAACGTGGATCACCTAGGAGCGTGGTCTCCCTTTCCTTTGAATTGCAAACCTATGAATGGACCAAACAAATACTTTCTTTTCTTTGTTAGTCACAAAACAATCAAAAGAATGTCAAAATTATTCCGGTCACTTTTGAGTTCACAATCTTATGATCGAAACTCGCGTGAACCTAGATCGATATCGTATACACAAGCTTATTGATGTTTAAGCAATTGTATACTATCAAAGAATAATTTTTCACTCCTTTTTTGTCTCTCTAGAATAAAAACTCTCTTAGAATTAAGAAGAAGAAGAAAGAAAATAAAAACTCAAGCACCAATTAATTGATGTGGCCGAACCCTATAAGAACATATATATAGGTTGGCCGAATTTTTCTTCTTTTTCCTTTAGGGTTGCCGAATTCTATGTAGTATCTAATTAGGGTTGGCCGAATTTCATCATGTCACTTATATAGGGTGACTAAAATTCAACCCTAATTCTTTTTAACTTTATAGACTTCAAACCCTAATCCAACTCTTTTATTTTTATTCTTTTATTTGACTAAATAAAAAAAAAAAGACTCCTTATTTGATTAAATAAATAATACTAATTTATTTATTTACTTATCAAACAAGTCTTTTACTTTTAGGAAAGATTTGTTTCTTTAATTAAACAATTAATCAATAAATCAATTAATTCTTATTTAATTAAAACAAATGAAACAAAATAATATTTTTAGGTCAAAACCTTAACCTAGCCGCCCCACTTATATATAAGATGGGCCTAATATTATTTTCCTATTTCATTTAATCCATTGGACTTTAAATAAAAAAGCCCACATGTGAACCAGACCCATTCTTACTAAAAGAAACAAGCCCACATGTCTTTCATTAATATATTAATATAATTGAGCAGCCCATTACTTAAATAATGTGCAAATTATATTCTTAATATATTAAATGCAATTCTAGATGGACCCTTAAATTGGTCCGGTAGAATATATCAAGTGATCCATGCAAGTCCGTGTGGATTGGGGATCTTGGCGGGCCATCTAAATTTAAGCTTCAATAGACATAACCTAATCACAATCAACAAATGATTCACTTAGGTCCGATCCATTAATTTTAACTCATTCCACTAAAGAGCTAAAACTGAACTCTTAAATAAAGATAGAAAAGGAAGATGCTCCTCATTCATACCCTAGACAATCATATTGGAGATAGTGTATCCTCGTGATTAATATCAGTAATCGCCAAGAGTTCATAGACCGCCTATAACTCTCCAAGTTACCATATTTACTCATATGACCACTTTTTGAACTTGGATATTTTGACTTGTCCAGAAGCCATGTTTTCAATAGACACTATTGAAAACTCAACGTTGAGATTTAATATCCAATTACCTCAAAACATCCATATGATGATATTATACTCTCATTTAATTAAATGGAGCCACGATGTCCATATCTATAAATGAAGTCCTCTATCGATTAACAAATGAATATCACCAAACTATCGAGGATAGACTATGCGATATAATCGTACTCATTGATAACTCAAATGATATCACTTGCAACCATAAGTCCATCATTTATCTCAGGATTAAGATAGACCCTCCGATTGTCCCGATAATGAAAAGACTATTATCTATTGACGGTTCTAGATAAAGCTTTTCATTGTGATCCAGTTCAATGCACCCAGTGCACTAGATCCTTTTGCTCGAAGACACTCCGATGATTTTAGACTCATCATATCTCATTTGATCCCACTCAAATGCTAGCAAAAGAATTCTACAACTTTAACAAGATAAAGGTGCCCAACCTTTAACTTAAGTTGTGAACATTATTCAAGACTAACTAAAGAATTGTGTCTACCACATACATATCCAGATGTACGAACAATTCTTCTTTTCCCATAGTCTTTAGACCTTATGATTATTTACTTTGACAATTATAATATAAACTATAAATGCTATACGATTTGTTAAACCAGAAATCACTTTATTAATATGAAAAAGATTGTTAATTACAACATTACACTCTTGCTATTGAGCATAATCCTAACAATCTCCCACTTGCGCTATAGCAAATGTGTCATATCTCTCAAGCCCATATTCTCTAGATGCCCATCGAAACTCTTCTGAGGTAGAGCCTTTGTGAAGGGATCCGCTAGATTTTCTGCTGACGCGATTTTGGTAATCGTCACGTCACCTCTTTGAACAATCTCCCTTAAAAGATGATACTTTCTTTCAATGTGTTTACCTCTCTTGTGACTTCTTGGTTCTTTCGAATTAGCCACTGCTCCACTGTTGTCACAGTAGATAGTGATCTGCTTATTCGCACTAGGAACCACTTCTAAGTCAATCAAGAATTGGCGGAGCCAAACAGCCTCTTTGGCAGCTTCGCATGCAGCAACATACTCAGCTTCCATGGTGGAATCAGCAATACAAGATTGCTTGATACTCCTCCATATAACTGCTCCTCCTCCAATAGTAAACACAGCCCCTGATGTGGATTTTCTGGAGTCAGAATCTGATTGGAAATCAGAATCTGTATACCCAACGGGAACCAAATCCCCTCCAGAGTATACAAGCATATTATCTCTCGTTCTCTTGAGATACTTGAAAATATGCTTGACTGCCGTCCAGTGATCAGGTCCAGGTTTCGATTGAAACCTGCTAACTATGCCAACAGCAAAACAAATATCTGGTCTAGTACAGAGCATTGCATACATGAGACTTCCAACTGCCGAGGCATATGGAACTCTACTCATGAATTGCTCTTCATGCTCATTCTTAGGAACTTGTTCCTTAGAAAGCTTGATTCCATGTCTGAAAGGTAACATACCTTTCTTGGAATCCTGCATGGAAAACCTAGACAAGATTTTGTCTATGTATGAAGCTTGGGATAATGCAATCGTTCTATTCTTTCTATCCCTTATTACTTGGATACCTAGAATAAAACTTGCTTCTCCTAAGTCCTTCATATCAAATTGTTTTGCTAACCATTCTTTTACTGATGTCAATACACCTACATCGTTTCCAATGAGTAGTATATCATCAACATAAAGAATCAGGAAAACCAACTTGTCGCCTTTAATCCTTTTGTATACACAAGGTTCGTCAGGATTCTGAATAAATCCAAAACCTTTGACAGCTTGATCAAACCTTATGTTCCAGGATCTGGATGCTTGCTTTAATCCATATATGGATTTCTGCAACTTGCATACCTTATCCACTTGGCTCTTTTCAATGAATCCCTCTGGTTGCATCATGTAGATGCTTTCGTCAAGACTTCCATTTAGGAAAGCTGTCTTGACGTCCATTTGCCAAATCTCTAGATCTAAAGATGCTGCAATGGATAAGAGTATCCTAATGGATTTAAGCATGGCCACAGGAGAGAAGGTTTCCTCGTAATCGATACCTTCTTTCTGTGTATACCCTTTAGCTACCAATCTAGCTTTAAAGGTTTCCACCTTTCCATCCATACCTCTTTTCCTCTTGTATACCCACTTGCACCCAATGGGTTTTATCCCTTTAGGCAAGTCTACAAGGGACCAGACTTAGTTATCGAACATAGATTCAATCTCGGATTGCATTGCCTTTTGCCAATGGCGACTATCAACATCCTCCATAGCTTCCTTGTACGTATAGGGATCATCGTCGTCCGGGAGATTCTCCACTGATTCTCCCAGACCGATGTATCTTTCGGGTTGTGTTCTAACCGTCCCACTACGACGAGGAATGGTAGGTTGTTGATCTTGTGTTGGATCGGAACTTATAATTGGGTTAGGTTGTGCAACCTCTCGTGGAATTGTATCTCCTGACATCTCATTCAGGACAATTCTACTTCTAGGCACAAAATCATTCATATAGTCCTTTTCCAGAAATTTAGCATTTGTCGAAACAAATACTTTAAGATCTGAAGGACTATAGAAATAATATCCTTTAGTTTCTTTTGGATACCCTACAAATATACATGTTTCTGAACGGGACTCCATCTTTTCTGTCTTTCCTTTTAACACATGCGCAGGACAACCAAATATCCTTAAGTGTTGTAAACTAGGCTTGCGCCCAGTCCACAACTCATGCGGTGTTTTAGGAACAGACTTAGATGGTACATCGTTTAGAATGTATATAGCAGTTTGTAAAGCATATCCCCAAAAAGAAATAGGAAGCGTTGAATAACTCAACATAGACCTAACCATATCCAAAAGAGTTCTATTTCTCCTTTCTGCTACCCCATTCTGTTGAGGTGTACCTGGTGCAGAAAACTGAGAAACTATCCCATTATCAATAAGATATTGCTGAAACTCACCAGATAGATATTCTCCACCACGATCAGATCTCAAGATTTTTATGTGTTTCTCAAGCTGATTTTCCACTTCAGCTTTGAATGCTTTGAACATGTCAAAAGCATCCAACTTATGTCTCATGAGATACACATAACCAAATCTTGAGTAATCATCCGTGAAGGTGATGAAGTACTCATATCCACCTCTAGCTTGAATGCTCATAGGTCCACATACATCAGTGTGTATCAATCCTAAACATTCAGTGGCTCTTGCACCTTTGGCAGAGAACGTCCTTTTGGTCATTTTACCTTCCAAACAAGATTCACAAGTTGGTAGATCATCAACCTTTAAGTCACTTAAAGGTCCGTCACTTACCAATCTTTTAATCCTATTAAGGTTAATATGACCTAAGCGTAAATGCCAAAGGTAGGTTTCATCTGTTGATAATTTTACTCTTTTATGATTAGGTTCCGTTATTTCTGTGTCTAACGAGTGAGAGATATTTCTATGCAAAAAGTATAGACCGTTTTCCAATGTACCTTGGCAAATAATTTTGTCATTCTTACTAATAATAAAAACTTTATTAAAAGTAACCGAATATCCAAATTTATTCAAACAAGAAACTGAAATTAAATTCCTCTTGAATTGAGGTACATAATAAACGTCTATTAAATCTAAATGCCTTCTAGAATCCAAATAAACTCTAATATCTCCCACTGCACTTGCAGACACTAACGTTCCGTTGCCCAAGCGCAAATTGATTTCATTCTTACTCAGCTTTCTCCTTTCTTGAAACCCCTGCAAGGAATAACAAACATGATTAGTGGCTCCTGAGTCTATGATCCAAGAATCTGTAGAATCAGCCAAAAAACATGTTTCTAGATAATTCAAATTACCTTCTTCCTTCTTGTTCTGGACTTTGGGCAATTTCTCTTCCAATGTCCCTTTTCACCACAAAGGAAGCATTTCCCTTTGATCTTGGTTACTTTCTTGGTCTCCTTCTTGATAGGCCCAAGTTGCTTTTTCTTCTGTTGTTTCTTGACCTTTTGACGGGCCTTAACAGTAGCAACTTTACCAACCATATGAATCTCTTGACCTTTGCCTTTCACAAGGATCTTTTCAGCACTTTGAACATCTTGCATCAGGCCTTGTAAGGTGTATTCCTTTTTGTTCAAAGTGTAGTCCAATTTGAACTGATCAAAGGAATCTGACAATGAATTGACAACCATATCAATCTTTGTCTCACCATCTATCTCAGCGCCATGCAGTTCAGCAATGTTGAGATGTGTTATGACTTTCATCATGTGATCTTTCACAGCCTGTCCAGGTTTCATCCTAAGATTCATAAAAGCAGTCACTGCCTCTCTCTTAGTCGTCCTAGACTTCATAGCAAACATCTCCTCTAGAGACATCATTATATCAGCAGCGGACTCCATTCCTTCATGCTGCTGTTGCAACACGTCGGAGATAGTGGCCATAATGTAACATTTTGCCATATCATCTGAAGTCTTCCACTGCTCATACTCATCTCTACACATTATGCTAGATTCATTATTAGGAGCAGGTGGTTTAGGAGTAGTTAGAACAAACTTATGTTTTTCACTTTGCAGTAACAACCCAATTTTCCTTTTCCATGTGACATAATTATCTCCAGTTAAAGTGTTATCTTTCAGGATGTTCATAAGTGATGGGGTCATGATTTCTGAATAAAACAAAACATATATAAGTAAATAATCATGATAAAGCACTTTTAAATATTTATCTTGAATTAAATAAATAACTCAATCATAAAATTCAACGGTGATCTAACACCCATAAATGTTACGCCTCCTTTGGGAGTTCGCACCATTTACTAGTTAGACTAGGTCCCACCTAATTGTTAACATAACAACCAGCGTTTTCAATTTTTAGCCTTGCAATTTTACTGACAAGAACTCTTGGTAGGATATCAATAAAATTACATTGAGTGTGTTACCAAGATATCGACCCTCAATTTTCTCTCACGAAAATCCCTCCTTGGGGAGTAGATCTCGTTTGAGTCCATTGTCTAGTCTATCCTTGTAAGGAAGTATGTTGCTAAATTCCATTCATGGACGCCCCTTGGGGGGATTACCAATAAATAATAAAGCTCAACTAACCTTGGAGGCCATAGGTGTTACCAAAACACCTTCTCCCACTCAATTATTTAAGGCGTGTGATTAAATCCCATAGAATGATTTACCGAGTTATCTAGATGCCAATTTAGATACCTAAATCATTCAATGCATGTTCATACCAAAAAAGATATATGCGTGGCACTCCTATTCTATATGTCATGTTATCATACAATAACAAATATTGTAATATTTAAGCATAAATTAAATAGCAACAATTTTGGCCCATCCTAGAAAAACAAGTAAATTACAATTTGTCAGGAATACAAGATCTTCAGGTGGCCCATCAACCATACGCTCATCCTTCGGCCTTCTCCCATGGGCGTGCGCAGCCCACAACCCCACAAAGGGGCTGCCTTGCGCAGCCCATAAGGCCACACAAGGCTGCCATGCGCAGCCCACCAAAGTTTGGGCTTGTCATGCACAGCCCAATCCACTCCTAGGGTGCGCACGGTGCTCGTACTTGGTTCCGGTTGCTTCGTTTTGCTTCGTGTCTTCGAATCTCCAAGACCTAAATATATTACGGCAGTATATATATAATAAATACTGCAGTATTAATTTTTTTTTTTTTTTTATTCACTGCAGTATTTTTACAAACCAAAAACTGCACATACTAAAAATAAATAAAAAAAAAACTGCAGTAACCCTAAAAAAATACTGCACATATATATAAAAAAAAATAAAACCTAGCAATCTACCAAGAAGGAATTATGGCGATAATAGACCACCCTTCTTGTTACAACTCCGAAACAAAAATTACATTGAAAATCTAGGGCCAAAATCGAGCAATAACAAACCACATAAAATATATATAAATCCATACATCACATGTAATTATATATTTGAATACCTAGAGTGCCATCTCTTTCTAAACATGCATAATCACAATAAAAAGAAATAGATCCACGTATATATACGTTAATTAATTAAAAGGGTTCAACCTAGGCTCTGATACCAATTGTAGGGAAAAAATAAACAAATAAAAGTGTTACACGCAGCGGAAGCGATACTAAAGACGATTTAGTGACTTTTAAAATTTTTCCTTTATGAACCTTAAACCCTTTTAATCAATAAACATGCATATATATCAACAAAAGTAAATTACCTCTTGTCGCGTGATCCGATTGACTTACGTCGATGGTAATCCGCAAGACCTTCAATCCGAGCACGAACGTGGATCACCTAGGAGCGTGGTCTCCCTTTCCTTTGAATTGCAAACCTGTGAATGGACCAAACAAATACTTTCTTTTCTTTGTTAGTCACAAAACAATCAAAAGAATGTCAAAATTATTCCGGTCACTTTTGAGTTCACAATCTTATGATCGAAACTCGCGTGAACCTAGATCGATATCGTATACACAAGCTTATTGATGTTTAAGCAATTGTATACTATCAAAGAATAATTTTTCACTCCCTTTTGTCTCTCTAGAATAAAAACTCTCTTAGAATTAAGAAGAAGAAGAAAGAAAATAAAAACTCAAGCACCAATTAATTGATGTGGCCGAACCCTATAAGAACATATATATAGGTTGGCCGAATTTTTCTTCTTTTTCCTTTAGGGTTGCCGAATTCTATGTAGTATCTAATTAGGGTTGGCCGAATTTCATCATGTCACTTATATAGGGTGACTGAAATTCAACCCTAATTCTTTTTAACTTTATAGACTTCAAACCCTAATCCAACTCTTTTATTTTTATTCTTTTATTTGACTAAATAAAAAAAAGACTCCTTATTTGATTAAATAAATAATACTAATTTATTTATTTACTTATCAAACAAGTCTTTTACTTTTAGGAAAGATTTGTTTCTTTAATTAAACAATTAATCAATAAATCAATTAATTCTTATTTAATTAAAACAAATGAAACAAAATAATATTTTTAGGTCAAAACCTTAACCTAGCCGCCCCACTTATATATAAGATGGGCCTAATATTATTTTCCTATTTCATTTAATCCATTGGACTTTAAATAAAAAAGCCCACATGTGAACCAGACCCATTCTTACTAAAAGAAACAAGCCCACATGTCTTTCATTAATATATTAATATAATTAAGCAGCCCATTACTTAAATAATGTGCAAATTATATTCTTAATATATTAAATGCAATTCTAGATGGACCCTTAAATTGGTCCGGTAGAATATATCAAGTGATCCATGCAAGTCCGTGTGGATTGGGGATCTTGGCGGGCCATCTAAATTTAAGCTTCAATAGACATAACCTAATCACAATCAACAAATGATTCACTTAGGTCCGATCCATTAATTTTAACTCATTCCACTAAAGAGCTAAAACTGAACTCTTAAATAAAGATAGAAAAGGAAGATGCTCCTCATTCATACCCTAGACAATCATATTGGAGATAGTGTATCCTCGTGATTAATATCGGTAATCGCCAAGAGTTCATAGACCGCCTATAACTCTCCAAGTTACCATATTTACTCATATGACCACGTTTTGAACTTGGATATTTTGACTTGTCCAGAAGCCATGTTTTCAATAGACACTATTGAAAACTCAACGTTGAGATTTAATATCCAATTACCTCAAAACATCCATATGATGATATTATACTCTCATTTAATTAAATGGAGCCACGATGTTCATATCTATAAATGAAGTCCTCTATCGATTAACAAATGAATATCACCAAACTATCGAGGATAGACTATGCGATATAATCGTACTCATTGATAACTCAAATGATATCACTTGCAACCATAAGTCCATCATTTATCTCAGGATTAAGATAGACTCTCCGATTGTCCTGATAATGAAAAGACTATTATCTATTGACGGTTCTAGATAAAGCTTTTCATTGTGATCCAGTTCAATGCACCCAGTGCACTAGATCCTTTTGCTCGAAGACACTCCGATGATTTTAGACTCATCATATCTCATTTGATCCCACTCAAATGCTAGCAAAAGAATTCTACAACTTTAACAAGATAAAGGTGCCCAACCTTTAACTTAAGTTGTGAACAATATTCAAGACTAACTAAAGAATTGTGTCTACCACATACATATCCAGATGTACGAACAATTCTTCTTTTCCCATAGTCTTTAGACCTTATGATTATTTACTTTGACAATTATAATACAAACTATAAATGCTATACGATTTGTTAAACCAGAAATCACTTTATTAATATGAAAAAGATTGTTAATTACAACATTACACTCTTGCTATTGAGCATAATCCTAACAATTACCCCCCTTCTCCTCAAGAAAAACAAGCACAAGACCTCGTGCCTTCTTCAGAGTTTATTCTAATGGAGGAGGAAGGGGATGATCCAGCTGGATACAAGGTTCCAGAAGTCGAGGAGACCCGGACTGGTACTGCAACTAATGTGACAAGGGCAGAAGCAGCCGGTCAAGGAGTAAACTTGGAGGAGGAAGAGAACGCCTAACTTGGCATTCGTGTATTCTCTTTCCTTTCTTTATTAGCCTAAAAAAAGGGAGTTAGGCACCCCGTCAGTTCAATGAAACTTCTTCATTTGTTGATACAAATAGTATCTTGCTTGCTCTTTTGATTTGGAAAGAAATTAACTTAGAATAAATCTTGACTTAGGGGAAATCTTGCAGCTTGCACACTTGTGAACGAATGAAGCTAAATTTGGAAACATGTTCCTTGATCGGGATACTTGGTAGCCATGTAACAATCTTGTACCTTGTCTTTGTAAGCACCGGCGGGATCTAGGTAGTGAGCATTTCCCTTTCTTTAATCGGCTTTTAGCGAGCATGTAGTAGTCTGTGGCTCTGGATACCTTGATTGATAATTAGGCCTACTTTAACTACAAGTGTTCTTGGAAGAAGCAAGACATCGGGTATCTTGGTAAGGTATCCTGTTTTTTATGACATTATGTCCTGATAGGCAGTTTAGATTGCTTTTGCATCAAGCTTCTCGGAGAGGGGTATAACCCGACCAAGATAGATGGAGTACCCTATGGCTATTTCCTCTTGGAGAGATGGAGAAGTAAGGCACCGGGTACCCCCGATAAGGTATCCTGATCCTTCTGATGGTCTGTCCTGGTAGGCTACTTAAGCCACTTTAGCACCAGGTTTCCTAGCGGAGGGTATACCCTGCCCAAGGCAGCAGGAGCACCCTAAGGCTATTTCCTTGTCTTGAGGATACGGTGGGCAACCAAGGCCGCGAGTCCGGATCCTTAGTATGGTGTATTAGATCCTTCTTGGAGAAGGGTATACCTCGACTAAGGCAGTAGGAGCACCCTAAAGTAATTTCCCGATCTGAGGATACTGCGGGCAACTAAGGCCACGAGTCCGGGTCCTTAGTCTGATAATCCATAATCGTCTTGGGGAAGGGTATACCCCAACCAAGGCATCAAAAGCGCTATAAGGCTATTTTCTGGTCTTGAGGCGATTTAGTAATGGCGAAAATGATCAGTCTTGGTAAACAACTTAGGCCACTTTAGCACCAGGCTTCTTAGAGAAGGGTATACCCTGACCAAGGCTACATGATAAGTTATAGAAGAATCCTGTAGGGGAGCTCGCAAGGTGAACATTGGAGAATCATGTAGGAGAGATAACTAATTTTATTGAATTTCTCAAGTAGTACACTATAAAATCGGGGTATGTATTCCAGCTGATATAAATTGAATTTCTAAGGGTAGAATTTCCTAAGGTGATCAACATTCCATGTGTGATCTATTGGGTATCCTTCCATGTCTTCTAGCTTGTAGGCTTTACCCCGGAGCATTGCTCTAATTAGGTAGAGGCCTTCCCAGTTAGGGGCTAGTACCCCGTCGGACCTTTTTCGTGTGATCTGGGTTACCATTCTAAGGACCAAGTCTCCTTCTTTGAAACTACGGGCCCTTACTCTTTTGTTGAAGTGTCAGGCTATCTTACTCTGGTACACCTCTACTCTTACGGTGACCCTACATTGCTTCTCCTCAAGTAGATCTAGATTGGCTCCCAACTTAGTGTCATTATCTTTCGATTTGTAATTTTGGACCTAAAAAGATATAAGCTTGTGCTTGATGGGTAAGACTGCTTCAGTTCCAAATACCAATGAGTAAGGGGTTTCCCTTGTTGCAGTCCTCCTGGTTGTCCTGTGTGCCCATAGCATATTAGGTAATTCTTCAACCCATAATCTTTTCTTCTATTGGAGCTTTTTCTTCAAGAGCTTCTTAATAGTTTTGTTGGTAGCCTCTACCAACCCATTAGTTTAAGGATGAGCTACCGATGCAAACCGGAGATCAATGTTTCAGTCCTCATAGAATTCTCTGAATTTGGCGTACTTGTATTGCTTTCCCAGATCAGTTATGATGGCAATCAGGATACCAAAACGGAAAATGATATTCTCTTTGACAAAGCTGGTGGTCTTTTCTTCCGTTAACCGAACAAGTGCCTTTGCTTCCACCCAACGGGTAAAGTAGTCTATTGCTAGTACTGCATGTTTGGCCTAGCCGGGTACAGTAGGAAGTAGGCTAATTAGATTCTATGGCGTGCTTTTTGGAAAAATTGGTGTTCTTTTTACTTCATAGGTGTGCTTTTTGGCTTTCGGACATGCTTTTTACAAAATCGGGTGTTCTTCTTAGTTCTTGGGCATGCTTTTTTGCATTCGGACATGCTTTTTAGAAAAATGGGTGTTCTTTTTAGTTCCTGGGCTTACTTTTTGGCTTTCGGACATGGTTTTTTGAAAAACGGGTGTTCTTTTTAGTTAATGGGTGTTATTTTTGGCTTTCAAACATGTTTTTTTTGCAAAATTAGGTGCTTTTCTTAGTTCCTGGGGGTGCTTTTTGGCTTTTGGACATGCTTTTCGAAAAACCGGGTGTTCTTTTCAGTTCCTGGGCTTACTTTTGGGCTTTCGGACATGCGTTTTGGAAAAACAGGTGTCTTTTTTAGTTTTGTTCCAGGGTGTGCTTTTTGTATTTTGGACATGCTTTTTGGAAAAACGAGTGTTCTTTTTAGTTCATGGCTATGCTTTCTGGATTTTAGACATGTTTTTGGAAAATCAGGTGTTCTTTTTAGTTCCTGTGTGTGTTTTGTTGCTTTTGGACATGCTTTTTAGAAATCCGGTGTTCTTTTTAGTTCCTAGGTGTGTTTTTGGAAAAACGGGTGTTCTTTTCAGTTCCTGTGTTTACTTTTTGGCTTTCAAACATGTTTTTTTTTAAAAACGGGTGTTCTTTTTAGTTCCTGGGTGTTCTTTTAGGCTTTCAGACATGCTTTTAGAAAAATCGAGTGTTCTTCTTAGTTCCTGGTGTGCTTTCTGGCTTTCAGACATGCTTTTTCGAAAAACGGGTGTTCTTTTCATTTCCTAGGTTTACTTTTTGGCTTACGGACATGCTTTTTGGAAAAACAGGTGTTCTTTTTAGTTCTTGGGTGTGCTTTTTGTATTTCGGACATGCTTTTTGGAAAATCGAGTGTTCTTTTAAGTTCATGGGTGTGCTTTCTAGCTTTCGGACATGCTTTTTGGAAAATCGGGGGTTCTTTTTTGTTCTTGGGTGTGCTTTTTTGCTTTCGGACATGCTTTTTGCAAAATCAAGTGTTCTACTTAGTTTCTAGGTGCGCTTTTTTGCTTTCGGACTAGCTTTATGGAAAAACGGGCGATCATTTTAGTTCCTGTGTTTACTTTTTGGCTTTCGGACACCCTTGTTAGAAAAACGGGTGTTCTTTTTTACTTCTTGGTGTGCTTTTTGGCTTTCGGACATGCTTTTTACAAAATCGGATGTTCTTCTTAGTTCTTAGGCGTGCTTTTTTGCTTTCGGACAAGCTTTTTGGAAAAACGGGTGTTCTTTTCAGTTCTTAGGCTTACTTTTTGCCTTTCGGTCATGTTTTTTTGAAAAATCGGTGTTCTTTTTAGTTCATGGGTGTTATTTTTGGGTTTCAGACATGCTTTTTGCAAATTTGAGTGTTTTTATTAGTTCTTGGATGTGCTTTTTGGAAAAAACGGGTGTTCTTTTCAGTTCCTAGGCTTACTTTTTGGCTTTCGAACATGCTTTTTGGAAAAACGGGTGTGCTTTTTGGAAAAAGTTCTGGGGTGTGCTTTTTGGAAAAGCGAGTGTTCTTTTTATGTCATGGTTGTGCTTTCTGGATTTTGGACATGTTTTTTGGACAATTAGGTGTTCTTTTTAGTTCCTGTGTATGCTTTTTTACTTTCGGACATGCTTTTTCAAAATCGGGTGTTCTTCTTAGTTCCTAGGTGTGCTTTTTGACTTTCAGATATGCTTTTTGCAAAATCGGGTGTTCTTATTAGTTCTTGGGTGTGATTTCTGGCTTTTGGACATTCTTATTGGAAAAATGGGTGCACTTTCAGTTCCTGGGTTTACTTTTTGGCTTTTAGGAATGTTTTTTGGTAAAACGAGTGTGCTTTTTAGTTTCTGGGTGTGTTTTTTGTATTTCGGACAATCTTTTTGGAAAAGCATGAGTCTTTATTGTTCTTGGGTGTGCTTTTTAGCTTTTGGACATGCTTTTTGTTTAAACAGGTGTTCTTTTTAGTTCATGGGTGTGCCTTTTGTCTTTCGGACATGCTTTTTGGGAAAGTGGGTGTTCTTTTCAATTCCTGGGTGTGCTTTTTGTATTTCGGACATGCTTTTTGGAAAAGCATGTGTTCTTTTTAGTTCATGGGTGTGCTTTTTCATATTTTGGACAAGCTTTTTGGAAAACTGGTTGTTTTTTATGGTTCTTGTGTTTACTTTTTTTATTTCGGAAATGTTTTTTTTTTTTTTATTTCGGACATGCTTATTGCAAAAGCATAAGTTCCTTTTTGTTCATGGGTGTGCTTTTTTATTTTTCTGATATGCTTTTTAGAAAAATAAGTGTTGTTTTTAGTTCCTGGATGTGCTTTTTGGCCTTTGGACAGGCTTTTTGGAAAAGCGGGTGTTCTTTTTAGTTAATGGGTGTGCTTTTCGGATTTCTGACATTCTTTTTGGAAAAATGAGTGTTCTTTTTAGTTCCTGGGTGAGCTTTTTGGCTTTCGAACATGCTATTTGGAAAAGTGGGTGTTCTTTTTAGTTATTGGGTGTGCTTTTTGTATTTTGGACATGCTTTTTGGAACAGCGAGTGTTCTTTTTAGTTCATGGTTTTGCTTTCTAGCTTTCGAACATGCTTATTGGGAAATAGAGTTTTCTTTTTAGTTCCTGGGTGTGCTTTTTTATTTTCGGACATGCTTTTTACAAAATCAGGTGTTCTTCTTAGTTCCTAGGCGTGTTTTTTGGCTTTCGGACTTACTTTTTGGAAAAACAGGTGTTCTTTTCAGTTCCTTTGTTTACTTTTCAGCTTTCAGACATGTTTTTTTGAAAAATGGGTGTTCTTTTTAGTTCCTGTGTGTGCTTTTTGTCTTTCAGACATGTTTTTTACAACATCAGGTGTTCTTCTTAGTTTCTAGGTGTGTTTTTTGGCTTTCGGACATGCTTTTTGGAAAAACGGGTGTTTTTTCATTTCTTGGGTTTACTTTTTTGCTTTCGGACTTGCTTTTTGAAAAAACGAGTGTTCTTTTTAGTTCTGGGGTGTGTTTTTTTGTATTCTAGACATGCTTTTTGGAAAAAAATGACTATTCTTTATAGTTCATGGGTGTGCTTTCTAGCTTTCGGACATGAATTTTGGAAACTTGAGTGTTCTTTTTAGTTCTTAGGTGTGATTTTTTGCTTTCAGACATGCTTTTTGCAAAATCGGGTGTTCTTCTTAGTTCCTAGGTGTGCTTTTTGGCTTTCGGACATGCTTTCTAGAAAAACAAGTATTCTTTTTAGTTCCGGGGTGTGCTTTTTGTATTTCGGACATGCTTTTTGAAAAATCGAGTGTTGTTTTAAGTTCATGGGTGTGCTTTTTAGAAAATCGGGTGTTCTTTTTTGTTCTTGGGTGTGCTTTTTTGCTTTCAGACATGCTTTTTGTAAAATCGGGTGTTCTACTTAGTTCCTGGGTGTGCTTTTTGGCTTTTGGACTAGCTTTATGAAAAAACGGGAGTTCTTTTCAGTTCCTGTGTTTACTTTTTGTCTTTCGGACACTCTTTATAGAAAAACAGGTGTTCTTTTTAGTTCCTGGGTGTGGTTTTTGTCTTTCAGACCTGCTTTTTAGAAAAACGGGTGTTCTTTTCAGTTTCTGGGTTTACTTTTTGGCTTTCGGACATGCTTTTAGGAAAAGCAAGTGTTCTTTTTAAATTATGGGTGTGCTTTTTTGCTTACGGACATACTTTTTGGAAAAGTGGGAGTTCTTTTCAGTTCTTTTGTGTGCTTTTTGTCTTTCTTACATGATTTTTGGAGAAGCATAAGTTCTTTTTTGTTCAGGGTGTGCTTTTTGGCTTTCAGACATGCTTTTTGGAAAAACGGGTAATATTTTTAGTTCTTGGGTGAGCTTTTTGGATTTCGAAAATGCATTTTAGAAAATTTGGTGTTCTTTTTAGTTCATGGGTTTTTTTTTTTTTTTTTTTGTCTTTCTGACATGATTTTTAGAAAAGTGGGTGTTCATTTTAGTTCCTGGGTGTACTTTTTATATTTCTGACATGCTTTATGGAAAAGCATGAGTTCTTTTTGATTCCAGGGTGTGCTTTTTGGCTCACAGACATGCTTTTTGGAAAAAATGGGTGTTCTTTTTAGTTCCTGGGTGTACTTTTTGGCTTTCAGACAAGCTTTTTACAAAATCGGTTGTTCTTCTTTGTTCCTGGGTGTTCTTTTTGGCTTTCGGACATGCTTTTTGGAACAATGGGTGTCCTTTTCAGTTCTGGGTTTACTTTTTTCGAACATGCTTTTTGGACAAACGGGTGTTCTTTTTAGTTCGTGGGTGTGCTTTTTTTTTTATCTCGGACATGCTTTTTGGAAAATCGAGTGTTCTTTTTGGTTCAGAGATGTTCTTTCTGGATTTCGAACATGCTTTTTGGAAAATAGGGTGTTCTTTCTCCTTCTTGGGGTGCTTTTTTGCTTTCGGACATGTTTTTTTCAAAATCAGGTGTTCTTTTTAGTTCCTGGGTGTACTTTTTGGCTTTCGGACTTGCTTTTTTGAAAAAATAGGTGTTTTTTTCAGTTCCTGTGTTTACTTTTTGGCTTTCGGACATGCTTTTTAGAAAAAGCGAGTGTTCTTTTTATTCAGGGGTGTGCTTTCCGGCTTTCGGGCTTGCTTTTTAGAAAATCGAGTGTTCTTTCTAGTTTCGGGGGGGTGCTTTTTTGATTTTGGACTTGCTTTTTCAAAATCGGGTGTTCTTCTTAGTTCCAAGGTTTGCTTTTAGCTTTAGGATTTGCTTTTTTGAAAAACGGATATTCTTTTTAGTTCTTATGTATACTTTTTGGCTTTCGGACATGCTTTTTGGAAAAAAAAAAAGGTGTTCTTTTTAGTTCCTGTGTGTGCTTTTTGGCTTTCGGACATGTTTTTTACAAAATCAGGAGTTCTTCTTAGTTCCTAGGTGTGCTTTTTGGCTTTCGGACTTGCGTTTGTGAAAAACAAGTGCTCTTGTCAATTCATGTGTTTACTTTTTAGCTTTCAGACATACTTTTTAGAAAAACGGGTGTTCTTTTTTAGTTCATGTGAGTGCTTTAGTGCTTTTTTGCTTTCGGACATGCTTTTTGCAAAATCGGATGTTTTTCTTATTTCCTGGGTGTGCTTTTTGGCTTTCGGACATGTTTTTTGCAAAATCAGGAGTTTTTCTTAGTTCCTGGGTGTGCTTTTTTGCTTTCGGACATGCTTTTTGGAAATATGGGTGTGCTTTTCAGTTCCTGGGTTTGCTTTTTGGTTTTTGGACACGCTTTTTGAAAAGACGGGTGTTCTTTTTAGTTCCTGGGTGTGCTATTTGTATTTCGGACATGCTTTTTGAAAAATCGAGTGTCCTTTTTATTTAATAGGTGTGATTTTTGGTTTTCGGACATGCTTTTGGAAAATTAGGTGTTCTTTTTAGTTCTTTAGTGTGTTTTTTTTTTCTTTTGGACGTGCTTTTTGCAAAATTAGGTGTTCTTCTTAGTTCCTAAATGTGCGTTTTGGCATTCGAGCTAGTTTTTTTAGGAAAACGGGTGTTCTTTTCAGTTCCTGTGTTTAATTTTTGGCTTTCGGAAATGTTTTTTGGAAAAACGGATGTTTTTTTTAGTTCCTGGGTGTGCTTTTTGTATTTCGAACATTTTTTTTGAAATGCATGAGTTCTTTTTTGTTCAGGTTATGCTTTTTAGCTTTCGGACATGCTTTTTGGAAAAATTGAGTTCTTTTTAGTTCCTTGGTGTGCTTTTTATCTTTCTAACATGCTTTTTGGAAAAGCATGAGTTCTTTTTTGTTCAGGGTGTGCTTTTTGGCTTTCGGACATGCTTTTTGGAAAACCGGGTGTACTTTTTAGTTCCTAGGTGAGCTTTTTGGCTATCGAACATGCTTTTTGGAAAATTTGGTATTCTTTTTAGTTCATGGGTTTTTTTTTTGAATTTCTGACATGATTTTTGGAAAAGTAAGTGTTAATTTTAGTTCCAGGGTGTACTTTTTGTATTTTTGACATGCTTTTAAAAAAAGCATGAGTTCTTTTTTGTTCCAGGGAGTGCTTATTGGCTTACGGACATGCTTTTTGGGAAAACGGGTGTTCTTTTTAGTTCCTGGGTGTGCTTTTTGGCTTTCGGACAAGCTTTTTACAAAATCGGGTGTTCTTTTTTATTCCTGGGTGTGCTTTTTGGCTTTCGAACACGCTTTTTGGAAAAACGGGTGTTCTTTTCAGTTCCTGGGTTCACTTTTTGGCTTTCGGACATGCTTTTTGGAAAAACGGATTTTCTTTTTAGTTTGTGGGTGTGCTTTTTGTATGTCGGACATGCTTTTTGGAAAAGTGAGTGTTCTTTTTAATTTAGGAGTGTGCTTTCCGGCTTTCGGACATGCTTTTTGGAAAATCGATTGTTCTTTCTAGTTCCTAGGGGTGCTTTTTTGCTTTCGGATATGCTTATTCAAAATCGGGTGTTCTGCTTAGTTCCAAGGTGTGCTTCTTGGCTTTCGGATTTGCTTTTTGGAAAAACGGGTGTTTTTTTCAGTTCCTGCATTTACTTTTTGGCTTTAGGACATGCTTTTTGAAAAAAAAAAAGGTGTTCTTTTTAGTTCCTATATGTGCTTTTTGGCTTTCGAACATGCTTTTTGCAAAATCGAGTGCTCTTCTTAGTTCCTAGGTGTGCTTTTTGGCTTGCGGATTTACTTTTTGGAAAAACGGGTGTTCTTTTCAGTTCCTGTGTTTACTTTTTGGCTTTCAGACATGCTTGTTGGAAAAATGGATGTTCTTTTTAGTTCCTGTGAGTGCTTTTTGGCTTTCGAACTTATTTTTTGTAAAATCGGGTGTGCTTTTTGGCTTTCAAACATGCTTTTTGTAAAATCGGGTGTTCTTCTTAGTTCTTGAGTGTGATTTTTGGCTTTCGGACATGCTTATTGGAAAAACGGGTGTGCTTTTCAGTTCCTGGGTTTACTTTTTGGCTTT
Source organism: Acer negundo (assembly GCA_035582765.1). Lineage (NCBI taxonomy): Eukaryota > Viridiplantae > Streptophyta > Magnoliopsida > Sapindales > Sapindaceae > Acer > Acer negundo. The sequence goes on along the minus strand of CM069232.1, from coordinate 4,660,048 downwards.
CGGACATGTTTTTTTGGAAAAATTGGTGTTCTTTTTAGTTCCTGTGAGTGCTTTTTGGCTTTTGGATATGCTTTTTGCAAAATCGGGGTGTTCTTTTTAGTTCCTGAGTGTGCTTTTTTGCTTTCGGGCATGCTTTTAAGAAAAACGATTGTGCTTTTCAGTTCTTGGTTTTACTTTTTGGCTTACAGACATGCTTTTTGGAAAAACGAGTGTTCTTTTTAGTTCATGGGTGTGCTTTTTGTATTTCGGACATGCTTTTAAGAAAAGCGAGTGTTCTTTTTAGTTAATATGTGTGCTTTTTGGCATTTGGATATGCTTTTTGGAAAATCAGGTGTTCTTTTTAGTACTTGGACGTGCTTTTTGCAAAATTGGGTGTTCTTATTTGTCCCTGGGTGTGCCTTTTGGCTTTCGGACTAGCTTTTAGGAAAAACGGGTGTTCTTTTCAGTTCCTGTGTTTACTTTTTGAAAAAACGGGTGTTCTTTTTAGTTCTTGGGTTTGCTTTTTGTATTTTGGACATACTTTTTGGAAAAGCAAGTGTTATTTTTAGTTCATGGGTGTGCTTTTTGGCATTCGGACATGCTTTTTCAAAATCGGGTGTTCTTTTTTACTTCCTAAGTGGGCTTTTTGCTTTCAAACAAGTTTTTTGGAAAAGTGGGAGTTCATTTTAGTTCCTTTGTGTGCTTTTTGTCTTTCTGACTTGCTTTTTGGAAAAGCATGAGTTCTTTTTTATTCAGTGTGTGCTTTTTGGATTTAGGACGTGTTTTTTGGAAAACCGGATGTTCTTTTTAGTTCCTGGGTGAGCTTTTTGACTTTTGAACATGCTTTTTGGAAAATTTGGTGTGCTTTTTTGTTCATGGGTTTTCTTTTTTTCTTTCTCACATGATTTTTGGAAAAATGGGTGTACATTTTAGTTTTTGGGTGTACTTTTTGTATTTCTGACATGCTTTTTGGAAAAGCATGAGTTCTTTTTATTTCCTGGGAGTGCTTTTTGTCTTTTGACATGCTTTTTGGAAACGTGGGTGTTTTTTTTAGTTCCTAGGTGTGCTTTTTGTATTTCGGATATGCTTTTTGGAAACTTATGTGTTCTTTTGTGTTCAGGGTGTGCTTTGTGGCTTTTCAGACATGCTTTTTGGAAAAACAGGTGTTCTTTTTAATTCCTTTGTGTGCTTTTTATCTTTCGGACATGCTTTTTGAAAAATCTGGTGTTCTTTTTAGTTCCTGGGTGTGTTTTTTGACTTTCAGACATGCTTTTTGGAAAAGCGGGTGTTCTTTTTAGTTCCTATGTGTGCCTTTTATAGTTCGGACATGCTTTTGTGAAAAGTGGGTTTTCTTTATAGTTCCTGGGAGTGTTATTTGTATTTCGACATGTTTTTTGGAAAAGCAAGAGTTTTTTTTTGTTCTTAGGTGTTCTTTTTATCTTTCTGACATGCTTTTTGGAAAAGTAGGTGTTCTTTTTGGCCTTTGGACAAGCGTTTTGGAAAATCGGGTATTCTTTTTAGTTCGTGGGTCATCTTTTTGGCTTTCGGACATACTTTTGGAAAAGGGGGTGTCCTTTTTATTTCCTGGGAGTGCTTTTTGCCTTTCTGATATGCTTTTTTGGAATAAACGGTGTTTTTTTATAGTTCCTGGGTGTGCTTTTTGTATTTCAAAAATGCTTTTCTGAAAATCATGAGTTCTTTTTTGTTCAGGGTGTGCTTTTTGGCTTTCAGACATGTTTTTTGGAAAAACAGATGTTCTTTTTAGTTCCTGGTTAAGCGTTTTGGCTTTCAAATTTTCGAAAAGTGGGTGTTCTTTTTAGAACATGGGTTTTCTTTTTGTCTTTCTGACATTATTTTTGGAAAAGTGGGTGTTCATTTTATATCCTAGGTGTACTTTTTGTATTTCTGGAATGCTTTTTGGAAAAGCATGAGTTCTTTTTGCTACCAGGGTGTGCTTTTTGGCTTACGGACATGCTTTTTGGAAAAGTGGGTGGTCTTTTTAGTTCATGGGTTTTCTTTTTGTCTTTCTGACATGATTTTTGGAAAAGTGGGTGTTCATTTTAGTTCCTGGGTGTACTTTTTGTACATCTGACATGCTTTTTGGAAAAACATGAGTTCTTTTTGCTTCTAGGGTGTGCTTTTTATCTTACGGACATGCTTTTGGAAAAACGAGTGTTCTTTTTAGTTCCTGAGTGTGCTTTTTGGCTTTCAAACAAACTTTTTGATAAATCGGGTGTTCTTCTTAGTTCTTGGGTGTGCTTTTTGGCTTTTGGACATGCTTTTTTGGAAAAACGGTTGTTCTTTTTAGTTATTAGGTGTACTTTTTGGCTTTCGGACATGCTTTTTGGAAAACCATGAGTTCTTTTTTGTTCCTGGGTGTGGTTTTTATCTTTCTTACATGCTTTTTGGAAAAGTAGGTATTCTTTTTAGATCCTTGATGTGCTTTTTAACCTTTGGACATTCTTTTTGGAAAAACGGGTGTTCTTTTTAGTTCAAGGGTGAGCTTTTTGGTTTTCTGACATACTTTTTGGAAAAATGGGTGTTCTTTTTTCTTCCAGGTGTGTTTTTTGTCTTTCAGACATTCTTTGAGGAAAATTGGGTGTTCTTTTTATTTTCTGGGAGTGCTTTTATCTTTCTGAAATGCTTATTGGAAAAGTGGGTGTTTTTTTTTAGTTCCTGGGTGTGATTTTTATATTTCGGACATGCCTTTTGGAAAATCATGACTTCCTTTTTGTTTAGGGTGTGCTTTTTGGCTTTCGAACATGTTTTTTGGAAAAACGGGTGTTCTTTTTAGTTTCTGTGTGAGCTTTTTGGCCTTCAAACATGCTTTTTGGAAAAGTGGGTAGTCTTTTTAGTTCATGGGTTTTCTTTTTGTCTTTCTGACATGATTTTTGGAAAAGTGGGTGTTCATTTTAGTTCCTGGGTGTAATTTTTGTATTTCTTACATGCTTTTTAGAAAAGCATGAGTTCTTTTTGGTTCCAGGATGTGCTTTTTGGCTTATGGACATGCTTTTTGGAAAAACAGGTATTCTTTTTAGTTCCTGGGGGTGCATTTTGGCTTTCGGACATGTTTCTTGCAAAATCAAGTGTTCTTTTTAGTTCTAGGGTGTGCTTTTTGGCTTTTCGGACATGTTTTTTTAGAAAAACGGGTGTTCTTTTCAGTTCCTCGGTTTACTTTTTAGCTATCGGACATGCTTTTTTTGATAAACAGGTGTTCTTTTTAGTTCCAAGGTGTGCTTTTTGGTTTTCGGACATGCTTTTTGTAAAATTTGGTGTTCTTCTTAGTTCCTAGGTGTGCTTTTTGGTTTTAAAACCACTCTTTTGGAAAAACGGGTGTTCTTTTCAATTCCTGGGTTTACTTTTTGGCTTTCGAACATACTTTTTGAAAAAACGGGTGTGTTTTTTAGTTCCTTGGTGTGCTTTTTGTATTTCGGACATGCTTTTTGGAATAGCAAGTGTTTTTTTTAGTTCATGGGTATGCTTTTTAACTTTCGGACATACTTTTTTCAAAATCGGGTGTTCTTTTTAGTTCCTGGTTGTGCTTTTTTGCTTTCGAACATGCTTTTTTGGAAAAGTTGGATTTCTTTTTAGTTCTTTGGCGTGTTTTTTGTCTTTCTAACATGCTTTTTGGAAAATTAGGTGTTCCTTTTAGTTCCTAGGGCGTGCTTTTTATATTTTGGACATGTTTTTTGGAGAAGCATGAGTTCTTTATTGTTCCTGGGTGTGCTTTTTGTATTTCGGACATGTTTTTGAAACCTTGGGTGTTCTTTTTAATTCATGGGTGTGCTTTTTGGCTTTGGACATGCTTTTTGGAAAAATGGGTGATCTTTTTAGTTACCAGGTGTGTTTTCTGTATTTCGGACATGCTTTTTAGAAAACTATTGTTCTTTTTAGTTCATAGGTGTGCTTGTTATATTTCGTACATGCTTATGTCAAAAGTGGTGTTCTTTATAGTTCTTGGGAGTACTTTTTATATTTCGGATATGCTTTTTAGAAAAGCATGAGTTCTTTTTTGTTCCTGGGTGTGCTTTTTATCTTTCTGACACGCTTTTTGGAAAAGTAAGTGTTCTTTTTATTTCATGGATGTACTTTTTGGCCTTTGAACATGTTTTTTGGAAAAGCGGGTGTTTTTTTTAGTTCCTAGGTGTGCTTTTTTGCTTTCGGACATGCTTTTTGAAAAAGTGAGTGTTTTTCTTAGTTCATAGGTGTGCTTTTTGGCTTTCAAACATGCTTTTTAGAAAAACGAGAGTTCTTTTTAGTTCCTGGGTGTGCTTTTTTGCTTTCGGACATGTTTTTTGGAAAAGTGTGTGTTCTTTTTAGTTCCTAGGTGTGCTTTTTGTCTTTCTGACATGCTATTGGAAAAGTGGGTGTTCTTTTTAGTTATTGGGTGTGCTTTTTGTTTTTCAGACATGCTTTTTGGAAAAGTGAGTGTTCTTTTCAGTTCCTAGGTGTGCTTTTTATATTTCGGGCATGCGTTTTTGAAAAGCAGTGTTCTTTTTAGTTCATGGGTGTGCTTCTTAGCTTTCAAACATGCTTTTTACAAAATCGGATGTTCTTTTTAGTTCTTGGGTGTGCTTTTTGCCTTTCGGACATGCTTTTTGAAAAAACGGGTGTTCTTTTTAGTTCCTGGGGGTCCTTTTTCTATTACGGACATGCTTTTTGGAAAAGTGGGTATTTTTTTTTGTTCATGGGTGCGCTTTATTTATTTTAGACATGCTTTTTGGAAAAGCGAGTGTTCTGTTTAGTTCATGGGTGTGCTTTCTGGAAAAGCTGGTGACCTTATTAGTTTCTTGGTGTGTTTTTTGGTTTTCTGAAATGCTTTTTGGAAAAATTGGTGTTCTTTTTAATTCATGGGTGCGCTTTTTGGCTTTCGGACATTCTTTTTTGAAAATTGGATGTTCTTTTTATTTCCTAGAAGTGCTTTTTGTCTTTCTAACATGCTTTTTTGAAAAGTTTGTGCTTTTTTTTTAGTTCCTTGATGTGCTTTTTGTATTTCGGACATGCATTTTGGAAAATCATGAGTTCTTTTTTGTTCAGGGTGTGCTTTTTGGCTTTCGGACTTGCTTTTTGGAAAAACGGATGTTCTTTTTAGTTCCTGGGTAAGCTTTTTGGCTTTCGAACATGCTTTTTGGAAAAGTGGGTGTTCTTTTTAGTTCATGGGTTTTCTTTTTGTCTTTTTGATATGATTTTTGGAAAAATAGGTGTTCTTTGTAATTCCTGGTTGTGCTTTTTATCTTTCTGACATGCTTTTTGGAAAAGTGGGTGTTCTTTTTATTTCTTGGTAGTACTTTTTATCTTTCTGATATGTTTTTTGGAAAAGTGGATGTTTTTTATAGTTTATGTGTGTGGTTTTTGTATTTCGGACATGCATTTCTGAAAATCATGAGTTCTTTTTAGTTCATAGTTGTGTTTTTTGTCTTTCTAACATGTTTTTTGCAAAATAAGGTATTCTTTTTAGTTCCTGGGTGTACTTTTTGGAAAAATAGGTGTTCTTTTTAGTTTATAGGTGTGCTTTTTGGCTTTCCGACATGTTTTTGGAAAAGTGGGTGGTATTTTAAGTTCCTAGGTGTGCTTTTTGTATTTCAGACATGCTTTTTGGAAAAGCGAGTGTTCTTTTTAGTTCATAGGTGTGCTTTTTATCTTTCTGACATGCTTTTTGGAAAAGCGGGTGTTCTTTTTTGTTCTTGGGTTTTCTTTTTGTATTTGGGACATGTCTTTTGTAAAAACGAGTGTTCTTTATAGCTCACAGGTGTGCTTTTTTGCTTTCGAACATGCTTTTTGCAAAAGTGGGTGTTATTTTTAGTTCATGAGTGTGCTTTTTGGCTTTCGGACATGCTTTTTCAAAAAGTGGCTATTCTTTTTAGTTCATGGGTGTGCTTTTTGTCTTTCTGACATGCTTTTTGGAAAAGTGGATGTTCTTTTTAGTTCCTGGGTTTAGCTTTTTGTATTTCGGACATGGTTTTTGGAAAACGGGTGTTCTTTTAAGTTCCTAGGGGTGCTTATTGTCTTTTGGACATTTTTTTTTGTAAAAATAGGTGTTCTTTTTAGTTCATGGGTGTGCTTTTTGTCTTTCTGATATGCTTTTTGGAAAAGTGGGTGTTCTTTTAAGTTTCTAGGTGTACTTTTTTAAATTCTGACATGTTTTTTGAAAAAGCATGAGTTCTTTTTTGTTCCAGGGTGTGCTTTTTAGCTTACGGACATGCTTTTTGGAAAAGCGAGTATTCTTTTTAGTTCATGGGTGTGACTTTTGGCTTTCGAACTTGCTTTTTGGAAAAGTGAGTGTTCTTGTTCGTTTGTGGGTGTGCTTTTTTGTATTTCGGACATGCTTTTTGGATAAGCGAGTGTTCTTTTTAGTTCCTAGGTGTGCTTTTTGTATTTCGGACATGCTTTTTGGAAGAACGAGTGTTCTTTTTAGTTCATGGTTGTGATTTTTGTATTTCGAACATGCTTTTTGGAAAAGCGAGTGTTCTTTTTAGGTCATGAGATTGATTTTTGGCTTTCGGACATGCTTTTTAGAAAAGCGAGTTTTCTTTGTAGTTGATGGGTGTGCTTTTTGTCGTTTGGACATGCTTTTTGGAAAAATTGGTGTTCTTTTTAGTTCCTGCGTGTGCTTTTTATATTTCGAAGATGCTTTTTGGAAAAGCGAGGGTTCTATTTAGTTCATGGGTGTGCTTTTTGGTTTTCGATCATACTTTTTGAAAAAACTTGTGTTCTTTTTACTTCTTGGGTGTGCTTTTTGGTTTTTAGACATGCTTTTTGGAAAATCATGTGTTCTTTTTAGTTCCTGGGTGTGCTTTTTTTATTTTTGACATACTTTTTGGAAAATTGGGTGTTCTTTTTATTTCCTAGTGTGCTTTTCGTATTTTAGACAAGCTTTATGGAAAAGCGAGAGTTTTTTTTAGTTCATGGGTGTGCTTTTTTACTTTCGAACATGCTTTTCGGAAAAAATGGATGTTCATTTTAGTTCCTGGGTCTACTTTTTGTCTTTCGGACATGCTTTTTGGAATACTAGGTGTTCTTTGTAGTTCTTGTGTGTGCTTTTTGTCTTTATGACATACTTTTTGGAAAAGTGATTGTTCTTTTTAGTTCATAGGAGTGCTTTTTATATTTCGGACATCCTTTTTGGAAAAACATGAGTTCTTTTTTGTTCCTAGGTGAGTTTTTTGGTTTTCAGACATGCTTTTTGTTTAAGCGGGTGTTCTTTTTAGTTCATGAGTGTGCTTTTTGTCTTTCAAACATGCTTTTAGAAAAATTGGGTCTTTTTAGTTCATTGTTGTGTTTGTTTGGCTTTCGGACATGCTTTTCAAAAAAGTGGGTGTTCTTTTTAGTTCCTGGGTGTGTTTTTTGTATTTCGGACATGCTTTTTGGAAAAGCGAGTGTTCTTTTTAGTTCATGGGTGTGCTCTTTGTATTTCGAACATGCTTTTTGGAAAAGTGGGTGTTCTTTTTAGTTCCTATGAGTGCTTTTTGCATTTTGGACATGATTTTTGGAAAAGCATGAGTCATTTTTTGTTCCTGGGTGTGTTTTTTATCTTTCTGACATTCTTTTTGGAAAAGTAGGTGTTCTTTTCATATCTTGGGTGTGCTTTTTATCTTTCGGACATGCTTTTTGGAAAAGCGAGTATTCTTTTTAGTTCATAGGTGTGCTTTTTATCTTTCTAACATGCCTTTTGGAAAAGAGGGTTTTCTTTTTAGTTCCTGGGTGTGTTTTTTCTATTTCGAACATGCTTTGTGGAAAAAAGAGTGTTATTTTTAGTTCATAAGTGTGATTATTGTATTTCAGACATTATTTTTTGAAAAGTGAGTGTTCTTTTTAGTTCCTAGGTGTACTTTTTGGCTATCCGACATTCTTTTTCAAAAACTGGTTGTTCTTTTTAGTTCCTAGGTGTGCTTTTTGTCTTTCTGACATGCTTTTTGGAAAAACGGGTGTTCTTTTTAGTTCTTTGGTGTACTTTTTGTATTTTGGACATGTTATTTGGATAAATAGGTGTTCTTTTTAATTCTTCGGTGTGCTTTTTGTATTTCGGACATTCTTTTCTAAAAACCAATATTCTTTTTAGTTCATGGGTGGACTTTTTGGCTATCGGACTTGCTTTTTGCAAACTCGGGTGTTCTTTTTGTTCCTGGGTGTGCTTTTTACCTTTCGGACATGGATTTGGAAAAATAGGTGTTCTTTTTAGTTCCTGGAGGTGCTTTTTCTATTTCGGACTTGCATTTTGGCAAAGTAGGAGTTCTTTTTAGTTTCTAGGTGCGCTTTTTGTATTTCGGACATGCTTTTTGGAAAAGCGAGCGTTCTTTTTAGTTCACGGGTGTGTTTTTTGGCTTTCGGACTTGCTTTTTGGACAAGCGAGTGATCTTATTAGTTCCTTGGTGTGCTTTTTTGTTTTTGGACATGCTTTTTGGAAAAGTGGGTGTTCTTTTTAGTTTCTGGGTGTGCTTTTTGTCGTTCTGACATGCTCTTTGGAAAAGTGGGTGTTCTTTTTAGTTCCTGGGTGTGGTTTTTGACTTTTAGACATGATTTTTCGAAAAGTTTATGTTCTTTTTAGTTCCTGGGTGTGCTGTTTAGCTTTCAAACATGTTTTGCGCTTTCAAACACGGTTTTTAGAAAACGGGTGTTCTTTTTAGTTCCTGGGTGTACTTTTTTGATTTCGGCCATGCTTTTTGGAAAAGTGTGTGTTCTTTTTAGTTACTGGGTGTGCTTTTTATGTTGCTGACATGCTTTTTGGAAAAGTGTGTGTTCTTTTTAGTTCATAGGTGTACTTTTTCGCCTTCAGACTTGCCTTTTGGAAATGTGGGTGATCTTATTTGTTCCTTGGTGTGCTTTTTTTTTTTTTTCGGATATGCTTTTTGGAAAAGTGGGTGTTCTTTTTAGTTTCTGAGTGTGCTTTTTGTCTTTCTGACATGATTTTTGGAAAATTGGGTGTTCTTTTTAGTTCCTGGGTGTGATTTTTGGCTTTCGGACATGCTCTTTGGAAAAGTGGGTGTTCTTTTTAGTTCTTGGGTGTGCTTTTCGGCTTTCGGATATGCTTTTTGGGAAAACGGGTGTTCTTTTTAGTTTCTGGGTGTGCTTTTTTTGCTTTCGGACATGCTTTTTAGAAAAGTGTGTGTTTTTTTTAGTTCCTGGGTTTGCTTTTTGTCTTTCTGACATGTTTTTTGGAAAACTAGGTGTTCTTTTTAGTTCTTGGGTGTGGTTTTTGTAATTCGGATATGCTTTTTGAAAAAGTGGGTGTTATTTTTAGTTCCTGGGTGTACTTTTTATACTTTGGACATGCTATTTTGAAAACCGAGTGTTTTTTTTAGTTCACAGGTGTGCTTTTCGGCTTTTAGACATGCTTTTTGGAAAATTGTGTACTCTTTTTATTTCCTAGGTTTGCTTTTTGTATTTCGGACATGCTTTTTGGAAAATCGAGTGTTCTTTTCATTTCATAAGTGTTCTTTTTGGCTTTCAGACATGCTTTTCTTAAAATCGGGTGTTCTTTTTAGTTCTTAGGTGTGCTTTTTGCCTTTCGGATATGATTTTTGGAAAAACGGGTGTTCTTTTTAGTTCCTAGGGGTGCTTTTTTTACTTCGGATATACTTTATGGAATAGTGGGTTTTCTTTTTAGTTCCTAGGTACGCTTTTTGTATTTCAGATATGGTTTTTTGGAAAAGCGATTGTTCTTTTTAGTTTATGGGTGTGCTTTTTGGCTTTCGGACTTGCTTTTTGGAGAAGCACTAATCTTTTTAGTTCCACAAGTGTGCTTTTTTGCTTTCGAACGTGTTTTTTTGGAAAAGTGGGTATTCTTTTTAATTCCTGGGAGAGCTTTTTGTGTTTCTTACATACTTTTTTTGAAAAATGAGTGTTCTTTTTAGTTCCTAGGTGAGCTTTTTTGCTTTCGGACATGCTTTTTGGAAAAGCGAGTGTTCTTTTTAGTTCATTGTTGTGCTTTTTTGCTTTTGGACATGCTTTTTGGAAAAACGAGTGTTCTTTTTAGTTCATAGGTGTGCTTTTTGGCTTTCGGGTTTGCTTTTTGGAAAAGAGGGTGTTCTTTTTAGTTCTTGGGTGTGCTTTTTTGCTATCGGACATGCTTTTTGGAAAATTATGTGTTCTTTTTAGTTCCTGGGTGTGCTTTTTGGAAAAGTGGGTGTTCTTTTAAGTTCTTGGGTGTGCTTTTTGTATTTCGGACATGCATTTTGGAAAAGGGGGTGTTCTTTTTAGCTCCTAGGTGTGATTTTTATATTTCGGACATGCTTTTTTGAAAAGCACTATTCTTTTTAGTTCATGGGTGTGCTTTTCGGATTTCGGACATGCTTTTTGGAAAAACGGGTGTTCTTTTTATTTCAGGGGTGTGCTTTTTGGTATCCGGACATGCTTTTTGGAAAAGAGGGTGTTCTTTTTAGTTCCTGGGTGTGCTTTTTTGCTTTTGTGCATGCTTTTTGGAAAAGTGGGTGTTCTTTTTACTTCCTGGGTGTGCTTTTTGGCTTTCGGACATGCTTTTTGGAATATCGAGTGTTCTTTTTTGTTGATAGGTGTGTTTTTTGGCTTTCGGACATGCTTTTTGGAAAAGAGGGTGTTCTTTTTGGTTCCTAGGTGTGCTTTTTTGCTTTCAGACAAGCTTTTTAGAAAATTGTGTGATCTTTTTAGTTTCTGGGTGTGCTTTTCGTCTTTTTAACTTGCTTTTTGTAAATGTGGGTGTTCTTTTTGGTTCTTGGGTTTGCTTTTTGTATTTCAGACTCGTTTTTTGGAAAAGTGGGTGTTCATTTTAGTTCCTAGGTGTGGATTTTAGCTTTCAGACTTGCTTTTTGGAAAAACGAGTGATCTTATTGTTTCCATGGTGTGCTTTTTTGCTTTCGGACATGCTTTTTGGAAAATTGGGTGTTCTTTTTAGTTCCTGGGTGTGCTTTTTATATTTTGGACAAGCTTTTTTGAAAAGCATTGTTTTTTTTAGTTCATAGGGGTGCTTCTTGGCTTTCAAACAAGTTTTTTACAAAATCGGGTGTTCTTTTTAGTACCTGTGTGTGCTTTTTGCTTTTCGGACATGCTTTTTGTAAAAACGGGTGTTCTTTTTAGTTCCTAGGGGTGCATTTTCTATTACGGAAATGGTTTTTAGAAAAGTGAGTGTTCTTTTTAGTTCCTGGGTGTGTTTTTTGTCTTTCTGACATACTTTTTTTAAAAGTGGGTGTTTTTTTTAGTTCCTGGGTGGTCTTTTTGGCTTTCGGACATGCTTTTTAGAAAAGTGCGTGTTCTTTTTAGTTCATGGATGTGCTTTTTGGATTTCAGACATGCTTTTTTGAAAATTATGTGTTCTTTTTAGTTTTTGGGTGTGTTTTTTGTATTTCGGACATCCTTTTTGGAAAATCGAGTGATCTTTTTAGTTCCTCATGTGTGTTTTTTTTTGCTTTCGGACATGTTTTTCAGAAAGGTGGATTTTCTTTTTAGTTACCGGGAGAGCTTTTTGTCTTTCTTACATACTTTTTGGAAAAGTGGGTGTTCTTTTTAACTCATGGGTGTGCTTTTTTGTTTTCGGACATGCTTTTTGGAAATGCGAGTGTTCTTTTTAGTACATGGGTGTGCTTTTTGGCTTTCGGATATGCTTTTCAGAAAAATGAGTGTTCTTTTTAGTTCCTAGGTGTGCTTTTTTGCTTTCGGACAAGTTTTTGGAAAAATGTGTGTTCTTTTTAGTTCCTGGGTGTGCTTTTTGTCTTTTTGACATGCTATTGGAAAAGTGGGTGATCTTTGTAGTTTTTAAGTGTGCTTTTCGTATTTCGGACATGCTTTTTGGAAAAGTGGGTGTTCTTTTTAGTTACTGAGTGTGCTTTTATATTTTGGACATGATTTTTTGAAAAGCAGTGTTCTTTTTAGTTCATGGGTGTGCTTCTAGGCATTAAAACATGCTTTCTGCAAAAACGGGTGTTCTTTTTAGTTTCTGGGTGTGCTTTTTGCTTTTCGGACATGGGTGTTTTTTTTAGTTCCTAGGGGTGCATTCTCTATTACGGAAATGCTTTTTGGGAAAGTAGGTGTTCTTTTTAGTTCTAGAGGTGCTTTTTCTATTACGGACATGCTTTTTGGAAAAGTGGGTGTTCTTTTTTGTTCGTGGGTGCGCTTTTTTTATTTCGGGCATGCTTTTTGGGAAAGCTAGTGTTCTTTTTAGTTCATAGGTGTGCGTTTTGGCTTTCGGACTTGGTTTTTGGAAATGAAGGTGACCTTATTAGTTCCTTGGTGTGCTTTTTTGTTTTCGGACATACTTTTTGGACAAGTGGGTGTTCTTTTTAGTTCCTGGATGTGCTTTTTGTCTTTCTGATATGCTTTTGGAAAAGTGGGTGTTCTTTTTAGTTCCTGGGTGTGCTTTTTGGTTTTCGGACATGCTTTTTGGAAAAGCGAGTGTTCTTTATAGTTCGTGGGTGTGCTTTTTGGCTTTCAGACATGCTTTTTAGAAAATATGGTGTTCTTTTTAGTTCCTATGTGTGCTTTTTTACTTTCGGACATGCTTTTGGAAAATTGTGTGTTCTTTTTAGTTCCTGGGTGTGCTTTTTGTTTTTTTGACTTGCATTTTGGAAAAGTGGTTTTCTGTTCAGTTCTTTGGTGTGCTTTTTGTATTTCGGACATGCATTTTTGAAAAGTGGGTGTTCTTTTTAGTTCTTGGGTGTGCTTTTTGTATTTCAGACATGTTTTTTTGAAAAGCAGTGTTCTTTTTGGTTCATGGGTGTGCTTTTCGTATTATGGACATGCTTTTTAGAAAAATTGGTGTTCTTTTTACTTCATGGATGTGCTTTTTGGCTTTCAAACATGCTTTTCGGAAAAGAGGATGTTGTTTTTAGTTATTGGGTGTGCTTTTTTTACTTTTGTGCATGTTTTTTTTAGAATTGGGTGTTCTTTTTAGTTCCTGGGTGTGTTTTTTTGCTTTCGGACATGCTTTTTTTTTTATAGCGAGTGTTATTTGTTTTTTTCATGGGTGTGTTTTTTGGCTTTCAAACATGCTTTTTGGAAAAGAGGGGGTTCTTTTTAATTCCTGGGTGCGGTTTTTTGCTTTCGGACATACTTTTTGGAGAAATATGTATTCTTTTTAGTTCTTATGTGTGTTTTTTGTTTTTCGGACATACTTTTTGGAAAAGTGGGTGTTCTTTTTAGTTCCTGGGTGTGCTTTTTTCCTTTCGGACATGCTTTTTGGAAAAACGAGTGTTCTTTTTATTTCCTGGGTGTGCTTTTTTGCTTTCGGACATGTTTTTTTGGAAAAGTGTGTGTTTTTTTAGTATCTGGGTGTGCTTTTTGGCATTCGAACATGCTTTTTGGAAAAGCGAGTGTTTTTTTTAGTTCATGGGTGTGCTTTTTGGCTTTCAGACATGCTTTTTGGAAAATTGTGTGTTCTTTTTAGTTCATGTGTGTGTTTTTTGTCTTTCTGACATGCTTTTTGAAAAAGTGGGTGTTCTTTTCAGTTCTTGGGTGTGCTTTTTGTATTTTGGATATGCATTTTGAAAAAGTGGGTGTTCTTTTCAGTTCTTGGGTGTGCTTTTGGTATTTTGGATATGCATTTTGGAAAATTGGGTGTTCTTTTTAGTTCATGGGTGTGCTTTTTATATTTTGGACATGCTTTTTTGAAAAGCAGTGTTCTTTTTAGTTCATAGGTGTGCTTTTTGGCTTTCGAACATATTTTTTGCAAATTCGGGTGCTCATTTTAGTTTCTGAGTGTGCTTTTTGCCTTTCGGACATGCTTCTTAGAAAAACGGGTGTTCTTTTTAGTCCTTAGGGGTGCTTTTCTATTATAGACACGCTTTTTGGAAAATTGGGTTTTCTTTTTTGTTCGTGGGTGTGTTTTTTGGGTTTCGGGCTTACTTTTTGGAAAAGCGGGTGACCTTATTAGTTCCTTGGTGTGCTTTTTTTGTTTTCGAACATACTTTTCAGACAAGTGGTTGTTCTTTTTAGTTCCTGGGTGTGCTTTTTGTCTTTCTGACATGCTTTTGGAAAAGTGGGTGTTCTTTTTAATTCCTAGGTGTGCTTTTTGGCTTTCAGACATGCTTTTTGGACAAGCGAGTGTTCTTTTTAGTTTATAGGTGTGCTTTTTGGCTTTCGGACATGTTCTTTGGAAAAAAGGGTGTTCTTTTTAGTTCTTGGGTGTGCTTTTTTTCTTTCGGACATGCTTTTTGAAAAATTGTGTGTTCTTTTTAGTTCATGTGTGTGCTTTTTGTCTTTCTGACATGCTTTTTGAAAAAGTGGGTGTTCTTTTCAGTTTTTGGGTGTGCTTTTTGTATTTCAAACATGCATTTTGGAAAAGTGGGTGTCCTTTTTAGTTCCTAGGTGTGCTTTTTATATTTTGGACATACTTTTTTGAAAAGCAGTGTTCTTTTTAGTTCATGAGTGTGCTTGGCTTTCAAACATGTTTTATTCAAAATCGGGTGTTCTTTTTAGTTCTTGGGTGTGCTTTTTCCCTTTCGGACATGCGTTTTGGAAAAACAGGTGTTCTTTTTAGTTCCTAGGGGTACTGTTTCTATTACGGACATGCTTTTTGGAAAAGTGAGTGTTCTTTTTTGTTCGTGTGTGCGCTTTTTTTATTTCAGACATGCTTTTTGGAAAAGCAGGTGACCTTATTATTTCCTTGGTGTGCTTTTTTGTTTTTGGACATGGTATTTGGACAAGTGGGTGTTCATTTTAGTTCCTGGGTGTACTTTTTGTCTTTCTGACATGCTTTTGGAAAAGTGGGTGTTCTTTTTAGTTCCTGGTTGTGCTTTTTGGCTTTCAGACATACATTTTGGAAAAACGAGTGTTCTTTATAGTTAATGGGTGTGTTTTTTGGCTTTCAGACATGCTCTTTGGAAAAGAGGGTGTTATTTTTAGTTACTGGGTGTGCTTTTTTGCTTTCGGAGATGCTTTTTGGAAAATTGTGTGTTCTTTTTAGTTATGTGTGTGCTTTTTGTCTTTCTGACATCCTTTTTGGAAAAGTGGGTGTTCTTTTCAGTTCTTAGGTGTGCTTTTTGTATTTCATACATGCATTTTGAAAAAGTGGGTGTCTTTTTTAGTTCCTAGGTGTGCTTTCTATATTTTGGACATACGTTTTTGAAAAGCACTGTTCTTTTTAGTTCATGGGTGTGCTTATTGGCTTTCGAACATGTTTTTTTGCAAAATCGGGTGTTCTTTTTAGTTTCTGGGTGTGCTTTTTGCCTTTCGACATACTTTTTGGAAAAACGGGTGTTCTTTTAAGTTCTTAGGGGTGCTTTTTCTATTATGGACATGCTTTTTGGAAAAGTGGGTATTCTTTTTTGTTCGTGGGTGCGCTTTATTTATTTCAGACATGCTTTTTGGAAAAGCGAGTGTTCATTTTAGTTCATGGGTGTGTTTTTTGGCTTTCGGATTTGCTTTTAGGAAAAGAGAGTGTTGTTTTTAGTTCATAGGTGTGATTTTTGGCTTTCGAACATGCTTTTTGGAAAAACGGGTGTTCTTTTTATTCCTATTTGTGCTTTTTCTATTTCGGACATGCTTTTTGAAAAAGAGAGAGTTCTTTTTTGTTCCTGGGTGTGATTTTTTGCTTTCGGACATGTTTTTTGGAAAATTGGGTGTTCTTTTTAGTTCCTGGGTGTTCTTTTTTGATTTTAGACATGCTTTTTGGAAAAGTGAGTGTTCTATTTAGTTCCTGGGTGTTCTTTTTTGCTTTTAGACATGCTTTTTGGAAAATTGGGTGTTCTATTTAGTTCTTAGGTGTGCTTTTTGGCTTTCGGACATGCTTTTTGGAAAAGAGGCTATTTTTTTCAATTCCTGAGTGTACTTTTTGTATTTCGGACACGCTTTTCAGAAAAGTGGGTGTTCTTTTTAGTTCCTAGGTGTGCGTTTTGGCTTTCGGACTTGCTTTTTGGAAATATGGGTGTTCTTTTTATTTCCTAGGTGTGCTTTTTATTTTTCTGACATGCTTTTGGGAAAAGTAGGTGTTATTTTTAGTTCCTGGGTGTGCTTTTTCTTTTCCGGACATGTTTTGTGGAAAACAGGAGTTCTTTATTTGTTCATGGGGGTGCTTTTTGGCTTTCGGACATGCTTTTTGTCTTTCTTACACGTTTTTTTGAAAAATGAGTGTTCTTTTTAGTTCCTAGGTGTGTTTTTTTTTTTTTTTTTAAATTTCGGACATGCTTTT
The DNA here is from genome assembly GCA_035582765.1 of Acer negundo. Lineage (NCBI taxonomy): Eukaryota > Viridiplantae > Streptophyta > Magnoliopsida > Sapindales > Sapindaceae > Acer > Acer negundo. Next base: position 4,643,976 of record CM069232.1, on the reverse strand, counting down.
GGAAAAAGCAGAAGTTCGTTTTTGTTCCTGGTTGAGCTTTTTGGCTTTCGGACATGCTTTTTGGAAAAACGGGTGTTCTTTATAGTTCATGGGTGTGCTTTTTTTATTTATGGCATGATTTTTGGAAAAGTGAGTGTTCTTTTTAGTTCCTGGGTGTGCTTTTTGTCCTTTGGACATTCTTTTTGGAAAAGTGGGTGTTCTTTTTAGTTCCTGGATATGCTTTTTGTATTTCAGATATGGTTTTTGGAAAAACATGAGTTCTTTTTAGTTTCTAAGTGTGCTTTTTATCTTTCTGAAATACTTTTTGGAAAAGCGGGTTTTCTTTTTAGTTACTGGGTGTGCTTTTTTGTATTTCAAACATGTTTTTTGGAAAAGTATGAGTTCTTTTTAGTTCCTGGGTATGCTTTTTATATTTCAGACGTACTGTTTTGAAAAGCGAGTGTTCTTTTTGGTTTATAGGTGTGTTTTTTATCTTTTTGACATGCTTTTTGAAAAGTGGGTGTTCTTTTCAGTTCCTGGGTGTTCTTTTTTGTATTTCGGATATACTTTTTGGAAAAACATGAGTTCTTTTTTATTTCTTGGTGTGCTTTTTGACTTTTTGACATGCTTTTTGGAAAATTAGGTGTTCTTTTCCGTTCCTAGGTATGCTTTTTGTATTTCGGAAATGTTTTTTTGAAAAGCCTGAGTTCTTTTTAGTTCTTGGGTGTCCTTTTTCTATTTCGGACATGCTTTTTGGAAAAGTGAGTGTTTTTTTTAGTTCCTGGGTGTGCTTTTTGTATTTTGGACATGCTTTTTGGAAAAGCGAAAGTTCTTTTTAGTTCATGGTTGTGCTTTTCGGCTTTCGGACATGGTTTTTGCAAAATCGGGTGTTCTTTTTAGTCTTGGGTGTTCTTTTTGGCTTTTGGACATGCTTTTTGGCTTTTGGACATGCTTTTTGTCTTTCAGACATGCTTTTTGGCTTTCGGACAAGATTTTATTTCGAACATGCTTTTGTGCAAAGCAGGAGTTCTTTTTTGTTCATAGTTGTGCTTTTTGGCTTTCGGACATGCTTTTTGGAAAAGCGGGGGTTCTTTTTAGTTCCTGGGCTTTTTAGCTTACTTTTAGTAAATTCAGAAGTTCTTTTTTTTTCCTGGGTGTGCTTTTTAGCTTTCGGATATGCCTTTTGGAAAAGCAAGTGTTCTTTTTATTTCTTAGGTGTGCTTTTATGCTTTTGAACATGCTTTTTGGGAAAGTGGGTGTTTTTTTTAGTACTTGGGTGTGCTTTTGTCTTTCTAACATGCTTTTTGGAAAAGTGGGCATTCTTTTTAGTTCCTAGGTGTGCTTTTTATATTTCGGACATGCATTTTGGAAAAGCATGAATTATTTTTTTTTCTTAGGTGTGGTTTTTGGCTTTCAGACATGCTTTTTGAAAAATCGGGTGTTCTTTTTAGTTCCTGGGTGTGATTTTTGGCTTTCGGACATGCTTTTTGCAAATGCAGGTGTTCTTTTTAGTTCATGGGTGTGTTTTTTGTCTTTTGGACATACTTTTTGGAGAAGTGGGTATTCTTTTTAGTTCCAGGGTGTGCTTTTTGTTTTTTTGGACATGCTTTTTGGAAAAACGAGTATTCTCTTTACTTCCTGGATGTGCTTTTTGTATTTCAGACATGCTTTTTGGAAAAGCATGAGTGCTTTTTGGTTTCTAGGTGTGCTTTTTGTATTTCGGACTTGCTTTTTGGAAAACTGGGTGTTAATTTTAGTTCCTATGTGCCTTTTGTATTTCAGACATACTTTTTGGAACAGCATGAGTTCTTTTTAGTTCTTGGGTGCGCTTTTCATATTTCGGACATGCTTTTCGGAAAAGTGTGTGTTCTTTTTAGTTCCTGGTTGTGTTTTTTGTATTTCAGACATTCTTTTTGGAAAAACGAGCGTTTTTTTTTAATTCATGGGTGTGCTTTTTCACTTTCGGACGTGCTCTTTGGAAAAAACGGGTGTTCTTCTTAGTTGCCGGGTGTGCTTTTTGGAAAAACTGGTGCTTTTTTTGTTCCTGGGTGTACTTTTTGAATTTCGGACATGTTTTTTGGAAAAGTGGGTGTTCTTTTTAGTTCATGGGTGTACTTTTTGTATTTCTGACATGATTTTTCGAAAAGCGGGTGTTCTTTTTAATTCCTGAGTGTGCTTTTTGGCTTTCGGACATGCTTTTTAGAAATATGCGTATTCTTTTTAGTTACTAGGTGTGCTTTTTGTCTTTCTGACATGCTTTTTGGAAAAGTGGGTGTTCCTTTTAGTTCCTGGGTGTGTTTTTTGTATTTTGGACATGCTTTTTGGAAAAGTGTGTATTTTTTTTAGTTCTTGGATATGCTTTTTGTCTTTTTGTCATGCTTTTTGAAAAAGTGGGCGTTCTTTTCAGTTCCTAGTTCTTTTCAACATGCTTTTTGGAAACGCATGAGTTATTTTTTGTTTTTAGGTGTCCTTTTTGGCTTTCGGACATGCTTTTTGGAAAAAGGAATGTTTTTTTTAGTTCATGGGTGTGCTTTTTGTATTTTTGATATGGTTTTAGGACAAACAGAATTTCTTTTTTTTTTTCCTTGGTTTGCTTTTTGGCTTTCGGACATGCTTTCTGAGAAAGTGGGTGTTTTTTTAGTTCTTGGGTATGCTTTTTATTTTTTTGACATGCTTTTTGGAAAAGTGGGCGTTTTTTTTAGTTATTGGGTGTGCTTTTTGTATATCGGACATGCTTTTGGAAACGCAAGAGTTATTTTTTGTTCCTAGGTGTGATTTTTAGCTTTCGGACATGCTTTTGCAAAATCGGGTGTTCTTTTTAGTTCATGGGTGTGCTTTTTGGCTTTTGGGCATGCTTTTTTGAAAAGTGGGTGTTCTTTTTAGTTACTGGGTGTGCTTTTTGTCTTTTGGACAAACATTTTCGAAAAGCGGGTGTTCTTTTTTGTTCGTGTGTGTGCTTTTTTTATTTATTTCAGATATGCTTTTTGGAAAAGCGAGTGTTCTTTTTAGTTCATGGGTGTGCTTTTTGGTTTTCGGACTTGTGTTTTGGAAAAGCAGGTGACCTTATTAGTTCATTGGTGTGCTTTTTTGTTTTCGGACATACTTTCTAGAAAAGCGGGTGTTTTTTTTGTCTATCGGACATGCTTTTTGGAGTAGTGGATGTCCCTTTTAGTTCCTGGGTGTGCTTTTTTTGTTTTGGACAAGCATTTTGGAAAAGTAAGTGTTCTTTTTAGTTCCTGAGTGTGTTTTTTGTATTTCGGACATACTTTTTAGAAAAGCATGAGTTCTTTTTAGTTCCTGGGTGCGCCTTTTATATTTCGGACATGATTTTCGGAAAAGTGGGTGTTCTTTTTAGTTCATGGGTGTGCTTTTTGGTATTTCAAACATTTTTTGGAAAAACGAGTGTTCTTATTAGTTCATGGGTGTACTTTTTGACTTCCGGACATGCTTTTTAGAAAAGCGAGTATTCATTTTAGTTTATTGGTGTGCTTTGGCTTTCAGACATGCTTTTTTGAAAAGCGTGTTTCTTTTTAGTTCCTGGTTGTGCTTTTGGCTTTCTTACATGCTTTTAGGAAAAGTGGGTGTTCTTTTTAGTTTCTGGGTATGTTTTTTGTCTGTCGTAAATGGTTTTTGGAAAAGTAGGTTTTCTTTTAAGTTCATAGGTGTTACATGCTTTTAGGAAAAGTAGGTGTGTTTTTTAGTTGATTGGTATGCTTTTTCTCTGTCAGACATGGTTTTTTGATAAGTGAGTGTTCTTCTTAGTTCCTGGGTGTGCTTTTTCTATTTCGGACATGCTTTCGGAAAATTGGGTGTTCTTTTAAGTTCCTGGGTGTGCTTTTTCTATTTCGGACATGCTTTTGGAAAATTGGGTGTTCTTTTAAGTTCCCGGGTGTGCTTTTTCTATTTCGGACATGCTTTTAGAAAATTGGGTGTTCTTTTAAGTTCCTGAGTGTGCTTTTTGTATTTCGGACATACTTTTTGGAAAAGCGAGTGTTCTTTTTAGGTCATGGGTCTGCTTTTTTGCTTTTGGACATGCTTTTTGGAAATGTGGGTATTCTTTTTAGTTCCTAAGTGTGCTTTTTGTCTTTCTGACATGCTTTTTCGAAAAGTGGGTGTTCATTATATTTCCTGGGTGTAATTTTTGGCTTTCGGACGTGCTATTTGGAAAAGTGGGTATTCCTTTTAGTTTCTGGGTGTGCTTTTTGTATTTCGGACATGCTTTTTAGAAAGGTGAGTGTTCTTTTTAGGTCATGGGTGTGCTTTTTAGCTTTCGGACATGCTTTTTGGAAATTTGGGTGTTTTTTTTTAGTTTGTGAGAGTGTTTTTTGTCTTTCTGACATGCTTTTTGGAAAAGTTGGTGTTCATTTTAGTTCCTGGGTGTGTTTTTTGTATTTTAGACATTATTTTTGGAAAAGTGGGTGTTTTTTTTAGTTCTTAGGTGTGCTTTTTGGAAAAGCGAGTGTTCTTTTTAGTTCATGGGTGTACTTTTTTGCTTTCGGATATGCTTTCTGGAAAAACGGGTGTTCTTTTTAGTTCCTGGGTGTGTTTTTTGTCCGTCGGACATGTTTTTTGGAATAGTGGGTTTTCCTTTTATTTCCTAGGTGTGCTTTTTGTATTTCGGACATGCTTTTTTGAAAAGCGAGTGTTCTTTTTAGTTCATGGGTGTGATTTTTTGCTTTCGGACATGCTTTTTGGAAAACTGGGTGTTCTTTTTAGTTCCTAGGTGTGCTTTTTGGCTTTCTTACATGCTTTTAGGAAAAATGGGTGCTCTTTTTAGTTCATGGGTGTGCTTTTTGTCTGTCGAACATGGTTTTTGGAAAAGTGAGTGTACTTTTAAGTTCCTAGGTGTGGTTTTTGTATTTTGGACAGGTTTTTTGGAGAAACTAGTGTTCTTTTTAGTTCATGGTGTGCTTTTTGGCATTCGGACATTCTTTTTGGAAATGTGGGTGTTTTCTTTATTTTGTAATAGTGATTTTTGTCTTTCTGTCATGCTTTTTCGAAAAGTGGGTGTGCTTTTTAGTTTTTGGGTGTGCTTTTTCGGTTTCGGTCATGCTATTTAGAAAAGTGGGTGTTGTTTTTAGTTTCTAGCTGTGTCTTTTGCCTTTTGGACATGCTTTTTGGCAAAACGAGTGTTCTTTTTCGGACATGCTTTTTGGAAAAGCGGGAGTTCTTTTTCGAACATTCTTTTTGGAAAACCGGGTGTTCTTTTCAGTTCTTGGGTGTGCTTTTTCCCTGTCAGACATGCTTTTTGAAAAAGTGGGGGTTCTTTTCAGTTCCTAGGTGTGCTTTTTCTATTTCGGACATGCTTTTTGGAAAAGTGAGTGTTCTTTTTAGTTCCAAGGTGTGCTTCTTGTATTTCGGACATGCTTTTTGGAAAAGTGGGTTTTCTTTTTAGTTCCTGGGTGTGCTTTTTGATTTTCGGACATGATTTTGCGAAAGCGGGTGTTCTTTTTAGTTCATGGGTGTGCTTTTAGTATTTCGGACATGGTTTTTGGAAAAGTGGGTTTTCTTTTTATTTCCTCGGTGTGCTTTTTCTATTTCGGACATGCTCTTTGGAAAAGTGGGTGTACTTTTAAGTTCCTATGTGTGGTTTTTGTATTTCGGACACGCTTTTTAGAAAAACGAGTGTTCTTTTTAGTTCATGGGTGTGTTTTTTTTGCATTCGGACATTCTTTTTGGAAATGTGGGTGTTTTTTTTAGTTCGTGAGAGTGCTTTTTGTTTTTCTGTCATGCTTTTTCGAAAGGTGGGTGTGCTTTTTAGTTTTTGGGCGTGCTTTTTGGGTTTCGGACATGCTATTTGGTAAAGTGGGTGCTCTTTTTAGTTTCTGGTTGTGCCTTTTGTCTTTTGGACATGCTTTTTCGCAAAACGGGTGTTTTTTTTCGGTCATGCTCTTTGGAAAAGCGGGAGTTCTTTTCCGGACATGCTTTTTAGAGAACCGGGTGTTCTTTTCAGTTCCTGGGTGTGCTTTTTGCCTGTCGGATATGCTTTTTGAAAATGAGGGTGTTCTTTTAAGTTCCTAGGTGTGCTTTTTCTATTTCAGACATGTTTTTTGGAAAAGTGAGTGTTCTTTTTAGTTCCTAGGTGTGCTTCTTGTATTTCGAACATGCTTTTTGGAAAATTGGGTTTTTTTTTTTAGTTCCTGGGTGTACTTTTCGACTTTCGGACATGATTTTTGTGAAATCGGGTGTTCTTTTTAGTTCATGGGTGTGCTTTTTGTATTTCGGACATGGTTTTTGGAAAAGCGAGTGTGCTTTTTAGGTTATGGGTATGCTATTTGGCTTTCGGACATGCTTTTAGGAAATACGGGTGTTTTTTTTAGTTCGTGAGAGTGCTTTTTGTCTTTTTGACAAGCTTTTTGGAAAAGTTGGTGTTGCTTTTAGTTCCTAGGTATGCTTTTTGTATTTCGGACATGATTTTTGGGAAAATGGGTGTTTTTTTTTAATTCCTAGGTGTGCTTTTTGTATTTCGGACATGCTTTTTAGAAAAGCGAATGTTTTTTTTAGTTCATTGGTGTACTTTTTTGCTTTCGGATATGCTTTCTGAAAAAACGGGTATTCTTTTTAGTTCCTGGGTGTGTTTTTTTGTCTGTCGGACATCCTTTTTGGTAAAGTGGGTGTTCCTTTTTGTTTCTGGGTGTGCTTTTTGTATTTTGGACATGCTGTTTTGAAAATCTAGCGTTCTTTTTAGTTCATTGGTGTGTTTTTTTGCTTCGGACATGCTTTTTGGAAAAGTGGGTGTTCTTTTTAGTTCATGTGTGTGTTTTTTGGCTTTCTTAAATGCTTTTAGGAAAAGTGGGTGTTCTTTTTAGTTCCTAGGTGTGCTTTTTGTCTGTCAGACATGATTTTTGGAAAAGTGGGTTTTCTTTTTAGTTCATGGGTGTACTTTTTCTATTTCGGACATGCTTTTTGGAAAAGTGGGTGTTCTTTTAAGTTCCTAGGTGTGCTTTTTGTATTTCGGACATGCTTTTTTTAAAAGCGAGTGTTCTTTTTAGTTCATGGGTGTGCTTTTTGGCTTTCGGACATGCTTTTTAGAAATGTGGTTGTTTTTTTTAGTTTGTGAGAGTGCTTTTTGTCTTTCTGACTTGCTTTTTCGAAATTGGGTGTGCTTTTTAGTTCTTGGTTGTGCTTTTTAGCTTTCGTACATGCTTTTTGGAAAAATGGGTGTTCTTTTTAGTTTCTGGCTGTGCCTTTTGCCTTTTGCCTTTTGGACATGATGTTAACCACTAAAATTGGCAAAGGACCAAAGAAGAATTTGCCTTTTGGACATTTTGTTAATGGAAAATTATCACTGTGGTGAATCTCCAAATAACAACTTTAAGGACCAAGATCGGGATAGATCCTAGTCAGAGGGGTATCATGTAGTTCGATACCAACAAGAATTCTGTCAGACCAAACTAAAAACTCATACAAGAAAAAATTAACAAGTACAATTTTATTGATAAAAACATGGATACAACTAATGAAATTAAGGCTTTAGTGATATATGGCGGTATTCAATGTTTCTGTTAGGTGATGGAGATGGCGTGCTCGTGTCTGTCGATAAGTAGAACGAAAGGTGCGAGTGTATGGTTTGGGAGGCCAATTTTTTCCGTCCTCTTTCTGGTGAATATAGTGTCGTATATATAGGTCTCGTTGCTTGCCATGCCCTCCTATAATTTCGGTCTAGGGTTTGGCGATCACATGACTTTCTTTCCTTCTAGGAGACAACCTCGTAGGAGCTTTAATTATACGAATCAAGTGATTCCTTTTGGAGAGTATTCTAATACAAATGGACTCCTTATTTGAATGGAATTCTTAAGTGGCGGGAATGAGTCTACCTTTTTATCGGGAGATGAACGACCGCGTTTCACCCCCTAGCCTTGGAGTTTCAAGACTTGTCCGCCTGGACATACATATTTCGGATTCTGTTAATGTTTCTTACGATTAACTGGTGAGAGGATCCCTGGAGGTATTTGGGGTTCATCTATGTTCTCGTGTAACTCATCTCTTTCTAGTTTGATGTTTTCTTGGTTAGGTGCTTGGTTGGCGGGGTATCCTGATACCGGTTGCAGCGGGGTACCCGGTTGGATGTAGAAGCGGGGTACTTAGCTGGATGTAGAATCTAGATGTCTGTCTGATGCAGCGGCAGGGTACCCTGCTAAATTAATAGCGGGGTATCTTGTCGATCTAGTAACGGGGTCCCCCATTGAGCTCCATGATAGGATTCCGAGTAGAACTCCGTATTGGATCATTTTTGGGGTTATCCGGATTGCTGAGCTTTGCTGGTGTTACTCTGAGGGAGGAGGTAGGTATCCAGATTTGATCCAGTATTCTTCTTTCTAAGAGTACCTAAATGGTATCTCGACATGTTTTTCTTCCCTGTATCCGGGTGGAAAATTCTTCTTTGGTCCTTTGCCAATTTTTGTGGTTAACACATGCTTTTTGGACAAACGGGTGTTCTTTTTCGGACATGCTTTTTGGAAAAGCGGGAGTTCTTTTTCGGACATGCTTTTTCTATTTCGGAGATGCTTTTTGGAAAACCGAGTGTTCTTTTCAGTTCCTAGGTGTGCATTTTGTTTGTCGGACATGCTTTCTGGAAAAGTGGGTGTTCTTTTCAGTTCCTGGGTGTGCTTTTTCTATTTCGGACATGCTTTTTGGAAAAGTGAGTGTTCTTTTTGGTTCCTGGGTCTGCTTCTTGTATTTTAGACATGCTTTTTGGAAAAGTGAGTTTTCTTTTTAGTTCCTGGGTGTGCTTTTAGACTTTCGGACATGATTTTTACGAAAGCGGGTGTTACTTTTAGTTCATGGGTGTGTTTTTTGTATTTCGGACATGGTTTTGGGAAAAGTGGGTTTTCTTTTTAGTTCCTTGGTGTGCTGTTTGGAAAAGCGAGTGTTCTTTTTAGTTCATGGATGTGCTTTTTGGCTTTCGGACATGCTTTTTGGAAAAACGGGTGTTCTTTTTAAATCCTAGGTGTGATTTTTGGCTTTCGGACATGTTTTTATGGAAAAGTGAGTGTTCTTTTTAGTTCCTGGGTGTGCTTTTTGCCTTTCGGACATGCTTTTTGGAACAGTATAAATTCTGTTCAGTTCCTGGGTGTTTATTTTTGTATTTCGGACATGCTTTTTGGAAAAGTGGGTGTTCTTTTTAGTTCCTAGGTGTGTTTTTTGTATTTCGGAGATGCTTTTTGGAAAAGCGAATGTTCTTTTTAGTTCATGGGTGTGCTTTTTGGCTTTCGGACATGCTTTTTGGAAAAACGGGTGTTCTTTTTAGTTCCTGGGTGTTCTTTTTGTTTGTCGGAAATGCTTTTTCAAAAAGTGAGTGTTCTTTTTAGTTCCTGGGTATGCTTTTTTTTATTTCGGACATGTTTTTTGGAAATGTTAGTGTTCTTTTTAGTTCATGGGTGTATTTTTTGACTTTCGGACATGCTCTTTGGAAAAACGGGTGTTCTTTTTAGTTTCTAGGTGTGCCTTTTGCCTTTCGGACAAGCTTTTTGGAAAAATGGATGTTCTTTTTAGTTCCTAGGTGTACTTTTTGTATTTCGGACATGTTTTTTTGGAAAAGTGGGTGTTCCTTTTAGTTCCTGGCTGTGCTTTTTGTATTTCGAACATGCTTTTTTGAAAAGTGAGTGTTCTTTTTAGTTCATGAGTGTGTTTTTTGGCTTCCTGACATGCTTATTAGAAAAGCGGGTGTTCTTTTTAGTTCCTGGGTGCGCTTTTTTACTTTCTTACGTGCTTTTAGGAAAAGTGGGTGTTCTTTTTACTTTTTGTATTTCGCACATTCTTTTTTGAAAAGCGAGTATTCATTTTAGTTCATGAGTGTGCTTTTTTCTTCCGGACATGCTTTTTGGAAAAGTGGGTGTTATTTTTAGTTCGTGGGTGTGCTTTTTGGATTTCTTACATACTTTTAGGAAAAGTGGGTGTTCTTTTTGGTTCGTGGGTGTGCTTTTTGGCTTTCTTACATACTTTTAGGAAAAGTGGGTGTTCTTTTTAGTTCATGGGTGTGCTTTTTCTTTGTCGAACATGGTTTTTAGAAAAGTGGGTGTTCTTTTAAGTTCCTAGGTTTGTTTTTTGTATTTCGGACATTCTTTTTGGAAAAGCGAGTGTTCTTTTTAGTTCATGGGTGTGCTTTTTGGCTTTCAGACATGTTTTTTGATAATGTGGGTTTTTTTTTAGTTCATGAGAGTGCTTTTTGTCTTTCTGGCATGCTTTTTCGAAAAGTGGGTGTGCTTTTTAGTTCTTGGGTGTTCTTTTTGGCTTTCAGACATGCTTATTAGAAAAGTGAGTGTTCTTTTTAGTTTCTGGGTGTGCCTTTTGCCTTTCGGACATGCTTTTTGGAAAAACGGGAGTTCTTTTTGGTTCCTAGGTTTACATTTTGTATTTTTGACATGTTTTTTGGAAAAGTAGGTGTTCCTTTTAGTTTCTGAGTGTACTTTTTGTTTTTCGGACATGCTTTTTTGAAAAGTGAGTGTTATTTTTAGTTCATGGGTGTGCTTTTTGGCTTTCAGACATGCTTTTTAGAAAAGTAGGTGTTCTTTTTAGTTCCTGGGTGTGCTTTTTGGCTTTATTTCATGCTTTTAGGAAAAATGGGTGTTCTTTTTAGTTCATGGGTGTGCTTTTTGTCAGTCGGACATGGTTTTTTGGAAAATTAGGTGTTCTCATAAGTTCTTGGGTGTGCTTTTTATATTTTAGACATGGTTTTTGGAAAAGCGAGTGTTCTTTTTAGTTCATGGGTGTCCTTTTTGGCTTTCGGACATGTTTTTTGGAAATGTGGGTGTTTTTTTTAGTTCGTGAGAGTGCTTTTTGTCTTTCTGACATGCTTATTCAAAAAAAAACGAGTGTGCTTTTTAGTTCTTATGTGTTCTTTTTGGCTTTCGGACATGCTTTTTAGAAAAGTGGGTGTTCTTTTTAATTCCTGGGTGTGCTTTTTAGCTTTCTTTCATGCTTTTAGGAAAAGTGGGTGTTCTTTGTAGTTCATGGGTGTGCGTTTTGTCTGTTGGACATGGTTTTTGGAAAAGTGGGTGTTCTTTTTAGTTCATGGGTGTGCTTTTTCTATTTCGGACATGCTTTTTGGAAAAGCGAGTGTTCTTTTTAGGTCATGGATGTGCTTTTTGGCTTTCGGATATGCTTTTTGGAAAAGTGGGTGTTCTTTTTAGTTCCTAAGTGTGCTTTTTTGCTTTCTTACATGCTTTTAAGAAAGTGGGTGTTGTTTTTAATTCCTAGGTGTGCTTTTTGTATTTCGCACATGCGATTTTGAAAAACGAGTGTTCATTTTAGTTCATGGGTGTGCTTTTTTGCTTTCGGACATGCTTTTTTGAAAAACGAGTGTTATTTTTAGTTCATGTGTGTGCTTTTTGGCTTTTGGACATGCTTTTTGGAAAAACGGGTGTTCTTTTTAGTTTCTATGTTTACGTTTTGTATTTTGGACATGTTTTTTTGGAAAAGTGGGTGTTCCTTTTAGTTTTCGAGTGTGCTTTTTGTATTTCGGACATGCTTTTTGGAAAAGCAAGTGTTATTTTTAGTTCATGGGTGTGCTTTTTTTGCTTTCGAACATGCTTTTTAGAAAAGTGGGTGTTCTTTTTAGTTCCTGGGTTTGCTTTTTAGCTTTCTTACATATTTTTAGGAAAAGTGGGTGTTCTTTTTAGTTCATGGGTGTTCTTTTTGTCCGTCGGACATGGTTTTTGGAAAAGTGGGTGTTCTTTTTAGTTACTGGCTGTGCTTTTTGTATTTCGGACTTGCTTTTTTGAAAAGTGAGTGTTCTTTTTTAGTTCATGAGTTTGTTTTTTGGCTTTCGGACATGCTTTTTGGAAAAGCGGGTGTTCTTTTTAGTTCCTGGGTGCACTTTTTTGCTTTCTTACATGATTTTAGGAAAAGTGGGTGTTCTTTTCAATTCCTAGGTGTGCTTTTTGTATTTCGCACATGCTTTTTTGAAAAACGAGTGTTCATTTTATTTCATGGTTGTGCTTTTTGCTTTCGGACATGCTTTTTTAAAAAGCGAGTGTTCATTTTAGTTCATGGGTGTGCTTTTTTGCTTTCGGACATACTTTTTGAAAAAGTGGGTGTTCTTTTTAGTTCATAGGTGTGCTTTTTGGCTTTCTTACATACTTTTAGGAAAAATGGGTGTTTTTTTTAGTTCATGGGTATGCTTTTTGTCTGTCGGACATGGTTTTTGGAAAAGTGGGTGTTTTATAATTTCCTGGGTGTGTTTTTTATATTTCGGACATGTTTTTTGGAAAAGCAAGGGTTCTTTTAGTTCATGGGTGTGCTTTTTAGCTTTCGGACATGTTTTTTGGAAATGTGGGTGTTTTTTTTAGTTCGTGAGTGTGCTTTTTGTATTTCGGACATGCTTTTTTGAAAAGCGAGTGTTATTTTTAGTTCATGGGTGTGCTTTTTCGCTTTCGGACATGCTTTTTAGAAAAATGGGTGTTCTTTTTAGTTCCTGGGTGTGCTTTTTGGCTTTCTCACATGCTTTTAAGAAAAGTGGGTGTTCTTTTTAGTTCATGGGTGTGCTTTTTCTATTTAGGACATGCTTTTTGGAAAAGCAAGTGTTCTTTTTAGGTCATGAATGTGCTTTTTGGCTTTCAGATATGCTTTATGGAAAAACGAGTGTTCTTTTAAATTCCTAGGTGTGTTTTTTGGCTTTCGGACATGCTTTTTAGAAAAGTGGGTGTTCTTTTTAGTTCTTGGGTGTGGTTTTTATCTTTCTGACCTGCTTTTTAAAAAAGTGGGTGTTCTTTTTAGTGATTGGATGTGCTTTTTGTTTATCGGACACGCTTTTTTGATAAGTGGGTGTTCTTTTTAGTTCCTAGGTTTGCTTTTTATATTTTGGATATGCTTTTTGGAAATATGGGTGTTCTTTTTAGTTCATGGGTGTGCTTTTTGACTTTCAAACATGCTCATTGGAAAAGCGGGTGTTCTTCTTAGTTCCTAGGTGTGCTTTTTGCCTTTCAGACATGATTTTTTGAAAAACAGGTGTTCTTGTTAGTTCATGGGTGTTGTTTTTGGCTTTCGAACATGCTTTTTGGAAAAGAGGGTGTTCATCTTAATTCCTGGGGTGTGCTTTTTGTATTTTGGACATGTTTTTTTGATAAATGAATGTTCTTTTTAGTTCATGGGTGTGCTTTTTGGAAAAGCAAGTGTTCTTTTTAGTTCTTAGGTGTGCTTTTTGTCTGTTGGATATTCTTTTTGGAAAAGTGTTTGTTCTTTTCAGTTCATGGGTGTGCTTTTTGACTTTCAGACATGCTCTTTGGAAAAACGGGTGTTCTTTTTAGTTCTTGGGTGTCCTTTTTGCTTTTCGGACAAGCTTTTTGGAAAAACGGGTGTTCTTTTTAGTTCCTGGGTGTGGTTTTCGTCTGTTGGACAAGCTTTTTGGAAAAATGGGTGTTCTTTTTAGTTCCTGGGTGTGGTTTTCGTCTGTTGGACAAGCTTTTTGGAAAAGTGGGCGTTCTTTTTAGTTCCTAGTGTGCTTTTTCTATTTTGGACATGCTTTTTGCAAAAGTGAGTGTTCTTTTTAGTTCATGGGTGAGCTTTTTGTATTTCGGACATGATTTTTGGAAAAGTGGGTCTTCTTTTTAGTTCTTGGGTGTGCTTTTTGATTTTCAAACATGATTTTTGGAAAAGCGGGTGGCTTTTTAATTCCTGGGTGTGTTTTTTGTTTGTCGGATATTCTTTTTGAATAAGTGGGTGTTATTTTTAGTTCCTGGATGTGCTTTTTACCTTTCGGACTTGTTTTTTGGAAAAGTGGGTCTTTTTTTTAGTTCCTGGGTGTGCTTTTTCTATTTTGGACATGCTTTTTGGAAAAGTGGGTGTTGTTTTTAGTTCCTGGGTGTGCTTTTTGTATTTCGGACATGCTTTTTGGAAAATTGGGTTTTCTTTGTAGTTCCTGAGTGTGCTTTTTTAGACATGCTCTTTTTAAAAGCATGAGTTCATTTTGGTTACTGGGTGTTCTTTTTTTTATTTATTTTGGACATGCTTTTTGGAAAAGCATGAGTTCATTTTGGTTCCTGGGTGAGATTTTTGTATTTCGGACATGTTTTTGGGAAAGTGGGTGTTCTTTTAAGTTCCTAGGTGTGCTTTTGGTATTTCGGATATGCTTTTTGGACAAGCGAGTGTTCTTTTTAGTTCCTGGGTATGCTTTATGTATTTTGGACATGCTTTTTGGGAAAGCATGAGTTCATCTTACTTCCTTGGTATGCATTTTGTATTTCAAACATGCTTTTTTCGAAAAGTGGTTATTCTTTTTAGTTCCTGGGTTTGTTTTTTGGAAAAGTGGGTGTTCTTTTTGGTTCATAGGTGTGCTTTTACCATTTCGGACATGTTTTTTTGAAAAGTGGGTGTTCTTTTTAGTTTCTGGGTGTGCTTTTTCTGTTTCAAACATACTTTTTGGAAAAGTGGGTGTTCTTTTTAGTTCCTGGGTGTGTTTTTCTATTTCGGACATGCTTTTTGGAAAAGTGGGTGTCCTTTTTTGTTCATATGTGTGCTTTTTTGCTTTTAGACATGCTTTTTGGAAAAGTGGGTGTTCTTTTTAGTTCTTGGGTGTTCTTTTTGTCTTTTGGACATGCTTTTTTGAAAAGCATGAGTTTTATTTTTGTTTTTGGGTGTGCTTTTTGTATTTCGGACATGCTTTTTGTAAAAGTGGGTGTTATTTTTTATCCCTGGGTGTGCTTTTTGTATTGCGTACATGCTTTTTGGAAAACCTCAAGTTCTTTTTAGTTCCTAGGTGCGCTTTTTATATTTCGGATCTGCTTTTCGGAAAAGTGGATGTTCTTTTTAGTTCCTGAGTATGCTTTTTGTATTTCAGACATTCTTTTTGGAAAAGCGAGTGTTCTTTTAGTTCATGTGCGTGCTTTTTGTAATTTAGAAAAACATGATTTCTTTTTAGTTCCTGGGTGTGCCTTTTGTTTTTTGGACATGCTTTTTGGAAAAGCATGAGTTAATTTTAGTTTCTTGTTTTCTTTTTGTATTTCGGACATGCTTTTTGGAAAAGTGGGTGTTCTTTTTAGTTCCTAGGTGTGCTTTTTGCCTGTCGGACATGCTTTTTGGAAAATTGGGTGTTCTTTTTAGCTTCTGGATGTGTTGTTTCTATTTCGGACATGCTTTTTGGAAAAGTGGGTGTTCTTTTTAGTTCCTGGATGTGTTTTTTTGTATTTTGGACATGCTTTTTTGGAAAAGTGGGTGTTCTTTTTAGTTCATTGGTGTGCCTTTTGGCTTTTGGACGTGAAATTTGGAAAAGCGGGTGTTCTTTTTAGTTCCTGGGTGTGCTTTTTATCTTTTGGCGTGTTTATTGGAAAAGTGGGTGTTCTTTTTAGTTCCTACGTGTGTTTTTTGTATTTCATACATGCTTTTTGGAAAAGCATGAGTTTTTTTTTTTTTTTTTTGTTTCTTGGTGTACTTTTTGTATTTCAGACATGCTTTTTGGAAAAGTTGGTGTTCTTTTTGTACTCAGGACATGCTTTCTGGAAAAGTATGAGTTCTTTTTAGTTCCTGGTGTACTATTTGTATTTCGGACATACTTTTTTGAAAAGTTGGTGTTCTTCATTCCTGGTTGTGTTTTTTGGCTTTCGGACATGCTATTATGAAAATCAGGTGTTCTTTTTAGTTCCTTGGTGTGCTTTTTGGCTTTCGAAAAAGTTTTATGGAAAAGCTTTTTGGAAAAGCAAGTGTTCTTTTTAGTTCCTGGGTATGATTTTTGTTTTACGAACATGCTTTTTGGAAAAGTGGGTGTTCTTTTTAGTTCCTGGGTGTACTTTTTGGCTTTCGGACAAACTTTTGTAAAATTGGGTGTTCTTTTTAGTTCATGTTTGTGCTTTTTTGCTTTCGTACATGCTTTTTGGAAAAGCAGAAGTTCTTTTTTGTTCCTAGGAGTGCCCTTTGGCTTTCGGATATGTTTTTTAGAAAAGCGGGTGCTCTTTTTAGTTCCTAGGTGTTCTTTTTGCATTTCAGACATGCTTTTTGCCTTTCGAAGATGCTTTTTGGATAAACGGGTATAGTTTTAATTCCTGGGAGTACTATTTGTATTTTGGACATGTTTTTTTGAAAAGTTGGTGTTCTTTATTCCTGGGTGTGCTTTTTGGCTTTCAGACATGTTATTTTAAAAATCGGGTGTTCTTTTTAGTTCCTTGGTGTGCTTTTTGGCTTTCGAAAAAGCTTTATGGAAAAGCTTTTTGAAAAAGCAAGTGTTCTTTTTAGTTCCTGGGTATGCTTTTTGTTTTTCGGACATGCTTTTTGGAAAAGCGGGTGTTTTTTTTAGTTCCTGGGTGTGCTTTTTGGCTTTCGGACAATCTTTTGTAAAATTTGGTGTTCTTTTTAGTTCATGTGTGTGCTTTTTTGCTTTCGGACATGCTTTTTGGAAAAGCAGAAGTTCCTTTTTGTTCCTAGGAGTGCCCTTTGACTTTCGGATATGCTTTTTGGAAAAACGGGTGTTCTTTTTAGTTCCTAGGTGTGCTTTTTGCCTTTTGAAGATGCTTTTTGGATAAACGGGTTTAGTTTTAGTTCCTGGGAGTACTATTTGAATTTCGGACTTGCTTTTTTGAAAAGTTGGTGTTCTTCATTCCTGGGTGTGCTTTTTGGCATTCAGACATGCTATTTTGAAAATCGGGTGTTCTTTTTAGTTCCTTGGTGTGCATTTTGGCTTTCGAAAAAGCTTTATGGAAAAACTTTTTGGAAAAGCAAGTGTTCTTTTTAGTTCCTGGGTATGCTTTTTGTTTTTCGGACATGCTTTTTGGAAAAACGGATGTTCTTTTTAGTTCCTGGGTGTGCTTTTTGGCTTTCGGACAATCTTTTGTAAAATTTGGTGTTCTTTTTAGTTCATGTGTGTGCTTTTTTGCTTTCGGACATGCTTTTTGGAAAAGCAAAATTTCTTTTTTGTTCCTAGGAGTGCCCTTTGGCTTTCGAATACGCTTTTTGGAAAAGCAGGTGTTCTTTTTAGTTCCTATGTGTGCTTTTTGCCTTTCGGACAAGCTTTTTGCCTTTCGAAGATGCTTTTTGGATAAACGGGGTTTAGTTTTAGTTCTTGGGAGTACTATTTGTATTTCGGACATGCTTTTTTGAAAAGTTGGTGTTCTTTATTCCTGGGTGTGTTTTTTGGCTTTCATACATGTTATTTTGAAAATCGGATGTTCTTTTTAGTTCTTGGTGTGCTTTTTGGCTTTCGGAAAAGCTTTATGGAAATGCTTTATGGAAAAGCGAGTGTTCTTTTTAGTACCTGGGTATGCTTTTTGTTTTTAGGACATACTTTTTGGAAAAGCGGGTGTTCTTTTTAGTTTCTGGGTGTGCTTTTTGGCTTTCGGACAAGCTTTTGCAAAATTGGGTGTTCTTTTTAGTTCATGGGTGTGCCTTTTTGCTTTCGGACATTCTTTTTGTAGGGAAAAATAATAAATAAAAGTGGTAAACGCAACGGAAGCGATACTAAAACGATTTAGTGACTTTTAAAATTTTTCCTTTATGAACCTTAAACCCTTTTAATCAATAAACATGCATATATGTTAACAAAAGTAAATTACCTTTTGTAGCGTGATCCGATTGACTTACGTCGATGGTAATCCGCAAGACCTTCAATCCGAGCACGAACGTGGATCACCTAGGAGCGTGGTCTCCCTTTTCTTTGAATTGCAAAACTGTGAATGGACCAAACAAAATCTTTCTTTTCTTTGTTAGTCACAAAAACAATCAAAAGAATGTCAAAAATTATTTTGGTCACTTTTGAGTTCTCAATCTAATGATCGAAACTCGCGTGAACCTAGATCGATATCGTATACACAGGCTTATTGATGATTAAGCAATAGTATACTATCAAAGAATAATTTCACACTCTCTTTTGTCTTTTTAGAATAAAAACTCTCTCTTGGAATTAAGAAGAAAAAGAAAGAAATAAAAAACTCAAGCACCATAGATTGTGGTGGCCGAACCCTATAAGAACACATATATAGGTTGGCCGAATTTTTTCTTCTTTTTCCTTTAGGGTTGCCGAATTCTATGTAGTCTAAGATTAGGGTTGGCCGAATTCTATAATGTCACTTATATAGGGTGACTTAAATTCAACCCTAATTCTTTTCAACTTAATAGACTTCAAACCCTAATCGAACTCCTTGATTTTTATTCTTTTTTTTTGACTAAATAAAAAGACTCCTTATTTGATTCAATAAATAAAACTAATTTATTTATTTCCTTGTCAAACAAGTCTTTTACTTTTAGGAAAGATTTGTTTCTTTAATTAAACAATTAATCAATAAATTAATTAATTCTTATTTAATTAAAACAAATGAAACAAAATAATATTTTAGGTTAAAATTTTAACCTTGCCGCCCCACTTGATTAAGATTGGGCCTAACATTATTTTCTTATTTCATTTAATCCATTGGACTTTAAATAAAAAGCCCACATGTGAACCAGACCCATTCTTACTAAAAGAAACAAGCCCACATGTCTTTCATTAATATATTAATATAATTGAGCAGCCCATTACGTAAATAATGTGCAAATTATATTCTTAATATATTAAATGCAATTCTAGATGGACCCTTAAATTGGTCCGGTAGAATATATCAAGTGATCCATGCAAGTCCGTGTGGATTGGGGATCTTGGCGGGCCATCTAAATTTAAGCTTCAATAGACATAACCTAATCACAATCAACAAATGATTCACTTAGGTCCGATCCATTGATTTTAACTCATTCCACTAAAGAACTAAAACTGAACTCTTAAATAAAGATAGAAAAGGAAGATGCTCCTCATTCATACCCTAGACAATCATATTGGAGATAGTGTATCCTCGTGATTAATATCAGTAATCGCCAAGAGTTCATAGACCGCCTATAACTCTCCAAGTTACCATATTTACTCATATAACCATGTTTTGAACTTGGATATTTTGACTTGTCCAGAAGCCATGTTTTCAATAGACACTATCGAAAACTCAACGTTGAGATTTAATATCCAATTACCTCAAAACATCCATATGATGATATTATACTCTCATTTAATTAAATGGAGCCACGATGTCCATATCTATAAATGAAGTCCTCATCGATTAACAAATGAATATCACCAAACTATCGAGGATAGACTATGCGATATAATCGTACTCATTAATAACTCAAATGATATCACTTGCAACCATAAGTCCATCATTTATCTCAGGATTAAGATAGACTCTCCGATTGTCCTGATAATGAAAAGACTATTATCTATTGACGGTTCTAGATAAAGCTTTTCATTGTGATCCGGTTCAATGCACCCAGTGCACTAGATCCTTTTGCTCGAAGACACTCCGATGATTTTAGACTCATCATATCTCATTTGATCCCACTCAAATGCTAGCAAAAGAATTCTACAACTTTAACAAGATAAAGGTGCCCAACCTTTAACTTAAGTTGTGAACATTATTCAAGACTAACTAAAGAATTGTGTCTACCACATACATATCCAGATGTACGAACAATTCTTCTTTTCCCATAGTCTTTAGACCTTATGATTATTTACTTTGACAATTATAATATAAACTATAAATGCTATACGATTTGTTAAACCAGAAATCTCTTTATTAATATGAAAAAGATTGTTAATTACAACATTACACTCTTGCTATTGAGCATAATCCTAACAATCTCCCACTTGCGCTATAGCAAATGTGTCATATCTCTCAAGCCCATATTCTCTAGATGCCCATCGAACCTCTTCTGAGGTAGAGCCTTTATGAAGGGATCCGCTAGATTTTCTGCTGATTTGGTAATCGCCACGTCACCTCTTTGAACAATCTCCCTTAAAAGATGATACTTTCTTTCAATGTGTTTACCTCTCTTGTGACTTCTTGGTTCTTTCGAATTAGCCACTGCTCCACTGTTGTCACAGTAGATAGTGATCTGCTTATTCGCACTAGGAACCACTTCTAAGTCAATCAAGAATTGGCGGAGCCAAACAGCCTCTTTGGCAGCTTCGCATGCAGCAACATACTCAGCTTCCATGGTGGAATCAGCAATACAAGATTGCTTGATACTCCTCCATATAACTGCTCCTCCTCCAATAGTAAACACAGCCCCTGATGTGGATTTTCTGGAGTCAGAATCTGATTGGAAATCAGAATCTGTATACCCAACGGGAACCAAATCCCCTCCAGAGTATACAAGCATATTATCTCTCGTTCTCTTGAGATACTTGAAAATATGCTTGACTGCCGTCCAGTGATCAGGACCAGGTTTCGATTGAAACCTGCTAACTATGCCAACAGCAAAACAAATATCTGGTCTAGTACAGAGCATTGCATACATGAGACTTCCAACTGCCGAGGCATATGGAACTCTACTCATGAATTGCTCTTCATGCTCATTCTTGGGAACTTGTTCCTTAGAAAGCTTGATTCCATGTCTGAAAGGTAACATACCTTTCTTGGAATCCTGCATGGAAAACCTAGACAAGATTTTGTCTATGTATGAAGCTTGGGATAATGCAATCGTTCTATTCTTTCTATCCCTTATTACTTGGATACCTAGAATAAAACTTGCTTCTCCTAAGTCCTTCATATCAAATTGTTTTGCTAACCATTCTTTTACTGATGTCAATACACCTACATCGTTTCCAATGAGTAGTATATCATCAACATAAAGAATCAGGAAAACCAACTTGTCGCCTTTAATCCTTTTGTATACACAAGGTTCGTCAGGATTCTGAATAAATCCAAAACCTTTGACAGCTTGATCAAACCTTATGTTCCAGGATCTGGATGCTTGCTTTAATCCATATATGGATTTCTGCAACTTGCATACCTTATCCACTTGGCCCTTTTCAATGAATCCCTCTGGTTGCATCATGTAGATGCTTTCGTCAAGACTTCCATTTAGGAAAGCTGTCTTGACGTCCATTTGCCAAATCTCTAGATCTAAAGATGCTGCAATGGATAAGAGTATCCTAATGGATTTAAGCATGGCCACAGGAGAGAAGGTTTCCTCGTAATCGATACCTTCTTTCTATGTATACCCTTTAGCTACCAATCTAGCTTTAAAGGTTTCCACATTTCCATCCATACCTATTTTCCTCTTGTATACCCACTTGCACCCAATGGGTTTTATCCCTTTAGGCAAGTCTACAAGGGACCAGACTTTGTTATCGAACATAGATTCAATCTCGGATTGCATTGCCTTTTGCCAATGGCGACTATCAACATCCTCCATAGCTTCCTTGTACGTATAGGGATCATCGTCGTCCGGGAGATTCTCCACTGATTCTCCCAGACCGATGTATCTTTCGGGTTGTGTTCTAACCCTCCCACTACGACGAGGAATGGTAGGTTGTTCATCTTGTGTTGGATCGAAACTTACAATTGGGTTAGGTTGTGTAACCTCTCGTGAAATTGTATCTCCTGATATCTCATTCAGGACAATTCTACTTCTAGGCACAGAATCATTCATATAGTCATTTTCCAGAAATTTAGCATTTGTTGAAACAAATACTTTAAGATCTGAAGGACTATAGAAATAATATCCTTTAGTTTCTTTTGGATACCCTACAAATATACATGTTTCTGAACGGGACTCCATCTTTTCTGTCTTTCCTTTTAACACATGCGCAGGACAACCAAATATCCTTAAGTGTTGTAAACTAGGCTTGCGCCCAGTCCACAACTCATGTGGTGTTTTAGGAACAGACTTAGATGGTACATCGTTTAGAATGTATATAGCAGTTTGTAAAGCATATCCCCAAAAAGAAATAGGAAGCGTTGAATAACTCAACATAGACCTAACCATATCCAAAAGAGTTCTATTTCTCCTTTCTGCTACCCCATTCTGTTGAGGTGTACCTGGTGCAGAAAACTGAGAAACTATCCCATTATCAATAAGATATTGCTGAAACTCACCAGATAGATATTCTCCACCACGATCAGATCTCAAGATTTTTATGTGTTTCTCAAGCTGATTTTCCACTTCAGCTTTGAATGCTTTGAACATGTCAAAAGCATCCGACTTATGTCTCATGAGATACACATAACCAAATCTCGAGTAATCATCCGTGAAGGTGATGAAGTACTCATATCCACCTCTAGCTTGAATGCTCATAGGTCCACATACATCAGTGTGTATCAATCCTAAACATTCAGTGGCTCTTGCACCTTTGGCAGAGAACGTCCTTTTGTTCATTTTACCTTCCAAACAAGATTCACAAGTTGGTAGATCATCAACCTTTAAGTCACTCAAAGGTCCGTCACATACCAATCTTTTAATCCTATTAAGGTTAATATGACCTAAGCGTAAATGCCAAAGGTAGGTTTCATCTGTTGATAATTTTACTCTTTTATGATTAGGTTCCGTTATTTCTGTGTCTAACGAGTGAGAGATATTTCTATGCAAAAAGTATAGACCGTTTTCCAATGTACCTTGGCAAATAATTTTGTCATTCTTACTAATAATAAAAACTTTATTAAAAGTAACCGAATATCCAAATTTATTCAAACAAGAAACTGAAATTAAATTCCTCTTGAATTGAGGTACATAATAAACGTCTATTAAATCTAAATGCCTTCTAGAATCCAAATAAACTCTAATATCTCCCACTGCACTTGCAGACACTAACGTTCCGTTGCCCAAGCGCAAATTGATTTCATTCTTACTCAGCTTTCTCCTTTCTTGAAACCCCTGCAAGGAATAACAAACATGATTAGTGGCTCCTGAGTCTATGATCCAAGAATCTGTAGAATCAGCCAAAAAACATGTTTCTAGATAATTCAAATTACCTTCTTCCTTCTTGTTCTGGGACTTTGGGCAATTTCTCTTCCAATGTCCCTTTTCACCACAAAGGAAGCATTTCCCTTTGATCTTGGTTACTTTCTTGGTCTCCTTCTTGATAGGCCCAAGTTGCTTTTTCTTCTGTTGTTTCTTGACCTTTTGACGGGCCTTAACAGTAGCAACTTTACCAACCATATGAATCTCTTGACCTTTGTCTTTCACAAAGATCTTTTCAGCAGTTTGAACATTTTGCATCAGGCCTTGTAAGGTGTATTCCTTTTTGTTCAAAGTGTAGTCCAATTTGAACTGATCAAAGGAATCTGACAATGAATTGACAACCATATCAATCTTTGTCTCACCATCTATCTCAGCGCCATGCAGTTCAGCAATGTTGAGATGTGCTATGACTTTCATCATGTGATCTTTCACAGCCTGTCCAGGTTTCATCCTAAGATTCATAAAAGCAGTCACTGCCTCTCTCTTAGTCGTCCTAGACTTTATAGCAAACATCTCCTCTAGAGACATCATTATATCAGCAGCGGACTCCATTCCTTCATGCTGCTGTTGCAACACGTCGGAGATAGTGGCCATAATGTAACATTTTGCCATATCATCTGAAGTCTTCCACTGCTCATACTCATCTCTATACATTATGCTAGATTCATTATTAGGAGCAGGTGGTTTAGGAGTAGTTAGAACAAACTTATGTTTTTCACTTTGCAGCAACAACCCAATTTTCCTTTTCCATGTGACATAATTATCTCCAGTTAAAGTGTTATCTTTCAGGATGTTCATAAGTGATGGGGTCATGATTTCTGAATAAAACAAAACATATATAAGTAAATAATCATGATAAAGCACTTTTAAATATTTATCTTGAATTAAATAAATAACTCAATCATAAAATTCAACGGTGATCTAACACCCATAAATGTTACGCCTCCTTTGAGAGTTCACACCATTTACTAGTTAGACTAGGTCCCACCTAATTGTTAACATAACAACCAGCGTTTTCAATTTTAGCCTTGCAATTTTATTAACAAGAACTCTTGGGAGGATATCAATAAAATTACATTGAATGTGTTACCAAGATATCGACCCTCAATTTTCTCTCACGAAAATCCCTCCTTGGGGAGTAGATCTCGTTTGAGTCCATTGTCTAGTCTATCCTTGTAAGGAAGTATGTTGCTAAATTCCATTCATGGACGCCCCTTGGGGGGATTACCAATAAATAATAAAGCTCAACTAACCTTGGAGGCCATAGGTGTTACCAAAACACCTTCTCCCACTCAATTATTTAAGGCGTGTGATTAAATCCCATAGAATGATTTACCGAGTTATCTAGATGCCAATTTAGATACCTAAATCATTCAATGCATGTTCATACCAAAAAGAGATAAATGCGTGGCACTCCTATTCTATATGTCATGTTATCATACAATAACAAATATTGTAATATTTAAGCATAAATTAAATAGCAACAACTTTGGCCCATCCTAGAAAAACAAGTAAATTACAATTTGTCGGGAATACAAGATCTTCAGGTGGCCCATCAACCATACGCTCATCCTTCGGCCCAACCCACGGGCGAGCACAACTCACAACCCCACTAAGGGGCTGCCGTGTGCAGCCCATGAGGACTCCAGGGCTACCGTGCGCAGCCCACCAAGCTTGGGCTTGCCATGCGCAGCCCAATCCACTCCTAGGGTGTGCACGGTGCTCGTTCATGGTTCCGGTTGCTTCGTTTTGCTTCGTGTCTTCGAATCTTCAAGACCTAAACATATTACGGCAGTATATATATAATAAATACTGTAGTATTAATTTTTTTTTTTTTTTTTTATTCACTGCAGTATTTTACAAACAAAAAACTGCACATACTAAAAAAAAATAAAAAAAACTGCAGTAACCCTAAAAAAAAAATACTGCACATATAAAAAAAAATAAATAAAACCTAGCAATCTACCAAGAAGGAATTATGGCGATAATAGACCACCCTTCTTGTTACAACTCCGAAACAAAAATTACATTGAAAATCTAGGGCCAAAATCGAGCAATAACAAACCACATAAAACATATATAAATCCATACATCACATGTAATTATATATTTTAATACCTAGAGTGCCATCTCTTTCTAAACATGCATAATCACAATAAAAAGAAATAGATCCACGTATATATACGTTAATTAATTAAAATGGTTCAACCTAGGCTCTGATACCAATTGTAGGGAAAAATAATAAATAAAAGTGGTAAACGCAGCGGAAGCGATACTAAAACGATTTAGTGACTTTTAAAAATTTTCCTTTATGAACCTTAAACCCTTTTGATCAATAAACATGCATATATGTTAACAAAAGTAAATTACCTTTTGTCGCGTGATCCGATTGACTTACGTCGATGGTAATTCGCAAGACCTTCAATCCGAGCACGAACGTGGATCACCTAGGAGCGTGGTCTCCCTTTTCTTTGAATTGCAAAACTGTGAATGGACCAAACAAAATCTTTCTTTTCTTTGTTAGTCACAAAAACAATCAAAAGAATGTCAAAAATTATTCCGGTCACTTTTGAGTTCTCAATCTAATGATCGAAACTCGCGTGAACCTAGATTGATATCGTATACACAAGCTTATTGATGATTAAGCAATAGTATACTATCAAAGAATAATTTCACACTCTCTTTTGTCTTTTTAGAATAAAAACTCTCTCTTGGAATTAAGAAGAAGAAGAAAGAAATAAAAAACTCAAGCACCATAGATTGTGGTGGCCGAACCCTATAAGAACACATATATAAGTTGGTCGAATTTTTTTTTCTTTTTCCTTTAGGGTTGCCGAATTCTATGTAGTCTAAGATTAGGGTTGGCCGAATTCTATAATGTCACTTATATTGGGTGACTTAAATTCAACCCTAATTCTTTTCAACTTAATAGACTTCAAACCCTAATCGAACTCCTTGATTTTTATTCTTTTATTTTGACTAAATAAAAAGACTCCTTATTTGATTAAATAAATAAAACTAATTTATTTATTTCCTTGTCAAACAAGTCTTTTACTTTTAGGAATTATTTGTTTCTTTAATTAAACAATTAATCAATAAATTAATTAATTCTTATTTAATTAAAACAAATGAAACAAAATAATATTTTAGGTTAAAATTTTAACCTTGCCGCCCCACTTGATTAAGATTGGGCCTAACATTATTTTCTTATTTCATTTAATCCATTGGACTTTAAATAAAAAGCCCACATGTGAACCAGACCCATTCTTACTAAAAGAAACAAGCTCACATGTCTTTCATTAATATATTAATATAATTGAGCAGCCCATTACTTAAATAATGTGCAAATTATATTCTTAATATATTAAATGCAATTCTAGATGGACCCTTAAATTGGTCCGGTAGAATATATCAAGTGATCCATGCAAGTCCGTGTGGATTGGGGATCTTGGCGGGCCATCTAAATTTAAGCTTCAATAGACATAACCTAATCACAATCAACAAATGATTCACTTAGGTCCGATCCATTAATTTTAACTCATTCCACTAAAGAGCTAAAACTGAACTCTTAAATAAAGATAGAAAAGGAAGATGCTCCTCATTCATACCCTAGACAATCATATTGGAGATAGTGTATCCTCGTGATTAATATCAGTAATCGCCAAGAGTTCATAGACCGCCTATAACTCTCCAAGTTACCATATTTACTCATATGACCACGTTTTGAACTTGGATATTTTGACTTGTCCAGAAGCCATGTTTTCAATAGACACTATTGAAAACTCAACGTTGAGATTTAATATCCAATTACCTCAAAACATCCATATGATGATATTATACTCTCATTTAATTAAATGGAGCCACGATGTCCATATCTATAAATGAAGTCCTCTATCGATTAACAAATGAATATCACCAAACTATCGAGGATAGACTATGCGATATAATCGTACTCATTAATAACTCAAATGATATCACTTGCAACCATAAGTCCATCATTTATCTCAGGATTAAGATAGACTCTCCGATTGTCCTGATAATGAAAAGACTATTATCTATTGACGGTTCTAGATAAAGCTTTTCATTGTGATCCAGTTCAATGCACCCAGTGCACTAGATCCTTTTGCTCGAAGACACTCCGATGATTTTAGACTCATCATATCTCATTTGATCCCACTCAAATGCTAGCAAAAGAATTCTACAACTTTAACAAGATAAAGGTGCCCAACCTTTAACTTAAGTTGTGAACATTATTCAAGACTAACTAAAGAATTGTGTCTACCACATACATATCCAGATGTACGAACAATTCTTCTTTTCCCATAGTCTTTAGACCTTATGATTATTTACTTTGACAATTATAATATAAACTATAAATGCTATACGATTTGTTAAACCAGAAATCTCTTTATTAATATGAAAAAGATTGTTAATTACAACATTACACTCTTGCTATTGAGCATAATCCTAACACTTTTTTGAAAAGAAGTTCTTTTTGGTTCGTGGGAGTGCTCTTTGGCTTTCGGACATGCTTTTTAGAAAAAGAGGTGTTCTTTTTAGTTCCTAGGTGTGCTTTTTGTCTTTTGGACATGCTTTTTGGAGTATTTACAGGGGGCATCACAGAACATGTGTGAGCCCCCTCTAATGGAAAAATAAAATTCAATGAGGATTTAGTCCATCCCACACGTACACGGCACGGGCATCCTGCTTTTCTATGTGATATAGATTTGTATGTAATTATTGAGAGTGAAGATATTATGCATAAGGTGACTATTCCACCAAAAAGCTTTCTTTTAGTTCAAAATGATCTATATGTAGAATCAGAACAAGTGATTGCTGAGATTCGGGTGGGAACATACACTTTGAATTTTAAGGAGAGGGTTCGAAAACATATTTATTCTGACTCAGAGGGAGAAATGCACTGGAGTACCGACGTGTACCATGCACCCGAATTTCAATATAGTAATGTCCGGCTCTTACCAAAAACAAGTCATTTATGGATATTATCAGGAGGTTCGTGCAGATCCGGTGTAGTTTCTTTTTCACTCCACAAGGATCAAGATCAACTGAACATCCATTCTCATTCTGTCAAACGAAGATATATTTCTAGCCTCTCAGTGAATAATGATCAAGTGAGACACCAATTAGTTAGGTCAGATTTTTCTGATAAAAAAGAAGATGGTATTTTGGATTATTCGGGATTTAATCGAATCATAGGTATTGGTCGTTGTAATCTCATACATACTGCAATTCTCCACAAGAATTCTGTTCTTTTTTTTTCCTGGGTGTGCTTTTTGGTTTCGGACATGCTTTTTGGAAAAGTGGGTGTTAGTTTTAGTTCCAGGGTGTGCTTTTTTGCTTTCAGACATGCTTTTTGCAAAATCGGGTGTTCTTTTTAGTTCTTAGATGTGCTTTTTGGCTTTTGGACATGCTTTTTGAAAAGGTGAATATTCTCTTTAGTTCTTGGGTTTTTTTTTTTGTATTTTGGACATGCTTTGTGGACAAGCGAGTGTTTTTTCTTAGTTCGTGGGTGTGCTTTTTGGCTTTCGGACATGGTTTTTGCAAAATCAGGTGTTCTTTTTAATCTCTAGGTGTGCTTTTTACTTTTCAGACAAGCTTTTTGGAAAAATGGGTGTTCTTTTATGTTCATGGTTGTGGTTTTTCTTTTCTGACATGCTTTTTGGAAAATTAGTGTTCTTTTTAGTTCCTAGATGTGCTTTTTGACTTTCTGACATGCTCTTTTGAAAAGTGGGTGTTCTTTTTTTTTTTCCTTGGTGTGCTTTTTGTATTTTGGACATGCTATTTTGAAAATCGAGTGTTTTTTTTAGTTTATGGGTGTGCGTTTTGGCTTTCAGACATGGTTTTTGTTAAATTGGGCGTTCTTTTTAGTTCTTGGGTGTGCTTTTTATATTTAGGACATGCTTTTTAGAAAAGCATGAGTTCTTTTTTATTCCTAGGTGTGCTTTCTGGCTTTCAGACATATTTTTGGAAAAACGGGTGTTCTTTTTAGTTCCTGATCTGCTTTTTGGCTTTCAGACATGCTTTTTAGAAAAACGGGTGTTCTTTTTAGTTCCTGGGTGTGCTTCTGCATTTCAAACAAGATTTTTGGAAAGCTAGTGTTCTTTTTAGTTCCTAGGTGTGTTTTTTGTATTCCAGACAAGTTTTTTGGAAAAGCGGGTGTTCTTTTTAGTTCCTGGGTGTGCTTTCTGTATTTCAAACATGATTTTTAGAAAAACGAGTGTTCTTTTTAGTTACTAGGTGTGCTTTTTGTATTTCGTACATGCTTTTAGGAAAAGCAGGAGTTCTTTTTTGTTCCCGGGTGTACTTTTTGGCTTTCATACATCTTTTTTGGAAAAGTGGGTGTTCTTTTTTATTACTGGTTGTGCTTTTTTTCTTTCGAACATGCTTTTGGGAAAAGTGGGTGTTCTTTTTAGTTCCTGGGTGTGCTTTTTGTACTTAGGACATGCTTTTTGGAAAAGCATGAGTTCTTTTTAGTTCCTGGGTGCGCTTTTTATATTTAGGATATGCTTTTCGGAAAAGTGGGTGTTCTTTTTAGTTCCTGGGTGTGCTTTTTGTATTTCAGAAATTCTTTTTCGAAAAGAGAGTGTTCTTTTTAGTTCATAGGTGAGCTTTTTGGCTTTCGGACATGCTATTTGGAAAAGTGGGTGTTCTTTTTAGTTCCTGGGTGTGTTTTTTACCTTTCGGACATGCATTTTGGAAAAACGAGTGTTGTTTTTAGTTCCTGAGTGTAATTTTTGTTTTTCGGACATGCTTTTTTGAAAATTGGGTGTTCTCTTTAGTTCCTGGGTGTGTTTTTTATCTTTATGACATGCTTTTTGGAAAAAGTGGGCATTCTTTAATCCTGGATGTGCTTTTTTGTTTTTGGACATGTTGTTTTGAAAATCAGGTGTTCTTTTTAGTTCTTGGGTGTGCTTTTTGACTTCTAGAACAGCTTTTTTGAAAACCAAGTGTTCTTTTTAGTTCCTGGTATGCTTTTTGTTTTTCGGATATTCTTTTTGGAAGAACATAAGTTCTTTTTTGTTAATGGGTGTGCTTTTTTCGGACATGCATTTTGGAAAAACGGGTTTTCTTTTTAGTTCCTAGGTGTGCTTTTTGGCTTTTGGACAAGCTTTTGCAAAATAGGGTGTTCTTTTTAATTCATGGGTGTTTTTTTTTGCTTTCGGACATGCTTTTTTGATAAACAGAAGTTCTTTTTAGTTCCTGGATGTGATCTTTGGCTTTCGGACTTGCTTTTAGAAAAGCGGGTGTTCTTTTTAGTTCCTGGGTGTGTTTTTTGTCTTTCGGACATACTTTTTGGAAAAGTGGTAGTTCTTTTTTGTTCCTATGTGTGCTTTTTGGCTTTCGGACATCTATTTTGGAAAAACGGGCGTTCATTTTAGTTACTAGTTGTGCTTTTTTTCTTTCGAACATGCTTTTGGGAAAAATGAGTGTTCTTTTTAGTTCCTAGGGCGTGCTTTTTGTCTTTCTGACATTTTTTTTTAAATGTGGGTGTTTTTTTTAGTTACTAGGTGTGCTTTTTGTATTTTAGACATGTTTTTTGGAAAAACATGAGCCCATTTTTTTCCTAGGTGTGCTTTTTGGCTTTCGGACATACTTTTTAGAAAAAACGGGTGTTTTTTTTAGTTCCTCGGTGTTCTTTTTGGTTTTCGGACATGCTTTTTGCAAAATCGGTGTTCTTTATAGTTCATGGGTGTGCTTTTTGGCTTTTGGACATGGTTTTGGAAAAGTAGGCGTTCTTTTTAGTTCTGAGTGTGCTTTTTTTCTTTTTGACATGCTTTTTGAAAAAACGGGTGTTTTTTTTTGTTCCTGGTTGTGCTTTTTTTACTTTCGGACATGCTTTCTGGAAAAGTGGGTGTTCTTTTTAGTTCTTTGGTGTGTTTTTTGTATTTCAGATATGTTTTTTGGAAAAGCATGAGTTCTTTTTGATTTCTGAGTGTGTTTTTTATCTTTTTGACATGCTTTTTGGAAAAGAATGTGTTCTTTTTGGTTACTAGGTGTGTTTTTTGTATTTCGAACATGCTTTTTGGAAAAGTTGGTGTTTTTTTTTAGTTTCTAGGTGTGCTTTTTATATTTCGAACATGCTTTTTGAAAAAGTGGGTGTTCTTTTTACTTCATGGGTATGCTTTTTGGATTTCAGACAAGCTTTTGCAAAATTAGGTATTCTTTTTAGTTCATGGGTGTACTTTTTTGCTTTTGGACATGATTTTTGGAAAAGCAGAAGTTCTTTTTTGTTCTTGGGTGTGCTCTTTGGCTTTCGGATATGCATTTTTGAAAAGCAGGTGTTCTTTTTAATTCTTAGGTGTGTTATTTGTATTTCGGATATGCTTTTTGGAAAAGCGAGTGTTCTTTTTAGTTCTTAGGTGTGCTTTTTGTATTTCGGACGTGCTTTTTGGAAAAGTGAGTATTGTTTTTACCTCCTGGGTATGCTTTTTGGCTTCCGGACATGTTTTTTGGAAAAACAGGTGTTCTTTTTAGTTTCTCTATATGCTTTTTGGCTTTCGGACATGCTTTTTGCAAAATCAGGGTGTTCTTTTTTGTTCATGGGTGTGCTTTTTGACTTTTGGACATGCTTTTTGGAAAAGTTAGTGTTCTTTTTAGTTCTAGGTGTGCATTTTGTCTTTCTTACTTACTTTTCGAAAATCGTGTGTTCTTTTTTGTTCCTGGGTGTACTTTCTTGCTTTCGGACGTGCTATCTGGAAAAGTGGGTGTTCTTTTTAGTTCTTGGGTGTACTTTTTGTTTTTCAGACATGTTTTTTAGAAAAGCATGAGTTCTTTTTTTTTTCCTGGATTTGCTTTTTGTCTTTTTGACATGCTTTTTGGAAAAGTGGGTGTTCTTTTTAGTTACTAGGTGTGCATTTTGTATTTCGGACATGCTTTTTGGAAAAGTGGGTGTTTTTTTTAGTTATTGGGTGTGCTTTTTATATTTCGGACATAATTTTTAGAAAAGCATGAGTTCTATTTAATTCCTAGGTGCGCTTTTTGTCTTTTTGACATACTTTTAGGAAAAGTGGGTGTTCTTTTTAATTCCTAAGTGTGCTTTTTGTCTTTCTGACATGCATTTTGGAAAAGTGAGTGTTCTTTTTAATTCCTGGGTGTGCTTTTTGTCTTTCTGACATACTTTTTGGAAAAGTGGGGGTTCTTTTTAGTTATTGGGTGTGCTTTTTGTATTTCGGACATGTTTTTTGGAAAAGTGGGTGTTCTTTTTAGTTCATGGGTGTGCTATTTAACTTTCGTACATCCTTTTTGGAAAAATGTGTGTTCTTTTTAGTTCTTGGGTGTGCTTTTTAGTTTTCTGACATGCTTTTTGGAAAAGTGGGTGTTCTTTTTAGTTCCGGAGTATGCTTTTTTTCTTTCTGACTTGCTTTTTGGAAAATTGGGCGTTCTTTTTAGTTCCTGGGTGTGTTTTTTGTCTTTCTGACATGCTTTTTGGAAACGTAGGTGTTCTTTTTAGTTACTGGGTGTGCTTTTTATATTTTGGACATGCTATTTTGAAAATTGAGTGTTCTTTTTAGGTTATGGGTGTGCTTTTTGGCTTTTATACATGCTTTTTGCAAAATTGGGAGTTCTTTTTACTTCCTGGGTGTGCTTTTTATATTTAAGACATGCTTTTTGGAAAATCATGAGTTCTTTTTAGGTCCTAGGTGTGTTTTTGGCTTACGGACACGCTTTTTGTTAAAGCGGGTGTTCTTTTTAGTTCCTGGGTGTGATTTTTGGCTTTCGAACATGCTTTTTGGAAAAACGAGTGTTCTTTTTAGTTCTTAAGTGTGATTTTCGTATTTCGGACATGCTTTTTGGAAAACCAGGTATCCTTTTTAGTTCCTGGGTATGCTTTTTGTATTTCGGACATGCTTTTTAGAAAAAACGAGTGTTTTTTTTTAGTTCCTGGGTGTGCTTTTTTTATTTTGGACATGCATTTTGGAAAAGCGGGTGTTCTTTTTAGTTACTGGGTGTGCTTTCTGTATTCCGGACATGCTTTTTGGAAAAGCGAGTGTTCTTTTTAGTTCCTAGGTGTGCTTTCTGTATTTCGGACATGCTTTTAAGATAAGCAGGAGTTCTTTTTTGTTCCTGGGTCTGCCTTTTTGCTTTCAGACATGCTTTTTGGAAAAGCGTGTGTTCTTTTTTTTTTCCTGGGTGTGCTTTCTTGCTTTCGGACGTGTTTTCTGGAAAAGTGGGTATTCTTTTTAGTTCTTGGGTGTGTTTATTGTATTTCGGACATGTTTTTTCGAAAAGCATGAGTTCCTATTTTTTCCTAGGTGTGATTTTTGACTTTTTGACTTTTTGACATGCTTTTTGGAAAAGTGGGTGTTCTTTTTACTTACTGGGTGTGCATTTTGTATTTCGGACATCCTTTTTGGAAAAGTGAGTGTTTTAGTTCCTGGGTGTGCTTTTTATATTTTAGATATGCTTTTTGGAAAAGTGGGTGTTCTTTTTACTTCTTGGGTGTGCTTTTTGTCTTTCTTACATGATTTTTGGAAAAGTGGGTGTTCTTTTTAGTTTTTGGGTGTGTTTTTTGTATTTCAGACATGTTTTTTGGAAAAGTAGTGTTCTTTTTAGTTCATGGGTGTGCTTTTTAACTTTCGTACATGCTTTTTGGAAAAATGTGTGTTCTCTTTTAGTTCTTGGGTGTGCTTTTTAGTTTTCTGACATGCTTTTCGTAAAAGTGGGTGTTCTTTTTACTTCATGTGTGTGTTTTTTTTCTTTCTGATATGTTTTTTGGAAAATTGGGTGTTCTTTTTAGTTCCAGGGTGTGCTTTTTATTTTTCTAACATGCTTTTTGGAAACGTGGGTGTTCTTTTTAGTTATTGGGTGTGATTTTTGTATTTTGGACATGCTATTTTGAAAATCGAGTCTTCTTTTTAGTTCATGGGTGTGTTTTTTGTCTTTTAGACATGTTTTTTGGCTTTTAGACATGCTTTTTGCAAAATTGGATGTTCTTTTTAGTTCCTGGTATGCTTTTTATATTTTAGACATGCTTTTTGGAAAAGCATGAGTTCTTTTTTGTTCCCGGGTGTGCTTTTTAGAAAAGTAGGTGTTCTTTTTAGTTCTTGAGTGTGCTTTTTGG
Source organism: Acer negundo (assembly GCA_035582765.1). Lineage (NCBI taxonomy): Eukaryota > Viridiplantae > Streptophyta > Magnoliopsida > Sapindales > Sapindaceae > Acer > Acer negundo. Next base: position 4,610,228 of record CM069232.1, on the reverse strand, counting down.
AATAACGAGTATTCGTTTTAGTTCTTAGGTCTGCTATTTGTTTTTCGGATATGCTTTTTGGAAAAGCGAGTGCTCTTTTTAGTTCCTGGGTGTGCTTTCTGTATTTCGGACATGCTTTTTAGAAAAGCGGGTGTTCTTTTTAGTTCCTGAGTGTGCTTTCTGTATTTCGGACATGCTTTTTGGAAAAGCGAGTGTTCTTTTTAGTTCCTGGGTGTGCTTTTTGTATTTCGGACATGCTTTTAGTAAAAGCAGGAGTCCTTTTTTTTCCCTAGGTGTGCTTTTTGGCTTTCGTACATGCCTTTTGGAAAAACGGGTGTTCTTTTTAGTTTTGTTTGTGCTTTTTTTCTTCGGACATACTTTTGGGAAAAGTGGGTGTTCTTTTTAATTCTTAGGGTGTTCTTTTTGTCTTTTTGACATATTTTTTAGAAATATAGGTGTTCTTTTTAGTTCATGAGTGTACTTTTTGAATTTCAGACATGCATTTTAGAAGAGAATGAGTTCTTTTTTGTTCCTGGGTGTGCTTTTTGGCTTTCAGACATGCTTTTTGGAAAAGCGGGTGTTCTTTTTAGTTCCTCGGTGTGCCTTTTGGCTTTCGGACATGCTTTTTGCAAAATCGGGTGTTTTTTTCAGTTCATGGGTGTGCTTTTTGGCTTTTGGACATGCTTTTTGGGAAAATGGGTGTTCTTTTTAGTTCTGGGTGTGCTTTTTCTCTTTCTGACTTGTTTTTTGGAAAAGCGGATGTTCTTTTGTGTTCCTTGGTGTAATATTTTGCTTTCGAACATGCTTTTTGGAAAAGTGGGTGTTATTTTTAGTTCTTGAGTGTGTTTTTTATATTTCGGACATGTTTTTTTGAAAATCATGAGTTCTTTTTTGTTCTTGGGTGTGCTTTTTGTCTTTTTGACATGTTTTATGGAAAACTGGGTGTTCTTTTTAGTTACTGGGTATGCTTTTTCTATTTTGGATATGCTTTTTAGAAAAGTGGATGTTTTTTTTAGTTCCTGGGTGTGCTTTTTATATTTCGAACATGTTTTTTGGAAAAGTGGGTCTTTTTACTTCCTAGGCGTGTTATTTGTCTTTCTGACATGATTTTTGGAAAAGTGAATGTTCTTTTTAGTTTTTGGGTGTGTTTTTTGTATTTCAGACATGTTTTTTGGAAAAGTGGGTGTTCTTTTTAGTTCATGAGTGTGCTTTTTAACTTTCGTACATGCTTTTTTGGAAAAATGTATGTTCTTTTTTGTTTCTGAGTGTGCTTTATGTATTCCCGACATGCTTTTTGGAAAAGTGGGTGTTCTTTTTAGATCCTGTGTGTGTTTTTTGTCTTTCTGACATGGTTTTTGGAAAAGTGGGTGCTCTTTTTTATTCCTGGGTGTTCTTTTTGTATTTCGGACTTGCTTTTAGGAAAAGTGGGTTTTCTTTTTAGTTATTGTGTGTTCTTTTTGTATTTTGGACATGCTTTTTTTAAAAGCATGTGTTCTTTTTTGGTTACTGGGTGTTCTTTTTGTATTTTGGACATGCTTTTTGGAAAAGCATGAGTTCATTTTAGTTCCTAGGTGAGCTTTTTGTATTTTGGACATGCTTTTTGGAAAAGTGGGTGTTCTTTTAAGTTCCTAAGTGTGCTTTTGGTATTTTTAACATGTTTTTTGGAAAAGCGAGTGTTCTTTTTAGTTCCTGGGTGTGCTTTTTGCATTTTGGACCTGCTCTTTGGAAAAGCATGAGTTCATTTTAGTTCCTTGGTGTGCTTTTTGTATTTCGGACATGCTATTTTGAAAATCGAGTGTTCTTTTTAGTTCATGGGTGTGCTTTTTGGCTTACAGACTTGCTTTTTGTAAAATTAGGTGTTCGTTTTAGTTTTTGGGTGTCCTTTTAATATTTCGTACTTACTTTTTGGAAAAGCATGAGTTCTTTTTTTTTCTTTAGTGTGCTTTTTGGCTTCCGGACATGCTTTTTGGAAAAACGGGTGTTCTTTTTAATTCCTTGGTGTGCATTTTGGCTTTCGAACATGCTTTTTGGAAAAGCGTGTGTTCTTTTTAGTTCTTAGGTGTGCTTATTGTATTTCGGACATGCTTTTTGAAAAACTGGGTGTTCTTTTTAGTTCCTGGTTATGCTTTTTGTATTTCGGACGTGCTTTTTGGATAAGCGAGTGTACTTTTTAGTTCCTGGGTTTGCTTTTATTTATTTATTTGGGACATGCTTTTTGTCAAAGCAGGTGTTTGTTTTAGTTCCTAGGTGTGCTTTCTGTATTTCGGACATGCTTTTTGGAAAAATGAGTGTTCTTTTTAGTTCCTAGATGTGCTTTTTGCATTTCAGACATGCTTTTAGGAAAAGTGGGTGTTCTTTTTAGTTCTTGGGTGTGCTTTTTGTATTTCGGATATGTTTTTTGGAAAAAGGGGTGATCTTTTTAGTTCATGGGTGTACTTTTTAACTTTCATACATGCTTTTTTGGTAAAATGTGTGTTCTTTTTAGTTCCTGGGTGTGCTTTTTAGTTTTCTGACATGCTTTTTCGAAAAATGGGTGCTCTTTTTAGTTCTTGGGTGTGCTTTTTGTCTTTCTGACATGCTTTTAGGAAAAGTGGATGTTCTTTTTTGTTCCTAGGTGTGTTTTTTGTTTTTAGGACATGCTATTTTGAAAATCGAGTGTTCTTTTTAGTTCATGGGTGTGCTTTTTATATTTCGAACATGCTTTTTGGAAAAGCGTGAGTTCTTTTTTGTTCTTAGGTGTGTTTTTTTGCTTTCGGACATGCTTTTTGAAAAAACGAGTGTTCTTTTTAGTTCCTAGGTATGCTTTTTGGCTTTCAGACATCATTTTGGAAAAAGCGAGTGTTCTTTTTAGGTATTAGGTGTGCTTTTTGTATTCCGGACATGCGTTTTGGAAAACTGGGTGTTCTTTTTAGTTCCTGTGTATGCTTTTTGTATTTCGGACATACTTTTTTGAAAAGCGAGTGTTCTTTTTAGTTCTTGGGTTTGCTTTTTGTATTTGGAACATGCTTTTTGGAAAAGCGGGTGATCTTTTTAGCTCCTAGGTGTGCTTTCTGTATTTTGGACATGCATTTTGGAAAAGCGAGTGTTCTTTTTAGTTCCTGGGTGTGCTTTTTGTATTTCGGACATGCTTTTTGCAAAATTGGGTGTTCATTTTAGTTCATGGGTGTGATTTTTGTATTTCGGACATGGTTTTAGGAAAAGAAGGAGTTCGTTTTTGTTCCTGGGTGTACTTTTTTGCTTTCCAACATGCTTTTTGGAAAAGCGGGTGTTCTTTTAGTTACCGGTTGTGATTTTTTTCTTTCGGACATGTTTTTGGGAAAAATGGGTGTTCTTTTTAGTTCCTGGGGCATGCTTTTTTTGTCTTTCTGACATGTTTTTTTAGAAATGTGGGTGTTCTTTTTAGTTCCTGGGTGTGCTTTTTTTTTTTTTTTTTTTATTTCGGACATGTTTTTTCAAAAAGCATGACTTTTTTTTTCTTGGGTGAGCTTTTTAGCTTTCGGACATGCTTTTTGGAAAATCGAGTGTTCATTGTAGTTCCTCGGTGTGTTTTTTGGCTTTCGGATATGCTTTTTACAAAATCGGGTGTTCTTTTTACTACATGGGTTTGTTTTTTGGCTTTTGGACATGCTTTTTGGAAAAATGGGTGTTCTTTTTAGTTCTAGTTTTGCTTTTTTTTTTTTTCTCTCTGACTTGCTTTTTGGAAAAAGCGGGTTTTTTTTTGTTTTTCCTGGGTGTGCTTTTTTTCTTTCGGACATGTTTTCTAGAAAAGTGGGTGTACTTTTTAGTTCTTGGGTGTGTTTTTTCATTTCAGACATGTTTTTTTGGAAATGCATGAGTTCTTTTTATTTCCCGAGTGTGCTTTTTATCTTTTGATATGCTTTATGGAAAAGTGGGTGTTCTTTTTATTTCTTGGGTGTGCTTTTTGTATCTCAGACATACTTTTTGGAAAAGTGAGTGTTCTTCTTAGTTCCTGTGTGTGTTTTTTGTATTTCGGACATGATCTTTTGAAAAGCGGGTGTTCTTTTTTGTTCATTGGTGTACTTTATGTTTTTCGGACATGCTTTTTAGAAAAGCAAGTGTTCTTTTTAGTTCCTGGGTGTGATTTTTGTATTTCGGATATGCTTTTGTGAAAAGTGGGTGTTCTTTTTAGTTCCTGAGTGTGCTTTTTGTATTTCGAACATACTTTTAGGAAAAACAGGAGTTCTTTTTTGTTCCTAGGTGTGCATTTTGACTTTCAAACAAGGTTTTTAGAAAAGCAAGTGTTCTTTTTAGTTCCTGGGTGTGATTTTTGTATTTCGGACATGCTTTTGTGAAAACTGGGTGTTCTTTTTAGTTCCTGAGTGTGCTTTTTGTATTTCGAACATGCTTTTAGGATAAACAGGAGTTCTTTTTTGTTCCTAGGTGTGCATTTTGACTTTCAAACATGGTTTTTAGAAAAGCGGGTGTTCTTTTTGATTACTGGTTGTGCTTTTTTTCTTTCAAACATTCTTTTGGGAAAAGTGGGTGTTCTTTTTAGTTCCTAGGGTGTGTTTTTTGTCTTTCTGACATGTTTTTTAGAAAAGTGGGGTTTCTTTTTCTTTCCTAGGTGTGCTTTTTGTATTTCGTACATGCTTTTTGGAAAAACATGAGTTCATTTTTGTTCTTGGGTGTGCTTTTTGGCTTTCAGATATGCTTTTTGGAATAGCGGGTGTTCTTTTTAGTTCCTTGGTGTGTTTTTTGGCTTTCGGGCATGATTTTTACAAAATCGAGTGTTATTTTTTTTTATAGGAGTGCTTTTTGGCTTTTGGACATGCTTTTTGGAAAAGTTGACGTTCTTTTTAGTTCTGGATGTGCTTTTCTTCTTTCTGACATTCTTTTTGGAAAAGCAGGTGTTATTTTTTGTTTTTGAGTGTGCTTTTTTGCTTTCGGACATACTTTCTAGAAAAGTGGGCGTTCTTTTTAGTTTTTGGGTGTGTTTTTTGTATTTCAGACATGTTTTTTGGAAAAGCATGAGTTCTTTTTTGTTCTTGGGGTGTGTTTTTTGTCTTTTTGACATGCATTTTGGAAAAGTGGGTGCTCTTTTTAGTTATTGGGTGTGCATTTTGTATTTCAGACATGCCTTTTAGAAAAGCCAGTGTTCTTTTTAGTTTATGGGTGTCCTTTTTTGCTTTCGGACAGGCTTTTTGAAAACGCATATTTTCTTTTTAGTTCATGTCTGTGTTTTTTGGCTTTCGGACATGCTTTTATGAAATATGGGTGTTCTTTTTATTTCCTGGGTGTGCTTTTTGTCTTTTTCACATGCTTTTTGAAAATGTGGGTTTACTTTTTAGTTCCTAGGTGTGCTTTATGTATTTCGGACATGCTTTTTGGAAAAGCGAGTGATTATTTTAGTTCATGGGTGTGCTTTTTAGCTTTCGGACATGCCTTTTGCAAAATCGGTTGTTCTTTTAGTTCATGTGTGTGCTTTTTGGCTTTCGGACATGCTTTTTGGAAATATGGGTGTTCTTTTTAGTTCCTGGTTGTGCTTTTTGTATTTCGAAAATGTTTTTAGGAAAAGCAGTAGTTCTTTTTTATTCCTGGGTGTTCTTTTTGGCTTTCGGACAAGCTTTTTGGAAATGTGGATGTTCTTTTAGTTTATTGGTGTGCTTTTTGTCTTTCTAACATACTTTTTGGAAAAGCAGGTGTTCTTTTTAGTTCCCAGGTGTGCTTATTATATTTCTGACATGATTTTTGGAAAAACAAGTGTTCCTTTTAGTTCATGGGTGTGCTTTTTGGCATTCAGACATTCTTTTTACAAAATCGGGTGTTATTTTTAGTTCATGGGTGTGCTTTTTGGCTTACGGACATGCTTTTCGGAAAAGTGGGTGTTCTTTTAGTTCCTAGGTGTTCTTTTAGTATTTCGGACATGCTATTAGGAAAATCCAGAATTCTTTTTTGTTGCTAGGTGTGCTTTTTTGCTTTTGGACATCCTTTTTGGATAAGCGAGTGTTCTTTTTAGTTCCTGGGTGTGCTTTTTGGCTTTCTGACATGCTTTTTGGATATGTGGGTGTTTTGTTTTCTTCCTGTGTGTGCTTTTTGACTTTCTGACATGTTTTTTGGAAAAGTAGATGTTCTTTTTAGTTTCTGGGTGTGCTTTTTGTATTTCGGACATGCGTTTAGGAAAAGCAGGAGTTCATTTATTTTTTCCTGGGTTTGTTGTTTGGATTTCAGACATTCGTTTTTAGTAAAGCGGGTGTTCTTTTTAGTTCCTCAGTGTGCTTTTTAGCTTTTGGACATGTTTTTTGCGAAATCGGGTGTTCTTTTTAGTTCATGGGTGTGCTTTTTTTCTTTGTGACATTTTTCGAAAAGCGGGTGTTCTTTTTTATTCCTGGTGTGTTTTTTTGCTTTCGGACATTCCTTCTGGAAAAGTGGGTGTTCTTTTTAGTTCTTTAGTGTGTTGTTTTGTATTTCGGATATGCTTTTCGGAAAAGCATTAGTTCTTTTTTGTTCCTGGGTGTGCTTTTTTGTATTTCGAACAAACTTTTTGGAAAAGCATGAGTTATTTTTTGTTCCTGGGTGTGCTTTTTTGTATTTTGGACAAGCTTTTAGGAAAATCATGAGTTCTTTTTAGTTCATTGGTGTGCTTTTTATATTTCGGACATGCTTTTTGCAAAAGTGGATGTTCTTTTTACTTCCTGGGTGTGCTTTTTGTCTTTCTGACATGCTTTTTGGAAAAATTGGAGTTCTTTTTAGTTATTGGGTGTGCTTTTTGTATTTTGGACATGCTGTTTGGAAAAGTGGGTGTTCTTTTTAGTTAATGGGTGTGCTTTCTGGCTTTCGTACATTCTTTTTGGTAAAGCGGGTGTTCTTTTTATTTGCTAGATGTTCTTTTTTCTTTCGGACATGCTTTTTCGAAAAGTGGGTATTCTATTTAGTTCAATGGTGTGCTTTTTGTCTTTCTAACATGCTTTTTGGAAAAGTAATTGTTCTTTTTTGTTCTTGGGTGTGCTTTTTGTATTTTGGACATAATATTTTTAAAATCGAGTGTTATTTTTAGTTCATGGGTGTGCTTTTTGGCTTTTAGACATATTTTTTGCAAAATCGGGTGTTCTTTTTAGTTCCTGGTGTGTTTTATATATTTCGGACATATTTTTTAGAAAAGCATGAGTTCTTTTTTATTCCTGGGTGTGCTTTTTGGCTTTCAGACATGCTTTTTGGAAAAGCGGGTTTTTTTTAGTTCCTAGGTGTGTTTTTTTGACTTTTTGACATGTTTTTTTGGAGACATTGGTGTTCTTTTTAGTTCCTGGATGTGCTTATTGTATTTCGGACATGCTTGTAGGAAAAGCAGGTGTTCTTTTTTTTTTTTTCATGGGTGAGCTGTTTGGATTTCGGACATGCTTTTTTGTAAAAGCGGGTGTTCTTTTTAGTTCCTCGTTGTGCTTTTTTTCTTTCTGACATACTTTTGAGAAAAATGGGTGTTATTTTTTATTCCTGGTGTGCTTTAATGCTTTCGGACATGCTTTCTGAAAAAGTGGGTGTTCTTTTTAGTTCTTGGGTGTGTTTTTTATATTTCGGATATGCTTTTCGGAAAAGCATGAGTTCTTTTTTGTTCCTGGGTGTGCTTTTTTGTATTTCGAACAAGCTTTTTGGAAAAGCATAAGTTATTTTTTGTTCCTAGGTGTGCTTTTTCGTATTTCGGACAAGCTTTTTGGAAAAAGATGAGTTCTTTTTAGTTCCTTGGTGTGCTTTTTCGTATTTCGGACAAGCTTTTTGGAAAAAGATGAGTTCTTTTTAGTTCCTTGGTGTGCTTTTTATATTTCATACATGCTTTTTGCAAAAGTGGATGTTCTTTTTACTTCCTGGGTGTGCTTTTTGTCTTTCTGGCATGCTTTTTGGAAAAGTGGGAGTTCTTTTTAGTTATTGGGTGTGCTTTTTGTATTTTGGACATGCTTTTTAGAAAAGTGGGTGTTCTTTATAGTTAATGGGTGTGCTTTTCGGCTTTCGTACATGCTTTTTAGGAAAGCAGGTGTTCTTTTTATTTCCTGGGTATGTTTTTTTTCTTTCGGATATGCTTTTCGGAAAAGTGGGTATTCTTTTTAGTTCCATGGTGTGCTTTTTGTCTTTCTGACATGCTTTTTGGAAAAGTAATTGTTCTTTTTTGTTCTTGGGTATGCTTTTTGTATTGTGGACATAATATTTTGAAAATCAAGTGTTCTTTTTAGTTCATGGGTGTGCTTTTTGGCTTTCAGACATGTCTTTTAAAAAATCGGGTGTTCTTTTTAGTTCCTGGGTGTGTATTATATATTTCGGAAATATTTTTTGGAAAAGCATGAGTTCTTTTTTTTTCCTGGGTGTGTTTTTTGGCTTTCAGACATGCTTTTTGGAAAAGCGGGTTTTCTTTTTAGTTCCTAGGTGTTTTTTTGACTTTCTGACATGTTTTTTTAGAAAAGTTGGTGTTCTTTTTAGTTCCTGGGTGTGCTTTTTGTATTTCGGACATGCTTTTAGGAAAAGTAGGAGTTCATTTTTTTTCCTGGGTTTGCTGTTTGGATTTCGGACATGCTTTTTTGTAAGAGCTAGTGATCTTTTTAGTTTCTTGATGTGCTTTTTTGCTTTCGGACATGCTTTTTGCAAAATTTGGTGTTCTTTTTAGTTCATGGGTGTGCTTTTTTTCTTTCTAACATACATTTTGGAAAAGCAGGTGTTCTTTTTTATTCCTGGTGTGCTTTTTTGCTTTCAGACATGCTTTCTGGAAAAGTGGGTGTTCTTTTTAGTTATTGGGTGTGTTTTTTGTATTTCTGAAATTCATTTTGGAAAAGCATGATTTCTTTTTTGTTTCTGGGTGTGCTTTTTGTCTTTTGACATGCTTTTTTGGCAATTGGGTGTTCTTTTTAGTTCCTGGGTGTACTTTTTGTATTTCGGACATGCTTTTTGCAAAAGTGGGTGTTCTTTTTACTTCGTGGGTGTGCTTTTTGTCGTTCTGACATGCTTTTTGGAAAAGTGGGTGTTCTTTTTAGTTCTTAGGTATGCTTTTTGTTTTTAGGACATGTTTTTTGGAAAAGTGGATGTTCTTTTAGTTAATGGGTGTGCTTTTTGGCTTACGTACATGCTTTTTGGTAAAGCGGGTGTTCTTTTTATTTCATGTGTGTGTTTTGTTTCTTTCGGACATGCTTGTTGGAAAAATGGGTATTCTTTTTAGTTTATGTATGTGCTTTTTATCTATCTGACATACTTTTTAGAAAAGTAGGTGTTCTTTTTTTTCCTGGGTGTGCCTTTTTTATTTCGGACATACTATTTTGAAAATCGAGTGTTCTTTTTTAATTCATAGGTGTTTTTTTTTTGCTTTCAGACATGTTTTTTTTGCAAAATCGGGTGTTCTTTTTAGTTCCTAGTTGTGCTTTTTATATTTTGGACATGCTTTTTAGAAAAGCATGAGTTCTTTTTTGTTCCTAGGTGTGCTTTTTGGCTTTCGGACGTGCTTTTGAAAAGCGGTCTGGGTGTGCTTTTTGTGTGCTTTTTGGCTTTCGGACACGATTTTTTGAAATGTGGGTGTTATTTTTAGTTCCTAGGTGTGCTTTTTGAGTTTTAGACATGCTTTTTGGAAAAGTGGGTGTTTTTTTTATTTTCTAGGTGTGCTTTTTGTATTTCGGACATGCTTTTAGGAAAACCATGAGTTCTTTTTTGTTCCTGGGTGTGCTTTTTTTCTTTCGGACATGCTTTTTGGAAAAATGGGTGTTCTTTTTAGTTACTGGTTGTGCTTTTTTTCTTTCGGACATGCTTTAAGCAAAAGTAGGTGTTCTTATTAGTTCCTGGGGTGTGCTTTTTGTCTTTCTGACATGTTTTTTAGAAAAGTGGGTGTTCTTTTTAGTTCTTGGGTGTGCTTTTTGTATTTCGAACATGCTTTTTAGAAAAGCCTGAATTCTTTTTTGTTCCTGAGTGTGCTTTTTGGGTTTAGGACATGCGTTTTAAAAAAGTGGATGTTCTTTTTTACTTCATATGTGTGCTTTTTGTCTTTCTGACATGCTTTTTGGAAAAGTAGATGTTCTTTTTTTTTCCTGGGTGTGCTTTTTGTATTTCGGACATGCTATTTTGAAAATCGAGTGTTCTTTTTAGTTCATGGGTATGCTTTTTGGCTTTCAGACATGCTTTTTACAAAATCAAGTGTTCTTTTTAGTTCCTAGATGTGCTTTTTATATTTCGGACATGCTTTTTGGAAAAGCATGAGTTTTTTTTTTTTTCTAGATGTGCTTTTTGGCTTTCAGACATGCTTTTTGGAAAAGCAAGTGTTCTTTTTAGTTCCTGGGTGTGTTTTTTGGCTTTTGTACATGCTTTTTAGAAAAGTGGGTGTTCTGTTTAGTTCATGAGTGTGTTTTTTGTATTTCGGACATGCTTTTTGAAAAAGCAAGTGTTCTTTTAATTCATGGGTGTGTTTTTTTACTTACGGACATTCTTTTTGGAAAAGCGGGTGTTCTTTTTAGTTCCTAAGTGTACTTTTTGTATTTCGGACATGTTTTTTGGAAAAGTGGGTGTTCTTTATAGTTCCTGGGTGTGCTTTTTATATATTAGACATGTGTTTTTCGAAAAGTGGGTGTTCTTTTTAGTTCATGGGTCTTCTTTTTGTATTTTAGACGTGCTTTTTGGAAAAACGGGTTTTCATTTTAGTTCCTTGGTGTGCTTTTTTGCTTTCGGACATGCTTTTTCAAAAAGTGGTTGTTCTTTTTAGTTTCTGGGTGTGCTCTTTGCCTTTTACCTTTCTGACATGCTTTGTGGAAAAGTGAGTGTTCTTTTTAGTTTATAGGTGTGGTTTTTATATTTCAGACATACTTTTTAGAAAAGTGAGTGCTCTTTTTAATTTAGGGGTGTGCTTTTTGGCTTTCGGATATACTTTTTACAAAATCGGGTTTTTTTTTTCAGTTTTTGGGTTTGCTTTTTAATTTTTGGACATGATTTTTTGAAAAACGGGTGTTCTTTATAGTTTTCGGGTGTGTTTTTTGTATTTCAGACATGATTTTTGAAAAAGCAGATGTTCTTTTTGGTTGCTTGGGTTGCTTTCTGTATTTTGGACATGCTTTTCTGAAAAGCAAGTTTACTTTTTAGTTCATGGGTGTGCTTTTAACTTTCGGACATGCTTTTCGGAAGAGCAGGTGCTCTTTTTTATTCCTGGGTGTGCTTTTTGTTTTTCTTTTAGGCTTTTTTGAAAAGTGTGTGTTATTTTTAGTTCCTAAGTATGCTTTTTGTTTTTCAGACATGCTTTTGTGAAAAACATGATTTCTTTTTTGTTCCAGAGTGTGCTTTTTTTTTCAAACATACTTTTTGGAAAAGCAGTTGTTCTTTTTAGTTTCTGGGTGTGTTTTTTGGTTTTCGGACATGCTTTATGTAAAATTGGGTGTTCTTTTTAGTTCATGGGTGTGCATTTTTGCTTTCGGACATGCTTTTAGGAAAAGCAGAAGTTCTCTTTTGTTCCTGGGTGTGCTTTTTGGAAAAACAGGTATTCTTTTTAGTTCCTGGGTGTGCTTTTTGTCTTTCGGACATGCTTTTTGGAAAAGCAGGAGTTCTTTTTTCTTGGGTGTGTTTTTTGGCTTTCAAACATGCTTTTTGGCTTTCGGACATGCTTTTCGTAAAATCGGGTGTTCTTTTTAGTTCCTTGGTGTTCAATTTTACTTTTGGACATGCTTTTTGGAAAAAAATGGGTGTTTTTTTTTAGTTCCTGTGTGTGCTTTTTGTTTTTCTGACATGCTTTTTAAAAAATTGGGTGTTCTTTTTTAGTTCCTGGGTGTGTTTTTTTTCTTACTGACATGCTTTTTGGAAAAGTGGGTGTTCTTTTTTGTTCTTGGGTGTGCTTTTTGTATTTCGAACATGCTATTTTGAAATTCGAGGGGTGTGCTTTTTGTCTTTTAGGCATTCTTTTTGCAAAATCGGGTGTTCTTTTTAGTTTCAGAGTGTGCTTTTTACTTTTCGGACATGCGTTTTGGAAAAATGGGTGTTCTTTTTAGTTTCTGGGTGTGCTTTTTGTCTTTCTGACATGCTTTTTTGAAAATTGGGTGTTCTTTTTAACTCATAGGTGTGCTTTTTGTATTTCGGACATTCTTTTTGGAAAAGCATGAGTTCTTTTTTGTTCCTAGGTGTGCTTTTGGGCTTTCAGACATGGTTTTTGCAAAATCGGGTGTTCTTTTTAGTTCATGGGTGTGCTTTTTTCTTTCGAACATGCTTTTTGGAAAAGTGGGTGTTCTTTTTACTTCCTAGGTGTGCTTTTTGTATTTCGGACATGCTCTATGGAAAAACAAGTGTTCTTTTTAGTTCATAGGTGTGCTTTTTGACTTTCGGACATGCTTTTTGCAAAATCGGGTGTTCTTTTAAGTTTCTGGGTGTGCTTTTTACCTTTCGGACATGCTTTTGAGAAAAATAGGTGTTCTTTTTAGTTCCTAGGTGTGCTTTTTGTCCTTCTAACATGCTTTTTGGACAATTGGGTGTCGTTTTAGTTCATGGGTGTGCTTTTTGTATTTCGGACATTCTTTTTAGAAAAGCATAAGTTTTTTTTTTTCTTCCTAGGTGTGCTTTTTATCTTTCAGACATGGTTTTTGCAAAATCGGGTGTTCTTTTTAGTTCATGGGTGTTTTTTTTGTCTTTCAGACATTCTTTTTGGAAAAGTGGGTGTTCTTTTTATTTCTTAGTTATGCCTTTTGTATTTCGGACATGTTCTTTGGAAAAACAAGTGATCTTTTTAGTTCATGGGTGTGCTTTTTGACTTTCAGACATGCTTTTTGCAAAATCGAGTGTTCTTTTTAGTTCCTGGGTTTGCTTTTTACCTTTCGGACATTATTTTTGGAAAAATGGGTGTTCTTTTTATTTCCTGGGTGTGCTTTTTGTCTTTTTGACATGCTTTTTGAAAAATAGGGTGTTCTTTTTAGTTCATGGGTGTGCTTTTTATATTTTGGACATTCTTTTTGGGAAAACATAAGTTCTTTTTTGTTCCTAGGTGTGCGTTTTGGCTTCCAGACATGCTTTTTGCAAAATCGAATGTTCTTTTTAGTTTATGGGTGTGCTTTTTGTCTTTCGGACTTGCTTTTTGGAAAAGTGGGTGTTCTTTTTAGGTCCCAGGTGTGCTTTTTATATTTCAGACATATTCTTTGGAAAAGCAAGTGTTCTTTTTAGTTCATGGGTGTGATTTTTCACTTTCGGACATGCTTTTTGGAAAAATAGGTGTTCTTTTTAGTACCTGTGTGTGCTTTTTGTCTTTCTGACATGCTTTTCTGAAAATTGGGTGTTCTTTTTAGTTCATGGTTGTGTTTTTTGTATTTCAAACATTCTTTTTCGAAAAGCATGAGTTCTTTTTTAAAATTTGGGTGTTCTTTTTAGTTCATGGGTGTGATTTTTGTATTTCGGAATGCTATTTTGGAAAGGCGAGTGTTCTTTTTAGTTTCTGGGTTTGCTTTTGGTATTTTAGACATACTTTTTGGAAAAGCATGAGTTCCTTTTAGTTTCTGTGTGTGCTTTTTGTATTTCGGACTTGCTTTTAGGAAATGTGGGTGTTCTTTTTAGTTCCTAGGTGTGCTTTTTGCCTTTCGGACATGCTTTTTGGAAAAGTGGTGTGCTTTTTGGCTTTCGAATAAGCTTTTTGCAAAATCGGGTGTTCTTCTTAGTTCAGGGTTGTGCCTATTGGCTACCAGACAATCTTTTTGGAAGAGTGGGTGTTCTTTTTAGTTCCAGGGTGTGATTTTAGTATTTCGGACATGCTTTTTGGAAATGTTGGCGTTCTTTTTAGTTCCTGAGTGTGCTTTTTGTATTTTGGACATGCTTTTTTGAAAAGCATGAGTTATTTTCAGTTCCTGAGAGTGCTTTTTGTATTTTGGACATGCTTTTTTGAAAAGCATGAGTTATTTTCAGTTCCTCGGTGTGCTTTTTGTCTTTCGAACATGCTTTTTGGAAAAATGGGTGTTCTTTTTAGTACCTAGGTGTGCTTTTTGTATTTCGGACATGCTCTTTGGAAAAGCAAGTGTTCTTTTTAGTTCATGGGTGTGCTTTTTGACTTTCAAACATGCTTTTTGCAAAATTGGGTGTTCTTTTTAGTACCTGGGTGTCTTTCTGACACACATTTTTGAAAATTGGGTGTTCTTTTTAGTTCATTGGTGTACTTTTTGTATTTCGGACATTCTTTTTGGAAAAGAAAGAGTTTTTTTTTTTTTTTTTTTTGAAAAAGTAGTGTGCTTTTTGGCTTTCAGACATGCTTTTTGTAAAATCGAGTGTTATTTTTAGTTCATAGGTATGCTTTTTGTCTTTCAGACTTGCTTTTTGGAAAAGTGGGTGTTCTTTTTTGTTCTTAGGTGTGCTTTTTGTATTTCGGACATACTCTTTGGAAAAGCAAGTGTTCTTTTTAGTACATGAGTTTGCTTTTTGACTTTCGGACATGCTCTTTGGAAAAGATAGTGTTCTTTTTAGTTCCTGGGTGTGCTTTTTACCTTTCAAACATGCTTTTTTGACAAATGGGTGTTCTTTTTAGTTTCTAGGTGTGTTTTTTGTCTTTCGGACATGCTTTTTGAAAAAGTGGGTTTGTTTTTTTAGTTCATAGCCTTTCTTTTTTTCTTTCGGATATGCCTTTTGGAAAAATGAGTGTTCTTTTTAGTTACTGGGTATGCTTTTTAGTTTTCTGACATGCTTTTCGGAAAAGTGGGTGTTCTTTTTAGTTCCTAGGTGTGTTTTTTGTCTTTTGACATGCTTTTTGGAAAAGTGGGTGCTTTTTTTTGTTCCTGGGTGTGCTTTTTATATTTCGGACATGCTTTTTTGAAAAGCGAGTAATCTTTTTAGTTCATGGGTGTGCTTTTTTGCTTTCGGACATGCGTTTTGGAAAAGTGGGTTTTGTTTTTTAGTTACTGGCCTTGCTTTTTTGCTTTCGGATATGCCTTTTGGAAAAATGTGTGTTTTTTTAGTTCCTGGGTGTGTTCTTTAGTTTTCTGATATGCTTTTTGGAAAAGCGGTAGTTCTTTTTTGTTCATGGGTGTGCTTTTTGCTTTTTGGATATGCTTTTTGGACATGCTTTTTGGTAAAACGTGTGTTCTGTTGAGTTCTTGGGTGTATTTGTTTTTTTATTTCGGACATACTTTTTGGAAAAGTGGGTGTTTTTTTTTTTGTTCCTAGGTGTGCTTTTTATATTTCATACATGCATGTTTGAAAAGCGAGTAATCTTTTTAGTTCATGAGTGTGCTCTTTTGCTTTCGGATATGTTTTTTAGAAAAGCAGGTTTTTCTTTTAGCTCCTGGCCTTACTTTTTTACTTTCGGATATGCCTTTTGGAAAAATGTGTGTTCTTTTTAGTTCCTAGGTGTATTTTTTAGTTTTTTGACATACTTTTTGGAAAAGTGAGTGTTCTTTTTAGTTCCTGGGTGTGCTTATTGTATTTCGGAAATACTATTTTGGAAAGGCGAGTGTTCTTTTTAGTTTCTGGGTCTGCTTTTTATATTTCGGACATGTTTTTTGGAAAAACATGAGTTCCTTTTAGTTCCTGGGTTTCTTTTTTGTATTTCGGACATGCTTTTTGAAAAAATGGGCATTCTTTTTATTTGCTAGGAGTGCTTTTTGGCTTTCGGACATGTTTTTCACAAAATTAGGTGTTCTTTTTAGTTCCTAGGTGTGCTTTTTACCTTTCGGACATATTTTTTTTGTAAAATCAAGTGTTCTTTTTAGTTCCTGAGTGTGCTTTTTGCCTTTCGGACATGCTTTTAGGAAAATCGGGTGTTCTTTTTAGTTCCTGGGTGTACTTTTTTATTTCGGACATGCTTTTTAGAAAAGTGGGTGTTTGTTTTTGTTCCTATGTGTGCTTTTTATATTTCGGACATGCTTGTTTGAAAAGCGAGTAATTTTTTTAGTTCATAGGTGTGCTTTTTCTTTTTCGGACTTGTTATTTAGAAAAGCGGGTATTTTTTTTTAGTTCTTGGCCTTGGTTTTTTTCTTTCAGATATGCCTTTTGGAAAAATGTGTGTTTTTTTTAGTTTCTAGGTGTGCTTTTTAGTTTTCTAACTTGCTTTTCGGAAAAGTGGGTGTTATTTTTAGCTCCTGGGTGTGCTTTTTGTTTTTCTGACATGCTTTTTGGAAAAGTGGGATTTTTTTTTGGTTCTTTGATGTGCTTTTTATATTTCGGACATGTTTTTTTGAATAGCGAGTAATCTTTTTAGTTCATGGGTGTGCTTTTTTGCTTTCGGACATGCTTTTTGGAAAAACGGGTTTGTTTTTTAGTTCCTAGCCTTGCTTTTTTGCTTTCAGATATGTCTTTTTGAAAAATGTGTGTTCTTTTTAGTTCCTGGGTGTTTTTTATTTTTCTGACATGTTTTTTAGAAAAACGATAATACTTTTTTGTTCATGGGTGTGCTTTTTGCTTTTCGTGTTTTGGACATGCTTTTTGAAAAATCGGGTGTTCTTTTTAGTTCCTAGGTGTACTCGTTTTATTTCGGACATGCTTTTTGGAAAAGTGGGTGTTTTTCTTTGTCCCTAGGTGTGCTTTTTATATTTTGGACATGCTTGTTTGAAAAGCGAGTAATCTTTTTAGTTCATGGGTATGCTTTTTTGCCTTCGGACATGTTTTTTAGAAAAGCGGGTTTTTTTTTTTAGTTCCTAGCCTTGCTTTTTTAATTTTGGATATGCCTTTTGGATAAATGTGTGTTCTTTTTATTTCCTGGGTGTGCTTTTTAGTTTTCTAACATGCTTTTATGAAAAGTGAGTGTTCCTTTTAGTTCCTAGGTGTGTTTTTTGTATTTCGGACATGCTATTTTGGAAAGGCGAGTGTTCTTTTTAGTTCATGGGTTTGCTTTTTATATTTCGGACATGCTTTTTGGAAAAACATGAGTTCCTTTTAGTTCCTAGGTTTGCTTTTTGTATTTTGGACTTGCTTTTTGGAAAAATGGGTGTTCTTTTTAATTCCTGGGTGTGTTTTTTGGCTTTCGGACATGTTTTTTGCAAAATCGGTTGTTCTTCTTAGTTCCTAGATGTACTTTTTCCCTTTCAGACATGCTTTTTGTAAAATCGGGCGTTCTTTTTAGTTCCTGAATGTGCTTTTTGCCTTTCGGACATACCTTTTAGAATAACGGGTGTTTGTTTTTAGTTCCTGGATGTGCTTTTTGGCTTTTGAACATGCTTTTGGAAAAGTGAGCGTTCTTTTTAGTTCCTGGATGTGCTTTTTGTATTTCGGACGTGCTTTTTGTATTTCGGACATGCTTTTTGGAAAAACGAGTGTTCTTTTTAGTTCATAGGTGTGCGTTTTGGCTTTCGAACATGCTTTTGGAAAAGCGGGTGTTCTTTTTAGTTCCTGAGTGTGCTTTTTGGCTTTCGGACATGCCTTATGCAAAATCGGGTGTTCTTTTTAGTTTGTGGGTGTGGTTTTTGCCTTTTGGACATGCTTTTTGGAAAAACGAGTGTTCTTTTTAGTACCTCGGTGTGCTTTTTGAATTTCGGACATGCTTTTTGGAAAAACAAGAGTTCTTTTTTGTTCTGGGTGTGATTTTTGGCATTCGGACATGCTTTTCAGAAAAGCAGTTGTTCTTTTTAGTTCCAGGGTATGCTTTTTTTGCTTTAAGACATTCATTTTAGAAAAGTGGGTGTTCTTTTTGGTTCCTAGGCGTGCTTTTTGGCTTTCGGACATGCTTTTTGGAAAAACAAGAGTTCTTTTTAGTTCGTAGGTGTGTTTTTTGTATTATGGACATACTTTTTGGAAAAGTGGGTGTTCTTTTTATATTTCGAACATGCTTTTTAGAAAAGCGAGTGTTCTTTTTAGATCATGGGTGTGCTTTTTGACCTTTGTACATGCTTTTTGGAAAAGTATGTGTTCTTTTTAGTTCTTGGGTATGCTTTTTGTATTTCGGACATGCGTTTGGAAAAGCATGAGTTCTGTTTAGTTCCATGGTGTGATTTTTGTAGTTCGGATATGCTTTTTTTAAAAGCTTGATTTCTTTTTAGTTATTGGGTGTGCTTTTTGGCTTTTGAACATGCTTTTTGGAAACGTGGGTGTTCTTTTTAGTTCCTAGGTATGCTTTTTGTATTTCGGACATGCTTTTGGAAACGCATGAGTTCTTTTTAGTTCCTGTGTGTGCTTTTTGTATTTCGGACATGCTTTTTGGAATAACATGAGTTCTTTTTAGTTCCTGTGTGTGCTTTTTGTATTTCGGACATGCTTTTTGGAATAACATGAGTTCTTTTTAGTTCTTGGGTGTGCTTTTTGACTTTTGAACATGCTTTTTGGAAAAGTTGGTGTTCTTTTTAGTTCCTGGGTGTGCTTTTTGTATTTCGATCATGGTTTTTGGAAAAGTAGGTGTTCTTTTTTACTTCCTGAGTGTGCATTTTATCTTTCGAACATGCTTTTTGCAAAATTGGTTTTTCCTTTTTGTTCCTGGGTGTTCTTTTCACCTTTCGGACATGCTTTTTGGTAAAACAGGTGTTGTTTTTAGTTCCTAGGTGTACTTTTTGTAATTCAGACATGCTTTTTGGAAAATCAGAGGTTCTTTTTTGTTCCTGGGTGAGCTTTTGGCTTTCGACCATGTTTTTTGTAAAATCGGGTATTCTTTATAGTTCATGGGCGTGCTTTTTGGCTTTTGGACATGCTCTTTTGAAAAGTAGGTGTTCTTATTAGTTCCTGGGTAAGCGTGATTTTTTTTTAGTTCTTGTGTGTGCTTTTAATATTTCGAACATTCTTTTTGGAAAAGCGAATATTCTTTTTAGTTCATGGGTATGCTTTTTATATTTCGGACATACTTTTTGGAAAAGTGGGTGTTTTTTTTAGTTCCTGGGTGTGCTTTTTCTATTTTGGACATGCTTTTCGGAAAAGCGAGTGTTCTTTTTAGTTCATGGGTGTGCCTTTTGACTTTCGGACTTGCTTTTTTGAAAAGCGGGTGTTCTTTTATTTCTTGGGTGTGCTTTTTGCTTTAAGGACATGTTTTTATGAAAAAAGGTTGTTCTTTTTAGTTCCTGGGTGTACTTTTTGTATTTCGGACATGCTTGTTTGAAAAGCGAGTAATATTTTTAGTTCATGGGTGTGTTTTTCTTTTTCGGACTTGTTATTTAGAAAAGCGGGTTTTTTTTTAGTTCCTGGCCTTGGATTTTTTCTTTCAGATATGCCTTTTGGAAAAATGTGTGTTTTTTTTAGTTTCTAGGTGTGCTTTTTAGTTTTCTAACTTGCTTTTCGGAAAAGTGGGTGTTATTTTTAGCTCCTGGGTGTGCTTTTTGTCTTTCTGACATGTTTTTTGGAAAAGTGGGATTTTTTTTTTGTTCCTTGATGTGCTTTTTATATTTCGGACATGTTTTTTTTTTAATAGCGAGTAATCTTTTTAGTTCATGGGTGTGCTTTTTTGCATTCGGACATGCTTTTTGGAAAAACGGGTTTGTTTTTTAGTTCCTAGCCTTGCTTTTTTGCTTTCAGATATGTCTTTTTGAAAAATGTGTGTTCTTTTTAGTTCCTGGGTGTTTTTTATTTTTCTGACATGTTTTATAGAAAAACGATAATACTTTTTTGTTCATGGGTGTGCTTTTTGCTTTTCGTTTTTTGGACATGCTTTTTGAAAAAACGGGTGTTCTTTTTAGTTCTTAGGTGTACTCGTTTTATTTCGGACATGCTTTTTGGAAAAGTGGGTGTTTTTTTTTGTTCCTAGGTGTGCTTTTTATATTTTGGACATGCTTGTTTGAAAAGCGAGTAATCTTTTTAGTTCATGGGTATGCTTTTTTGCCTTCGGACATGTTTTTTAGAAAAGTGGGTTTTTTTTTTTTAGTTCCTAGCCTTGCTTTTTTAATTTTGGATATGCCTTTTGGATAAATGTGTGTTCTTTTTATTTCCTGGGTGTGCTTTTTAGTTTTCTAACATGCTTTTATGAAAAGTGAGTGTTCCTTTTAGTTCCTAGGTGTGCTTTTTGTATTTCGGACATGCTATTTTGGAAAGGCGAGTGTTCTTTTTAGTTCATGGGTTTGCTTTTTATATTTCGGACATGCTTTTTGGAAAAACATGAGTTCCTTTTAGTTCCTAGGTTTGCTTTTTTGTATTTTGGACTTGCTTTTTGGAAAAATGGGTGTTCTTTTTAATTCCTGGGTGTGTTTTTTGGCTTTCGGACATGTTTTTTGCAAAATCGGTTGTTCTTCTTAGTTCCTAGATGTACTTTTTCCCTTTCAGACATGTTTTTTGTAAAATCGGGTGTTCTTTTTAGTTCCTGAATGTGCTTTTTGCCTTTCGGACATACTTTTTAGAATAACGGGTGTTTGTTTTTAGTTCTTGGATGTGCTTTTTGGCTTTTGAACATTCTTTTGGAAAAGTGAGCGTTCTTTTTAGTTTCTGGATGTGCTTTTTGTATTTCGGACATGCTTTTTGGAAAAACGAGTGTTCTTTTTAGTTCATAGGTGTGCGTTTTGGCTTTCGAACATGCTTTTGGAAAAGCGGGTGTTCTTTTTAGTTCCTGAGTGTGCTTTTTGGCTTTCGGACATACCTTATGCAAAATCGGGTGTTCTTTTTAGTTTGTGGGTGTGGTTTTTGCCTTTTGGACATGCTTTTTGGAAAAACGAGTGTTCTTTTTAGTACCTCGGTGTGCTTTTTGAATTTCGGACATGCTTTTTGGAAAAACAAGAGTTCTTTTTTGTTCTGGGTGTGATTTTTGGCTTTCGGACATGCTTTTAAGAAAAGCAGTTGTTCTTTTTAGTTCCAGGGTATGCTTTTTTTGCTTTAAGACATTCATTTTAGAAAAGTGGGTGTTTTTTTTAGTTCCTAGGAGTGCTTTTTGGCTTTCGGACATGCTTTTTGGAAAAACAAGAGTTCTTTTTAGTTCCTTGGTGTGTTTTTTGTATTATGGACATCCTTTTTGGAAAAGTGGGTGTTCTTTTTGTATTTCGAACATGCTTTTTAGAAAAGCGAGTGTTCTTTTTAGATCATGGGTGTGCTTTTTGACTTTTGTACATGCTTTTTGGAAAAGTATGTGTTCTTTTTAGTTCTTGGGTATGCTTTTTGTATTTCGGACATGCGTTTGGAAAAGCATGAGTTCTGTTTAGTTCCTTGGTGTGCTTTTTGTAGTTCGGATATGCTTTTTTTAAAAGCATGATTTCTTTTTAGTTATTGGGTGTGCTTTTTGGCTTTTGAACATGCTTTTTGGAAACGTGGGTGTTCTTTTTAGTTCCTGGGTATGCTTTTGGTATTTCGGACATGCTTTTGGAAAAGCATGAGTTCTTTTTAGTTCCTGTGTGTGCTTTTTGTATTTCGGACATGCTTTTTGGAATAACATGAGTTCTTTTTACTTCTTGGGTGTGCTTTTTGACTTTTGAACATGCTTTTTGGAAAAGTGGGTGTTCTTTTTAGTTCCTGGGTGTGCTTTTTGTATTTCGATCATGCTTTTTGGAAAAGTAGGTGTTCTTTTTTACTTCCTGAGTGTGCAATTTATCTTTCGAACTTGCCTTTTGCAAAATTGGTTTTTCTTTTTTGTTCCTGGGTGTTCTTTTCACCTTTCGGACATGCTTTTTGGTAAAACAGGTGTTGTTTTTAGTTCCTAGGTGTACTTTTTGTAATTCAGACATGCTTTTTGGAAAATCAGAGGTTCTTTTTTGTTCCTGGGTGAGCTTTTGGCTTTCGACCATGTTTTTTGTAAAATCGGGTATTCTTTATAGTTCATGGGCGTGCTTTTTGGCTTTTGGACATGCTCTTTTGAAAAGTAGGTGTTCTTATTAGTTCCTGGGTAAGCGTGATTTTTTTTTAGTTCTTGTGTGTGCTTTTAATATTTCGAACATTCTTTTTGGAAAAGCGAGTATTCTTTTTAGTTCATGGGTATGCTTTTTATATTTCGGACATACTTTTTGGAAAAGTGGGTGTTTTTTTTAGTTCCTGGGTGTGCTTTTTCTATTTTGGACATGCTTTTCAGAAAAACGAGTGTTCTTTTTAGTTCATGGGTGTGCCTTTTGACTTTCGGACTTGCTTTTTTGAAAAGCGGGTGTTCTTTTATTTCTTGGGTGTGCTTTTTGCTTTTCGGGCATGTTTTTATGAAAAAAGGTTGTTCTTTTTAGTTCCTGGGTGTACTTTTTGTATT
This sequence comes from Acer negundo, assembly GCA_035582765.1. Lineage (NCBI taxonomy): Eukaryota > Viridiplantae > Streptophyta > Magnoliopsida > Sapindales > Sapindaceae > Acer > Acer negundo. The sequence goes on along the minus strand of CM069232.1, from coordinate 4,588,267 downwards.
TCAGACATGCTTTTTGGAAATGTGTGTGATCTTTTTGGTTCATGGGTGTGCTTTTTGGCTTTTGGACATGCTTTTTTGGAAAAGCGGGTGCTCTTTTTCGTTCTTGGGTGTGTTTTTTGTATTTCAGACATGCTTTTTGGAAAAGTGGATGTTTTTTTAGTTCGTGGGTGTGTTTATTTTTTCGGACATGCTTTGTGGAAAAGTGAGTGTTCTTTTTAGTTCATAGGTTTGCTTTTTGGCTTTCGAACATGCTTTATGGACAAGCGGGTGTTTTTTTTAGTTCCTGGGTGTGTTTTTTGGCTTTCGGACATGCTTTTTGCAAAATCGAGTGTTCTTATTTGTTTTTGGGTGTGCTTTTTGCCTTTCGAACATGTTTTTCGAAAAAACGTGTGTTCTTTTGTGATCTTGGGTGTGTTTTTTATTTTTCGGACATGCTTTTTGGAAAAGAAGGAGTTCTTCTTTGTTCCTGGGTGTGCATTTTTTAATTTGTCATGCTTTTGGAAAAGAGGGTGATCATTTTAGTTTCTAGGTGTGTTTTTTGGCTTTCGGACATGGTTTTTGCAAAATCAGGTGTTCTTTTTAGTTTATGGGTGTGCTTTTTGGCTTTCAGAGATGCGTTTTGGAAAATTGGGTGTTTTTTTTCAGTTATTGGGTGTGTTTTGTGTATTTCGGACATGCTTTTTGAAAAAGTGGGTGTTCTTTTTAGTTCCTGGGTGTGCTTTTTGTATTTCGTACATGTTTTTTGGGAAAGTGGATGTTTTTTTTTAGTTCCTGGGTTTTCTTTTTGTATTTCAAACATGCTTTTTGGAAAGCAAGTGTTATTTTAAGTTCCTGGGAGTGCGTTTTAGAAAAACATGAGTTCGTTTTAGTTCCTAGGTGTGCTTTTTGCATTTTTGGACATGCTTTTCAGAAAAGTGGGTGTTCTTTATAGTTCCTAAAGTGCTTTTGGCTTTCGGACATGCTTTTAGCAAAATCGAGTGCTTTTTTTAGTTCCTGGGTGTGCTTTTTGCCTTTCGGACATGCTTTTTGAAAAAACGGGTGTTATTTTTATTTCCTGGGTGTACTTTTTGTATTTCGGACATGCTTTTTGGAAAATCATGAGTTCTTTTTAGTTTATGGGTGTGCTTTTTATATTTCGGACATGCTTTTTGTAAAAACATGAGTTCTTTTTAGTTTCTGTGTGTGCTTTTTGGCTTTTGAACATGCTTTTTCGAAAAGTGGGTGTTTTTTTAGTTTCGGGGTGTGCTTTTTTTATTTCGGACAAACTTTTTGGAAAACCGAGTGTTCTTTTTAGATCATATGTGTGCGTTTTGGCTTTCGAACATGCTTTTTGGAAAAACGGGTGTTTTTTGTTTTGTTTTTGAGTGTGCTTTCGGCTTTCTGACATGATTTTTACAAAATCGAGTGTTCTTTTTAGTTTTTGAGTGTGCTTTTTGCTATATGAACATGCTTATTGGATAAACGGGTGTTCTTTTTAGTTCCTAGGTGTGCTTTTTGTATTTCGGACATACTTTTTTGAAAAGCAGGAGTTATTTTATGTTCCTAAGGGAGCTTTTTGGCTTTCGGACGTGCCTTTCGGAAAATCAGGTGTTCTTTTAAGTTACTGGCTGTGCTTTTTTTCTTTCTGACATTCATATTGGAAAAATGGGTGTTCTTTTTAGTTAATGGGTGTTCTTTTTAATTACTAGGTGTGCTTTTTGGATTTCGCACATGCTTTTAGAAAAGCATGAGTTCTTTTTAGTTTCTGGGTGTGCTTTTTAGATTTCGAACATGCTTTTTGGAAAAGTGGGTGTTCTTTTTAGTTCCTGGGTGTGCTTTTTGTGTTTCGGACATGCTTTTTGAAAAAGCGAGTGTTATTTTTAGTTCATGGGTGTGCTTTTTGACTTTTGGACATGCTTTTTGGAAAAGTATGTGTTCTTTTTAGTTCCTGGGTATGCTTTTTGGATTTCGGACATGCTTTTTAGAAAAGCATGAATTTTTTTTTAGTTTCTGGGTGTGTTTTTTAGATTTTTGACATGCTTTTTGGAAAAGTGGGTGTTCTTTTTAGTTCCTGGGTGTGCTTTTTGTGTTTTGGACATGTTTTTGGAAAAGCGAGTGTTATTTTTAGTTCATGGGTGTGCTTTTTGACTGTTGGACATGTTTTTTGGAAAAGCGAGTGTTATTTTTAGTTCATGGGTGTGCTTTTTAACTGTTGGACATGTTTTTATGGAAAAGTATGTGTTCTTTTTAGTTCCTGGGTGTGCTTTTCTGCTTTCTAATGTGCTTTTCGGAAAAGTGAGTGTTCTTTTTAGTTCATGGGAGTGCTTTTTGTATTTCGGACATGCTTTTTAGAAAAGTAGGTGTTGTTTTAGTTCCTGTGTGTGCTTTTTGTTTTTCGTACATGCTTTTTAGAAAAGCATGAGTTCTTTTTAGTTCCTAAGTGTTCTTTTTGTATTTCGTACATGCTTTTTGGAAAAATGGGTGATCGTTTTAGTTCCTGGGTGTGCTTTTTGTATTTCGGACATGCTTTTTGGAAAAGTGGTTGTTCTTTTTAGTTCCTGAGTGTGATTTTTGGCTTGTGGACATGTGTTTTGCAAAATCGGGTGTTCTTTTCAATTCCTGAGTGTGCTTTTTGCTTTGCAGACATGCTTTTAGGAAAAACGAGTGTTATTTTTCGTTCTTAAGTGTGCTTTTTGTATTTCGGACATGCATTTCGGAAAAGCAGGAGTTATTTTTTTTTCTTGGTTGTGCTTTTTGAGTTTCAGACATGTTTATCGTAAAAACGGGTGTTCTTTTTAGTTCCTAGGTGTGATTTTTTGCTTTCAGACATGTTTTTTGGAAAAGTAGGTGTTCTTTTTAGTTCTTGGGTGTGCTTTTTGGCTTTCGGACATGCTTTTTGTAAAAGTGGGTGTTCTTTTTAGTTCATGGGTGTGCTTTTTGTATTTCGGACATGCTTTTTGGAAAAGTGGGTGTTTTTTTTAGTTCTTGGGTGTGCTTTTTGGAAAAGCGAGTGTTTTTCGTGGGTGTGCTTCTTGTATTTCGGACATGCTTTTTGGAAAAGCATGAGTTCTTTTTACTTCCTAGGCATGCTTTTTGATTTTCGGGCCTTTAGGAAAAGCGGGTGTTCTTTTTAGTTCCTGAGTGTGCTTTTTGTATTTCAGACTTGGTTTTTGGAAAAGCGAGTGTTCTTTTTAGTTCCTGGGTTTGCTTTTTGTATTCGGACATGCTTTTTGGTAAAGTCGGTGTTCTTTTTAGTTCCTGGGTGTGCTTTTTGTATTTCGAAAATATTTTTTGGAAAAGTGAGTGTTCTTTTTAGATCATGGGTGTGCTTTTTGACTTTCATACATGCTTTTGGGGAAAACGGGTGTTCTTTTTAGTTCATGGATGTACTTTTTTTGTTTTGGACATGCTTTTTAGAAAAGTGGATGTTCTTTTTAGTTTATGGGTGTGCTTTTTGTCATTCTGACATGCTTTTTGGAAAAGTGGGTGTTCTTTTTAGTTCTTAGGTGTACTTTTTCGGACATGCTTTTTGGAAAAAACATGAGTTCTTTTTAGTTTCTGAGTGTGCTTTTTGGAAAAATGGTTGTCATTTTTAGTTTCCGGGTGTGCTTTTTGTATTATGAACATGATTTTTGGAAAAACGAGTGTTCTTTTTAGTTTATAGGTGTGCCTTTTGGCTTTCGGACATGCTTTTTTCAAAATCGAGTGTTCTTTTTAGGTCATGTGTGTGATATTTTCCTTTCGGACATGCTTTTTAGAAAAACGGGTGTTCTTCTTAGTTCCTCAGTGTGTTTTTTGTATTTCAGACAATCTTTTTGGAAAAGCAGGTGTTCATTTTAGTTCCTAGGTGTGTTTTTTTTATCTTTTTGACCTGTTTTTTGGAAAAGCGGGTGTTCTCTTTAGTTCCTGGTTGTACTTTTTGTATTTCGGACATGCTTTTCGAGTTCTTATTAGTTCCTGGGTGTGCTTTTTGTATTTTGGACATGCTTTTTGGAAACGCATGAGTTCTTTTTAGTTCCTGGGTGTACTTTTTGGCTTTCGGATATGGTTTTTGGAAAAACGGGTTATCATTTTTGTTCCATAGTGTGCCTTTTGCCTTTCGAACATGCTTTTTTGAAAAACTTGTGTTCTTTTTAGTTCATAGGTGTGCTTTTTGGAAACTTTCTTATACTTTTTAGTTCCTGGTGTGCTTTTAGTATTTTGGACATGCTTTTTGGAAAAGCATGAGTTTTTTTTAGTTCCTAGGTGTGCCCTTTGTATTTTGGGCATGCTTTTTGAAAAAGTGGGTGTTCTTTTTAGTTCCTTGGTGTGCTTTTTGCAGTTCGAACATGCTTATTGGAAAACCGAATGTTCTTTTTAGTTCATGTGTGTGATTTTTGACTTTCGAACATGTTTTTTGTAAAAACGGGTGTTCTTTTTAGTTCCTGGGTGTGCTTTTTGTATTTAGGACATGCTTTTTGGAAAATTAGGAGTTTTTTTTTGTTCCAGGGTTTACTTTTTGTATTTTAGACATGCTTTTTGGAAATGCGAGTGTTCTTTTTAGTTTTTGGGTGTCCTTTTTGAATTTCGGACATGCTTTTTGGAAAAGCACGAGTTCTTTTTAGTTCCTAGGTGTACATTTTGTATTTTGGACATTCTTTTTGGAATAGCGACTGTTCTTTTTAGTTCTTGGGTGTGTTTTTTGACTTTCAGACTTGCTTTTTGGAAAAGCGGGTGTTCTTTTTAATTCTTAGGTGTGCTTTTTGCCTTTCGGACATGTTTTTTGGAAAAGTGGGTGTTCTTTTTAGTTCCTATGTGTGCTTTTTGTATTTTGGACATGCTTTTTGGAAAAGCATGAGTTCTTTTTAGTTCCTGGGTGAGCTTTTTGGAAAAGTAGGTGTTCTTTTTAGTTCCTTGGTGTGCTTTTTGCATTTCATGCATGCTTTTTGGAAAACCGAATGTTCTTTTTAGTTCACGGGTGTGCTTCTTGACTTTCGGACATGCTTTTTGAAAAAATGGGTGTTCTTTTTAGTTCCTAGGTGTGTTTTTTGTATTTAGGACATGCTTTTTGGAAAAGCCAGAGTTTTTTTTTGTTCCTAGGTTATCTTTCGGACAAGTTTTTCGGAAAAATGGGTGTTCTTTTTAGTGCTTGAGTTTGCTTTTATCTTTCGGACATACTTTTTGAAAAGTGGGTGTTCTTTTTAGTTTATGGGTGTGATTTTCATATTTCGGACATGCTTTTTGGAAAAGCATGAGTTCTTTATAGTTCTTTGATGTGTTTTTTTTTATTTCGGACATGCTTTTTGAAAAAATAGGCGTTCTTTTTAGTTCCTAGGTGTGCTTTTTGTATTTCGGACATGCTTTTTGGAAGTGTAAGTGTTCTTTTTAGCTCTTGGGTGTACTTTTTGAATTTCAGACATGCTTTTTAGAAAAGCCTGAGTTCTTTTTAGTTCCTGGGGGTGCTTTTTGTATTTCGGACATGCTTTTTGTAATAGTAAGTGTTCTTTTTAGTTCATGAGTGTGCTTTTTGACTTTCGGACTTGCTTTTTGGAAAAGCAGGTGTTCTTTATTAGTTCCTCGGTGTGCTTTTTGCCTTTCTAACATGCTTTTTGGATAAACAGGTGTTCTTTTTTGTTCCTGGGTGTACTTTTTATATTTTGGACATGCTTTTTCGAAAAGCATGAGTTCTTTTTAGTTATGGGCGTGCTTTTTGTATTTCAAATATGCTTTTTGGAAAAGTGGGTGTTCTTTTTAGTTTCTAGGTGTGCTTTTTGTATTTCGAACATGCTTTTTGAAAAAACGAGTGTTCTTTTTAGTTCATGAGTATTGACAAACATTGTAAAATTGCATGTTTTATCATTATCGCGTAGATATGACATACTTGTGTGACATTGTGTTTATTTTATTTTTGACTTAAACATAATCTCATATGATTCCTTATTGAGTCCCGGTCATTTCGGTTACTCATTCATTAGGTTTCGAGTCCAAACGATGTAGCTACGCTACTTTGCGTTCTCATTCATTGAGTTGTCTACGTCGTCATTTTCTGAAATGAATTCTCAACTTTTTGTCAAATTTTTGTAGTCATCGTTGTGTGTGAGGGAGTCACGATTCGTAATCTGAAGAAAGATTCGAAATCGAAGTTCGGACGCCCGAATAAGATCAAAGAACGCGAGAGGAACAATCATGGCCAAAGGCCATGACTTGGAAGCCACGTGTGCCACACGGCTGAGATGCCTCTCTACCCACGTGTGGCACATGCACCCCACACGTGGAGGTAATGTGGCAGCCCTTGATTGGCTTATTTTTCCTTCTCTTGAATTATTTCAAAAGCTCTCATCATTCCCTCAAAATTATAACTTGAAGAAAATTGAAAAGAAAATTTCTGCAGAATTCTTCATGATTTTAGTTTTCTTATTTCGATCATATCTCTCTCATACGAACTCGAAATTGAGTAATCCAAAAGCCAAAACTATTGGTCTTGAAGAGAGATACAAAGCCAAAGTATTTTCAGAGTCATTTGAGTTTGTGATTTTTCACAGTTGGCATATTTCAGTCAGAGACTCAAGTGTTGTATGTGAAATATCTTCTTCTTACTTTCTCTTTTGATCATCTCTTTTAATTTTCCTATTTGATTGATGAAATGCATTAAGAAGAATGTTAGATCACATGCTAGGTTTGTTTGATTGATTGTTTGTTGAGTTTTAGCTTTGAGATTTCTCTTGAACATATATTTGCTAACCTTGATTTAACTTGAAATTGTTTCTAGAAATGATATATATGATGTGCTTCATGATATTTTCCAGGTTCAATTTCATAATCTAAGAACTAAGAATTTTTGTGATAAATTGAATATTCTCATTTTGTTCTTATTGATATACATGCCTTAATTTCTAGGTTCATTTGTGATTGTGTGTTGAAAGCATATCCTATAATATATCTAAGCATGTTCATAGAGTTTGATTGATCATTGATTTATTTAACTTGTGTTTGCATCATTTGCATCACTTAGATCATTGCCTTGTGGAAAGGTTGAAGTCTCTTGTTAAGGTGAGTGAAGTCTTGATTTGAGCAAGAAGACTTGGCTAGGAAAGTGTTCCGGATAGCCAAGCACAAAGTCTTAGTTAGGATCAAGAGGATTTGGATAACTAAGCAAAAGTCTTAGCTAGGAGTTTGGTACTTTGGATGGTTGAGTTAGGGAAGCTTGACTAGTATCATTTGTGATTTAGATAGCTAAGTAAGGAAATCTTCCTAGAGGCTTGAGAGCCTTGGATAGGGAGTTGCTCTCTAGAGGTGTAAGACACATCTTGGATAGGGAGTAGGCTAGGTGGTTCACTAGGCCTTGATGGTAGATTAGGAGTTGATAACTTAGGGTGGATATCATTTGTTGATAGCCTTGAGTGTTTAAGTCCTTTTCATATTGTGGATTGTTTTGCTAGTGATTGTGGTTATCAACCCGTGGATGTTTCCTCTTTGAGGTTTACCATATAAAAATAGTTGTGTCCATTTTCGTTTTAATTTTTTTATTATCTTCCATATCATATATTGATTGTATCTCTTGTATATTGATTTTTACATGTATTGACTCATATTATACAATTGTTAAATCATATCAAGTGTACATTTCATTATTGTAATCCGTAAATTTTGAAGTTGGAAGAAATTGGGACTATACCTTTTCACCCCCTTTTCTCTCTCTCTCTCTCTCTCTCTCTCTCTCTCTCTCTCTCTCTCTCTCTCTCTCTCGGTATAATATACACTACATCTCTCTAGGGAATTTCCAGAGCTCCTACCCAACAGATATACTAGATTTGCACTTATACATATGAATCCCCTTATGTCATTAGATCCACTCGTTAGAAGCTCCTAGGTAGCAAGTTAACACATGCACTCGAGAAGCCAACTCAACTTTGTGATTGTAGGAGCAGCATGACCGGTAGAAGACCAGTGGCTCCTCACTTTTTGTACCGAGTCGGACAACGCCCAAGTGAGCCACTACGGTTTCAATTCTTTTCAGTGAGGTCCAAAGCCTTATTTCAGTTGTTGGGGACTTCTAAGAACCCAAGCACTCCTCTGGACTAGTATTATGCTGGTGGCTGTTCTAATTTTACACCGGGCCCTTCAACGCCCTAGTAAGCCACCGAAGTCCCGATCCATTCGAAGAGAACCCAGAAGCTTCCCACATTTGCTGAGGCCTTCTACATGCCTAAGCAAGCCTCTAGAGTAGTAGCACCACTACTAGACCAGTGGCTCTTTACTTCTTGTACCAGGCCGGACAACGCCCAAGTGAGCCATTGTGGTTTCAATTCTTTCAACGAGGTCCAGAGCCTCATTTCAATTGCTGGGGACTTCTAGGATCCAAAGCACGCCTATGGACTAGTATCATGTAGGTGGCTCCTCTCACTTTATACCGAGCCCTTTAATGCCCTAGTAAGCCACCGAAATCTTGATCCGTTCGAGGAGAACCCAAAGGCTTCCCACATTTGTTGAGGCCTCATATGTGCCTAAGCAAGCTTCTAGAGTAGCAGCACCACTACTAGACTAGTGGCTACTTACTTCTTGTACCAGGCCGAACAACGCCTAAGTGAGCCATTGTGGTTTCGATTCTTTCACCAGGGTCCAAAGCCTCATTTCAGTTGTTGGGGACTTCTAGGATCCTAAGCATGCCTCTTGACTAGTATCATGTCGGTGAATCCTCTCACTTTTCAGTAGGGTCTAGAGCCACATTTCAAATGCTTGGGATTTTAGAAGTCTGCAACCTTAATTTTTAGTAGGGTCCAGAGCCTCATTTCAAATGCTAGGTACTTTTTGATGCCCTAGCAAGCCTTTGGACCAGCATCATACATGTGGCTCCTCACTTCTTGTACTGTGCCCCTCAACGCCCAAGTGAGCCACCTAGGTTCCGATTCTTCCAAGAGGAGTCTAGAGCCTCTTTTCAGCAGCTAGGTACTTCTCGATGCCCTAGCAAGCCTCTGGACCAGCATCATGAAGGTGGCTCCTCACTTTCTGTATCGGCCCCCTTAACGCTCAAGTGAGCCATATAGGTTCCGGTTCGTTCGAGTGGAGTCTAGAGTCTCATTTCAAATGCTAGGTACTTTTTGATACCCTAGCAATCCTCTGGACAAACATTATGAAGTTGGCTCATCACTTTTTGTACTGGACCCCTCAACACCCAAGTAAGCAACCTAAGTTATGGTTTGTCTGAGTGGAGTCTAGAGCCTCATTTCAGCTGCTAGGTATTTCTTGATGTCATAACAAGCCTTTGGACTAGCATCATGAAGGTGGCTCCTCACTTTTTATACCGGGACCCCCAAAGCCCAAGTGAACCACCTAGGTTCCGGTTCATCCAAGTGGAGTCCAGAGCCTCACTTTAGCTGCTAGGTACTTCTTGATGCCCTAGCAAGCCTTTGGACCAGCATCATGAAGATGGCTCCTCACTTTTTGTACTGGGACCCTAAACGCCCAAGTGAGCCACCTAGGTTCCAATTCGTTCGAGTGGGGTCTAGAGCCTCATTTCAGTTGCAGGGGACTTCTAAGATCCCAAACATGCTTCTGGACCAGTACCATGAGAGAAGGACTAGCAGTTCCTAATTTCTTGTACCGGGCCACTAAATGCCCCAATAAACAACCGAGGTCCCGGTTCGTTCCAGAGGAATCTCGATCCCCATTATGATTGCTATAGTACTTGGGGACTGAAAGCTCACCATTCTCTCTTGCAATCCCTAAAAGAGGGACGGTGACCCTTACATTTAGAGATCTAACCGGGTTACTAATCTATGATAAAAGCACCTGAAGACCAGGATTTCTTATGTAGAAATACTTGATGCCCTGGACCGGATCAATCCCTTTAGAAAGATCACCTTGCTTATGATCGCCATTAAACTAGGAGAAGCTACATAGCACTCATGATTCACTAGATCGGGTCAACCCCTCAAAGAGGATCTCTATTACTGAATTGTTTTAAGACTATGAGAGCTACATAGCATTCCTGATGCCCTGGACTAGGTCAACCCCTCCAAGAGGATCTTCATTACTAAATTAAGACCAAGTGGGCTACCTAGCACTCCTGATGCCCTGAATCAGGTTAACCCCTCTAGGAGGATCGCCATATCAAAACCAAGAGGGCTACTTATAACTCCTAATGCCCTGGACCGGGTTAACCCCTCCAAAAGGATCTTTATTACTAAATCAAGACCATGAGGGTTACATATCACTCCTGATGCCTTGGACTAGGTTAACCCCTCAAGGAGGATCTTCATTACTAAATCAAGACCAAGAGGGCTACATAACACTTCTGATGCCCTGGACCGGGTTAACCCCTCTATGAGGATCTCCATTACTGAATTAAGACCAAGAGAGCTACGAAGCACTCCTAATGCCCTGGACCGGGTCATCCCCTCTAGGAGGATCTCCATAATTGATCCCCTTAAGACCAGAAAAAGCCACATGGCATTCTTGCTACCTTGGTCGGGGAATACCCTCATCCAGGAAGGATTTGGTGCACAAGTGCTTAAGTGGTATAGTTGCTAGCTAGACTAAGGATGCGAAGTCATCCTCCAGACCAGGAGAGCCTATACAGCAATCCTAAAGCCTTGGTCGGGGAATACCCCTCTCTAGGACATATCGCCTAAGGATCATGATCCCTTAGCGAGATGCCTGGTGCCAAAGATTTGCCAAACGGAAGACTAGGAGAGCATATACGGCACTCCTGAAGCCTCAGACGGGGAATACCCCTCTCTAGGACAGATCGCTTAAGGATTAGAACCTATTATCGGGATACTTGATGCCAACGATTTGCCAGTGGATTTTCTCCAAAGTACCAGGATTCTTGGAACAAAGATGCTAAGGAATATCCCTATTTGTGGTCCACCACCGCTCATTTGTTTTGCAAGAACGCCAAGTACCTAGATTCACCAATATGTTCGCTTAAGTACCAGGATTCCTAGAATAGGGATGCCAGCTGCCAACAAGGTAGGATGAACGAAATCCTTGATCTCTTGACTTTAACCCTAACCAATTATCGGTGTCAAGTTAGGGGGACTTCAGTTAACAGCCTTTTTTGGCTAGGTCCAAAGAAGGATTCTCTCTCCCTACTAAGGCTACCTGGATTAGAAGGAAGCTACAACGAGCATCATTGAGGTCATCCTGGTTCTCTGATACTACCTAGGGTTTTTTAGTATGTGATCATGTGTGATGCTTTTTCCTTATAGGCCAGCCCGTTCCTATCAAAAAACTTGTCATTTCTCTCCCTCATATCTCCTTTATTATGCATGTATGGGAGTTAGGCTCCGACCCTATCGGTCCTAGCTTTCTTAGCCACCTATTTGCATGACATACACAAACATAACAAAGGGGAAAGAACCCTCATACTAGCTGGAAGAACCGAGGTGGTCTCATACATCATGACCACATCTACGTTAGTGAAGAGCACCTATCCCTCATACTACTTGCTTGATATTTGGGTTGGGGAACTACATAGAAGATCTAGAAAATAGTAGCGGGCAAGGGGTACCGGGTACCAGCCAATACCAAAAACCAAGGACCAAAATCAGAGCCTCTCACACCAACAAGGGATCCTCAAGCACCATACCTTTTCCATATGCTTGAAGCCTCGATGGGCGAAGTGATATTTCTCCTACCTATTGCACATTACTCGCATGCGGGCTTACTTTTTGGAATGCGGGAGTGCTTTTTATTTCTCAATTGTGCTTTGCGATTTCCAAACGTTTTGTTTTGGCTTTTAGACAATATTTTTGGCATGCAAACTTTCTTTTTGGCATGTGGGCATATTTTTGGAACGCGACAGTACTTTTTAATTTCCAAATGATCTTTTTGGTTTTCGGGTGTTCTTTTTGGCATGCAGGCATGCTTTTTGGAATGCGAGAGTGCTTTATAGTTCTCGACCATGCTTATTAATTTTCAAATGTCCTTTTTGGCTTTCAGTCGTTCTTTTTTGCATGAAAACTTTCTTTTTGGCATATAGTCATGCTATTTTGAATGCGACAATGGTTTTTAATTTCCAAACATTCTTATTGGCTTTCGGGCATTCTTTTTGGCATGCAAACTCTCTTTTTGGCTTGTATGCATGCTTTTTTAATGTGAGAGTGCTTTTTTAGTTCTCGAGCTTGTTTTTTAGTTTCCAGACTCTATTTTTAGATTTCGAGCGTTCTTTTTGGCATACAAACTTTCTTTTTGGCATACAAACTTTCTTTTTGGCATACGGGAATGCCTTTTGGAATGCGGGAGTGCTTTTTAGTTCTTGAGCGTGCTTTTTAGTTTCCAAACATTCTTTTTATCTTCCGGACGTTCTTTTTGGCATGCAGGCTCTCTTTTTGGCATGCGAGTATGCATTTTTGAACGCGAGTGAGCTTTTTAGTTCTCGAGTGTGCTTTTTAGTTTACAAATGTTCTTTTTGACATTCAGTCATTCTTTTTGGCATGCAAATGTTCTTTTTGGCCTACAGGCAACTTTTTTGAATGCGAGAGTGTTTTTAAGTTCTCGAGCATGCTTTTTAGTTTTCAGACTCTCTTTTTAGCTTTTGGGCTTTCTTTTTGGCATGCTTTTTTGAACCCGAGAGTGCTTTTTAGTTTCCAAACGATATTTTTGGCCCGCAGGCATGTTATTTTGAACGCGAGAGTGTTTTTTAGTTCTCGAACATGCTTTTTAGTTTCCAAACTCTCTTTTTGACTTTCGGGGGTTCTTTTTGGCATACGGAATGCATTTTGGAACGCGAGAGTGCTTTTAAGTTCTTGAGCGTGTTTTTTAGTTTCTAAACATTCTTTTTGGTTTTCTTTTCGGGCATTCTTTTTGGCATGCAGGCTTTCTTTTTGGCATGCATGTATGTATTTTTGAACACAAGTGTACTTTTTAGTTCTCGAGCGTGCTTTCTAGTTTCCAAACGTTCTTTTTGGCTTTCGAGCGTTCTTTTGGGCATGCAAACTTTCTTTTTAGTATGTGGGAATGCCTTTTAGAACGCGGCAGTGCTTTTTAGTTCTCGATCGTGCTTTTTAGTTTCCAAACATTCTTTTTGGCATGCAGGAATGCCTTCTAGAACGAGAGAGTGCTTTTTAGTTCTCAAGCGTGCTTTCTAGTTTCCAAACGTTCTTTTTGGCTTTCGGACATTCTTTTTGACATGTAAACATTCTTTTTGTTATGCGGCATGCTTTTTGGAACGTGGAAATGCTTTTTATTTCTCGAGCATGCATTTTAGTTTCCAAACGTTCTTTTTGGCTACATTCTTTTTGGTATGCAAACTTTTTTTTTGGCATGTGGGCATGCTTTTTTGAATGCGTGAGTGCTTTTTAGTTATAGAGCGTGCTATTTAGTTTTCAAACTTTCTTTTCAGCATGCAAACTTTCTTTTTGGCATACGAGAATCCTTGTTTGAATGCGAGAGTGCTTTTTAGTTATCGAGCGTTTTTAGTTTACAAACGTTTTGTTTAGCCTGAAAGCTAAGCAGAACGTTTGTAAACTAAAAAAAAAAGCTCAAGAACTACCAATCACTCTCACATTCAAACAAGCATTCCCGCTTTCAAAAAAGAAAGTTTGCATGCCAATAAAAACGCCCGAAAGCTAAGAAGAACATTTGGAAAGTAAAAACATGCTCGCATGCTAAAAAGAAAGTTTCCATATCGAAAAGAACGCCCGAAAGCCAAACATAATGTTTGTAAACTAAAAAAAAAGCACTCTCACGTTCAAACAAGCATGCTCGCATACAAAAAAAAAAAGTTTGCATGCTAAAAAGAACGCCAGAAAGCCAAAAAGAACGTCCTAAAATAAAAAAATAATTCTCAAGAACGAAAATACACTCCCGTGTTCCTTAAAGCATACCAACATGCCAAAAACAATGCCCGAAAGCTAAGAAGAATGTTTGGAAAGTAAAAACATGCTCGAGAACTAATAAGCACTCCCGCGTTACAAAAAGCATACCCGCATGCCAAAAAGAAAGTTTAATGCCAAAAAGAACCCCCGAAAGTCAAAAAGAGAGTTTGGAAACTAAAAAGCACGTTCAATAACTAAAAAGAACTCTCGTATTCAAAAAACATGCCAGCATGCCAAAAAGTATGCCTAAAAACCAAAAAGAATGTTTGGTAACTAAAAAACACACTTAAGCTCAAAAATGCATCGCCACATGCCAAAAAAAACTCCTAAAAGCAAAAAAGAACATTTGGAAACAAAAAAGCACATTCGAGAACTAAAATCCACTCTTGCGTTTCAAAAAGCATGCCCGAATGGCAAAAATAAAGTTTGGACACCAAAAAAAACACCCAAAAGGAAAAAAGAACATTCGGAAACTAAAAAGCAAGCTTGAGAACTAATAAGCACTCTCGCTTTACAAAAGGCATGCTCACATGCCAAAAAGAAAGTTTACATGCTAAAAAGAACCTCCGAAAGGTAAAAAAAGAGTTTGAAAACTAAAAAGCACGCTCGAGAACTAAAAAGCATTCTCCGAAAAAAAAGTTTGCATGCCAAAAAGAATGCTCGACAGCCAAAAAAAATGTTTGGAAACTAAAAAGCACGATCGAGAACGAAAAAGAACTCTCGAATTCAAAAAAGCATGCCTGCATGCCAAAAAGAATGCCAGAAAGCCAAAAAGATTGTTTGGAAACTAAAAAGCATGCTTGAGAACTAAAAAGCACTCTTACGTTCAAAAAAGCATGCTCGCATGCAAAAACAATGTCCGAAAGTCAAAAAGAACGTTTGGAAACTAAAAAGCACTCTCGTGTTCCAAAAAGCATGCCCGCATGCTAAAAAGAAATTTTCCATGCCAAAAAGAAAGTTTCCATACCAAAAATAACACCCGAAAGCTAAACAAAATGTTTGTAAACTAAAAAAAAAAAAAAAAAGCTCGAGAACTACCAAGCAGTCTAACGTTCAAACAAGCATGCTCGCATATCAAAAAGAATGTTTGCATGCCAAAAAGAATGCCCGAAAGCCCAAAAGAATGTTTGGAAACTAAAAAACACGATCGAGAATGAAAAAGAACTCTCGCGTTCAAAAAAGCATGTCCGCTTAACAAAAAGAACTCCACAAAGCCAAAAAGATCGTTTGGAAACTAAAAAACATGCTCGAGAACTAAAAAGCACTCTCATGTTCAAAAAAGCATACCAACAAGCCAAAAAGAACGTTTGGAAACTAAAAAGCTATCCCGTGTCCCAAAAAGCATACCTGCATACTAAAAAGAAAGTTTCCATGCCAAAAAGAACACCTGAAAGCTAAACAGAACGTTTGTAAACTAAAAAAAAAAGCTCGAGAACTACAAAGCACTCGCACGTTCAAACAAGCATGCTCGCATACCAAAGAAAGTTTGCATGCCAAAAAGAACCCCCGAAAGCCAAAAAGATCATCCTGAAATTAAAAATCATGCTCAAGAATGAAAAAACACTCCCGCGTTCCCAAAAGCATACCCGCATGCCAAAAAGAAAGTTTGCATGTCAAAAAGAACGCCTAAAAGCTAAGAAGAACGTTTGGAAAGTAAAAACATGCTCTCATGCTAAAAATAAAGCTTTCATACCAAAAAGAACGTCCGAGAGCAAAACAGAACGTTTGTAAACTAAAAAAAAAAAGCTCGAGAACTACAAAGCGCTCTCACGTTCAAACAATCATGCTCGCATACCAAAAATAAAGTTTGCATGCTACACAGAACGCCCGAAAGCCAAAAAGAACATCTTGAATAAAAAATCATGCTCAAGAACGAAAATGCACTCCCGTGTTCTAAAAAGCATACCCGCATGATAAAAAGAAAGTTTACATGCCAAAAAGAATGCCCTAGAGCTAAGAAAAATGTTTGGAAAGTAAATATATGCTTGCATGCTAAAAAGAAAGTTTCCATTCCAAAATGAATGTCGAAAAGCCATACAGAACATTTGTAAACTAAAAAAAAAGCTCGAGAACTACAAAGCACTCTCATGTTCAAACAAGCATGCTCGCATACAAAAAGAAAGTGTGCATGCCCAATAGAATGCCCGAAAGCCAAAAAGAATGTCATGAATTAAAAAATCATGCTAGGGAACGAAACTGCACTCTTGCGTTCCAAAAAGCATACCCTCATGCCAGAAAGAAACTTTACATGCCAAAAAGAGCGCTCGAAAGCTAAGAAGAACGTTTGGAAAGTAAAAACATGCTCAAGAACCAATAAGCACTCCCGTATTACAAAAAGCATACCCGCAATCCAAAAAGAAAGTTTGCATACCAAAAAGAACCCTCGAAAGTCAAAAAGATAGTTTGGAAACTAAAAAGCATGTTCGAGAAAAAAAAATAACTCTTGCGTTCAAAAAAGCATGCCCGCATGCCAAAAAGTATGCTCGAAAACCAAAAAGCATGTTTGGTAACGAAACAACACGCTCAAGAACTAAAAAACACTCTAAAGCTCAAAAATGCATTGTCGCATACCGAAAAGAACTCATGAAAGCAAAAAAGAACGTTTTGAAACTAAAAAGCACATTCGATAACGAAAATGCACTCCCGCTTTCCAAAAGCCTGCTTGAATGACAAAAAGAAAGTTTGGACACCAAAAAGAATGCCCAAAAGGCTAAAAGGACATTCAGAAACTAAAAAGCACACTCTAGAACTAATAAGAACTCCTGCGTTACAAAAGGCATGCCCATATACCAAAAAGAAAGTTTGTATGCCAAAAAGAACCCCCGAAAGGCAAAAAGAGAGTTTGAAAACTAAAAAGCACGCTCGAGAACTAAAAAGCACTCTCGCGTTCAAAAAAGCATTTTCATATGCCAAGAAGAAAGTTTGCATGCTAAAAAGAACATCAGAAAGCTAAGAAGAACGATTGGAAAGTAAAAACATGCTCGCATGCTAAAAATAAAGCTTTCATACCAAAAAGAACGTTCGAAAGCAAAACAGAATGTTTGTAAACTAAAAAAAAAAAGCTCGAGAACTACAAAGCGCTCTCACGTTCAAACAAGCATGCTCGCATACCAAAAATAAAGTTTGCATGCCAAACATAACGTCCGAAAGCCAAAAAGAACATCTTGAAATAAAAAATCATGCTCAAGAACGAAAATGCACTCCCGCGTTCCAAAAAGCATACCCACATGATAAAAAGAAAGTTTGCATGCCAAAAAGAATGCCCGAAAGCTAAGAAAAATGTTTGGAAAGTAAAAACATGCTCGCATGCTAAAAAAAAAGTTTCCATTCCAAAATGAATGTCCGAAAGCCAAACAGAATGATTGTAAACTAAAAAAAAAGGTCGAGAACTATAAAGCACTCTCACGTTCGAACAAGCATGCTCACATACAAAAAAGAAAGTGTGCATGCCCAAAAGAATGCCTGAAAGCCAAAAAGAATGTCATCAAATAAAAAATCATGCTAGAGAACGAAAATGCACTCTTGCATTCCAAAAAGCATACCCTCATGCCAGAAAGAAAGTTTGTATGCCAAAAAGAGCGCTCGAAAGCTAAGAAGAACGTTTGGAAAGTAAAAGCATGCTCGAGAACCAATAAGCACTCCCGCATTACAAAAAGCATACCCGCAATCCAAAAAAAAAGTTTGCATGCCAAAAAGAACCCTCGAAAGTCAAAAAGATAGTTTGGAAACTATAAAGCACGTTCAAGAATGAAAAAGAACTCTCGCGTTCAAAAAAGCATGCCCGCATGCCAAAAAGTACGCTTGAAAACCAAAAAGCATGTTTAGTAACAAAAAAACAAGCTCAAGAACTAAAAAGTTCTCTCACGCTCAAAAATGCATTGTCGCATGCCAAAAAGAACTCAGGAAAGTAAAAATGAATGTTTTGAAACTAAAAAGCACATTCGATAACGAAAATGCACTCCCGCATTCCAAAAAGCATGCCTGAATGACAAAAAGAAAGTTTGGACACCAGAAAGACTGCCCAAAAGGCTAAAAGGACATTCAGAAACTAAAAAGCAAGCTCGAGAACTAATAAGCACTCCTGCGTTACAAAAGGCATGCCCACATGCCAAAAAGAAAGTTTGTATGCCAAAAAGAACCCCCGAAAGGCAAAAAGAGAGTTTGGAAACTAAAAAGCACGCTTGAGAACTAAAAAGCACTCTCGTGTTCAAAAAAGAATTCTCATATGCCAAGAAGAAAGTCTGCATGCCAAAAAGAATGCCCGAAATCCAAAAAGAATGTTTGGAAACTAAAAAGCATGTTCGAGAACGAAAAAGAATTCTCACGCTCAAAAAAGCATGCTCGTATGCCAAAAAGAATGCTCAAAAGCTAAAAAGAATGTTGGAAAACTAAAAAGTAAGCTCGAGAACAAAAAATCACTTCCGTATTCCAAAAAGCATGCCTTCATGCCCAAAAGAAAGTTTACATGCCAAAAAGAAAGTCTACATGCCAAAAAGAATGTCTGAAGCCAAAAAGAACGTTTGTAAAGTATAAACATACTCGAGAACTAAAAAGCACTCCCACGTTACAAAAAGCATGCCCGCATGTGAAAAGGAAAGTTTATAGGCCAAAAAGAATGTTTACTGGCCAAAAAGAATGACTGAAAGCCAAAAAGAATGTTTGGAAACTAAAAAGCACGCTCGAGAACTAAATAGTATTCTCACATTCAAAAAAGTATGCCAGCATGACAAAAAGAAAGTTTGTATGCCAAACAGAACGCCAGCAAGCTAACAATAACGTTTGGAAACTAAAAAGCACGCTCAAGAACTAAAAATCACTCTCGCGTTTCAAAAAGCATGCCCGCATGCCAAAAAGAATTGTCGAAAGCCACAATTAACATCTGGAAACTAAACAGCACACTAGAGAATTAAAAAGCACTCCCACATTCCAAAAAGCATGCCTGCATGCCAAAAAGAAAGTTTGCATGCAAAAAAGAACGTCTGGAAACTAAAAAGCACGCTCGAGAACTAAAAAGCACTCTTACTTGGCAAAAAGCATGCTCGCTTGCCAAAAAGAAAGTTTGCCTGCCAAAAATAACGTGTGTAAGCCAAAAAGAACGTTTGGAAACTAAAAAACATGCTCGAGAACAAAAAAGCACTCTTGTGTTCAAAATAGACTGCCCGTTTGGCAAAAAAAAAGTTTGCATGCCAAAAATATGGTCGGGAAACTAAAAAGCACTCCCACATTCCAAAAAGCATATCTGCATACCAAAAAGAAAGTTTGCAAGTAAAAATGAACGTTCGAAACTTAAATCCCGTTTGGAAACTAAAAATCACGTTCGAAAACTTAAAAACATTTTCGCCTTCAAAAAAGCATGCCTGCATGCCAAAAAGAAAGTTTGTATGCAAAAAGTACGCCTGAAAACAAAAAAGAATGTTTGTTAACTAAAAAGCACGCTCGAGAATTTGCAATTCGTGTAATAGCTCTCGCACTTAAAAATGCATTACTGCATGCCAAAAAGAATGTCCGAAAGTAAAGAAAAACGTTTGGAAACTAAAAAGCACGCTCGAGAACTAAAATGCACTCCCGCGTTCCAAAAAGCATGTTCGAATGGCAAAAAGAAAGTTTGGAAACTAAAAAGCACGCTCAAGAACTAAAAAGCACTCTCGTGTTTGCATGACAAAAAATAGAGTCTGTAAACTAAAAAGCGCGCTCAAGAACTATAAAGCACTCCTGCGTTCCAAAAGGTATTCCCGCTTACCAAAAAGAAAGTTTGCATGCCAAAAAGAACGTTTGAAAGTCAAAAAGAACGCTTG
This sequence comes from Acer negundo, assembly GCA_035582765.1. Taxonomy (NCBI): domain Eukaryota; kingdom Viridiplantae; phylum Streptophyta; class Magnoliopsida; order Sapindales; family Sapindaceae; genus Acer; species Acer negundo. The sequence continues at coordinate 4,568,694 of CM069232.1, read as the reverse complement.
GAAACTAGAATGCACACTCGAGAACTAAAAAGCATAATCGTGTTCAAAAATGCATACATGCATGCCAAAAAGTGAGTCTGCATTCCAAAAAAAAATGTTTGAAAGCCAAAAACAATGTTTGGAAACTAAAAAGCACGCTTGAGAACAAAAAAGCACTCCCGCGTTCCAAAAGGCATTCTCGTATGCTAAAAAGAAAGTTTGCATGATAAAAAGTTAGTTTGGAGAATTAAAAGGACTCTCGCGTTCAAAAAAACATGCCCGTAGACCAAAAAAAAGTTCGTCTGCCAAAAAGAATACCCGAAAGCCAATAAGATCGTTTGGAAACTAAAAAGCACGCACGAGAACTAAAAAGCACTCTTGCTTTCAAAAAAACATGCCAAAAAGAACACTATAAAGTCAAAAAGAGAGTCTGAAAACTAAAAAGTACACTCAAGAACTAAAAAGCACTCTCGCATTCAAAAAAGCATGCCCGCAGACAAAAAAAAAAATGATTGCATGCCAAAAAGAATGCCCGACAGCCAAAAAGACCATTTGGAAACTAAAAAGCACGCTCGAGAACTAATAAGTACACCCGCATTCCAAAAAGCATGCCTGCATGCAAAAAATAAAGTTTGCATGCCAAAAAGAACCCCTGAAAGTCAAAAAGAGAGTTTGTAAACAAAAAAGCAAGTTCGAGAACTAAAAAGAACTCTCATGTTCAAAAAATCATGCCCGCATGCCACAAAGAAAGTTTGTATGCCAAAAAGTAAGCCTGAAAACCAAAAAAAAAGTTTGGTAACTAAAAAGCATGCTCAAGAACTAAAAAGCAATCTCGCGCTCAAAAATGCATCGCTGAATGCCAAAAAGAACTTCCGAAAGCAAAAAATAACGTTTGGAAACTCAACATCATGTTCGAGAACTAAATTGCACTCCTGCGTTCCAAAAAGCATGCTCGAACGGCAAAAAGAAAGTTTGGACACCAAAAAGAATGCCCAAATGGCAAAAAGAACATTCAGAAACTAAAAAGCACTCTCGAGAGCTAATAAGCACTCCCGCGTTACAAAAGGCATGCCCATATACCAAAAAGAAAGTTTGCATGCCAAAAAGAACCCCCGAAAGGCAAAAACACTCTCACACTCAAAAAAGCATGCCCGCATGGTAACTGAAAAGCACGCTCAAAATTAAAGTATTTTTAAAACTTGGTTTCCATGGCAACAACTACAGGGCCTAAGATATCATCTTCCCTATAATTGTTTAACAATTCAGCTATTTCCATAATCTGATGGATTGCCAAGGAAGATGTGGGGTAATAGACCCCGGAAAAAGTTACAGTGGAATCATAAAAAACCTTTAAAAATTGAACAAAGGTCTTTGCCACATGCCAATCATTTAAGGTTAGTGTTGGACGGCTAACTTGGGACATTTTCATGTTATAAAAACCTAAAATAGGTGTATCATACTCTAAACAATTTAAAAGCATTAAGTAAGTAGAGTTACAGCTTACCGACATATCTGTTAGGAATCTTTGGGGTCGTAGACCGTAGGTTTTACTGTATCTACCGAATTCAGCCAATCTTGGATTAGAACTACTGATCCAAGAAAGGGCTTCTCTGATGCGATCTATACGATCGCTTACTACTTTCATACCAGACTTTACAACTAAATTGATGATATGACATGCACACTGTTGATGGAAGAAATAACCCCCATGTTGCGGGATATTTTTTTTTCAAAAAACAACGGAATAGAGCTAGTATTTGCAGATGCATTATCTAACATAATAGAAATGATTCGATCAGTTATTTCAAAAGTTTCTAAAATAGACTTAATGACATCAAAAATATTTGATGAGGTATGTGCAGATTCCATAGCACGAAAACAAAGAATTTTTTTTTGTAAATTCCAATCAGAGCCTAAATAGTGTCCTTTGACAGTTAAATAGTCATGTTTGGAACATGCGCTCCAAATATCGAAAGTTAATGCAATAGAGACAGTTAGATGTTGTAATTCGGCCTTAAACTCATCTCGTTTGGTTTGAAAACATTTAATCAAATCGTTTCTAGTAGTGCCTATAGAAACAGATTTAAATTGGGGGTTGTATGCAGTTTGAATAAATTCTTCATAAAAAACATTGTCACCGAAATTAATAGGTTGATCAGTACATGCAATATAACGTGTCATGGACTCTCTAGCAACTATGGGGTCGTAACGCCATGTTGTAACGGACTCGTCTGGGTGCCGTTTTAGTTGTGTCTGGGTTTTAGTGTCTACCTGTCCGTGTGCATGCATGCATTTCTCCATATGCCTTCGCAAATGACCGGTCCCCACCCCCCTCCCCCCCCAGAAGTCACATAGTGCTTAAGACAAAACTTACATTGAGCTCTGTCCGTGACTTTACCGTCTGGTATAGTCTTTGGTACTATGTCAAAATAGTGTCATACGTTTGATGTGTGCTTTTTAGGTTTGGGAGTACGTGATGTCGGTGTTGCGCCGGAAGCAGAAGGTCTCGCCGTGGTTTCCGTCGGCCCGGAAAGGTCAAAAAAATCGTTCTCCATATTAAGACCATCCAAAAATTGAGGATGATTATGATCCATTTCCTATAATACAAATATTAACTCACTAGTCATTTGTCATTAAAAAATAAAAACTAAGCATTTATTCATAAATACACTAAGCATACATATATTTAAATTCATTACTAAGCATAAAAATATTTAAATTCATTATTAGTCATTTAATCATAAATAAACTAAGCATACATATATTTAAATTCATTACTAATCATTTAATCATAAATATAAGCATATAAATATTTAAATTCATTACTAATCATTTAATCATAAATATACTTAGCAAGTAAGCATAAAAATATTTAAATTCATTACTAATCATTAAATCATAAATATAAACAGAAAAATATTTAAATTAATTACTAATTATTTAATCATAATTCATAAATACACTAAGCATACATATATTTAAATTCATTACTAAACATAAAAATATTTAAATTAATTACTAATCATTTAATCATAAATATCATAAAAATATTACTAAACATAAAATCGTCAATTTACTAACTAAACAAAATATACTAAGATTACTAAGCATAAATTAAAATATACAAATATGAAAATTAATTACTAGACATAAATTCATAAAATGATAAATTTACTAAAATCTAAGATTGTAATTTTTAAGATTAAAATATTAAATATTAAAACTTATAACAATTATAACAAATATTAACTCATATATACATGATATATATATAAGAATAAATATCAAAATTAATATCTAAGCATAAATATGTTAAGTATAAATATAAAATTTAAAAACTAAAACATAAAATAAATTAATAACATTTAAAGAAAAAACATACCTTTAAGCTTTGGTGGAGAGATTAGAGAATAATATTAGTAATATAGAATATAGTATTAGAAATTTAGAATAGTAGTGTAGAGATTAGAGGAGAGAGAGAGAGAGAGAGAGAGAGAGAGAGAGAGAGAGAGAGAAAGAGAGAGAGAGAGAGAGTAGATAGTAGAGAGTAAAGAGAGAGTAAGAATGAGAGAATGAGAGAGTGTAGGGAAATATGAATGGGTGGGGGTATTTATAGAAAATTTTAAAATATGGGTAAAAATATGAAATAGAAGAAATGAGGGGTTAAATTGTAATTTTTTATTATTATTATTTTTTTAATGTTACCGTTGCTGACGTAAGCTGATGTCAGCAACGGTCACATTTTTAAAAAAACAACAAAAAATTAGCCAAACGGCCAAAACAACTGTAAAGAAAAAAATAAATTAAAGGCTCGGTCTGGCGACCCGACAGGCCAGAACTCTTTGATCCGGCTCGGGCAGTTATGGGGGTCGTGTCTGGCCTGAACCCCATAACAAGCAGGCTGTGCCAAGAACGGCCCCCATTCCAGGCGGGTCGGACGTGCCGGGCCCTTCAAGCCCGGCACATTTTGACACACTAGTTTCATGTGTTAGTTTAGGTTCTGTGAATTTTTAGATTTATTTGCTTTGCGGATATATATGTATGTGTTTAGGATTTTTCTTTTTCTTATTTTCATTTTTTTTATAGCATATGCGTTTAATGTTATTTGAGTTATGCTTGTGCAAGGAAAGGAAATTTCAGGATGGATAGACCACACAACTCAAGAGAACCATATGGTGCGTTTATCGTGCCGCAACAATTCTCCAAGTGAAACGGCAGGGCCTCAACGGATGCGTTGGATGAAGCCACAAAAGGTAATTCCTCTACTTAATTGGAGTGCTTGTGGATTAGTTGTTGATTTGGGCGAAAATTGCCCATGAGCTTAATGTCTATAATGCTATGCTTGTAGTGTATGCTTGTAGTGTTTGTAATTTTTATTTTTGTTTAGATCTAAGAGTAGATTTGTATTATGCTTAGATCTTAGGATTTGTTGTGTTTTGTTGTTAGCTTTTTGTTTTTCGTTCTTATCTCGGAATCTTGCTAAACGTTGTCCATATTTTATGATTTGAGCAACATTAAGGACAATGTGATCGTGCCAGATATGTAGTATATTTAGGCTCTCATTTCCTATTCCTTTGTCTCGTTCTCATGTGTATTTTCTATATATTTTATGTCTAATAGGCTCGTTGGTGCTAATTGCAAGCAATTGATGTAATTCTGGTGTTAGAAGCATGTTGCGGGTGTTCTGGCCGAAAAGGAGCTAAAGGTAGCTGAAGGAAAGATAAAGGGTCATCAGCAACTCTAGAGTGCGGGTCAGTGCAGGTCGCAACCGCACTCCAACTACACTCCTAACCTAAACCGGGACCTGATACTTACAACCAAGATAAAGTACGGGTCATTCAACCGCACTCTACCCGCACTTCTACAAACAACATAGACCTGATTCAGAACAAAGAGATAAAGTGCGGGTCATCCAACCGCACTACACCCGCACTGTTGCCAATAACAGAGAAGCAGAAAGTGCACCTGACATTAAAGTGCGGATCAAGTGCGAATCAAGTGCGGGTAATCCAACCGCACTCCACCCGCACTCTAAGCTTGAACAGAGAAGTGGAATTTGTACATGACATTAAAGTGCGAGTCATTCAACCGCACTCCACCCACACTCTGCGCACGACAGCTTCTATTTTCAAGCTTAAGTGACCTAATTTGTATCTTCTATAAATAGAACCTTATGCCATTCGACCCAAAAGCTCCCATACATATATTTTTAGCAACTTAGTGTAACTGAGCTTTTAGAACACTCTCCTTACCATCCAAACCATCTCTACTCAACCCAAAGGCAACTAAGGAGATTTGGATTCAAGGCTTCAAGGAAGGAGATTATCTTTATGGGTTTTCTCTCAATCTCTTCTCTTAGTTTTGTATTTGGTTATAAAAAACATGAGTAGCTAAAATACCCCACTATAGGGTTGATGTTATTTGTTTGATGGATTTTAGGCATTTGTAAATAAACTCTTTGTTTTATATACATATTTATCTCTATGTTTTGTTCTTTGCTTTGAATGATTCCATTATTGATTTGTTGGGATACACCCTCTTAGCATGTTAATTTGGAATATTTATTGCGTATTGAATGGATGGGATTTCCGGAATCCCAGCTCAACAACCGTGTTCTTAAACTAACCTCGAACAGGTGACCGACGCTATACACCCTAGGTCGGCATTTGAGAGAGCATTAGAAGCCTTCACCATACACCCTAGGTTAGCTACTTTAGTGACTTTACGAGAACTAACCTTCGAGTAAAATCCGGTTGAATAACCTTGAGCCTCATCTGATCTCAAACGGGTGGCCTTCACTATACACCCTAGGTCGGCCACTTGTGAGGGAATTGGAAGTCATCACTATACACCCTAGTATGGCTACATTAGAAATAGGTTAAGCCATAGTTAGATAGATGAGCTTCATGGTTAGAATCCCAATTGAGCAACTAGCCACTATTGGTTACTTAGGAGGGATTAATCACTAGTAGGGGGTTTTCGCTATACACCCTAGGTTGACCTCTTACTAGTGATACATAGCCAACACTATACACCCTAGGTTGGTTACATTTGTCATTACATGCTTAATTGAGAGTTTGTTGCAATTGCCCCAATATTCGCTTATGAGTCCATCAACTCCAAGTTCTATCATCATACATTCATCACTCCATTACCATTCCATTTAGATTGCATAATTAGTTTAGTTTATATTATATTTTCACCTATCATATACTTTACTTTTATGCTCACTAGTTCTATTAATCCGAATCTAGTCACCGCTACCCCGATCTCAGTGGACCACACCCGTGTTTACCGCTTTACTTGTATTTATACTTGTGAAAACATCGCATAGGTTTTATAAATTATTTTGACAAACTGTTTTCTAACGATGAAAAACCTTCCCATCACAATGTTGAGTTTAGGTTTGGGGGTGTGGACACCTTCATTGTCTATTTTTATTTTTTATTTTTGTTACGTTTAGAAAATTTTCAAATCTCTGCAAAATGGGCCATGTTTTGAATATTTTTAAGGCAAATGTTTCTTTAAAACTGTACTAATCAGTGAGGAAATTAATTTTTTTACCATCATTGCATTCTTCGATTTTTGTTATGATTCTGAATATATAAAGAACGTAAAATTCTGGGAAGCCGTTCAAAAGTTATGATCATTTCTTCGACTGAAGGTTAAGGGCGATGCCCTGTTTTTCGAAATTGTGCATACACTATTTTCACTGTCCATTTTCACACTTTTCCTATTCGAATTTTGAAATATTTTCTAAATGAAAAGTGTGTATTTATATGTCTAATTTATGGTGTAAAAATTTTGTCAAATGATTTTAAGTGCTTTTAAAGATATGCACCAGAGAGCAAACATTGGATGAATTTAAATTTCGGCAGTTTTTTGAATCTTTAGCCTCCATGTTGAGTTTTTTTTCTTCGTATGCCGGTAGAGACACATGTATGCTTGTAGCTCCGTGTGTCGCTTAAATTTGCTTGTACAGTGCTAATCTTTTGATGTTGAGGTGGATGAAACTTTTATGCTTGTTTAGCCTAGGAAATTTGTGGAGACTAGCCGTGAGCTGCACTGTGCCTAAATAACAAAAGTTGTGGGTTTTGTTTCTACTCTTATACACTCTTCGATTTTTTTTTCATTGTGATCTCATTGTACATCAAATTTGCATTGATTGCCATAGAACACTCATGTGGACTGCTTGTTGAGACTTGTATTCCCTTGGTAGATGGACTTTTAGAAATGATTTTGGGCTTGAGTGTGTGCATAACTACTAAAATAGCCTAAACACTCCCATACCCCTATATTCATTACAAATTGAAGCCAAACATATATCCATTCCCTAGTTATTGATCATGTTGAGGTGTATAGCTTAGGAGAAGTTAGCTCTAAATTTTGTAAAAGCATGTACTTAGGCAAATATATGTAAATTGTGCTAGGCAAAGGCTTACAAAAAAGAAAAGAAAAAAAAAAGAAAAAAATAGAATAAGTGTTGAAATATAAAATACTTAAGCCTTCTAGTTTTTCAATGGTAAAATTACTCACTAATAAGGGTACAATTGTAGAACAATAGTTCAATGTAAATTTCATAGCCTAGACGCTTATGTTGTAATATGTAATAGAGCTAATTTTGTTATAAAGTGTATTGTGTAAACACACCCTAGCATGGTTATTAACTTTATCCTTCCCGCTCCCACCATCTTTTCCATCCCAAACACTACCACAAATCACCTTGGCCTCAATAGAAGTGAGGGAAAAGCCCATTTGATCTCTTAGGAAGTCTATCTTGGGAATGCGAGTCAATGCACGTCTTTCCACATTCATGGCATTTCAGTTCCTTTCATGAGATCTATTTTCAGAAAATGTATGTCATTGGAAAATACTCATATGTGATTATATTTGATTCCATATACCTAAACTCCAAATCACATATGTTTGCTAGAGAGTGCACCTAAGTTCTGAGTGAAAATATGACTAAAATATGGAGAGGATTAGAGTCGAGGCGAATTTTATCCTAGGCTGCACGTTTATTGATTGGTATAATTTGAGATTCTAGCATGCATGTGTTGTCTTTGCTTGTTGCAAATCACCTTTTATTGCAGAGTATACGTTTGTGGGTGTCGTAGCTGTAAACCCTCAGGAGACTATAACTTCTCCATCTAAGGCTGCCTAATGGCTTAAAGGCTTCTGGCACGTGCTAAGTGTCCACTGTGTTTCCTACGGAAGTGGACTAGCTTACTTTGTAGTTTTTATATGGTTTTTATTTGTTGTTTTTATTTTTTACTTTGTTGTTTGTATTTTCATTCTTTTGTTTTGCTCGAGGACAAGCAAAAGATAGGTTTGGAGGTATTTGATCGGACTTTTTTATAACTATTTAAGGTCCCCCAATTCCGATCGTTTGTCTCGTTTTCGAGCGTATTTTTATTTATAATGTTTTTTTTTTTTTTTTTAGCCATGTGTAGGTACATATTGCTTATAATAAGGTTTTGAGCTTAAAGATTAGTTTATGAGGTAAAATGAGCTAAAAAGGGTTGAAATTGAACATGCTCGTGCAGAACACTCAACTTTGGAAGGTCATGTCTACCTCCTTAGATCGAACTACGATGATATCTTTATATATTCGGAAATCCTCGGAAGTCTAGTTTCTAGAACATTTTACATATTACAATTCTAAACTTTCTGCAGGAAATTATGCCCATTTCTATAACGGTGCGCGATACTGAAACGTTGAAATGCTGTTAGGTCAAAACGGCTACTTCAATCGACGGCCTAGCCGATTGAAACCGTCGATTTCCTCCAGAAAGTCATTTTTTTTGCCTAAAAATTGAAGGGCAATCTTGTCCTTTCACCCAGCTTTTAGCCCTAACCTCCCAACACTATATAAACACCATTTTGCCTGTTCTCTCCATAGAATCCATACCCCACACATTTCCTTATTCATCTTCTTCACCTAAAAAAACATAGAGGAGCTTCCAAGAGCATCCATGGAGGTTTTTACTCCATGAATGCTCCCCATTTTACCTTCTACCCATCATCCAACCATTTAGAAGTAGATTGCAAGGAGAAAATAGGGTCTTTTGACCAATTTCGGACCAAGCAAAGAGGAGCTCTTAGAGGAGGTTTTCTTTAAGGGTTGTATCTCTATTTTCTCATCTCTTTGTATTTCTTGTTTTCTTAAATGTGTAACCCCCACTTGGAAATATTTGTAAACCTATTTTGTCCTCAATATATGTGATGGTTGTTTTATATCCAATTTGTGTTTTAATTCATTCTTGATTGTTATTGAATATATCTCTTATCGTGAAATGCATGTTTATGGATGATTGGAAATTAATATGTATTCATGGATGGGATTAGGAGTAGAATAATGTAATTTAGGAGTAATTGTTTTCAAATATCCCATTTTGTGTTTGTATATTAATGGAAGGTCGAAATTAACTTGTATAGATGAGTTTGAGTGACTTAGAGTTAAGATTGTGCCTTTGGAGGGACTCTCCTGCCATAGTCTTGGCTAATAGCTAGGAAGAGTGGATGAACTTATTAATTGCCCTATTAGATGAGGTTTGGTTATATGTTTTTGTTAACAATTGGACTTTAGCTATTTCTCAGGATAAGGACTCTAGGTGAGTCATGGTTGGAGTTACAATTATTGGTCTTAGACTATTTCTCGCGTTAGGAACTCTAGGTGAGTTATGGTTAGAGACACAATCACTCTTTCTACATTCATTGTACCTAACGTTGCCATTTTACATTGAACCCTTAACTAAAATTGGATGTGCTTAATGCCTAACAACCAACTATTTGTGCACTTATGTATAGTGAACTTGTTGAACCTTGTGTGACCATTTTCATGCATCTCTCCTATCCACCATTTTGTTTATCACTTTAAACACCATTCTCACCCTTCCATATTCTCTTTGTTTTTATTTGTTTTCATTTACATTTTCTTACATGCTCTCTCTCTCTCTCTCACACACACACACCGCATTGTACATACACCTCACACACACCATTCTCACCTTTCTGCATTCTATTTACATGCTTACAATAATCACTAGAACTTGATACAGATGACGATTCACACCTCCCTGCGGAACAATATCCTCGCTTGCCGTTTTATTAGTCTTTTACTAATTTAGAGCACATTGCGCAGGAAACCCCTTTTTAAATGAAACAATCTTTTGATCCTCACGATTTCTTAACGATGGAAAAAGCGAGTATCAAGCACGCACGACAACTAAAAAGCACTCTCGCGTTTAAAAAAGTATGCCAAAAAGAACGTTATAAAGCCAAAAAGAGAGTCTAAAAACTAAAAAGTACTCTTGCGTTCAAAAAAGAATGCTCGGAGGCCAAAAAAAATGATTGCATGCCAAAAAAAATCCGAAAGCCAAAAAGATCGTTTGGAAACTAAAAAGCACGCTCAAGAACTAATAAGTACTCCCGCGTTCCAAAAACTATGCCTGCATGCCAAAAATATAGTTTGCATGCCAAAAAGAATGCACGAAAGCCAAAAGCACTATCGCGTTCAAAATAGCATGCCCGAATGCTGAAAAGAATGTTTGCATGCCAAAAAGAACACCTGAAACCCAAAAAGAAGGTTTGGAAACTAAAAAGAACGCTCAAGAACTTAAAAGCACTCCCACGTTCCAAAAGGTATGCCCGCATGGCAAATATAAAGTTTGCATGCAAAAAAGAACACCCAAAAGCCAAAAACAAAGTCTGGAAACTAAAAAACATGCTCAAGAACTAAAAATCACTCTCGCGTTAAAAAAACATGCCAAAAAGAACGCTATAAAGCCAAAAAGAGAGTCTAAAAACTAAAAAGTACGCTCAATAACTAAAAAATACTCTCGCGTTCAAAAAAGCATGCCCGCAGGCCAAAAAAACGATTGCATGCCAAAAAGAATGCCCGAAAGCCAAAAACACCTTTTGGAAACTAAAAAGCACGCTCAAGAACTAATAAGTACTCCCGTGTTCCAAAAAGTATGCTTGCATGCCAAAAATAAAGTTTGCATGCCAAAAATAATGCATGAAAGCCAAAAAGAACTTTTGAAAAATAAAAAGCACTATTGCGTTCAAAATAGTATGCCCGAATGCCAAAAAGAACACCCAAAAGCCAAAAAGAATGTTTGGAAACTAAAAAGTACGCTCGAGAACTTAAAAGCACTCCCACATTCCAAAAGGCATACCCGTATGGTAAAAATAAAGTTTGAATTAAACAAAGAACCCCCGAAAGCCAAAAACAGAGTCTGGAAACTAAAAAGCACGCTTAAGAACTAAAAAATCACTTTCATGTTAAAAAAAGCATGCCCGCATGCCAAAAGAAAGTTTGCATGCAAAAAAGAGCGTCTGGAAACTAAAAAGCACGCTTGAGAACTAAAATGCATGCTCGCTTGCTAAAAAGAAAGTTTGCTTGCCAAAAATAACGTGCTTAAGCCAAAAAGAATGTTTGGAAACTAAAATACACGCTCGAGAACAAAAAGGCACTCTTGCGTTCAAAATAGACTGCCCGTTTGGTAAAAAGAAAGTTTGCATGCCAAAAATAAGGTTGGGAAACTAAAAAGCACGATCGAGAACTAAAAAGCACCCCCGCATTCCAAAAAGCATGCATGCATGCCAAAAAGAAAGTCTATATGCCAAAAAAAATGCCCGAAAACCAAAAGAACGTTTGTAATGTAAAAACATGCTCGAGAACTAAAAAGCACTCCCATGTTACAAAAGCATGACTGCATGCCAAAATGAAGGTTTACGAGCCAAAAGGAATGTTTACTGGCAAAAAAAAAATGCCCGAAAGCCAAAAAGAACATTTGGAAAGTAAAAAGCACGCTCGAGAACATAATAGCATTTTTATATGCCAAAAAAAATGCCCCCGTGCCAAAAAGATTGTTTACCTGCCAAAAGAACAGTCGAAAGCTAAAATTAACATCAGGAAACTAAATAGCACACTAGAGAATTAAAAAGCGCTCCCGCGTTCCAAAAAGCATATCTGCATGCCAAAAAGAAAGTTTACAAGCAAAAAAGAAACTCTGGAAAGTTAAAAGCAAGCTCGAGAACTAAAAAGCATGCTCGCTTGCTAAAAAGAAAGTTTGCTACCAAAAATAACGTGCGTAAGCCAGAAAGAATGTTTGGAAACTAAAAAACACGATAGAGAACAAAAAGGCACGCGACACTCTCACGTTCAAAAAAGTATGCCGAAAAGAACATTATAAAGCCAAAAAGAGAGTCTGAAAGCTAAAAAGTACGCTCAAGAACTAAAAAGCACCCTCACGTTCAAAAAAGCATGCCCGCAGGCCAAAAAAAATGATTGCAGGCAAAAAGAATGCCCGAAAGCCATAATGATCGTTTGGAAACTAAAAAGGACGCTCGAGAACTAATAAGTACTCTCGCATTCGAAAAAGTATGCCTGCATGCCAAAAATAAAGTTTGCATGCTAAAAAGAATGCACAAAAGCCAAAAAGAACGTTTGAAAAATAAAAAGCACTATCGGGTTCAAAATAGCATGCCCGAATGCCGAAAAGAAAGTTTGCATGCCAAAAAGAACATCTGAAACCCAAAAAGAAGGTTTGGAAACTAAAAAGCACGCTCGAGAATTTAAAAGCAATCCCGCGTTCCAAAAGGCATGCCCTCATGTCAAAAATAAAGTATGCATGCAAAAAAGAACAGCCGAAAGCCAAAAACAGAGTCTGGAAACTAAAAAGCACGCTCAAGAACTAAGAATCACTCTCGCGTTAAAAAAAGCATACTAAAAAGAATGCACAAAAGTCAAAAAGAGAGTCTGAAAACTAAAAAGTACGCTCAAGAACTAAAAAGTACTCTCGCGTTCAAAAAAGCATACCCCGAAGGCCAAAAAAAATGATTGCATGCCAAAAAGATTGCCTGAAAGCCAAAAAGACCGTTTGGAAACTAAAAAGCATGCACGAGAACTAATAGGCACTCCCGTGTTCCAAAAAATATGCCTACATGCCAAAAAGAATGCACGTAAGCCAAAAAGAACGTTTGGAAACAAAAATACACGCCCGAGAACTAAAAATCACTCTCGCGTTCAAAAAAGTATGACAAAAAGAACGCTATAAAGCCAAAAAGAGAGTCTGAAAACTAAAAAGTACGCTCAAGATCTAAAAAGTACTCTCGCATTCAAAAAAGTGTGCCCGCAGGCCAAAAAAAAAGATCGCATGCCAAAAAGAATATCTGAAAGCCAAAAAGACTATTTGGAAATTAAAAAGCACGCTCGAGAACTAATAAGTACTCCCACGTTCCAAAAAGTATGCATACATGCCAAAAATAAAGTTTGCATGCCAAAAAGAATGCACGAAAGCCAAAAATAACATTTGGAAAATAAAAAAAGCACTATCTCGTTCAAAATAGCATGCCCGAATGCCGAAAAGAAAGTTAGCATGCCAAAAAGAACATTCAAAAGCCAAAAAGAATGTTTGGAAACTAAAAAGCACACTGGAGAGCTTTAATGTTTGGAAACTAAAAAGCACGCTAGAGAACTTAAAAGCACTCTTGCGTTCCAAAAGGCATGCCCGCATGGCAAAAATAATGTTTGCATACAAAAAAGAACACTCGAAAGCCCAAAACAGAGTCTGGAAACTAAAAAGCAAGCTCAAGAACTAAAAATGACTCTCGTATTTAAAAACGCATGCCCGCATGCCCGTAAGCCATAAAGAAAGTTTACATGCCCAAAAGATTGCCTAAAAGCCATAAATATCGTTTGGAAACTATAAAGCACTCTCGTGTTGAAAAAAGTATGCCAAAAAGAATGCCTGAAAGCCAAAAAGAGAGTCTGAAAACTAAAAAGCATGCTCGATAACTAAAAAGCATGCCTGGAGGCCAAAAAGAAAGCTGACATAGAAAAAAGAACGTCCGAAAGCCAAAAAGAACATTTAGAAACTAGAAAGTATGCTCAAGAACTAAAAAGCACACTTGTGGTTAAAAATGCATACCTACATGCCAAAAAGAAACCTTGTCTACCAATAAAAGAGTCTGCATACCAAAAAGAACGCCCGAAAATAAAAAAGAATGTTTGGAAATAAAATGCACACCCGAGAACTAAAAAGCACTTCAGCGTTCCAAAAGGCATTCCTGCATGCACAAAGAGAGTGTGCATGCCAAAAGGAATGCTCGAAAACCAAAAAGAGTCTGGAAACTAAAAAGCACACTCAAGAATTAAAAACCACTCTCGCGTTCAAAAAAGCATGCCCGTAGGCCAAAAAGAATGTTTGCATGCTAAAAAGAACGCCAGAAAGCCAAAAAGAGAGTATGGAAACTAAAAAGCACGCTCGAGAACTAAAAATCACTCTTGCATTCAAAAAAATATGCCCGCATGCCAAAAAGAATGCTTGAAAGCCATAAAGATAGTTTCGAAACAAAAAAGCACTCTCACGTTAAAAAAAAAATGCTAAAAAGAACACTTGAAAGCCAAAAAGAGAGTTTGAAAACTAAAAAACACGCTCGAGAACTAAATATCACTCTCACGTTCAAAAAAGCATGCCCACAGGCTAAAAAACATTTTGCATGCCAAAAAGAATGCCTGAAATCCAAAAAGATCATTTGGAAACTATAAAGCATACTAGAGAACAAAAAATTACTCTCACGTTAAAAAAAGCATGCCAAAAAGAACGCCATAAAGCCAACAAGAGAGTTTGAAAACTAAAAAGCACGCTTGAGAACTAAAAATCACTCTCGCGTTCAAAAAAGCATGCGAGTAGGCCAAAAAATATTTTACATGCCAAAAAGAATTCCAAAAAGCCAAAAAGATCATTTGGAAACTAAAAAGCAAACTAGAGAACTAAAAAGTACTCTCACGTTCAAAAAAGCATGCAAAAAAGAATGTTTGGAAACTAAAAAGCACGGTCGAGAACTAAAAAGCACTTTCACGTTTAAAAAAATAATGCCCCGTAGGCCAAAAAGAACATTTGCATGCCAAAAAGAATGCCTGAAAGAAAAAAAGAATGTTTGGAAACTAAAAAGCACGCTTGAGAACTAAAAAGCACTCCCGCGTTCCAAAAAGCATACCCTCATGCCAAAAATAAAGTTTTTATGCCAAAAAAAATGCCTGAAAGCCAAAAAGAAAGTTTGTGTGCTAAAAAGAACACCTGAAAGCCAAAAAGAATATTTGAAAACTAAAAAGCACGCTCAACAACTAAAAAGCACTCCCGTATTCCAAAAGACATGCCTGCATGCTAAAAAGAAAGCTTGCATGCCAAAAAGAATGCTTAAAAGCTAAAAAGAACGTTAGAAACTGAAAAGCACTGTCGTGTTCAAAATAGCATGCCCGCATACCAAAAAGAAAGTTCGCATGCCAAAAAGAACACCCAACAGCCAAAAAGATCATTTGGTATCTAAAAAGCACGCTCCATAACTAAAAAGCACTCACACGTTCAAAAATGCATGCCCACATGCCAAAAAGATAGTTTGCATACAAAAAAGAATGCCCGAAAGCTAAAAAAATAGTTTTGAAACTACAAAGCATGCTCGAAAAATAAAAAGCACTCCTACATACCATAAAGCATGCCCGCATGACAAAAAGAACGTTTGGAAACTAGAAAGCATGCTCGAGAACAAAAAAGCACACCCACGTTCCAAAGGGCATTCCGAGATGCCAAAAAGAAAGTTTGCATGACAAAAAGAGAGTCTAGAAACTAAAAAGCACGCTCGAGAACTAAAAAGCACTCTCGTGTTCAAAAAGCATGTCCGTAAACTAAAAAGCATGCTAAAAAGATTGTTTGGAAACTAAAAAGCACGCTTGAGAACTAAAAAGCACTCTCGCATTCAAAAGAGCATGCCAAAAAGAGAGTCTGTAAACTAAAAAGCATGCTCAAGAACTAAAAAGAACTTTCAAGTTCAAAAAAGCATGCCCGCAAGCCAAAAGAATGTCTGAAACCCAAAAAGAATGTCTGAAAGCCAAAAAGAGAGTCTGTAAACTAAAAAGCACGTTCGAGAACTAAAAATCACTCTCGCATTCAAAAAAATATGCCCGTAGGCCAAAAAGATAGTTTGCATGCAAAAAAGAATGCCTGAAAGCCAAAAAGAACATTTGGAAACTAAAAAGCACTGTCGCGTTCAAAATAGCATGCCCCCATACCAAAAAGAAAGTTTGCATACCAAAAAAAACAATCAAAAGCCAAAAAGAATATTTGGAAATTGAAAAGCACTCTCGACAACTAAAAAGCATTCCCGCATTCCAAAAGGCATGCCCGTATACCAAAAAGAAAGTTTGTATGCCAAAAAGAACACCCGAAAACCAAAAAAAGAGTTTGGAAACTAAAAAGCACACTCAAGAACTGAAAATCAATCTCGCGTTCAAAAAAACATGCCCACAGGCCGAAAAGAAAATTTGCATACCAAAAGGAATGCCTAAAAGCCATAAATATCGTTTGGAAACTAAAAAGCACTCTCGCGTTCAAAAAAGCATGCCCATGAACCAAAAAGAAAGTTTTCATGCAAAAAAAAAAAAAACGTATGAAAGCCAAAAAGAACGTTTGGAAACTAGAAATTACGCTCGAAAACTGAAAAGCACACTCATGTTCAAAAAAGCATACCTACATGCCAAAAACAAAACCTGTATGCCAAATAAAGAGTCTGAATGCCAAAAAGAACGCCCGAAAATAAAAAAGAATGTTGGAAATAAAAAGCACGCCCGAGAACTAAAAAGCACTCCCGCGTTCCAAAAGGCATTCCTGCATGTCAAAAAAAAAGTTTGCATCATAAAAAGAATGCCTGAAAGCCATAAAGATCGTTTGGAAACCAAAAACCACCTTTCACGTTCAAAAAAGCACTCTCGAATTCAAAAAATCATGTAAAAAAAAAAATGCTTGATAACTAAAAAGAGAGTCAGGTAACTAAAAAGTACGCTTGAGAACTAAAAAACACTCTCGCATTCAAAAAAGCATGCCCTCAAGCCAAAAAGAAAGTTTGCATGCCAAAAAGAACACCTGAAAGCCAAAAGAGAGTCTGGAAATTAAAAAGCACACTTTAGAACTAAAAATCACTCTCACGTTAAAAAAAACATGCCAAAAAGAGAGTCTGAAAACTAAAAAGCACGCTCGAGAACTAAAAACCATTCTCGCGTTAAAAAAAGCATGCTCATAGGACAAAAAAAAGTTTGCAGGCCAAAAAGATCATTTGGAAACTAAAAACCACTCTCGAGAACTAAAAAGCACTCTTGCATTCAAAAAAGCATGTCTGCATGCCAAAAAGAACGTTTGCATGCCAAAAAGAATGCCCGAAAACAAAAAAGAACGTTTGGAAACTACAAAGCACACTCAAGAACTAAAAAGCACTCTTGTATTCCCAAAAGCATGCCCACATGCCAAAAATAAAGTTTGCATGCCCGAAAAACAAAAAAAACGTTTGGAAACTAAAAAGCACTATCAAGAACTAAAAACCACTATGCATTCCAAAAAGCATGCCCGCATGCCAAAATTAAAGTTTGCATGCTAAAAAGAATGTCTGAAATCCATAAAGATCATTTGGAAACTAAAAAGCACTCTTGTGTTAAAAAAAAGCATGTAAAAAAGAACGCTTGAAAGCCAAAAAGAGAGTCTGAAAACTAAAAAGCTCGCTCGAGAACTAAAAAATCAATCTTGGGTTCAAAAAAGCATGCCCACAAGCCAAAAAAAAGTTTGCATGCCATAAAGAATACCCGAAAGCCAAAAAGATCATTTGGGAACTAATAAGCACGTTCGAGAACTAAAAAGCACTCTCGCGTTCAAAAAAGCATGCCAAAAAGAACGCTACAAAGCCGAAAAAAGAGTCTAAGAACTAAAAAGTATGCTCAAGAACTAAAAAGCACTCTCGCTTTTAAAAAAATAATGTCCGTAGGCCAAAAAGAATGTTTGCATGCCAAAAAGAATGTCCAAAAGACAAAAAAGAATGTTTAGAAAGTAAAAACCACGCTTGAGAACTAAAAAGCACTCTCGCGTTCCAAAAAGCATGCCCGCATACCAAAAATAAAGTTTGCATGCCAAAAAGAATGTCCGAAAGCCAAAAAGAACGTTTGGAAACTAAAAAGCACTGTTCCGCTAAAAATAGCATGCCTACATGCAAAAAAGAAAGTTTGCATGCCAAAAAGAACACCCGAAAGCCAAAAAGAATGTTTGGAAACTAAAACGCACGCTCGACAACTAAAATGCACTCCCGCATTCCAAAAGGCATGGCCACATGCCAAAAAGAAAGTTTGCATGCCAAAAAGAATGTCTGAAAGCCAAAAAGAACGTTTGGAAACAAAAAAGCATTGTCGCGTTCAAAATAGCATGCCTGCTTGAAAGAAAGTTTGCATGCCAAAAAGAATACCCGAAAGCCAAAAAGAACGTTTGAAAACTAAAAAGCATGCTCGAAAAATAAAATGCACTCTCGCGTTCCATAAAGCATGCCTGCATGACACAAAGAATGTTTACATGCCAAAAAGAATGCCTAAAAGCCAAAAAAAATGTTTGGAAACTAGAAAGCATGCTCGAAAACTAAAAAGCACTCTCACCTTCCAAAAGGCCTTCTCGGATGCCAAAAAGAATGTTTGAAACTAAAAAGCACGCTCGAGAACTATAAAGCACTCTTGAGTTCCAAAAGGCAATCCCGCATACCAAAAAGAAAGTTTGCATGCCAAAAAGAACGTTTAGAAACTAGAAAGTACACTCAAGAACTAAAAAGAACAATCGCGTTTAAAAATTCATACCTGTATACCAAAAAGAAAGCATGCATGCCAAAAAGTGAGTATGCATTCCAAAAAGAATGCTTGAAAACAAAAAAAAATGTTTTGAAACTAAAAAGCACGCTCGATAACTAAAAAGCACGCTAGATAACTAAAAAGCACTCCCGCGATCCAAAAGGCATTCCCGCATGTCAAAGAGAAAGTTTGCATGATAAAAAGTTAGTCTGGAAACTAAAAAACACGCTCGAGAACTCAAAAGCACTCTCGCGTTCAAAAAATCATGCCTGCAGGACAAAAAAAAAAAGTTTACATGCCAAAAAGATCGTTTGGAAACTAAAAAGCATGCAAGAGAATTAAAAAGTACTCTTCCGTTCAAGAAAACATGCCAATAAGAATGTCCAAAAGCCAAAAAGATCATTTGGAAACTAAAAAGCACGCTCGAGAACTAAAAAGCACTCCTGCGTTCCAAAAGACATTCCCGCATGTCAAAGAGAAAGTTTGCATGATAAAATGTTAGTCTGGAAACTAAAAAGCACGCTCAAGAACTCAAAAGCACTCTCGCGTTAAAAAATACATGCCCGTAGGGCAAAAAAAAAGTTTGTATGCTAAAAGGAATGCCCGAAAGCCAAAAAGAACGTTTGGAAACTAAAAAGCACTGTCGCATTCAAAATAGCATGCCCACATGCCAAAAAGAAAGTTTTTATGCCAAAAAGAATATTTGGAAACTAAAAAGAACGCTTGAGAACTAAAAAGCACTCTTGCTTTCCAAAAGGCATGCCAAAACGAACACCCGAAAGCAAAAAAGAGAGTCTGGAAACTAAAAAGCATGCTCAAGAACTAAAAATCACTCTCGCATTTATAAAAAAAAAACATGCCCGCTTGCCAAAAAGAAAGTTTGCATGCCAAAAAGAATGCCCGAAAGCCATAAATATCATTTGGAAGCTAAAAAGCACTCTCACATTCAAAAAAGCTTGCCAAAAACAATGCCCAAAAACCAAAAATAGAGTTTGAAAACTAAAAAGCACCGTCGCATTCAAAAATGCATGCCCGCAGGCCAAAATGAAAGTTCGCATGCAAAATAATAACACCTGAAAGCTAAAAAGAATGTTTGCAAACTAGAAAGTACGCTTGAAAACTAAAAAGCACACTCATGTTCAAAAATGCATACCTGCATGCCAAAAAGAAACCCTGTATGCCAAAAAATGAGTTTGCATGCCAAAAAGAATATCCGAAAACAAAAAAGAATGTTTGGCAATAAAAAGCATGCCCGAGAACTAAAAAGTACTCCCACATTCCAAAAGACATTCATGCATGCAAAAAAAAATGCTCGAAAGCTAAAAAGAGAGTATGGAAAGTAAAGAGAACGCTCAATAATTAAAAAACACTCGCGTTCAAAAAAGCATGCCCGTAGGCCAAAAAGAAAGTTTGCATACCAAAAAGAATGCCCGAAAGCCAAAAAGAGAGTTTGGAAACTAAAAAGCACGCTCGAGAACTGAAAATCACTCTCGCATTAAAAAAAAAACATGTCCATGGGACAAAAAGAAAGTTTACATGCCAAAAAAGAACGTCTGAAAGCCATAATGAACGTTTGGAAACAAAAAAAGTACTCTCACGTTAAAAAAAGCATGGCAATAAGAACGTCTGAAAGCCAAAAAAAGAGTCTGAAAACTAAAAAGCATGCTCGAGAACTAAAGAGCACTCTCGCATTCAAAAAAGCATGCCCGCTGGCTAAAATTTTTTTTTCATGCCAATAAGAATGCCCGGAAGCCAAAAAGATCATTTGGAAATTAAAAAGCATACTTAAGAACTAAAAAGCACTCTCGCACTCAAAAAAACATGCCTAAAAGAATGCGAGAAAGCTGAAAAGAGAGTCTAAAAACTAAAAAGCACACTCGAGAACTAAAAAAACACTTTCGCGTTTAAAAAAAAATGCCCTGAGGCTAAAAAGAACGTTTGTATGCCAAAAAGAATGCCCGAAAGATAAAAAAAAAATGTATGGAAACTAAAAAGTACGCTTAAGAACTAAAAAGCATTCCCGCGTTCTAAAAAGCATGCCTGCATGCCAAAAATAAAGTTTGCATACCAAAAAGAATGCCCGAAAACCAAAAAGAACGTTTGGAAACTAAAAAACATTGTTGCGTTCAAAATAGTATACCCACATGCCAAAAAGAAAGTTTGCATAATAAAAAGAACACTCGAAAAGCCAAAAAGAATATTTGGAAACTAAAAAGCACACTCGACGACTAAAAAGTACTCTCGCGTTCCAACGGGCATTCCTGCATGCCAAAAACCAAAAAGAAAGTTTGCATGCCAAAAAGAATGCATGAATGCCAAAAAGAGAGTCTGGAAACTAATAAACATGCTTGAGAACTAAAAATCACTCTCGCGATCAAAAAAACCATGTCCGTAGGCCAAAAAAGAAGTTTGCATGCCCAAAAGAATGCCCGAAAGCCATAAAGATTGTTTGGAAACTAAAAAGCACTCTCATGTTCAAAAAAGCATGCAAAAAAGAATGCACGAAAGCAAAAAAAAAAGAATCTGAAAACTAAAAAGCACTCTCAAGAACTAAAATGCACTCTCGCGTTTAAAAAATCATGCCCACAGGCCAAAAAGAAAGTTTGCATACAAAAAAGAACGCTTGAAAGCTAAAAAGAATATTTGGAAATAAAAAGCATGCTCGAGAACTAAAAAGCACTCCCGCGTTCCAAAAGGTATTCCCGCATGCCAAAAAGAAAGTTTGTATGCAAAAAAAAAAAACACCAAAAGCCAAAAAAAAACGTTTGGAAACTAGAAAAGCACGCTCCAGACTAGAAAGCACTATCGCTTTCAAAAAAGCATACTTGTAGACCAAAAAGAAAGTTTGCATACCAAAAAGAATATCCAAAAGCCAAAAAGATAGTCTGGAAACTAAAAAGTACACTTGAGAACTAAAAATCACTCATGTGTTTAAAAAAGCATGCCCGCAGGCCAAAAAGAGAGTCTGCATGCCAAAAAAGAACGTCCGAAAACCAAAAAAAAACGTTTGGAATCTAAAAAGCATGCTCGAGAACTAAAAAGCACTCCCGCGTTCTAAAAGGCATTCCTGCATGCCAAAAAGAACACTCGAAAGCCTAAAAGAGAGTCTGGAAACTAAAAAGCACGCTTGAGAACTAAAAAGCACTATCGTGTTCAAAAAAGTATGCCTGAAGGCCAAAAAGAAAGTTTGCATGCCAAAAAGAACGCCCAAAAGCCAAAAAGAGAGTCTAGAAACTATAAAGCATGCTTGAGAACAAAAAGTCACTCTTGCTTTCAAAAATGCATGCCCGCAGGCCAAAAAGAAAGTTTGCATGCCAAAAAAAATGCATGAAAGCCATAAAGATCGTTTGGAAACTTAAAAGCACTCTCGCGTTTAAAAAACCATGCCAAAAAGAATGTTTGAAAGCCAAAAAGAGAGTTTGAAAACTAAAAAGCACTCTCGAGAACTAAAAAAACACTCTCATGTTCATAAAAGCATGCTCGGGGGCTGAAAAAAAGTTTACGTTCCAAAAGAATACCCAAAAACCAAAAAGATCGTTTGGAAACTGAAAACCATGCTCGAGAACTAAAAAACACTTTCACGTTAAAAAAAACATTCCAAAAAGAACAACTGAAAGCTAAAAAGAGAGTCTGAAAACTAAAAAGAATGCTCGAGAACTAAAATGCACTCTCTCGTTTAAAAAAGCATGCTCGTCGGCCAAAAAAAAAGTTTACATGCAAAAAATAACGCCGGAAAACTTAAAAAAAAAATGTTTATAAACTAAAAAACACGCTCAATAACTAAAAAGCATTCTCAACCTCAAAAATGCATCTTTGCATGCTAGAAAACAATTTACATGACAGAAAGAATGCCCGAAAGCCAAAGAGAGAGTCTGAAAACTAAAAAGCACGCTCGAAAACCAAAAAGCACTCCCGCGTTCAAAAAAGCATGCCCACATGCCAAAAAGAAAGTTTGTATTCAAAAAAGAATGCTCGAAAGCCAAAAAGAACGTTTGGAAACTAGAAAGCACGCTAGAGAATTAAAAAACACACTCGCGTTCAAAAATGCATACCTCCATACCAAAAAGAAAGCCTTTATGCCAAAAAGAGTCTACATGCCAAAAAGAACGCCAGAAAGAATGTTTGGAAATAAAAAGCACGCTCGAGAACTAAAAGCACTCCCGCGTTCCAAAAGGCATTCACGCATGCCAAAAATAACGCTCGAAAGCCAAAAAGAGAGTTTGGAAACTAAAAAGCACGCTCGAGAACTGAAAATCACTCTCGTGTTCAAAAAAGCGTGCTTGCAGGCTAAAAACAAAATTTGTATGCCAAAAAGAATGCCTGAAAGCCAAAAAGAGAGTCTAGAAACTAAAAAGCACGCTCGATAACTATAAATTACTCTCGCGTTCAAAAAAGAATGACTGAAGACCAAAAAGAATGTTTGCATGCCAAAAAAAAATGCCTGAAAGCCAGAAAGATCGTTTGGAAACTAAAAATCACTATCGCGTTAAAAAAACATGCCAAAAAGAAAGCCTGAAAGCCAAAAAGAGAATGTGAAAACTAAAAAGCACATTCAAAAAATAAAAATCACTCCCACGTTCAAATAAGTATGCATGTAGCACAAAAAAAAGTTTGCATGCCAAAAAGAATGCTCGAACGTAAAAAAAGATCGTTTGGAAACTGAAAAGCACGATTGAGAACTAAAAAACACTCTCGTGTTCAAAAAGCATACCAAAAAGAATGTCAAAAAGCCAAAAAGAGAGTCTAGAAACAAAAAAACACGCTCGAGAACTAAAAAACACTCATATATTCCAAAAAGCATTCCTACATGCCAAAAATAAAGTTTGTATGCCCGAAAGCCAAAAAGAACGTTTGGAAGCTAAAAAGCACTGTCGCATTCAAAATAGCATGCCCGCATGCCAAAACAAAAGTTTGCACGCCAAAAATAACACCCGAAAGCGAAGAAGAATGTTTGGAAACTAAAAAGAACGCTCGAGAACTAAAAATCATTCCTGCATTCCAAAAGGCATGCCCGCATGACGAAAAGAAAGTTTGAATGTCAAAAAGAACGCTCGAAAGCCAAAAAGAGAGTCTGGAAAGTAAAAAGCATGCTCGAGAACTAAAAATCACTCTCGCATTCAAAAAAGCATGCCTGTAGGAAAAAACCGAAAGTTTGCATGCCAAAAAGAATGCCCCAAAGCCATAAAGATCATGTGAAAATTAAAAAACACTCTCGTGTTCAAAAACGCTTGAAAAAAGAATGCCTGAAAGCCAAAAAGAGAGTCTGAAAACTAAAAAGCACGCTTGAGAACTTAAATGCACACTCGTGTTTAAAAAAAAGTTTTTATGCAAAAAAGAACGCACAAAAGCCAAAAAGAATGTTTGGAAACTAAAAAGCACGCTCAAGAACCAAAAAGCACTCTCGTGCTAAAAAATGCCTCCCCGCATGCCATAAAGAAAGTTTGCATGCCAAAAAGAATGCCCGAAAGTGAAAAAGAATGCCCAAAAGCCAAAAAGAGAGTCTGAAAATTAAAAAGAACGCTCGAGAACTAAAAAGCATTCTCACGTTAAAAAAAAAAAGCATGTCTGTAGGCCAAAAAGAAAGTTTGCATGCCATAAAGAATGCCTGAAAGCCATAAAGATCGTTTGGAAACTAAAGAACACTTTGCATTCAAAAAAGCATGCCAAAAAGAACGGCCAAAAGCAAAAAAAAAGAGTCTAGAAACTAAAGAGCACTCTCGTGCTCAAAAAAGCATTCCCTCTGGATAAAAAGAAAGTTTGCATGCAAAAAAGAACTGTAAGTTTCTCAAGTTTGATTGGCTTATTTTAGTGATAAACCACATGTGGGGTTTGATGTAAGGTATCTTAGGCTTTTGATGGTTGCTGTTTTGCACAACCAAGGCCCTCTCAAGACCTCAAGAGAAGAAGCACCAAAGGTAAATTTCTAAGTGCTTACTTGCTTTGAAGAGATCTAGGTGCACATACTCACAACTCATGCATATCTAATTCTTGTATGATGTGTGTTTTATTTGTGTGCATTCATGTTCTTGAATATCTCTTCATGCATATTTAATTGTTTGTATTTTGCTTGTTAAATGCCATAACATATTAGGCATTAGGATGCATTCACTTCACTCACACACTTGCACTTATTATATGATCTATGTGTGAGAAACTACGTGAGAAGGCTTTGCCTCTCACTATCGCGATTGAAGTGTCATTTTGACCAACCACAGCAAGCCAAGCGACATCAATTCTTTTGCTGTGCCACGGTTGAAGTGTCGTCTTAACCAACCGTGACATTCTCGTCACAGTAACTTCTTTTGCTGCCGCGGTTAAAGTGCTATCTTGGCCAACTATGACAGTCCGTCGTGCGCATGGCACGCCCAAAACGTTGTAGTTTGCTTGGACACCTATAAATACACCACTTTCATTTTAGGTTGTCTCTAAGAGTTCAAAATCATATTTTTAACAAAAGATATTTTCTAAGATAGAAAATCATCAAAGAACTCACCTTTGATTACTCAAACAAATATCCATATGCATCAAACATCATCTAGCATCATCCATGATCATTTAGGTGCCATCTATGCTTGGTTTTTATTTAACACACTTAGCTTTGTAAGTTGGTCACTAATATCTTACATATTTTGTGTGTTTCTTAATAAGCAATCTCATTTATCACTTGTATGCTTATAGAACATATTGTATTGACAAGATTGAGATAATTGTGTAGATTGTTTGAGGGTTGTATTTTGATAGCGATTATTAGGATTGTTTAATCTTTGATAGCTATTTTTTATGACATGTCATATAACAAAGATTGATATCTAGGATTGTGATTACTATCATCTTTCATCCTAGATAGGCATTTAGTGTAACCTAGCATTACTTGCGCTTTGAATATCATATGATTTATATTAGATTGTTTATTCTCTTCATTGAGAAGTAAGTCTTGTGACTACCGGTGAGTGGTGCAAGTAAATTGGACTAGGTCCACTTATATAGGCCTGCATGTAGTAGTGACGGTTATAGACCGTAAGAGGTTGAGGTCAACCTAAGTTGTAAACATCATTGCAATTAGTGGATTCGAGGTTCGTGTGTGGCGCATATAACAGCCCATGGTTTTTCCTGGTTGAAGGTTTCCACGTAAAAATCAAGTGTTATTTAAATTCCGCGTTTTACACTTAATTTATTACTTTAACTAGATTAGGGTATTTTCGTAACATTAGCAAATCATGAAAATTGGTAAAATGGGTTAAAATCTATTCACTCCCCTTTAGACAGTTTTATAAACACCGTGCATTATTAGTTTCAAGAACGCCCAAAAGCCAAAACGAATGTTTGAAAACTAGAAAGTGCGCTCGAGAACTAAAAAGCACACTCGTGCTAAAAAAATGCATACATGCATGCCAAAAAGTAAGAGAGTCTTGCCAAAATGAGAGTTTGCATGCCAAAAAGAATGCCCGAAAGCCAAAAATAATGTTTGGAAACTAAAAAGTACGCTCAAGAACTAAAAAGCACTACCGCGTTCCAAAAAGCATGCCTGCATGCCAAAAATAAAGTTTGCATGCCAAGAACAATGCCCAAAAGCCAAAAAGAATGTTTGGAAACTAAAAAGCACTGTCGCGTTCAAAATAGCATGTCTGCATGCCTAAAAGAACACCCGAAAGCTAAAAAGAATATTTGGAAACTAAACAGAACGCTCGAGAACTAAAAAGCACTCCCGTATTCTAAAAGGTATGCCCACCTATGCCGAAAAGAAAGTTTGCATGCTAAAAAGAACACCCAAAAACCAAAAAGAGAATCTGGGAAGTAAAAAGCACGCTCGAGAAATAAAAATCACTCTCGCTTTCAAAAAGCATGCCTGCAGGCGAAAAAGAAAGTTTACAGGATGAAAAGAATGCCCGAAAGCAATAAAGATCATTCGGAAACTAAAAAGCACTCGTGCGTTTTAAAAAGCATGCCAAAAAGAATGCCCATAAGCCAAAAAGAGAGTCTAAAAACTAAAAAAACAGGCTCGAGAACTAAAATGCACTCTCACGTTTAAAAAAGCGTGCACATAGGCCAAAAAGAAAGTTTGCATGCAAAAAAGAACGCTCGAAAGCCAAAAAGAATGTCTGGAAACTAAAAAGCACACTCGAGAACCAAAAAGCACTCTCACGCTCGAAAATGCAACCCCGCATGCCAAAAAGAATGCCTGAAAACCAAAAAGAGAGTCTGAAAACTAAAAAGCACGCTCGATAACTGAAAAGCACTCTCGCGTTCAAAATGCATACTTGCATACCAAAAAGAAAGTTTGTCTTGCCAAAAAGAGAGTCTACATGCCAAAAAAAATGCGCGAAAGCCAAAAAAAATGCGCGAAAGCCAAAAAGAATGTTTAGAAACTAAAAAGGACTCTCGCGTTCATAAAAAGGTATCCTCGCATGCAAAAGCACGCTCAATAACTAAAAAGCACTCTCACGCTAAAAAAGGCATCCTCGCATGCAAAAAAGAAAGTTTGCATGCCAAAATGAATGCCTAAAAGCCAAAAAGATAGTTTGAAAACCAAAAAGCACGCTCGAGAACTAAAACTCACTCTCACGTTTCAAAAAGCATGCCCATAGGCCAAAAAGAAAGTTTGCATACATAACAGAACGCTCGAAAATCAAAAATAAATTTTGGAATCTAAAATGCACCCTTGATAACTACAAAGCACTCTAGCACTCAAAATATATCCTCGAATGCCGAAAAGAAAGTTTGCATGCCAAAAAGAATGTCTTAAAGCCAAAAAGACAATCTAAAAACATAAATGCACGCTCGAGAACTTAAAATCACTGTCGCGTTTAAAAAAGCATGCCCACAAGCCAAAAAGAAAGCTTGCATGCAAAAAAGAACGCCCGGAAGCCATATAGAACGTTTGGAAACTAGAAAGCACACTCGCATTCAAAAATGCATACCTGTATGCCAAAAAGAAAGTTTGTCTTCCCAAAAAGAGAGTCTACATGCCATGAAGAACGCCTGAAAGCTAAAAAGAATGTTTGGAAACTAAAAAGCACACTCAAGAACTAAAAAGCACTATAGTGTCCATAAAAGCATGCCTGCATGTCAAAAAGAAAGATTGCATGCAAAAAAGAATGCCCGAAAGCCAAAAGAACGTTTGGAAACTAGAAAGCACTCTCAAGAACTAAAAAGCACACTCGTGTTTAAAAATGCATACTTACATGCCAGAAAGGGAGTCTGCATGCCAAAAAGGGAGTCTGCATGCCAAAAAGAACATCCGAAAGCAAAAAAGAATGTTTAGAAACTAAAAAACACGCTCGAGAACTAGAAATCACTCCCGCGTTCCAAAAGGCATTTCCCGCACGCAAAAAACAAAGTATGCATGCCAAAAAGAAAGTCTATATGCCAAAAAGATCGCTTGTAAACCAAAAAGAGAGTCTGGACACTAAAAAGCATGCTCGAGAACTAAAAACAACTCTTGCGTTCAAAAAAGAACGCCCGAAAGCCAAAAAGAGAGTTTGAAAACTAAAAAGCACGCTCGAGAAATAAAAAGCACGCTTGCGTTCAAAAAAGCATGCATGTGAGCCAAAAAGAACGTTGGCATGCAAAAAAGAACGCCCCAAAGCCAAAAAGAATGTTTGAAAACTAAAAAGCACTCTCGCGCTAAAAAATGCATCCCCTCATGCCAAAAAGGATGCTTGAAAGCCAAACAAAGAGTCTGAAAACTAAAAAGCAGGCTCGAGAACTGAAAAACACTTTCGCATTCAAAAAAGCATGCCCGTAGACTAAAAAGAAAGTATGCATGCCAAAAAGAAAGTCTACATGCCAAAAAGATAGCTCATAAACCAAAAAGACAGTCTCGACACTAAAAAGCACTCTCGCGTTCAAAAACGTTTGCCCGCAGGCCATAAATAAAATTTTCATGCCAAAAAGTATGCCCGAAAATTGAAAAGATCGTTTAGAAACTAATATGCATGCTCGAGAACTAAAAAGCACTCTCGTGTTCAAAAAAGTATGCCAAAAAGAACGCCTGAAAGCCAAAAAGAGAGTGTGAAAACTAAAAAGCACGCTCAAGAAATAAAAAACACTCTTGTGTTCAAAAAACCATGGCTGTGGGCCAAAAAGAATGTTTGCATGCAAAAAAGAACACCCCAAAACCAAAAAGAATGTTTAGAAACTAAAAAGCACTCTTGCGCTAAAAAATGCATCCCCGCATGCTAAAAAGAAAGTTTGCACGCCAGAAAGAATGCTTGAAAGCCAAAAAGAGAGTTTGAAAACTAAAAAGCACACTCGAAAACTAAAAAGCACTCTCATGTTCAAAAAAGCTTGCCGAAGGCTAAAAAGAAAGTTTTGAATCTAAAAAGCATGCTCGATAACTAAAAAGCACTCTTGCACTAAACAATGCATCCTCACATGCCAAAAAGAATGCCCGGAAGCCAAAAAGATAGTTTGAAAACTAAAAAGCACGCTTGATAACTAAAAATCACTGTCGCGTTTAAAAAAGCATGCTCACAAGCCAAAAAGAAAGATTGCATACAAAAAAGAACACCTAAAAGCCACATAGAACGTTTGGAAACTAGAAAACACACTCGCGTTCAAAAATGCATACCGGTATGTCAAAAAGAAAGTTTGTCTTGCCAAAAAGAACGCTGGAAAGCCAAAAAGAATGTTTGAAAACTAAAAAGCACTCTCGCGTTCATAAAAGTATGCCCGCAGGCCAAAAAGAAAGTTTGAATGCAAAAAAGAACGCCCGTAAGCCAAAAGAACGTTTGTAAACTAAAAAGCACATTCGAGAACTAAAAAGCTCACTCGCGTTTAAAAATGCACACCTACATGCCAAAAAGAAAGCTTGCATGCAAAAAAAGGAGTCTACATGTCAAAAAGAACGCTCGAAAGCCAAAAAGAAGGTTTGGCAACTAAAAAGCACGCTCGAGAACTAGAAATCACTCCCGCTTTCCAAAAGACATTCCTGCATTCCAAAAGAAAGTGTGCATGCCCATAAGATCGCTCGTAAACCAAAAAGAGAGTCTGGACACTAAAAAGTAAGCTTAAGAACTAAAAACCACTCTCGCTTTCAAAAAGTATGCTCGCATGCCATAAAGGAAATTTTCATGCCAAAAAGAATACTCGAAAACCAAAAAGATCGTTTAGAAACTAAAATGCACACTCGTGAACTAAAAAGCACTGTCGCGTTCAAAAAAGAATGCCAAAAAGAATGCCCGAAAGCCAAAAAGAGAGTATGAAAACTAAAAAGCACGCTCGAAAAATAAAAAGCACTCTTGCATTCAAAAAAGCATGCATGCGGGCCAAAAAGAACGTTTGCATGCGAAAAAGAATGCCTTAAAACCAAAAAGAATGTTTGGAAACTAAAAAGCACTCACGCGCTAAAAAATGCATCCCCATATACCAAAAAAAAAGTTTGCATGCCAAAAAGGATGCTTGAAAGCCAAAAAGAGAGTATGAAAACTTAAAAGCACGCTCGAGAACTAAAAAGCACTTTCGCGTTCAAAAAAACAGTCTGCAGGCTAAAAAGAAAGTTTGGAATCTAAAAAGCACTCTCGCACTAAAAAATGCATCCCTGCATGCCAAAAAGAAAGTTTGCATGCAAAAAAGGATGTTTGAAAGTCAAAAAGAGAGTCTGAAAATAAAAAAGCACGCTCAAGAACTGAAAAACACTCTCATGTTCAAAAAAGAATGCCCACAGGCCAAAAAGAAAGTTTGCATGCAAAAAAGAACGCCCGAAAGCCAATTAAAACGTTTGGAAACTAGAAAGCACACTCGAGTCCAAAAATGCTTACTTGCATCCCAAAAAGAAAGTTTGTCTTGCCAAAAAGAGAGTCTATATGCCCAAAAGAACGTCCAAAAGCCAAAAAGAATGTTTGGAAACTAAAAAGCTTGCTCAAGAACTAAAAATTACTCTCGCGTTCATAAAAGCATGCCTGCAAGTCAAAAAAAAAGTTTGCATGCAAAAAAAAAAAAAAAGGCCCCGAGAGCCAAAAATAACTTTTGGAAACTAGAAAACAAGCTTAAGAACTAAAAAGCACACTCGCGTTCCAAAATACATACCTACATGCCAAAAAGAAAGCCTGCATGCCAAAAAGAACACCCGAAAGCCAAAAAGTATTTTTAGAAACTAAAAAGCACGGTCGAGAGCTAGAAATGCCAAAAAGAACGTCTAAAAGCCAAAAAGAACGCCCAAAAGCCAAAAAGAGAGTGCCAAAACTAAAAACCATGCTCGAGAAATAAAAAAGCACTCTCGCATTTGAAAAAGCATGCCCGCAGACCAAAAACAATGTTTGCATGCAAAAAAGAACACCCCAAAGCTAAAAAGAATGCTTTGAAACTAAAAAGCACTCTCGCGCTAAAAAATGCATCCCTACTTGAAAAAAATAAAGTTTGCATGCCAAAAAGGATGCTTGATAGCAGAAAAGAGAGTCTCAAAACTAAAAAGCACGCTCGAAAACTGAATAGCACTCTTGCGTTTAAAAAGCATGCCCACAGGCCACAAAGAAAGTTTGCATGCAAAAAAAAATGCCCGAAAACCAAAAAGAAAGTTTGGAATCTAAAATGCAAGCTTGATAACTAAAAAGAACTCTCGCACTCAAAAATACATCTCCGCATGCCAAATAGAAAGTTTGCATGCCAAAAAGAATGTCTGAAAGCCAAAAAGGCAGTTTGAAAACTAAAAAGCACACTCGAGAACTAAAAATCACTATCGTGTTTAAAAAAGCATGCTCATAAGCCAAAAAGAAAGTTTGCGTGCAAAAAAGAATGCCCAAAAGCCAAATAAAATGTTTGGAAACTAGAAAGCACACTCACGTTCAAAAATGCATACCTGCATGCCAACAAGAAAGTTTATCTTGCCAAAATGAAAGTCTGTATGCTAAAAAGAATGCCCGAAAGCAAAAAAGAATGTTTGGAAACAAAAAAACACACTCAAGAACTAAAAAGCACTCTCGGACTCATAAAAGCATGCCTGTAGGCCAAAAAGAAAGTTTTCATGCAAAAAAGAATGCCCGAAAGCCAAAAGAACGTTTGGAAACTAGAAAGCACGCTCGAGAACTTAAAAGCACACTCGCGTTTAAAAATGCATACCTATACACCAAAAAGAAAGCTTGCATGCCAAAAAGAGAGTCTGCATGATAAAAAGAACGCCTGAAAGCTAAAAAGAATGTTTGGAAATGAAAAATCACGCTCGAGAACTAGAAATCACTCCCGAGTTCCAAAAGGCATTCTTGCATACCAAAAAGAAAGTCTGCATGCAAAAAAGATCGCTTGTAAACCAAAAAGAGAGTCTGGACACAAAAAAGCACGCTCGAGAACTTAAAAGCACTCTCGCGTTCAAAAAAATATGCTCGCAGGCCATAAAGAAAATTTTCATGCCAAAAAGAATGCCCGAAAACCAAAAATATCGTTTAGAAACTAAAATGCACGCTCGAGAACTGAAAAGCACTCTCGCGTTCAAAAGAGCATGCCAAAAAGAACGTCCGAAAGCCAAAAATAGAGTGTGAAAACTAAAAAGCACGCTCAAGAGATAAAAAGCACTCTCGCATTCAAAAAAGCATTCCCATAGACC
This sequence comes from Acer negundo, assembly GCA_035582765.1. Taxonomy (NCBI): domain Eukaryota; kingdom Viridiplantae; phylum Streptophyta; class Magnoliopsida; order Sapindales; family Sapindaceae; genus Acer; species Acer negundo. Next base: position 4,536,520 of record CM069232.1, on the reverse strand, counting down.
AAAAAGAATGTTTACATGCAAAAAAGAACGCCCCAAAGCCAAAAAAAATGTTTGGAAATTAAAAAGCACTTTGGCGCTAAAAAATGAATCCCCGCATGCCAAAAAGAATGTCATAGGCCAAAAAGAAAGTTTGCATGCAAAAAAGAATGCCCGAAAGCCAAATAGAACGTTTGGAAACTAGAAAGCACACTCGCGTTCAAACATTCTTACCTGCATGCCAAAAAGAGAGTCTGCATGCCAAAAAGAATGCCCGAAAGCCAAAAAGAGAGTGTGAAAATTAAAAAAGCACACTCGAGAGATAAAAAGCACTCTCACATTTAAAAAAGTATTCCCGCAGGACAAAAAGAATGTTTACATGCAAAAAAGAACACCCTAAAACAAAAAAGAATATTTAGAAAGTAAAAAGCACTTTGGCGCTAAAAAATGCATCCCCGCATGCCAAAAAGAATGTCATAGGCCAAAAAGAAAGTTTGCATGCGAAAAAGAATGCCTGAAAGCTAAATAGAACGTTTGGAAACTAGAAAGCACACTCGCATTCAAAAATTCTTACCTGCATGCCAAAAAGAAAGTTTGTCTTGCCAAAAAGAGAGTCAGCATGCCTAAAAGAACGCCTAAAAGCAAAAAATAATGTTTAGAAACTAAAAAGCACGCTCAAGAACTAAAAACCACTATCACGTTCATTAAAGCATGCCCGCAGGCCAAAAAGAAAGTTTGCATGAAAAAAAGAACGCCCGAAGCCAAAAAGAATGTTTGAAAACTAGAATGCACGCTCAAGAACTAAAAAGCACACTCCCATTCAAAAATGCATACCTACATGCAAAAAAGAAAGCATGCATGCCAAAAAGAGAGTCTGCATGCTAAATAGAACGCCCGAAAGCCAAAAAGAATGTTTGGAAACTAATAAGCACGCTCGAGAACTAGAAATCACTCTAGCATTCAAAAAAGCATGCCAAAAAGAAAGCCTGAAAGCTAAAAGAGAGTGTGAAAACTAAAAAGCACTCTCGCGTTCAAAAAAACATGTCCACAACCCAAAAAGAAAGTTTCATACAAAAAAGAACGCCCCAAAGCCAAATAGAATGTTTGGAAACTAAAAAGCACTCTTGCGCTAAAAAAATGCATCCCCACATGCCAAAAAGAAAGTTTGCATGCCAAAAAGAATGCCCAAAAGACAAAAAGACAATCTAAAAACTAAAAAGCACGCTCGAGAACTAAAAATCACGCTCAAGTTTTAAAAAATTCCCACAGGCCAACAAGAAAGTTTACATGCAAAAAATAATGCTTGAAAGCTAAATAGAACGTTTGAAAACTAGAAAGCAGACTCGCGTTCAAAAATTCATACCTGTATGCAATAAGAAAGTTTGTCTTGCCAAAAAGAGAGTCTGCATGCCAAAAAGAACGCCTGAAACCCAAAAAGAATGTTTGGAAACTAAAAAGCACGCTCAAAAACTAAAAAGCACTCTCGCGTTCATAAAAGTATGCCAGCATGCCAAAAAGAAAGTTTGCGTGCAAAAAAGAATTCCTAAAAGCCAAAAAGAAAGTTTGGAGACTAAAAAGCACGCTCAATAACTAAAAAGCACACTCGCGTTTAAAAATGCATACCTACATGCCAAAAAGAAAGCTTGCATGCAGAAAAGAGAGTCTGCATTCCAAAAAGAATGACCGAAAACCAAAAAGAATGTTTGGAAACTAAAAAGCATGCTCGAGAATTAGAAATCACTCCCGCGTTCCAAAAGGCATTCCCGCATGCCAAAAAGAAAGTTTTCATGCCAAAAAGATCGCTCTTAAACAAAAAAGAGAGTCTGGACACTAAAAAGCACGCTCAAGAACTGAAAACCACTCTTGCGTTCATAAATGTATGTCCACATGCGATAAAGAATATTTTCATGCCAAAAAGAATGCCCAAAAACCAAAAAGATCATTTAGAAAATAAAATACACCCTGAAGAACTAAAAAGCACTCTCGCGTTCAAAAAAGCATGCAAAAAAGATCGTCCGAAAGCCAAAAAGAGAGTGTAAAAACTAAAAAGCATGCTCGAGAAAACAAAAAGGACTCTCGCGTTCAAAAAAGCATGCTTGCGGGACAAAAATAATGTTTGCATGCAAAAAAGAACGCCCCAAATCAAAAAAGAATGTTTGGAAACTAAACAGCACTCTCACACTAAAAAATGCATCCCCGCATGCCAAAAAGAAAGTTTGCATGCCAAAAAGGATGCTTGAAAGTCAAAAAAAGAGTTTGAAAACTAAAAAGCACGCTTGAGAACTTAAAAGCACTTTCGCGTTTAGAAAAGCATGGCCGCAAGGTAAAAAGAAAGTTTGGAATCTAAAAAGCACACTTGACAACTTAAAAGCACTCTAGCGCTAAAAAATGCATCCTCGCATGCCAAATAGAATGCCCGAAAGCCAAAAAGACAGTCTGAAAACTAAAAACCACGCTCGAGAACTAAAAATCACTCTCGCGTTTAAAAAACCATGCCCATAAGCCAAAAAGAAAGTTTGCATGCAAAAAGAACGCCTGAAAGCCAAATAGAACGTTTGGAAACTAGAAAGCACACTCACGTTCAAAAATGCTTACCTGCATGCCAAAAAGAAAGCTTGTCTTGCCAAAAAGAGAGTCTGCATGCTAAAAAGAATGCTCGAAAGCCAAAAAGAATGTTTGGAAACTAAAAAGAAAGCTCAAGAACTAAAAAGCACTCTCACGTTCATAAAAGCATGCCCGCAGGCCAAAAAGAAAGTTGGAATGCAAAAAAGAATACCCAAAAGCCTGAAAGAACATTTTGAAACTAGAAAGCACACTCGAGAACTAAAAAGCACACTCGAGTTCAAAATGCATTACTACATGCCAAAAAGAAAGCATGCATGCCAAAAAAAGAGTCTGCATGCCAAAAAGAACACCCGAAAGCTAAGAAGAATATTTGGAAACTAAAAAGCACACTTGCGAACTAGAAATCACTCTCGCGTTAAAAAAAAACATGCCAAAAATAAGGACCGAAAGCCAAAAAGAGAGTGTGAAAACTAAAAAGCTCGCTCAAGAAATAAAAAGCAATCTCACATTCTAAAAACCATGCCCGCGGGCCAAAAAAAACGATTGCATGCAAAACAGAACGCCCTAAAGCCAAAAAGAATATTTGGAAACTAAAAAGTACTCTCGTGCTAAAAAAATGCATCCCCTTATGCAGAAAAGAAAGTTTTCATACCAAAAAGAATGCTTGATAACAGAAAAGAGAGTCTAATAAAAAGCAAGCTTGAGAACTAAAAATCACGCTTGAGAACTAAAAATCACACTCTCGTTTAAAAAAGCATGCTCACATGCCAAAAAGAAAGTCTGCAGGCAAAAAAGAACTCCTAAAAGCCAAATAGAACGTTTGGAAACTAGAAAGCACACTCCCGTTCAAAAATGCATACCTGCATGCAGAAAGAAAGTTTGTCTTGCCAAAAATAGAATCTGCATGCCAAAACGAACGCCCGAAAGCCAAAAAGAATGTTTGGAAACTAAAAAGCACGCTTGAGAACTAAAAAGCACTCTCGCGTTCATAAAAGCATGCTCATAGGCCAAAAAGAAAGTTTGCATGCAAAAAAGGATGCCCGAAAACAAAAAATATTGTTTAGAAACTAAAATGCACGCACAATAACTAAAAAGCACCCTCGCATTCAAAAAAAATGCCTGCATGCTAAAAAGAAAGTTTGGAATCTAAAAAGCACGAACGATAAATAAAAAGCACTCTCACGCTCAAAAATGCATACCCACATGCCAAAAAAAAAGTTTGTATGCCAAAAAGAAACCATGTATGCCAAAAAGAGAGTCTGCATGCCAAAAAGAACGTTCGAAAGCCAGAAAGAATGTTTGGAAACTAATAAGCACGCTCGAGAACTAGAAATCACTCTCGCGTTCAAAAAAGCATGGCAAAAAGAAAGCCCGAAAGCCAAAAAGAGAGTGTGAAAACTAAAAAGCACGCTTGAGATAGAAAAAAGCACTTTCGTGTTCAAAAAAGCATGCTCGCAGCCTAAAAAGAACGTTTGCATACAAAAAAGAACACCCCAAAGCCAAAAAGAATGTTTGAAAACTAAAAAACACTTTCGCGCTAAAAAAATGCATCCCCGCATGCCAAAAAGAAAGTTTGCATGCCAAAAAGGATGCTTGAAAGCCAAAAAGAGAGTTTGAAAACTAAAAAGCCCGCTCCAGAACTGAAAATCACTATCGCATTCAAAAAAGCATGACCACATGGTAAAAAGATAGTTTGGAATCTAAAAAGCACTCTCACGCTCAAAAATGCATCCCCGCATGCAAAAAACAAAGTTTGCATGCCAAAAACAATGCCCGAAAAACAAAAAGACAGTCTAAAAACTAAAAAGCACACTCTCGAACTAAAAATCACTCTCGCGTTTAAAAAACCATGCCCAAAAGCCAAAAAGAAAGTTTGCATGCAAGAAAGAACGCCCGAAATCCAAAAAGAACGTTTGGAAACTAGAAAGCACGCTGAAGAACAAAAAAGCACACTCGCGTTTAAAAATGCATACTTACATGCCAAAAAGAAAGCATGCATGCAAAAAAAGAGTCTGCATTCCAAAAAGAAAGCCCGAAAGCTAAAAAGAATGTTTGGAAATTAATAAGCACGCTCGTGAACTAGAAATCACTCTCGCGTTCAAAAAAGCATGCCAAAAAGAATGCCCGATAGCCAAAAAGAGAGTGTGAAAAGTAAAAAGCACGCTCGAGAGATAAAAAGCACTATCGCGTTCAAAAAAGCATGCCCACGGGCAAAAAAGAACGTTTACATGCAAAAAAGAACGCCCAGAAGCGAAAAAGAATGTTTGGAAAATAAAAAGCACTATGGCGCTAAATAATGCATCCCTACATGCCAAAAAGAATGACATAGGCCAAAAAGAAAGTTTGCATGCAAAAAAGAATGCCCGAAAGCCAAATAGAACGTTTGGAAACTAGAATGCACACTCGCATTCAAAAATTCTTACCTGCATGCCAAAAAGAAAGTTTGTCTTGCCAAAAAAAGATTCTGCATGCCAAAAAGAACGCCCAAAAGCCAAAAAGAATGTTTGGAAACTAAAAAGCACGCTCAAAACTAAAAAGCACTCTCGGGTTCATAAAAGCATGCCCGCAGGCCAAAAAGAAAGTTTGCATGCAAAAAAGAATGCTCGAAAGCCAAAAAGAACGTTTCAAAACGAGAAAGCACGCTAGAGAACTAAAAAGCACACTCACGTTCAAAAATGCATACCTATATGCAAAAAAGAAAGCATGCAAGCCAAAAAGAGAGTCTGCATGCCAAAAAGAATGCCCAAAAGCCAAAAAGAATGTTTGGAAACTAATAAGCACGCTCTAGAACTAGAAATCACTCTAGCGTTAAAAAAAGCATGCTAAAAAGAATGTTTGAAAGCCAAAAAGAGAGCGTGAAAACGAAAAAGCACACTCGAGATATAAAAAGCACTCTCGCGTTCAAAAAAACATGCCCGCAACCCAAAAAGAACGTTTGCATACAAAAAAGAACGCTCTTAAGCCAAATAGAATGTTTGGAAACTAAAAAGCACTCTCGCGCTAAAAAAATGCATCCCTGCATGCTAAACAGAAAGTTTGCATGCCAAAAAGGATGCTTGAAAGCCAAAAAGAGAGTTTGAAAGCTAAAAAGCACGCTCAAGAACTGAAAATCACTCTCGTGTATAAAAAAAGCGTGCCTGTAGGGTAAAAAGAATGTTTGGAATCTAAAAAGCACGCTCAAGAACTAAAAATCATTCTCGCGTTCATAAAAGCATACCCGCAGGCCAAAAAGAAAGTTTGCATGCAAAAAAGAACGCCCGAAAGCCAAAAAGAACGTTTGAAAACTAGAAAGCACGCTCAAGAACAAAAAAGCACACTCGCATTCAAAAATGCATACCTACATGCAAAAAAGAAAGCATGCATGCCAAAAAGAGAGTCTGAATGCCAAATAGAATGTTTGGAAACTAATAAGCACGCTCGAGAACTAGAAATCACTCTAGCATTCAAAAAAACATGCCAAAAAGAATGCCCGAAAGCCAAAAAGAGGGTGTGAAAACTAAAATGCACGCTCGAGATATAAAAAAGCACTCTCGCATCAAAAAAAGCATGCCCGTAGCCCAAAAAGAATGTTTGCATACAAAAAAGAAAGCCCCAAATCCAAATAGAATCTTTGGAAACTAAAAAGCACTCTCGCGCAAAAAAAATGCATCCCCGCATGCCAAAAAGAAAGTTTGCATGCCAAAAACGATGGTTGAAAGCCAAAAAGAGAGTTTAAAAACTAAAAAGCATGCTCGAGAACTGAAAATCACTCTCACGTTCAAAAAAGCGTGCCCGCAAGGTAAAAAGAAAGTTCGGAATCTAAAAAGCAAGCTCAATAACTAAAAAGCACTCTCGCACTCAAAAATGCATCCCCACATGCCAAAAAGAAAGTTTGCATACCAAAAAGAATACCCGAAACACAATTAGACAACCTAAAAACTCGAAAGCACACTCGAGAACTAAAAATCACACTCACGTTTAAAAAAGCATTCCCACAGGCCAAAAAGAAAGTTTGTATTCAAAAAAGAACGCCTGAAAGCCATATAGAACGTTTGGAAACCAGAAAGCAGACTCGCGTTCAAAAATTCATACCTGCATGCAAAAAGAAAGTTTTTCTTACCAAAAAAAGAGTCTGCATGCCAAAAAGAACACCCAAAAGCCAAAAAGAAGGTTTGGAAACTAAAAAGCACACTCGAGAACTAGAAATCACTCACGCATTCCAAAAGTCATTCCCGCATGCCAAAAGGAAAGTCTTCATGCCAAAAAGATCGCTTGTAAACCAAAAAGAGAGTCTGGACACTAAAATGCACGCTCTAGAACTAAAAACCACTCTCGCATTCAAAAAAGTGTGCCCGCAAGCCATCAAGTAAATTTTCATGGCAAAAAGAGCGCCCGAAAACCAAGAAGATCATTTAGAAACTAAAATGCACGCTCAAGAACAAAAAAAACACTCTCGCGTTCAAAAAAGCAAGCTAAAAAGAACAACCGAAAGCCTAAAAGAATGTTTGGAAACTAAAAAGCATGCTCAAGAAGTAAAAATCACTCTCGCGTTCATAAAAGCATGCCCGTAAGCCAAAAAGAACGTTTGCATGCAAAAAAGAATGCCCGAACACAAAAAATATCGTTTAGAAACTAAAATGCACGCTCAAGAACTAAAAAGCACCCTCACATTCAAAAAAACATGCCAAAAAGAACGCCCGAAAGCGAAAAAGAGAGTGTGAAAAGTAAAAAGCTCGCTCGAGAAATAAAAACCACTCTCGTGTTCAAAAATGCATGCCCACGGGCCAAAAAGATTGTTTGCATGCAAAAAATAACTCCTTATAGCCAAAAAAAAATGTTTGGAAACTGAAAACCACTCTCACGCTAAAAAATGCGTCCCCGCATGCCTAAAAGAAAGTTTGCATGCTAAAAAGGATGCTTGAAAGCCAAAAAGAAAGTCTAAAAACTAAAAAGCACTCTCGTGTTCAAAAAAGCATGTCCACATGCTAAATAGAATGTTTGGAATCTAAAAAGCACGCTCGATAACTAAAAATCACTCTCACGCTCAAAACTGCAATCTCGCATGCCAAAAGGAAAGTTTGCATGCAAAGAAGAATGCCCGAAAACCCAAAAGACAGTCTAAATACTAAAAAGCATGCTCGAGAACTAAAAATCACACTCACGTTTAAAAAATCATGCCCACAGGCCAAAAAAAAATGTTTGCCTGCAAAAAGAATGCCTGAAAGCCAAATAGAACGTTTACAAACAAGAAAACACACTCGCATTCAAAAATGCATACCTACATGCAAAAAGAAAGTTTGTCTTGCCAAAAAAAGAGTCTGCATGCCAAAAAGAATGCACGAAAGTAAAAAAGAATTTTTGGAAACTAAAAAGCACTCTCACGTTCATAAAAGCATGCCCGCAGGCCAAAAAGAAAGTTTGCATGCAAAAAAGAACGTTTGGAAACTATAAAGCATGCTCAAGAACTAAAAAGCATACTCGCGTTTAAAAATACATACCTAAATGCCAAAAAGAAAGCTTGCATGCACAAAAGAGAGTCTACATTCCAAAAAGAACGACCGAAAGCTAAATAGAATGTTTGGAAACTAAAAAGCACGTTTGAGAACTAAAAAGCACTCTTGCATTAATAAAAGCATACCCGTAGGTCAAAAAGAAAGTTTGCATGCAAAAAAGAATGCCCGAAAACAAAAAAGATCAGTTAGAAACTAAAATGCACGCTCAAGAACTGAAAAGCACCCTCGCATTCAAAAAAACATGCCAAAAAGAACGTCCGAAAGTGAAAAAGAGAGTGTGAAAAGTAAAAAGCACGCTCGAGAAATAAAAAGCACTCTCGCTTTAATAAAAGCATGTCCACGGGCCAAAAAGAAAGTTTGCATGCAAAAAATAATGACCCAAAGCCAAAAAGAATGTTTGGAAACTAAAAAGCACTCTCGCACTAAAAAATACATCCATGCATGCCTAAAAGAAAGTTTGCATGCCAGAAAGGATGCTTGAAAGCCAAAAAGAGAGTCTAAAAACAAAAAAGCACGCTCGAGAACCGAAAATCAATCTCGCATTCAAAAAAGCATGCATGCATGCTAAATAGAATGTTTAGAATCTAAAAACCACGCTCGATAACTAAAAAACACTCTCACGCTCAAAAATGCATCCCCGCACGCCAAAAAGAAAATTTGCATGTCAAAAAGAATGCCCAAAAGCCAAAAAGACAGTTTGAAAACTAAAAAGCATGCTCGAGAACTAAAAATCACACTTGCATTTAAAAAAGCATGCCCACAGGCCAAAAAGAAAAGTTGCTTGTAAAAAATAACGCCTGAAAACCAAATAGAACGTGTGGAAACTAAAAAGCACACTCGCGTTCAAAAATTCATACCTGCATGCAGAAAGAAAGTTTGTCTTGCCAAAAAGAATGCCCGAAAGCCAAAAAGAATGCTTGGAAACTAAAAAGCACGTTCGAGAACTAAAAAGCACTCGCGTGCTCATAATAGCATGCCTGTACACCAAAAAGAAAGTTTGCATGCAAAAAAGAATGCCCGAAAACAAAAAAGATCGGTTAGAAACTAAAATGCACACTCAAGAATTAAAAAGCACTCTCGCATTCAAAAAAGGATCCCAAAAAGAACGCCTGAAAGTGAAAAAGAGAGTGTTAAAAGTAAAAAGCACGCTCGAGAAATAAAAAGCATTCTCACGTTCAAAAAAGCATGCCCACAGGCCAAAAAGAATGTTTGCATGCAAAAAATAACACCCCAAAGCCAAAAAGAATGTTTGGAAACTCAAAAGTACTCTCGCGCTAAAAAATACATCCCCGCATGCCTAAAAGAAAGTTTGCAGGCCAAAAAGGATGCTTGAAAGCCAAAAAGAGAGTCTAAAAACTAAAAAGCACACTCAAAAACTGAAAAGCACTCTCGCGTTAAAAAAAACATACATGCATGCTAAATAGAATGTTTGGAATCTAAAAAGCATGCTCGATAACTAAAAAGCACTCTCATGCTCAAAAATGCATCCCCGCATGCCAAAAGGAAAGTTTGCATGCCAAAAGAAGGCCCGAAAACCAAAAAGACAGTCTAAAAACTAAGAAGCACGCTCAAGAACTAAAAATCACACTCACATTTAAAAAAGCATGACCACGGGTCAAAAAAAAAAGTTTGCATGCAAAAAAGAAAATCTGAAAGCCAAATAGAACGTTTGGAATCTAGAAAGCACACTCGCGTTCAAAAATGCATACCTACATGAAAAAAGAAAGTTTGTCTTGCCAAAAATAGAGTCTACATGCCAAAAAGAATGCCCGAAAGTCAAAAAGAATGTTTGGAAACGAAAAAGAAAGCTCTCTCACATTCATAAAAGCATGTCCGTAAGCCAAAAAAAAAAGTTTGCATGCAAAAAAGAACGTTTGGAAACTAGAAAGCACGCTCGAGAATTAAAAGCACACTCGCTTTTAAAAATGCATACCTACATGCCAAAAAGAAAGCTTGCATACAGAAAAGAGAGTCTGCATTCCAAAAAGAACGACCGAAAGCCAAAAATAATGTTTGGAAACTAAAAAGCATGCTCGAGAACTAGAAATCACTCCCGCGTTCCAAAAGGCATTCCCCATGCCAATAAGAAAGCCTTCATGCCAAAAAGATAGCTCGTGAACCAAAAAAAGAGTCTAGAAACTAAAAAGCACGCTCGAGAACTAAAAACCACTCTTGCGTTCAAAAAAGTATGCCCGCAGGCTAGAAAGAAAATTTTGATGCCAAAAAGAATGCCCAAAAACCAAAATGATCATTTAGAAACTAAAATGCATGCTCGAGAACTAAAAAGTATTCTCGTGTTCAAAAAAACATGTCTGCATGCTAAAAAGAAAGTTTGGAGTCTAAAAAGCATGCTCGATAACTAAAAAGCACTCTCGCGCTAAAAAATGCATCCCTGCATGCCAAAAAGAATGCCCGAAAGCCAAAAAGAATGTCTGAAAACTAAAAAGCACGCTCGTGAATTGAAAATCACTCTCGCGTTAAAAAAGCATGCCTACATGCAAAAAAGAAAGTTTACATGCAAAAAAGAACGCCCGAAAGCCAAATAAAACGTTTGGAAACTAGAAAGCAGACTAGCGTTCAAAAATGCATGCCTGCATGCAAAAAGAAAGTTTGTCTTTCCAAAAAGAGAGTCTGCATGCCAAAGAGAACGCCCGAAAGCCAAAAAAAATGTTTGGAAACTAAAAAGCAAGCTCGAAAACTAAAAGCACTCTCGTGTTCATAAAAGTATACCCGCATGCCAAAAAGAAAGTTTGTGTGTAAAAAAGAACGCTCGAAAGCCAAAAAGAATCTTTGATAACTAGAAAGCACACTCGAGAACTAAAAAGTACACTCGCGTTTAAAAATGCATACCTACATGCCAAAATGAAAGTTTGCATGCAGAAAAGAGAGTCTACATTCCAAAAAGAACAACCGAAAGCCAAAAAAAATGTTTGGAAACTAAAAAGCACGCTCGAGAACTATAAATCACTCCCGCGTTCCAAAAGGCATTCCCGCATGCCAAAAAGATCGCTCGTAAACCAAAAAGAGAGTCTGTACACTAAAAAGCACGCTCGAGATCTATAAAGCACTCTCTTGTTCAAAAAAGTATGCCCGCGGACCATAAAGAAAATTTTCATGCCAAAAAGAATGCCCGAAAACCAAAAAGATTGTTTGGAAACTAAAATGCACACTCGAGAACTAAAAAGCACTCTCGCATTCAAAAAAGCATGCCAAACAAAATGTCCGAAAGCCAAAAAGAGAGTGTGAAAACTAAAAAGCACACTCGAGAAATAAAAAGCACTCTCGCATTCAAAAAAGCATGCCCACTGGTCAAAGAGAACGTTTGCATGCAAAAAAGCATGCCCAAGGGCTAAAAAGAAAGTTTGGAATCTAAATAGCACACTCGATAACAAAAAAGCACTCTCGCGCTAGAAAATGCATCCCCGCATGCCAAAAAGAAATTTTGCATGCCAAAAAGATTGCCTAAAAGCCAAAAAGACAGTCTAAAAACTAAAAAGCTCGCTCGAGAACGAAAAATCACTCTCGCGTTTAAACAAGCATTTCCACAGGCCAAAAAGAAAGTTTACATGCAAAAAAGAACGCCCGAAAGCCAAACAAAACGTTTGGAAACTAGAAAGCACACTCGCGTTCAAAAATGCATACTTGCATGCCGAAAAGAAAATTTCTCTTGCCAAAAAGAGAGTCTGCATGCCAAAAAAAAACGTCTGAAAGCCAAAAAGAATGTTTGGAAACTAAAAAGCACTCTTGCGTTCATAAAAGCATGCCCGCAGGCCAAAAAGAAAGTTTTCATGCAAAAAAGAACGCCCGAAATGTTAGGATTATGCTCAATAACAAGAGTTTAATAATGTAATTAACAATCTTTTCATATTAATAAAGTGTTTTTTGATTTAACAAATCTTATAGCATTTATAGTTTAATTATTATAACTGCCAAAGTAAATAATCATAAGGTCAAAAGACTATGAGATATAAAGAATTGTTCATACATCTAGATATGTATGAGGTAGACACAATTCTTTAGTTAGTCTTGAATATTGTTCACAACTTAAGATAAAGGTTGGGCACTTTTACCTTGTTAAAGTTAGAGATTCTTTTGCTAGCATTTGAGTGGGATCAAATGAGATATGATGAGTCTAAAATCATCAAAGTATCTTTGAGTAAAAGAATCTAGTGCACTAGATGCATTGAATAAGATCACAACGAAATACTTTAAAAGGGAAAATTTTTGTTATATACTAAGCCTAAATTTTGCATTCCGCTGTGTGTATAAAACCATTTATCCCTAGACGAAATCCAAAAAGAACGTTTGGAAATTAGAAAGCACGCTCAAGAACTAAAAAGCACACTCGCCTTCAAAAATGCATACCTATATGCCAAAAAGAAAGCTTGCATGCCAAAAAGAGAGTCTACCTGCTAAAAAGAACGCCTGAAAGCCAAAAAGAATGTTTGGAAACTAAAAAGCACGCTCAAGAACTAGAAATCACTCCCACGTTCCAAAAGGCATTCCCGCATGCTAAAAAAAAGTCTGTATGCAAAAGATTGCTCGTAAACCAAAAAGAGAGTCTGGACACTAAAAAGCACGCTCAAGAACTATAAAGCACTTTCGCTTTCAAAAAAGTATGCCCGCAGACCATAAAGAAAATTTTCATGCCAAAAAGAATGCTCGAAAACCAAAAAGATCATTTGGAAACTAAAATGCAAACTCGAGAACTAAAAAGCACTCTCGCGTTCAAAAAACCATGACATAAAGAACGCCCGAAAGCAAAAAAGAGAGTGTGAAAACTAAAAAGCACACTCGAGAAATAAAAAGCACTCTCGCGTTCAAAAAAGCATGCCCGCGGGCCAAAAAGGACGTTTGCATGCAAAAAAGAACACCCCAAAGCCAAAAAGAATGTTTGGAAACTAAAAAGCACTCTCGCACTAAAAAGTGCATCCCCGCATACCGAAAAGAAAGTTTGCATGCCAAAAAGGATGCTTTAAAGCCAAAAAAAGAGTCTGAAAACTAAAAAGCACATTGGAGAACTGAAAAGAACTCTCGCGTTCAAAAAAGCATGCCAGCAGGCTAAAAAGAAAGTTTGGAATCTAAAAAGCATGCTCGATAACTAAAAAGCACTCTCGCACTCAAAAATGCATCCCCACAGGCCAAAAAAGAAAGTTTGCATGAAAAAAATAATGCTTGAAAGCCAAATAAAACGTTTGGAAGCAAGAAAGCACACTCACGTTCAAAAATGCATACCTACATGCCAAAAAGAAAGTTTGTCTTGCTAAAAAGAGAGTCTGCATGCCAAAAAGAATGCCCAAAAGCGAAAAATAATGTTTGGAAACTAAAAAGCACGCTCGAGAACTAAAAAACACTCTCGTGTTCATAAAAGCATGCCTACGGGCCAAAAAGAAAGTTTGTATGCAAAAAAGAATGCCTGAAAGCCAAAAAGAACGTTTGGAAACTAGAAAGCACAATCGATAACTAAAAAGCTCACTCTTGTTGAAAAATGCATACCTAAATGCCAAAAAGAAAGCTTGTATGCCAAAAAGAACGCTCGAAAAACAAAAAGAACACCTGAAAACCAAAAAGAATGTTTGAAAATAAAAAGCACGCTCGAGAACTAAAACGCACTCTCCCATTCAAAAAAGCATGCCCATAGGCTAAAAAGAAAGTTTGCATGCAAAAAAGAAAGCTCAAAAGCCAAAAAGAATGTTTTATAACTAAAAAACACACTCGAGAACTCAAAAGCTCTCTCATAGTCAAAATGCATCCCCGCATACCGAAAAGAAAGTTTGCATGCCAAAAAGAACGCCCGAAAGCCAAAAAGGAAACTAAAAAGCATGCTCGAGAACTAAAAATCACTCTCATGATCAAAAAAGCATGCCCATATGCCAAAAAGAAAGTTTGCATGCCAAAAAGATTGCCTGAAAGCCATAAAGATCGTTTGGAAATTAAAAAGCAATCTCGCATTCAAAAATCATGCCAAAAAGAACGCCCGAAAGCCAAAAAGAGAGTGTGAAAACTAAAAAGCACACTTGAGAAATAAAAAACACTCTCACGTTCAAAAAAGCATGCCCGCGGGCCAAAAAGAACGTTTGCATGCCAAAAAGAATGCTCGGAAGACAAAACAACTTTTGGAAATAAAAAGCACGCTCGAGAACTAAAAATCACTCCCGCGTTCAAAAAAGCATGCATGCGGGTCAAAAAGAAAGTTTGCATGCAAAAAAGAACACCCAAAAGCCAAAAACAATGTTTAGAAACTAGAAAGTACACTCGATAACTAAAAAACACACTCGTGTTCAAAAATGCATACATGCATGCAAAAAGTAAGAGTCTTGCAAAAAAAAGAGAATGCATTCCTAAAAGAACGGACGAAAGCCAAAAAAAAATGTTTGGAAACTAAAAAGCACACTCGAGAACTAAAAAGCACTTTAGAAAAGCATGCCCGCAAGCCAAAAAGAAAGTTTGCATGCATAAAAGAATGCCCGAAAGCCAAAAAGAACGTTTGGAACTCAAAAGCTCACTCATATTCAAAAATGCATACCTGCATGCCAAAAAGAAAGCATGTATGCCAAAAAGAGAGTCTACACGCCAAAAAGAACGCCCGAAAACCAAAAAGAATGTTTAGGAGTAAAAAGCACGCTTAAGAACTAAAAAGCACTCTCTCATTCAAAAAAGCATGTCCGTAGGCTAAAAAGAAAGCCCAAAAGCCAAAACGAATGCTTGGTAACTAAAAAGCACGCTCGAGAACTCAAAAGCTCTCTCGTGCTCAAAAATGCATTCCCACTTGCCAAAAAGAAAGTTTGCATGCCAAAAAGAACGCCTAAAAGCCAAAAAGAGAATCTGGAAACTAAAAAGTACACTTTAGAACTAAAAACCACTCTCGCGTTCAAAAAAGCATGCCCGCATACTAAAAAGAAAGTTTACATGCCAAAAAGAATGCATGAAAGCCATAAAGATTGTTTGGAAATTAAAAAGCACTCTCGTGTTCAAAAAAGCATGCCAAAAAGAATGCCTGAAAGTGAAAAAGAGAGTGAAAACTAAAAAGCACGCCCGAGAAATAAAAAGCACTCTCACATTCGATAATGCATTCCAGCGGGAAAAAAAAACGTTTCATGCCAAAAAGAATGCCCGAAAGAGAAAAACAATGTTTGGACACTAAAAAGCACGCTCGAAAATTAAAAAGCACTCCCGCATTCCAAAAAGCATGATTGCATGCCAAAATGAATGTCTGAAAGCCAACAAGAACGTTTGGAAACTAAAAAGCACCGTCGCATTCAAAATAGCATGCCCGCTTGCCCAAAAGAAATTTTGCATGCCAAAAAGAATGCCCGAAAGCCAAACAGAATGTTCGAAAACTAGAAAGCACACTCGAGAACTAAAAAGCACTCCCACGTTCGAAAAGGCATGCACTTAAGCCAAAAAAGAAAGTTTGCTTACTAAAAAGAACGCCTGAAAACCAAAAAGATAGTCTGGAAACTAAAAAGCATGCTCGAGAAGTAAAAATCACTCCCGGGTTCAAAAAAGCATGCCCGCAGGTGCAAAAGAAAGTTTTCATGCAAAAAAGAATGTCTGAAAGCCATAAAGATTGTTTGGAAACTAAAAAGCACTCTTGCGTTCAAAAAAGCATGCCAAAAAGAATGCTCAAAAGCCAAAATGAGAGTCTGAAAACTAAAAAGCACGCTCAAGAACTAAAATGCACTGTCGTGTTTAAAAAAACATGCCCACGAGCCAAAAAGAAATTTTGTATGCAAAAAAGAACGCCTAAAAGCCAAAAGAATGTTTGGAAACTAAAAACCATGCTTGAGAAAAAAAAAAAAAAAAAGCACTCTCACGCACAAAAATGCATCTCCGCATGCCAAAAAGAATGCATAAAAGCCAAAAAAAGAGTCTGAAAACTAAAAGCACTCTCGCGTTCAAAAAAACATACCCACAAGCCAAAAAGAAAGTTTGCATGCAAAAAAGAACGCCCGAAAACCAAAAAACAACATTTGGAAACTACAAAGCAGGCTCAAGTTCAAAAATGCAAACCTGCATACCAAAAAGAAAGCCTATACGCCAAAAAGAGAGTTTGCATGCCAAAAGAATATCTGAAAACCAAAAAGAATGTTTGGAAATAAAAAGCACGCTCATTAACTAAAAAGCACTCTCACATTCAAAAAGGTATTCCTTCATGCCAGAAAGTAAGTTTGTATGCCAAAAAGAACTCTCGAAAGCCAAAAAGAGAGTCTAAAAACTAAAAAGCATGCTGGAGAACTAAAAAGCACTATCGCGTTCAAAAAAGCATTCCCGTAGGCCAAAAATATAGTTTACATGCCAAAAAGAAAAAAAGCCAAAAAGAGAGTCTGGAAACTAAAAAGTATGCTCGAGAATTGAAAATCACTCTTGTGTTCAAAAAAGCATGCCCGAAGGCCAAAAAGAACGTTTACATGCCAAAAAGAATTCCCGAAAGCCAAAAACAACATTTGGAATCTAAAAAGCACACTCGAGAACTACAAACCACTCCCGCGTTCCAAAAAGCTTGCCCGCATTCCAAAAATAAAGTTTGCATGCCAAAAAGAATGCCCGAAGGCCATAAAGATTGTTTGGAAACTAAAAATCACTCTTGCGTTCAAAAAAGCATGCTAAAAAGAACGCCTGAAAGCCAAAAAGTTAGTCTAAAAACTAAAAGGCATGCTCAAGAACTAAAAAGCACTCTCGCGTTCAAAAAAGCACTCTCGCGTTCAAAAAAGCATGTCTGCAGGCCAAAAAGAACGTCTAAAAGCCAAAAAGAAAGTTTGCATGCAAAAAAGAATGCTCGAAAGCCAAAAAGAAAGTTTGGAAACTAGAAAGCACGCTCAAGAACTAAAAAGCATACTCACGTTCAAAAATGCATACATGCATGCCAAAAAGAAAGCCTGTATGCCAAAAAGAAAGCCTGCATGCCAAAAGAACACCTGAAAACCAAAAAGAATGTTTGGAAATAAAAAGCACGCTCAAGAACTAAAAAGCACTCTCGTGATTAAAAAAGCATGTCTGCATGCTAAAAAGAAAGTTTGCATGCAAAAAAGAAAGCACAAAAGCCAAAAAGAATGTTTGGATACTAAAAAGCACGCTCGAGAACTTAAAAGCACTCTCATGCTCAAAAATGCATCCCCTCATGCCAAAAAAAAGCTTGCATGTAAAAAAGAATGCCTGAAAGCCAAAAAAAGAATCTGGAAACTAAAAAGCAAGCTCGAGAACTAAAAATCACTCTCGCGTTCAAAAAAGCCCACCCGCATGCTAAAAAGAAACTCTGCATGCCAAAAAGAATGCTTAAAAGCCATAAAGATCATTTGGAAATTAAAAAGCACTCTCGCGTTCAAAAAAGCATGCCAAAAAGAACGCCTGAAAGCTAAAAAGTGAGTCTGAAAACTAAAAAGCACGCTCGAGAACTAAAAAGCACTCTCGCATTCTAAAAAGCATGCCTACAGGCCAAATAAAACATTTGCATGCCAAAAAGAATGCCTCGAAAGCCAGAAAAGCGTTTGGAAACTAAGAAGTGAGCTCGAAAACTAAAAAGCAACCCCGCATTCCAGAAAGCATGCCTGCATTTCAAAAATAAAGTTTTGCATGCCAAAAAGAATGTCTGAAAGTCAAAAAGAACGTTTGGAAACTAAAAGGAACTGTCGCGTTCAAAATATCATGCCCGCATGCCAAAAAGAAAGTTTGTATGCCAAAAAGAAACCCCGAAAGCCAAAAAGAATGTTTGGAAACTAAATAGCACGCTCGATAACTAAAAAGTACATCCGCATTTGAAAATGCATGCCCGCAAGCCAAAAAGAAAGCTTGCATTTTAAAAAGAACGCCTGAAAGCCAAAAAGAAAGTTTGGAAACTAAAAAGCATGCTCGAGAAGTAAAAATTACTCTCGCGTTCAAAAAAGCATGCCCACTAGTGAAAATGAAAGTTTGCATGCCAAAAACAATGCCCGAAAACCATAAAGATTGTTTGGAAACTAAAAAGCACTCTTGCGTTCAAAAAAGCATACCAAAGAGAATGCCAAAAAGAATGCCCT
This sequence comes from Acer negundo, assembly GCA_035582765.1. Lineage (NCBI taxonomy): Eukaryota > Viridiplantae > Streptophyta > Magnoliopsida > Sapindales > Sapindaceae > Acer > Acer negundo. The sequence continues at coordinate 4,518,471 of CM069232.1, read as the reverse complement.
AAAGCCAAAAAGAGAGTCCGAAAACTAAAAAAAAACACGCACAAGAACTAAAATGCACTTTCACGTTTAAAAAACCATGCCCGCAGGCCAAAAAGAAAGTTTGCATGTAAAAAAGAACGTTCGAAAGCCAAAAAGAATGTTTGGAAACTAAAAAACACGCTCGAGAACCAAAAAGCACTCTCACACTAAAAAATGGCATGAACGCCAAAAAGAGAGTTTGAAAACTAAAATGCACTCTCCAGTTTAAAAAAGCAAGCCCGCAAGCCCGCAAGCCAAAAAGAAAGTTTGCATGCAAAAAAGAACACCTAAAAGCCAAAAAGAATTTTTGGAAACTAAAAACCATGCTCGAGAAAAAAAAAAAAAAGAACTCTTGCGCTAAAAAATGCATCCCCGCATACCAAAAAGAATGTCTGAAAGTCAAAAAGAGAGTCTGAAAAATAAAAAACACTCTCGCGTTCAAAAATCCATACCCGCAGGCCGAAAAGAAAGTTTGCATGCAAAAAAGAACGCCCGAAAACCAAAAAGAACGTTTAGAAACTACAAAGCATGCTCATGAACTAAAATGCACCCTCGAGTTCAAAAATGCATACCTGCATACCAAAAAGAAAGCCTATACGCCAAAAAGAGAGTCTGTATGCCAAAAAGAATATCTGAAAACCAAAAAGAATGTTTGGAAATAAAAAACACTCTCGATAAATAAAAAGCACTCCCGTATTCCAAAAGGTATTCCCTCACGCCAGAAAGTAAGTTTGCATGCCAAAAAGAACTCTCGAAAGCCAAAAATAGAGTCTGGAAACTAAAAAGCATGCTCGAAAACTAAAAAGCACTATCGCGTTCAAAAAAGCATGCTCGCAGACCAAAAAGAAAGTTTACATGCCAAAAAGAACGAAAGCCAGAAAGAGAGTCTGGAAACTAAAAAGTACGCTAAGAACTAAAAATCACTCTTGTGTTCAAAAAAGCATGCCTGCAGGCCAAAAAGAACGTTTACATGCCAAAAAGAATTCCTGAAAGCCAAAAACAACGTTTGGAATCTAAAAAGCACGCTCGAGATCTAAAAACCACTCCCGCGTTCCAAAAAGCTTGCCCGCGTGCCAAAAATAAAGTTTGCATGCCAAAAAGAATGCTCGAAAGCCGTAAAGATCGTTTGGAAACCAAAAATCACTCTCTCGTTCAAAAAAGCATGCCAAAAAGAACGCCCGAAAGCCAAAAAGTTAGTCTAAAAATTATAAGGCACGCTCGAGAACTAAAATGCACTCTCACATTCAAAAAAACATGTATGTAGGCTAAAAAGAACGTCTGAAAGCCAAAAAGAAAGTTTGCATGCAAAAAAGGACACCCGAAAGCCTAAAAGAAAGTTTGGAAACTAGAAAGCACGCTCAAGAACTAAAAACATACTCACGTTCAAAAATGTATACATGCATGCCAAAAAGAAAGCATGTATGCCAAAAAGAGAGTCTGTATGCCAAAAGAACACCCGAAAACCAAAAAGAATGCTTGGAAATAAAAAGCATACTCAAGAACTAATAAGCACTCTTGCAATTAAAAAAGCATGCTTGCAAGCAAAAAAGAAAGTTTGCATGCAAAAAAGAAAGCACTAAAGCCAAAAAGAATGTTTGGATACTAAAAAGCATGCTCGAGAACTCAAAAGCACTCTCGTGCTCAAAAATGTATCCCCGCATGCCAAAAAGAAAGCTTGCATGTAAAAAGAATGCCTGAAAGCCAAAAAGAGAATCTAGAAACTAAAAAGCACGCTCAAGAACTATAAATCACTCTTGCGTTCAAAAAGGCGTGCCCGCATGCTAAAAAGAAACTTTGCATGCCAAAAAGAATGCTTGAAAGCCATAAAGATCATTTGGAAATTCAAAAGCACTCGCATTCAAAAAAGCATGCCAAAAAGGATACCTGAAAGCCAAAAAGCACGCTCGAGAACTAAAAAGCACTCTCTCGTTCAAAAAAGCATGCTTGCAGGCCAAAAAGAATGCCCGCAAGCCAAAAAAGCGTTTGGAAACTAAGAAGTGAGCTCGAAAACTAAAAAGCAACCCCGCATTCCAAAAATAAAGTTTGCATGCCAAAAAGAATGTCTGAAAGTCAAAAACAACGTTTGGAAACTAAAAGGAACTGTCACGCTCAAAATAGCATGCCCGCATGCCAAAAAGAAAGCCTGTATGCCAAAAAGAAAATTTGTATGCCAAAAAGAACTCCCGAAAGCCAAAAAGAACGTTCAAAAATGCATACCTGCATGCCAAAAAGAAAGAGAGTCATGCAAAAAAAAAAGAGTTTGGAAACTAAAAAGCACACTTGAGAAGTAAAAATCACTCTCACGTTCAAAAAAACATGCCAGTAGGTGAAAAAGAAAGTTTGCATGCCAAAAAGAATGCCTAAAAGCTAAAAAGAGAGTGTGAAACTAAAAAGTACGCTCGAGAACTAAAATGCACTCTCGCATTTAAAAAAGCATGCCCACAAGCCAAAAAGAAAGTTTGCATGCAAAAAAGAACGCCCAAAAGCCAAAAAGAATGTTTAGAAACTAAAAAACACTCTTGAGAACCAAAAAGCACTCTCGCGTTAAAAAATGCATCCCCGCATTCCAAAAAGAATGCATGAAAGCCAAAAAGAGAGTCTGAAAACTAAAATGCACCCTTGCGTTCAAAAAAACATGCCCGCGGGCCAAAAAGAAAATTTGCATGCAAAAAAAGAACACATGAAAACCAAAAAGAACGTTTGGAAACTAGAAAGCACGATCCAGAACAAAAATGCATCTCGCATTTACAAAAGCATGCCCGCGGGCCAAAAATAAATTTTGCATGCCAAAAAGAACTCTCGAAATCCAAAAAGAGAGTCTAGAAACTAAAAAGCACGCTCGAGAACTAAAAAGCACTCTCGCGTTTCAAAAGACATGCCCGCATGCCAAAAAAAAAAAGTTTACATACCAAAAAGAATGCCTGAAAGCCATAAAGAGAGTCTGAAAAATAAAAAAGCACACTCACATTCAAAAAAGCATGCCAAAAAGAACGCCTGAAAGCCAAAAAGAGAGTCTACAAACTAAAAAGCACGCTCGAGAACCAAAAATTACTCTCGTGTTCAAAATATAATGCCCGCAAGCTATAAAGAATATTTGCATGCAAAAGGAATGCTCGAAAGCCATAAAAATTTATTTGGAAACTAAAAAGCACTTTCGTGTTCAAAAAAACATGCCAAAAAGAATGCCCGAAAGTCAAAAAGAAAGTCTGAAAACTAAAAAGCACGCTCAAGAACTAAAAACACTCTCGTGTTCAAAAAAGAATGCCCACAGGCCGAAAAGAAAGTTTGCACACCAAAAAGAATGTCCGAGATCTAAAAAGATTGTTTGGAAACTAAACAGCACGCTTGGGAACTAAAAAGGACTCTAGCGTTCCAAAAGGCATGCCCTCATGCTGAAAAGAAAGTTTGCTTGCCAAAAAGAACGTCCGAAAGCCAAAAAGAGAGTCTGGAAACTAAAAAGCTCGCTCGAGAAGTAAAAATCACTCTCGCATTCAAAAAAGCATGCCTGTAGGTGAAAAATAAAGTTTGCATACCAAAAAAAATGCCCAAAAGCCATAAAGATAATTTGAAAACTAAAAAGTACTCTTGCGTTCAAAAAAGCAGGCCAAAAAGAATGCCTGAAAGCCAAAAAAGAGAGTCTGAAAAATAAAAAGCACGCTCAAGAACTAAAATGTACTCTCATGTTTAAAAAAGCTTGCCTGCAGGCCAAAAAGAAATTTTGCATGCAAAAAAGAACGCTTGAAACCCAAAACAAATGTTTGGAAACTGAAAAGCTCACTCGAGAACCAAAAAGGACTTTCGTGCTAAAAATGCATCCCCGCAAGCCAAAAAGAAAGTTCGCATGCCAAAAAGAATGCTCGAAAGCCAAAAAGAGAGTTTGAAAAATAAAAAGCAGGCTCGAGAACTAAAAAGTACTCTCGCGTTCAAAAAAGCATACCCCGAAGACCACAAAGATAGTTTGCATGAAAAAAAAAGAATGCCCAAAAGCAAAAAAGAATGTTTGGAAATTAGAAAGCACGCTCGAAAACTAAAAAACACACTCGCGTTCAAAAATGTATACTTGCATGTCAAAAAGAAAGCCTGTATGCCAAAAGAGAGTATGCATGCCAAAAAGGACGCCCGAAAACCAAAAAGAATGTTTGAAAATAAAAAGCACGATCGAGAACTAAAAAGCACTCCCGCGTTCCAAAAGACATTCCCGCATGCAAAAAAGAAAGTTTGTTTGCCAAAAAAATACTCAAAAGCCAAAAAGAGAGTTTGGAAACTAAAAAGCATGGTCGAGAACTAAAAAGCACTCTCGTGTTCAAAAAAGCATGCAGTAGGCTAAAAAGAAAGTTTGAAGGCCAAAAAGAACGCCCGAAAGCTAACAAAAGGGTCTGGAAACTAAAAAACATACTCGAGAACTAAAAATCACTCTCGCGTTCAAAAAAACATGCCCGTAGGCTAAAAAGAAAGTTTGCATGCCAAAAAGAATGCATAAAAGCCGTAAAGATCGTTTGGAAACTAAAAAGCATTATCGCGTTCATAAAAGCAATCCAAAGAGAACGTCTGAATGCCAAAAAGAGAGTCTGAAAAGTTAAAAGCAAGCTCGAGAACTAAAAAGCACTCTCGTGTTCGAAAAAGCATGTCCGCAGGCCAAAAAGAAAAATTACATGCCAAAAAAAATGCACGATAGCCAAAAAGATTGTTTGAAAAATAAAAAGCGCGCTTGAGAACAAAAAAGCACACTCACATTCAAAAAGCATACCAAAAAGAACACTTAAAACCCAAAAAGAGCGTCTGAAAACTAAAAGGCACACTCGAGAAATAAAAACCACTCTCGTGTTAAAAAAAGAATGCATGTTGGCCAAAAAAACGTTTGTATGTCAAAAAGAATGTCTGTAAGCCAAAAACAATGTTTGGAAACTAAAAAGCACTCTTGATAACTAAAAAGCACTCCCGCATTCTTAAAAGCATGCCCATATGCTAAAAAGAATGTCCGTAAGCCAAAAAAAATGTTTGGAAACTAAAAAGCACTGTTGCGTTCAAAGTAGCATGCCCGCATGCCAAAAAGAAAGTTTGCATATTAAAAAAAAAACGTCTGAAAACCAAAAAGAATGTTTGGAAACTAAATAACACGCTCGAGAACTAAAAAGCACTCTCGCATTCCAAAAGGCATGCCCGGAAGCCAAAAAGACAGTTTACAGGCCAAAAAGATAGTTTGGAAACTAAAATGCATGCCCGAGAATTAAAAATACTCTCGCTTTCAAAAAAGCATGCCCGCAGGTGAAAAAGACAGTTTTCATGCCAAAATGAATGCCAGAGAGCCATAAAGATCGTTTGGAAACTAAAAAGCACTCTTGCGTTCAAAAAAACATGCCAAAAAGAATGCCTGAAAGCAAAAAAAAAAAAAAAAGAGTCTAAAAGCTAAAAAGCACACTCGAGAACTAAAATGCACTCTCGTATTTAAAAAAGCATGCACGCATGCCAAAAAGAAAGTTTGCATACAAAAAAGAACGCCAGAAAACTAAAAAGAATGTTTGAAAACTAAAAAGCACGCTCGAGAACCAAAAAGCAGTCTCGAGCTAAAAAATGTATCCCCGCAAGCCAAAAAGAATGCCCGAAAGCCAAAAAGAGAGTCTGAAAACTAAAAAGCACGCTGAAGAACTAAAAAGCATGCCCGCAAGCCAAAAAGAAAGTTTACATGCAAAAAAGAACGTTTGGAAACTAGAAAGCACTCTTGAGAACTAAAATGCACCCTTGTGTTCAAAAATGCATACCTGCATACTAAAAAGAAAGTCTGTATGCCAAAAAGAGAGTCTGCATGCCAACAAGAAAGCCCGAAAACAAAAAAGATTGTTTAGTAATAAAAAGCACGTTCGAGAAATAAAAAACACTCCCGCGTTCCAAAAGGCATTCCCGCATGACAAAAAGTATGTTTACATGCTAAAAAGAACTCTCGAAAGCCAAAAAGGGAGTCCGGAAACTAAAAAGCACGCTCGATAATTAAAAAGCATTATTGCGATCAAAAAAACATGTCCGTAAGCCAAAAAGAAAGTTTGCAAGCCAAAAAGAAAGTTTGCATGCCAAAAAGAACATGTTTGCATGCTAAAAAGAACTCTCGAAAGCCAAAAAGAGAGTCCAGAAACTAAAAAGCACGTTCGATAATTAAAAAGCATTATCGCGATCAAAAAAACATGTCCGTAAGCCAAAAAGAAAGTTTGCATGCCAAAAAGAACGCCCGAGAGCCAAAAAGAGAGTCTGGAAACTAAAAAGCACGCTCGAGAACTAAAAATCACTCTCTTGTTCAAAAAAGCATGCATGCAAGCCAAAAAGAACGTTTGCATGCCAAAAAGAATGCCTGAAAGCCAAAAACAATGTTTGGAAACTAAAAAGCATGCTCGAGAACTAAAAGCCACTCCCAAGTTCCGAAAAGCATGCCCCTATGCCAAAAATAAAGTTTGCATGCTAAAAAGAATGCATGAAAGCCATAAAGATTGTTTGGAAACTAAATAGCACTATCGCGTTCAAAAAAAACATGCCAAAAAAAGAAATGACCGAAAGCCAAAAAGAGAGTCTGAATACTAAAAAAGTACTCTCGCATTCAAAAAAGCATGCCCGTAGGCCAAAAGAAAGTTTGCATGCAAAAAAGAACGCCCGAAAGCCAAAAAGAACGTTTGGAAACAAGAAAGCACACTCGAGAATTAAAAAGCACCCTCGTGTTAAAATATGCATACCTACATGCCAAAAAGAAAGCATATATGCCAAAAAGAGAGTCTGCATGCCAAAAAGAACGCCCGAAAGTGGAAATAAAAAGCATGCTCAAAAACTAAAAAGCACTCATGCATTCCAAAAGGCATTCCTGCATGCCGAAAAGAAAGTTTGCATGTCAAAAAAAACTCTCGAAAATGAAAGAGAGAGTTTGGAAACTTAAAAGCACGCTCGAGAACTAAAAAGCACTCTCGCGTTCAAAAAAGCATGCCCTATGCCAAAAAGAATGTCTTAAAGCCAAAAAGAATGTCTTAAAGCTAAAAAGAGAGTCTAGAAACAAAAAAGCACGCTCAAAAACAAAAAATCACTCTCGTGTTCAAAAAAGCATACCAGCAGGCTAAAAATAAAGTTTGTAACATAGAATGCCCGAAAGCCATAAACATCGTTTGGAAACTCAAAAGCACTCTCGCGTTCAAAAAAACATGCAAAAAAGAATGCCAAAAAGAGAGTCTGAGAATTAAAAAGCACGCTCAAGAACCAAAAAGCACTCTCGTGTTCAAAAACGCATGCCTGTAGGCCAAAAAGAAAGTTTGCATGCAAAAAAAAAAGGTCTAAAAGCCAAAAAGAACATTTGGAAACTAAAAAGTACGCACGAGAACTAAATAGCACTCTCATTTTCCAAAAAGAATGCCTGCATGCCAAAAATAAAGTTTTTCATGCCAAAAAGAATGTCTGAAAGTAAAAAAAGAACGTTTGGAAATTAAAAAGCACTGTCTTGTTCAAAATAGCATGCCCTCATGCCAAAAAGAACGTCTGAAAGCCAAAAAGAGAGTCTGAAACTAAAAAGCATGCTTGAGAACTAAAAATAACTCTCGCGTTTAAAAAAGCATGCCCGCAAACCAAAAAGAAAGTTTGCATGCAAAATGATCGCCCGAAAGCCATAAACATCTTTTGGAAACTAAAAAGCACTCTTGTGTTCTAAAAAACATGCCAAAAAAAATGTCTGAAAGACAAAAAGAGAGTCTGAAAACTAAAAAGCACGCTCGAGCACCAAAAAGCACTCTCGCATTCAAAAATGCATGTCTGTAGGCCAAAAAGAAAGTTTGCATGGAAAAAAGAAGGTCCAAAAGCCAAAAAGAACGTTTGGAAACTAAAAAGCACGCTCAAAAACTAAATAGTACTCTCGCATTCAAAAAAGTATGCCAGCATGACAAAAAGAAATTTTGCATGCCAAACAGAATGACCGAAAGCTAAAAATAGCGTTTGTAAACTAAATAGCATGCTCAAGAACTAAAAATCACTCCCGTGATCCAAAAAGCATGTCTGCATACCAAAAAGAACTACAGAAAGCATAAAAGATAGTCTAGAAACTAAAAAGCACGCTTGCGAACTAAAGATCACTCTCACATTAAAATAAGCATGTCTGCGGGCCAAAAAGAAAGTTTGCATGCCAAAAAAGATTTCATAAATGCCATAAAGATCGCATGAAAGCCATAAAGATCGTTTGAAAACTAAAGAACGCTCTCGCGTTCAAAAAAAGATGCCAAAAAGAATGCACGAAAGCCAAAAAGAGAGTCTGGAAACTAAAAAGCATGCTCAAAAGCTAAAAATCACTCTCGTGTTTTAAAAAGCATACCTGTAAGCCAAAAAGAAAGTTTGTATGCCAAAAAGAATGTCTGAAAGCCATAAAGATCATGTGGAAACTAAAAAGCACTCTCGCATTCAAAAAAACATGCTAAAAATCACTCTCGTGTTTTAAAAAGCATACCCGTAAGCCAAAAAGAAAGTTTGTATGCCAAAAAGAATGTCTAAAGGCCATAAAGATCGTTTGGAAACTAAAAAAGCACTCTCGCATTCAAAAAAACATGCTAAAAATCACTCTCATGTTTTAAAAAGCATACCCGTAAGCCAAAAAGAAAGTTTGTATGCCAAAAAGAATGTTTGTATGCCAAAAAGAATGTTTGAAAGCCATAAAGATCATTTGGAAACTAAAAAGCACTCTCGCGTTCAAAAAAGCATGCTAAAAAGAATGCCTGAAAGCCAAAAAGAGAGTCTAAAAAGTAAAAAGCATGCTCGAGAGCTAAAAAGCACTCATATATTCCAAAAAGCATGCCCGCATGCAAAAAATAAAGTTTGCATGCCAAAAAGAATGTCCAAAAGCCAAAAAAATGTTTGGAAACTAAAAAGCATTGTCGTGTTCAAAACAGTATGCTCCCATGCCAAAAGGAATGCCCGAAAGCCAAAAAGAGAGTCTGGAAACTAAAATGCATGCTCGAGAACTAAAAATCACTCTCGTGTTCAAAAAAAACATGCTCACAAGCCAAAAATAAAGTTTTTATGCCAAAAAAAAAAATGCCCGTAAGCCATAATGATCCTTTGGAAACTAAAAATACTCTCGCGTTCAAAAAAGCAGGCCAAAAAGAATGCCTGAAAGCCAAAAAGATAGTCTGGAAACTAAAAAGCACGCTCGAGAACTAAAAATCACTCTCGCATTTAAAAACACATGCCCCCAAGCTAAAAAGAAAATTTACAGACAAAAAAGAATGCCTAGAAGCTATAAGATCGTTTGGAAACTAAAAAACACTCTTGGGTACAAAAAAACATGCTAAAACGAATATACGAAAGCTAGAAAGAGACTTTGAATATTAAAAAGCACGCTCGAGAACTAAAAACACTCGCTTTCAAAAAGCGTGCCCGCATGCCAAAACGAATGTTCGAAAGCCAAAAAGAACATATGGAAACTAAAAAGCATTGTCGTATTCAAAATAGCATGCCGCATGTCAAAAAGAACGTCTAAAAGCCAAAAAGAGAGTCTGGAAACTACAAAGCACGCTCGAGAACTAAAAATCACTCTTGCATTCAAAAAAGAATGCATGCAAGCCAAAAAGAAAGTTTACATGTCAAAAAGAATACCCGAAAGCAATAAACAATGTTTGGAAACTAAAAAGCACGCTCAAGAAATAAAAATCACTCCCGTGATCCATAAAGCATGCCGACATGCTAAAAAGAATGTTTGCATGCCAAAAAGAACAACTGAAAGCCAAAAAGAGAGTCTGGAAACTATAAAGCACGCTCGAAAACTAAATAGCACTCTCGCATGCAAAAAAGAATGCCTGAAAGCCAAAAAGAGAGTTTAAAAACTAAAAAGCACGCTCGAGAACTAAAAATCACTCTCGTGTTCAAAAAAACATGCCCACAAGCCAAAAAGAAAGTTTGCATGTCAAAAAAAAATGCCCATAAGCCATAATGATCATTTGGAAACTAAAAATACTCTCGCGTTCAAAAAACCAGGCCAAAAAGAATGCCCGAAAGCCAAAAAGAGAGTCTGGAAACTAAAAAGCACGCTTGAGACCTAAAAATCACTCTCACGTTTAAATACACATGCCTGTAAGCTAAAAAGAAAGTTTGCATGCAAAAAAGAATGCTTGAAAGCTATAAAGATCGTTTGGAAACGAAAAAACACTCTTGCATTCAAAAAAACATGCTAAAACAAATACCCGAAAGCTAGAAAGAGAGTCTGAAAAGTAAAAAGCAAGCTCGAGAACTAAAAACACTCTCGCGTTCCAAAAAGCATTACCGCATGCCAAAAATAATGTTTGCATGCCAAAACGAATGTCCGAAAGCAAAAAAGAACATATGGAAACTAAAAAGCATTGTCGTATTCAAAATAGCATGTCCGCATACCAAAAAAAAACGTCTGAAAGCCAAAAAAAGAGTCTGGAAACTAAAAAGCACGCTCAAGAACTAAAAATCACTCTCACGTTCAAAAAAGAATGCCTGCAAGCCAAAAAGAAAGTTTGCATGCCAAAAAGAATGCCTGAAAGAAATAAACAACGTTTGGAAACTAAAAAGCCCGCTAGAGAACTAAAAATCACTCCCGCAATCCAAAAAGCATGTTGGCATGCCAAAAAGAACAATCGAAAGCCAAAAACAGTTTGGAAAAAAAAAAGGCACGCTCGAGAACTAAATAGCACTATCGCGTTCCAAAAAGCATGTCTACGCATTCCAAAAAACATGTCCGCATGCCAAAAATAAAGTTTGCATGCCAAAAATAATGTTCCGAAAGCTAAAAAGAATGTTTGGAAACTAATATGCATGCTCGAGAACTAAATAGCACTCTCGCGTTCTAAAAACTATGCTAACATGACAAAAAGAAAGTTTGCATGCCAAACAGAACACTCGAAAGCCAAAAAAAATGTTTGGAAACTAAAAATCATACTCGAGAAATAAAAATCAACTCTCGCGTTCGAAAAAGCATGCCCGCATGCCAAAAAGAATGTTTGCATGCCAAAAAGTACGACCGAAAGCCAAAATCAACATCTGGAAACTAAAAGCATGCTAGAGAATTAAAAAGCACTCTAGCGTTCCAAAAAGCACGCCCACATGCCAAAAAGAAAGTTTGCACGCTAAAAAGAACGTCTAGAAACTAAAAAGCACGCTCGAAACTAAAAAGCACTCATGCGTTCCAAAAACAAAGTTTGCATGCCAAAAAGAATGCGTAAGCCAAAAACAACGTTTGGAAACTAAAAAACACGATCGAGAACAAAAAAACACTCTCGCATTCATAAAAGACTGCCCCGCTTGGTAAAAAGAAAGTTTTCATGCCAAAAAGAACCTCTAGAAACTAAAAAGCACGATCGAGAACTAAAAAACACTTATGTATTCCAAAAAGAAAGCCCGCATGCCAAAAAGAAAGTTTGCATGCCAAACAGAACGCCCGAAATTGAAAGGAGAGTCTGAAAACTAAAAAGCGTTCTCAAGAACTAAAAAGCACTCTCGCATTCAAAAAAGCATGTTCACATACCAAAAAGAAAGTTTGCATGCAAAAAAGACAGCCCAAAAGCCAAAAATATTGTTTGGAAATTAAAAAGCATGCTCGAGAATTAAAAAACACTCCCGTGTTCCAAAAGGCATGCCCGCACGCCAAAAATAAAGTTTATATACTAAAAAGAATGTTCAAAAGCCAAAAAGAACGTTTGGAAACTAAAAAGCACTGTCGTGTTCAAAATAGTATGCTCGCATGCCAAAAAGAATGCCCGAAAGCCAAAAAGAGAGTCTAGAAACTAAAAAGCACGCTCAAGAACTAAAAATCACTCTCACGTTCTTAAAAGCATGCCCGCAAGCCAAAAAGAAAATTTACATGCCAAAAAGAATGCTCGAAAGCCATAAAAATCGTTTGGAAATTAAAAAACACTCTCGCGTTCAAAAAAGGATGCCAAAAAGAATGCATGAAAGCCAAAAAGAGAGTCTAGAAACTATAAAGCATGCTCAAGAACTAAAAATTACTCTCGCGTTTAAAAACATATGCTTGTAAGCTAAAAAGAAAGTTTGGATGCAAAAAAGAATGCCTGAAAGCCATAAAGATCGTTTGGAAACTAAAAATCAACTCCTGCGTTCCAAAAAGAATGTTTGCATACCAAAAAGAATGTTTGCATGCCAAAAAGTACGACCGAAAGCCAAAATTAACATTTGGAAACTAAAAAGCACGCTAGGGAATTAAAAAGCACTCCAGGGTTCCAAAAAGCACGTCCGCATGCTAAGAAAAAGTTTGCATACTAAAAAGAACGTCTGGAAACTAAAAAGCACATTCGAGAACAAAAAAGCACTCTTGCATTCATAAAAGACTGCCCCGCTAGGTAAAAATAAAGTTTACATGCCAAAAAGAACCTCTGGAAACTAAAAAACACGATCGAGAACTCAAAAGCACTTATGCGTTCCAAAAAGCAAGTCTGCATGCCAAGAAAGAAGTTTGTATGCCAAACAGAATGCCCGAAATTCAAAAGAGATTCTGAAAACTAAAAAGCGCACTCAAGAACTAAAAAGCACTCTAGCTTTCAAAAAAACATGTTCACATGCCAAAAAGAAAGTTTGCATGCAAAAAAGACCGCCTGAAAGCTAAAAAAAATGTTTGGAAACTAAAAAGCAGGCTCAAGAACTAAAAAACACTCCCGCGTTCCAAAAGGCATGCCCGCATGTCAAAAATAAAGTCTGCATGTCAAAAAGAATGTTTGAAAGCAAAAAAAAAATGTTTGGAAACTAAAAAGCATTATCATGTTCAAAATAGTATGCTCGCATGCCAAAAAGAATACCCAAAAGTCAAAAAGAGAGTCTAGAAACTAAAAAGCACGCTCGAGAACTAAAAATCACTCTCGGGTTCTAAAAAGCATGCCCGCAAGCCAAAAAGAAAATTTGCATGCCAAAAAGAATGCTCAAAAGCCATAAAGATCGTTTGGAAATTAAAAAACACTCTCACGTTCAAAAAAAGATGCCAAAAAGAATGCATGAAAGCTAAAAAGAATGCATGAAAGCCACAAAGAGAGTCCAGAAACTAAAAAGCATGCTCAAGAGCTAAAAATTACTCTCACGTTTAAAAATACATGCCTGTAAGCTAAAAAGAAAGTTTGCATGCAAAAAAGAATGCATGAAAGCCATAAAGATCGTTTGGAAACTAAAAAGCACTCTTGCATTCAAAAAAACATGCTAAAACGAATTAAAAAGCACAATCGAGAACAAAAAAAACACTCTTACGTTCATAAAAGACTGCTCCGCTTAGCAAAAAGAAAGTTTACATGCCAGAAAGAACCTCTGGAAACTAAAAAGCACTCTTGAGTTCCAAAAAGCAAGCCCGCGTGCCAAACAGAAAGTTTGCATACAACAGAACCCGAAATTCAAAAAGAGAGTCTTAAAACTAAAAAGCGCGCTCAAGAACTAAAAAGCACTCTCGCATTCAAAAAAGCATGCTTACATGCCAAAAAGAAAGTTTCTATGCCAAAAAGAATGTTTAGAAACTAAAAAGTACGCTCAAGAACTAAAAAACACTCCCGTGTTCCAAAAGGCATGCCCACATGCCAAAAATAAAATTTGTATGCCAAAAAAAATGTTCGAAAGCGAAAAAGAAATTTTGGAAACTAAAAGCACTGTCGTATTCAAAATAGTATGATCATATGCCAAAAAGAACGCCCGAAAGCAAAAAAGAGAGTATGAAAACTAAAAGGCACGCTCGAGAACTAAAAATCACTCTCACGTTCAAAAAAGCATGCCCGCAAGCCAAAAAGAAAGTTTGCATGCCAAAAAGAATGCCCGTAAACCATAATGATAGTTTGGAAACTAAAAATACTCTCACGTTTAAAAACGAAGGCCAAAAAGAATGCCCGAAAGCCAAAAAGAGAGTCTAGAAACTAAAAAGCACGCTCGAGAACTAAAAATCACTCTTGCGTTTAAAAATGCATGCCCGTAAGCTAAAAAAAAAAGTTTGCATGCCAAAAAAAATATGTAAAAAGCCATAAAGATCGTTTGGAAACTAAAAAGTACTCTAGTGTTAAAAAAAGCATACTAAAAAGAATGCCCAAAAGCCAAAAAGAGAGTCCAAAAAGTAAAAAGCACGCTCGAGAACTAAAAAGTACTCACGCGTTCCAAAAGGCATGCCCGCATGCCAAAAATAAAGTTTGCATGCCAAAAAGAATGTTCGAAAGCCAAAAAGAACATTTGGAAACTAAAAAGCACTGTCATGTTCAAAATAGTATACTCCCATGCCAAAAAGAATGCTCAAAAACTAAAAAGAGAGTCTTGAAACTAAAAAGCACGCTCGAGAACTAAAAATAACTCTCGCGTTCAAAAAAACATGCCCACAAGTCAAAAAGAAAGTTTGCATGCCAAAAAGAAAGTTTGCATGCCAAAAAGAATGCTCGTAAGCCATAAAGATCGTTTGGAAACTAAAAATACTCTCGCGTTCAAAAAATCATGCTAAAAAGATTGCCCGAAAGCCAAAAAGAGAGTTCGAAAACTAAAAAGCACGCTCGATAACTAAAAATCACTCTCGCATTCAAAAAAGCATGCCCGCAAGCCAAAAAAAAAAAAGTTTGCATACAAAAAAGATTGCTTGAAAGCCATAAAGATCGTTTGGAAATTAAAAAGCACTCCCGCATTCAAAAAAGCATGTCAAAAAGAATTCCTGAAAGCCAAAAAGAGAGTCTAAAAAGTAAAAAGTACACTCAAAAACTAAAAAGCAGTCACGCGTTCCAAAAAACATGCCCGCATGCCAAAAAGAATGTCCAAAGCCAAAAAGAACGTTTGGAAACTCAAAAGCACTGTCGTGTTCAAAACAGTATGCTCGCATGCCCAAAAGAACGCCCGAAAGCCAAAAACAGAGTCTGGAAACTAAAAAGCACACTCGAGAACTAAACGTCACTCTCACGTTCAAAAAAGCATGCTGGCAAGCCAAAAAGAAAGTTTGTATGACAAAAAGAATACCCGTAAGCCATAAAGATCGTTTGGATACTAAAAATACTCTCGCGTTCAAAAAAACATGCCAAAAAGAATGTCCGAAAGCCAAAAAAAGAGTCTGGAAACTAAAAAGCACGCTCGAGAACTAAAAATCACTCTCGCGTTCAAAAAAGCATGGTCTCAAGCCAAAAAGAAAGTTTGCATGCAAAAAAGATTGCTTGAAAGCCATAAAGATCGTTTGGAAAATTAAAAAGCAATCTTGCGTTCAAAAAAGCATGCCAAAAAGAATACCCGAAAGCTAAAAAGAGAGTCTGAAAATTGAAAAGCACGCTCGAGAACTAAAAAGCAGTCTCGCATTCCAAAAAGCATGTTCACATGCCAAAAATAATGTTTGCATACCAAATAGAACGCTCGAAGGCCAAAAAAAACGTTTTGAAACTAAAAGCATTGTCGTGTTCAAAATAGCATACCTGCATGCTAAAAAAAAGTGTCTGAAAGCTAAAAAGAGAGTCCGGAAACTAAAGATGATAAAGGGTGTTTTCTTCCCTCTATAAAAGTCGAACCCATAAAAGACTCGCGGGTTTTAGCGGTCTCTCTGTTATCACAACTCTCTCTCTCTCTCTCTGTTGATGATGATGCCCACACCACACTATTGTTTGTGTTTTTGTTTCAGACACAGAGGTTCTCTTAAACCCTACCCTCAAAACCCAGCTAATTTACGGGTTCTGCCCCTTTAAAACCCTCCAAAACGGCTCTTTCAAGTTGCTTCACCACTACCAACAAGCTTTTGCTTGGCACCAGAACAATAACAACATCAAGTCTTGTTGCTGAGAAGCTGATAATGCTCATGAGGGTCTCTTCCACCGCCAAAAAAGGACCCTTTTGCCCTTGGCCTTCCTCTGTTTCTTCTTCTGCTTCTTCTCGCTTTCTCTGTTCAGCTTCTTTTAAAGCCCTCAAAAGGTTCCTTTTTTTTTATCTCCTTTTTTTCTGCTCTAATTGTTTTGCCCATTTTTTTTTATTGCTATGTTTTGTGCTGTTTATTACTTTTGCTACCTGGGTTTTGAAGATTGCTTGAAGCCCACATATTGTTTTTACTGTTGAGTATGTTTGAAGAAATTAAAGATTGTACTTTTGCTGTTTATTTGTTATTTTTTAATATTTAAGGTATGAACATTACATGAAGGAAACCAGCATTTTGTTTTGTATCATTGATGAGTTATATATTGTGTTTATATAGACTATGTGATACTCATAAGTTTTTTGTTCTTGGTTTTATTGTTGCGGTGTTTGTTGGGTTTATTTATTTATTTATTAAACCCTCCATACTGATGGGAAATTAGATAAGCATTATTATTTATCTAGATATTAGTAACTATCATATTGTGTTTAGAATAATTATCTCCTTAAGAGATTAGTTCAGGTTTTATTTATCTTTATCAGGGTTAGTGTTTATCTCTTTTATATTGTTAGCTAAAAAAGGCCCCATCAAAGCCTTTTGTAATTAGACTTGATTAGTGAATTGAATGATTATTGTGTTCTTCTAGTCTCATGTGTTCTTCGGAGTATATCTGTTTCTAAACCCTAATTCTCTATTTCTCTCTTAATTATGTATTAGTCTCCCTATTTCTACTGTTTGTCCTACATCACTTACTCAAGAACGTTTACTGATTAATGGAGATTTTGCATTATGTGAGTTTTAGTTTAACTTTTGCATTTATTTCGGTTATCTTAAGAAACTGGAATCACCCAATTTAATCCATCTTAAGAAAATAAATAAACCACACTTGTATGCAGTGTAGCTATGGAGAATAAGATGATCAATGCTATTAGCTTCGTTTCTAGGAAACAAATATTATGTCTTCTTTCTTAGAGTTGGTAACAAGTTTTAAATCTTCCATGAGCAACAATCCAAGCTAAAAGTTTCCAATTTCACAAGATTTTAATATCTTCTATCTGATGCAGTTGTATTGTGGTTGTTCTTCCCATCTTTCTTATTTTGCATACTAGAAGAAATATATTATCGTTTTTAATTGACATTCTGCTGTCCTTATATATATATTTTTTGCACTGATATAACCTACAGAAGAGAAATCCACACAATCCAGAATGTTTGCGGTACCATTCTCAACATCACCTTGTTGCGATGTATCCCCTCTTCCTGTCGTTCATCTTACCATACAGAAACTTCTCACGTGAGTAAACCTGATTGTTTGCCTATGGAGGATGCTTCAACTCAGATGACGTCCCGCCATTTAGATCTGAATAGTTTGAAACGAAAACCCTGGCCAGATTTTGATTTTAAAAGTCATCGAGGTTCTAGTAATCATAGCGGTCCACCAGTTCCAGAGACTGGGCATAATAATTCTTGCAGACATAACGGTATCCAAAATGCAGCTTATGCAACTGATTCAAAGAAAAAGAATTTGAGCCCAAATCACTTCGCCAAGGAGCCCTATGCAAAATTATCAAGACTCCTAATTTCTGGAAAAAACAAAATACTAAACAAACCAATGATACAGCTCCAAAAGAAAGGTAAAACTGAAAAGAGTGGACAAGTAGATGCCAAAACCCTGGAAATTTTTTGCAAAAGGCTTAGTAGCTTTTACAGCCAAGTTCGGGTTGTTGATAATATTGCTGCTGCAAAGGAAGTTGTTAGGAAGCTTACAGGTCAATACAGGCATTGGGTCCATGCATGCGATACTGAGGTATGTCTTAGTTACATTATTTTTTATGTTTTCTTATGTAGTTGTGCATCACTGAGAGAAGCATACTTTTTGCTCAAAATATGTTCTCTAGATCTAGGAACGTATAGAGTCATGCTTACTTCTAAGCATTCTGAAATTCTGTACATGAGCTACTGTCTATTTGCTGATGATAGCTATTGACAGGTGGCCAAGATTAATGTGAAGCAAGAGACACCAATTGATCATGGAGAGGTAATATGCCTCAGTATTTATTCAGGACCGGAAGCAGATTTTGGAGATGGGAAGTCCTGCATCTGGGTGGATGTTCTTAACGGTGGTGGCAGTGCCCTTTTAAATGAATTCGCCCCATTTTTTGAAGATCCAGCCATCAAAAAGGTGATCTTCCCACCCACTCTTCTCCCCCAATCACCACAATTATTTCATCTTTATGGTTCTCTTGATCTGCTACACCTTGTATCAGCATAGTTATAACATGTTGGCGCTTAGCAGTATTGAGAAATGGCTTGTGATAACTTCTTTGACTATTTTTATCATTAAACTAGCTGTGAATCGGACATGGACCGGAGCCTGCAACCGGTAACTATTTGAAAATTTGCTGGATGAGTGTATTCAGATTCTGATTTATCTTCTAAAATTTGCTGTAATTTATCTTATGATTTGACTAGATGCAGTACTTTTGAGAAATCCTACTTATAATTACAAACAAATGGTAGCTTCGTTTTTTCTCTCTAATTTTCTCCTCTTTGTTTTTTGTTTTTTTTGCAACTACTCTAGTAGTATATATGTAAATGGTCCAATTTCGTTAATTATCTAGAAGAATTTTGAACCTTTGCTTGTATAATTCTATTGAGACTGTAAAAAATTACTTTGTCTGCTTCTTTAGACGCAATTAGAATTTGACAATGTCACTCCATTTCTGTAGGTTTGGCACAACTATAGCTTCGACAACCATGTAATTGAGAACTATGGGATTAAACTTTCTGGTTTTCATGCTGATACCATGCATATGGCACGACTGTGGGATTCATCGAGACGAAATGAGGGTGGTTACTCTCTTGAAGCACTTACAGGTGATCCAAGAGTCATGTCTGGAGCTGAGTTAGAACTTGAAAAAGATTTGATTGGTAAAATATCAATGAAAACAATCTTTGCCCGGAAAAAGTTGAAAAAGGATGGATCAGAAGGAAAAACTTCAATGATTCCTCCTGTAGAAGAACTCCAAAGAGAAGAGCGAAGATTATGGGTTTGTTATTCTGCCTTAAATGCAATAAGCACATTGAAGCTTCATGAGAGCTTGGAAAAGAAATTGGTGGCGAAGTCATGTAAACCTGACAAGAAACCAGTTCAAGAAAAATCCATGTTTGACTTCTATCGGGAATACTGGCAGAAATTTGGTGAGATTCTAGTTAAAATGGAAGCTGAAGGGATGTCGGTTGATCGGCCATATCTTGCCGAGATTGAGAAGGTGGCCAAAGCAGAGCAAGAGGTAGCTGTTAACATGTTTCGTAACTGGGCTTCGAAGTATTGTCCTGACGCCAAGTATATGAATGTAGGAAGTGATACACAACTGCGCCATCTCTTATTTGGTGGAACTAGAGACAGGTACAAATCAAATATTTCAGGTACAGGTACACCGGTATATCTGTACTACCTATTTTTTAATTGGCAGTTACAGGTTCAACTGTAGAAGATGAAGATAATGTGCTGTTTCTACTTGAGAAACGATCAATATATAAGAAAATAAAAATCTTTGCTAGGTCAGTTGCAATATATTAATCCAACGTTGCAAATTAGAAGCCATTTTAGTGCCATTATTTATAAATCATGCTATGTTTTAAAATTCGGTCTGAGGCGGCCACCCTCAGGCGGTCTCGCCTGCCTCTCTGCCAAACTGCACTGGTGTGGCCGCACCAGTGGCTGTTGTGCAAAGACCCGCCTCTGCTGCACAAGATGGCCGGATATTTGCCTAATCTGTCTAACTCGGCCGCCTCGTATGTTACTCGGTTAGAGTTTTTTTTTTTTTTTTTTTTTTTTTTTTTTTTTAACCATCAAAACGCAGTCTTTCAGAGAAAGGGGAAAGAGCAAAACGCTGCGTATTGAAATTCAAGCCCAAAAATCGAAAATAGATAGAATACAAATTCTCTTCTTCAACTCTTCTCCCTTCCTTCTATTCTTTCTTCTTAACATCGATTGCTTATTCTCTCTCAATCAAAGACATTGGCAATGTCAATTACAGCTGCTCTCTCCGGCAATGTGGATTACAACTGCTCTCACCGTTAAAATCTTCCTTCCTCTCTGGCGACGGCAGCTATCCTCTTCATCAACGCGATCTGTCCTTTCTTAGCTTCATCTCTGTTTGCTTTGTTCTTGTTAAATTGTTAGTAAAAAAAAGGAATAGAACGAGGCCTAGAATCTTCTTCATATCAGTACATCATAACAAAAGTTGAAAAAGTTGTTGATATTTCATTTTTTTTATTTAATTGATGGAATTCACATGGGTTAGCATGTGTAAAAGGGCCCATATGGCATGTGAGAAGTTTCTTTGCTCTCAAAGACATGGGAGTGGGACCATACCACCCCCTCCCACCACCTCACACATATATCTATTATGTGTGTTTTGAGTAGAGGTGGCCATGGTTTCGGTTAAACCGACGGTTTTTCCCGCGGTTTAACCGAAACCGTACTTCCAAAAACCGTCCAAAAACCGAAACCGGAACCAGCGGTTTCAAAACCGGTCGAAAACCGGTTGAACTGGTTACGGTTTCGGTTTGGGTACTTCCAAAAACCGGTGGTTAAACCGACGGTTTTAACCGCGGTTAAACCGCCGGTTTTTTAAAAAAAAAATTAAAAAAATCAACTAATCAGAAGCTGCCACGTGGCACTTTTTTTGAATTTTTTTTTTTGAAAAACCGAAACCGAACCCAAAACCGTCGGTTTTTAAACCGAAACCGTAAAACCGCCGGTTAGAAACCGTGTACCAAACCGGTTTTCTGGTTACGGTTTCGGTTTTGGGTGGCCACGGAACCGAAACCGAACCGTGGCCACCACTAGTTTCGAGTCTTGAATAGAGCTGTCACCTCATACCAACTCCTGCATTTAGTATTATTCATGTTAGGCACTCAATTTCTTTACGTTTTTCTTATATAATACAATAAAATTAAACCAATATTTGATATGAAAATTTTTTATGCTCTGTTTTTCATAAGTAATACAATAAAATTAAACCAATATGTGATATGAATATTTTTTATGCTCCGATTTTCTTACATAATATGATAAAATTAAACCAATTTTTTTTTAGTAATGTTTAATTTGTTGAGAGATTTTATGCTTGTATTGTTTAGTATGACTTATTTCTTAAATATTATGGAATATTCTCTACTTTATTAATTTTTAAAAATAATTTTAATTTTTTTTCCATTTTCCGGCTAAGGCACCCGCCTCACCTCGCGGAGGCCTTCCCACCTTGTGGAGGCCTTCCCGCCTTGCACCGCCTGCAAAGTTTTATAACCCAATTTGGAATATTGTATTAAACGTTGCAATGTCAGTAAATTCTTTTCTTTCAGGCTACTTAAGTCGTATCAAATTCTTTTATTCATGCTTCGGTCGAAGGATTTACAATTTTCATATGGACACTGACATTGGTGTTTGTTATATTTTCTTAATTTTTACTGTTCAGTATTCTTCAGTATTGGTTATAGTATTTATTTTGTTTGCATGAGTGCCATGTGCGTGGATTGAATTTCTTTTAAAAAGAATTTTATATGATTCAAATATCAGAACAAATGCCATACAAGAAATACTACTTTGTCATATTGTTTTTCCTAGTTTAATGGCGCCAAGGAAAGCTCTAGATATCCAAAGTTGTTTATTCTTGTTACAGTAAGGATGACGATGTGAGAATCTTCAAAGTTCCCAACACTGAAGGAGTGATTGAAGTAGGCAAGAAGACTCCCACAAAACTCCGCAATATCAAGCTGCATCCTGTTGGCATTACATTTCCTACTGAGATTTACACACCTGGTGGTCTGCGCTCAGTTAGTGGATATGCTTTGAAGATCTTAGCTGAAAAAATTTCTGCACAATATGATTTTACGGATGAGACTGCCGACTTGCTATTAGAAGATGATGCTGACAATGCTGCAATGACTTATGTAGATGAAGCTGATTATGAAATGAAATTTCATACACTGCAGGAGAGGAGGGAGGCTTTCCATGCCATTGCCTCTTTATGCAAAATTTGCTCAATTGACTCCTTGATATCCAATTTCATCATCCCTTTGCAGGTGATTTTCTTTTGCCATATTTTACTGGTGATGCATGGTAATTGTTGTTTTATTGCAATATAAAACTTGGGTGGTGGGTGTTGGGTGTTGGAGAATCTAGTAAATTCCCTCCAAAGAGAGAAAGTTGACCAAATCAAATCTCACATTTATGTGGGATATTCTGTAAATAATTGTAATATCTTTCTAATTTTCTATTTGAAATAGTTGACCCATGGCTGACCTAGGATTGATAGCTTTCCAATTGTTAGGTTTTTATGAGAGATAGCTTGGTTTCTACTGCTATATATTTGTATCATATACTAGAAACAAAAGTAAGAGGAAATATTATTGTTTTTCTTCAGTGGGTTTGTCCCAAATAATCCATTTTAATTTTAATCTCTTGCTGTTGCTTTAGAATTTTTGTCCACTCATTGCCTGTCCAAAAATAACATAACAGGAAAAGAAAAGATGTAAGCTTTGCAATGATTAGATTTTTTTTTTCTTCACATGATTCATGTCTACCTGGCATGATTCTTCTATTATTGTGTTGAACTATTTTCGGTGTTTCAAGAACATTTCATAAATATGATACATATGGTTTCTAATTGTCTTCAAAGTAGTAGTACATTATTGCCTTGTGTTGTACAGCATTATTTTTCTTCCTTCAACTTTGATATTGAACTTGTTAAGTGCTTAGTGCTGATATCGTTTCTTTTTACAACAGGGGAGTAATATAGCTGGCAAGGACGGGCGCATTCATTATTCATTAAATATCAACACAGAAACTGGGCGTTTGTCTGCTAGGAGGCCAAATTTACAGGTTAGCTTTTCTGTCATGTAAAAATGAGGGATAATTACCTACTAGCCATCAATTTGATGACACGTTATCAAAATGGCCACTAGATTGGGAATTAGTTTCAAAATGGCCAGTTTTGGCGAAAAGTGTAATACTAATGACCCTTTCATCCAATTTTATCTAATTCCATCCAATGAGTGGCATTTTGGTAAATAATGAATGACATTAATTTATTTAAGATGTTTTTTGAAAATCAATTTTTTCTTTTATTTTTTTAAACGGATAATTATATTTAGTATGTGTATGTATAGCTTATCTAAAACATATATATATATATATATTTTTTTTTTTTTTTCTTTTTTGAAAAGATTAAGGCTACAAAATCGAAAAACTCTAAAACACAAAGAAGAGACATGTGTATTGATCTAAACCATTTCTTTTGTATTTTGAAACGAATAATTATATTTTGTGTGTATATACACGTAACATATCTCAAACATGTGTGTGTATATATATTTACACACACTAAATATAATTATTCGTTTCAAAAAACAAAAGAAAAATTGATTTCCAAAAAACATCTTAAATAAATTAATGTCATCCCTTTATTTATCAAAATGCTACTCATTGAAAAAATTGATTTTCAAAAAACATCTAAAATAAATTATTGTCATCCCCTTACTTACCAAAATGCCACTTATTGGATGGAATGACAATTAGTGTCACACTTTTGGTCAAAAATTGTCATTTTGAAACCAATTCCCAATAAAGTCACTATTTTGATAGTGTGTTATCAAATTGATGGCCACCGGGGTAATTATCCCAAAAAATAATATTTGAATAACTATAATCTCAATTAATTTTGGAAGATTTTTCCTAATTGCTTTATCATGATTGAACATCTCAACCCCCACTTTCCTTCTAAGATTGATAGGAAAGCTCTGCCAGTCTTAAGTGTATAAACACTAAAGTTGAAGGCTTATGAGTTATGAGATAGGGTAATTCCAAATTTCAACTCCAAAAGAAACAATTTTTTTTTCTCCATACTATGAGGGGATCAGACAAAAGTCTAGTTTGAGTCTCTTTAGTAATAAGAACTTAAAAGAATATACTATAAGAAATAGTAATTTTTTTTTTCTTGAATATGACCAACTATTGATTAAAGTTTATCCTGTAAATCAGAATCAGCCTGCTCTGGAGAAGGATCGCTATAAGATCCGACAGGCATTCATAGCTGCGCCTGGAAATTCTCTTCTTGTTGCTGATTATGGGCAGGTATGTTGATTGAATTTTCTGCCTGTTTTATTTGAATTTAATTTGTTATTTGAAATGTTTATTCATATTCCAGCTGGAACTTAGGATCCTCGCACATCTTGCTGATTGTAAGAGCATGTTGGATGCCTTCAAAGCTGGTGTAGATTTCCATTCAAAAACAGCAATGAATATGTACCCTCATATTCGTGAAGCTGTTGAAATGGAGCAAGTGCTTCTTGAGTGGCATCCTCAACTTGGTGATACGAAACCCCTCGTTCCATTATTAAAGGTAAACATGAAAATCATGTTTAGGGCTTGAGCGCCACTTTGCTTTTTCTTTTCTTTTGTTTTCTTTTTCTTTTTTATTATTTTTTTAATATGTGATATTATATTCAGGTAAACATGAAAATCATCTTGTAATGTGATAGCAAATAAGTTTCCAAATGGTTCCTATCAAATTTTATATTTGCAAATGGTTAAACAAGAAATCTTGGCATTAGAATATTCTGTGCACAAGTTTTTCAAAAATATAAAGTATGTTGATAGTTCTATGAGCTCGGACAAATGATGGGGAATGCACACTTGCATTGGCAACAGCTTATTAGGCAGGGAAAAGGTTTGAAAGATACTAAATTCTTTATATTTTCTTCAGACCTTTATTTAAATTAATCATTGGCTAGTTAGATTAAATGTTAGTGAAGAGTTGAACCTTGAAGGGTTAGTCTTGTGGTTGAGGGGTGCAACTTTCAGCCAAGAGGTCAAGGGTTCAAAACCCCACTAGGTCACCTACCTAGTATATTAAAATCGTACAAGTTTCATGACTATCAAGGTTGTAGAGTACGACAGAGTGACAGTAACCCCCCAGTTTGGGACCTAGCTCAGGAGAATAATGAATATTAATATAAATAAAGCATGAGCATGAAGAGTTGAAGCCAAAGTTGAGTTCAGTCGTACCAGTAAAATAAGCGTGAGCCTCAACATCAATGAAATCTCTCATCCCAGGATTTATAGATGTAGAAAGAGAGATGGTGACATGATATAGTTTATAGATAAAACAGAGTTAATGATTTGAGATGCTGTCTTTGGCATTTGCTTATTATTTTGTTGATTCTTTTGTGTCCAAATATGTCCAAGAACCTGGAAGTTTGATTAAAATAGATTAATATCTGAATCTAATCTTAACTGAATTACAAACCTTTGTGTCAGGATGCCTTTGCTTTAGAAAGAAGAAAAGCTAAAATGCTTAACTTTTCCATTGCATATGGAATAACTCCACTGGGCCTTGCTCGGGATTGGAAGGTGTGCTTGTTTACCAGACCTAAATTTTTGGCTCCAATTAATTTAAATTCAACAAGTTGATCCGCAAAACATGTTGGCTGCCATCCTTCTTAATCAGGTTTCTGTGAATGAAGCAAAGAACACAGTTGATCTCTGGTATAAAGAAAGACAAGAAGTGCTCAGATGGCAAGAAGCTCGTAAAAGAGAAGCTCGTGAACTTTCAGAAGTTCACACACTGCTAGGAAGGGCCTGTCGTTTCCCATCATTCAGTCCTGTTACACGGACCCATAGGGATCGTATTGAAAGGGCTGCCATATATACACCAGTGCAGGTTTCTCTTCTTTAACCTGCAATTAAGTTCTCTCTCTCTCTCTCTCTCTCTCTCTCTCTCACTCATATATTTAGGTGACTGCCACAGGGTAGTGCAGCTGATGTTGCCATGTGTGCCATGTTAGAAATATCAAAGAACGTACGTTTGCAGGAACTTGGATGGATACTGCTTTTACAGGTTTAGTCCATGTCCTTGTTTCATCATGATTGTTTCCTTAATATTATAGTAGTAATTTCAATTCTGGCTCAGTGATCTTAAATGCATATGCATAAAACCTTAATCTTTAACAGCTCTCACACTTGACTCAAATTTATCTTGGATATTAATTGTGGTCTGCTTCCAACTAACTAGTAGGTAACTTGGATCCATTCACTATTTGCCACAATTTTTTTCTTTGCCTCATTTATTTTTCAAATATGCAAGTTCAAATATTTGAAAAATAAAATAAAACAATGTCTATGGCATTTACGGGTAACAAATGAGGCAAAGACAAACAAGTCACCTTCCAACTAGTCGGTAACTTGGATACTATCTTCCAGTTTCTAGATTTGTTGTCTATATAAAATGCTTCAAGAAACAAGTTCAGTCATGACTTGCCTATGCCTTCATCGCTTTTTATTTTAACTTATTAACACTGCTTCTTCTCTTAGTCTGATATGTTCCTGCAAAGTTCATTAATTTTGCACTTTTCATTTCCTGCCAACATCTCATTGAATGGTCTAATGTTTGAATTATATTGCAAAAACTTATTACCGACTAACACATTAGGTTCATGATGAGGTGATCTTGGAAGGTCCAAGTGAATCAGCTGAAGTTGCTAAGGCCATAGTTGTTGAGTGCATGTCCAAACCCTTCAATGGCAAGAATATTCTTAACGTTGATCTAAACGTTGATGCTAAGTGTGCTCAAAACTGGTATGCTGCTAAATAGACAGGATCTTAGCAGAAGAGCGATTGTATCAGAGTTTTCATGCCTTGGCAAATTCTGTGCTGCCACCACATAAATTTTCTATGCTGATGCAATTACTGCACAGTTCCCAAAATTTTGTTGCTTACTGCATCCGGTTCCCTCCATATAAATTTTGTTCCCTAAATCGACATATTGTGTTGATGTAAAATATTTGACCTGTAAATGACACGACAATCACATAGCGACCAATGGAGTATTTGTCGATGCTTCCTTTGCATTTTGGAAGAATTGTAATCAAGATGAGAGAATGCAAGTGAACTTTTCCATTTGTACAGTAGATTTTCAATATTTTTGAAGGTAATAAAGCTGCTGATACTGAATTGTGTACTATTATGATACATGAATTGATGAAATGAATTTGCAACTTGATCGGTTCCATTTTCTATTCAATTTGATTTTCATTTAATATTATTTGGTTCTGCAGAACTGTACTGTAACACAATGGGGTAATTGTGCAAGCACCCTTGAGGTTTAATAAAATTATAGGGATATGATAGTTTTAGACATATACTCACAAATTTCCCCTGATTTTTGTAAAATGATGCGCATACATCGCTTTCAATTAGTTTTCTGCTGTTGACTCCTAAGTCCTGACGGCCGGGGACAATATGGTATTTTTGACCGATATTAAAAATACATAATAACCTCTCCTATTCAAAAATAATTATCAAGATTCAAAACACAAATTAATGCATTTAAAAATAAATAAATATTAAAACAAATACTTCTCATAGATCTGGAAAGAACTTCCAAGATCTTCATCAAAAAAAAAAAAAAAAAGCGCTAGGAGAAGAGATCTGGATTTTATAAAAAGAAAATAATAATTATATATAAAAGATAATTACCCCGGTGACCATTTAATTAAGATAAATTAAATAATTATATTTTTTTTCAAATAATTTTGAAATTTTTACCTGTAACCATTTTCACGGTTTTGGTAACCACCATCACGGATCCAGTAACCATTTTTATGGTTTTGGTAATCATTTTGAAATTTTTGAAATTTTGACTTGTAACCATTTTTACGCTTATGGTAACCACCTTCACGGCTCATGTAACCATTTGTACGGCTTTAGTAACCATTTTTTTTTTTTTTTATGAAATTTTGACTTGTAACCATTTTTACGGGATTGGTAACCACATTCACGGCTCCGGTAACCATATTTACAGGTTTGGTAACCATTATACAATTTTTGAAATTTTGATTTTAACCATTTTCACGGTTTTGGTAACTACCTTCACGGTTTTGGTAACCATTTTTATAGCTTTGGTAACAATTTAAATTTTGGAAATTTTGACTTGTAACCATTTTCACGGATATGATAACCATCTTCACTGCTCCTGTAATTATTTTTACGGGTTTGGTAACCATTTTCATGACTATGGTAACCACCTCCATGGCTCCGATAACCATTTTTATTTCTTTGGTAACCATTTTTTAATTTCTGAAATTTTGACTTATAACCATTTTTACGGATTTGGTAACCACCATCATGGATCTTGTAACAATTTTTATGGATTTGGTAACCATTTTCCAATTTTTGAAAATTTGACTTATAACCATTTTCACGCTTATGATAACCACCTTCATGGCTCCGGTAACCATTTGTACGGCTTTGGTAACCATTTTTTTAATGAAATTTTGACTTGTAACTATTTTCACGGCATTGGTAACCACATTCACGACTCTGGTAACCATATTTATGGGTTTGGTAACCATTTTACAATTTTTAAAATTTGGACTTATAACCATTTTCACAGATTTGATAACCACCTTCACGGCTCCGGTAACTATTTTTACAGCTTTGGTAACCATTTTTAAATTTTAGAAATTTTGACTTGTAACCATTTTCATGGATATGGCAACAACCTTCATGGCTCTAATAACCATTTTTATAGCTTTGGTAACTATTTTACAATTTATGAAATTTTGACTTATAACCATTTTCACGGCTATAATAACCACCTTCACGGGTTTGGTAACTATTTTTATGGTTTTGGTAACCATTTTTCAAATTTTGAAATTTTGACTTGTAACGATTTTCACTCTTATGGTAACCACATTCACGGCTTTGGTAACCATTTGTACAACTCTGTTAACCATTTTTTAATTTATGAAATTTTGACTTGTAACCATTTTCATGGATTTGGTAACCACCATCATGGATCTGGTAACCATTTTTCAATTTTTGGAATTTTGACTTATAACCATTTTCACGCTTATGATAACTATCTTCACGGCCCTGGTAACCATTTGTACGGCTTTGGTAACCATTTTTTTTTTTATGAAATTTTAACTTGTAACCATTTTTACGGCGTTGGTAAACCACCTTCACGGCTCCGATAACCATATTTACGGGTTTGGTAACCATTTCACGATTTTTTAAATTTTGACTTGTAACCATTTTCACTGTTTTGGTAACCACCTTCACACCTCCGGTAACCATTCAATTAAATTGCTTGGGACAAAATGAGGTTGGCTCAATGGTTTGTCCTTCACACCTACTAAAGAGTATGGATATTACCACTTATAAAATTAATTAGTACACTCATTTTATAAGTACACATAAGTCTAAAATTTTAAAAATAAATATTACGATAAGCATCAATCCTAATACCAATAGTACCCTTATTTAAATGAAATTTTTTTATTTTAATACATTTTATTTATAAATACTTATAAATTATTAACATACCCAATTTATAAAAAAAAAATTCATATTATTTTTGTAATCAAATCATCTTGTAATGATGGTCCAATTTACTTTTGAGAGAGAAGATGTATTACTGGAGTGTATATAAGGTTAAGAGATTTTCAATTATGAATTCTCTTATATATACAACCATCTTTAAAAAAAATATATCATTGATACCTACGGTTATCTTTAATATATATATAGTTTTTCTACTCTCAGTTCGTCCTGATTTAAAATATATCAGGATAAAGAATGTGGACCATAAATTATGAAGAAGTTTTGACAAGTGCGTACACTTTGAGTCAAAGTATATAAATATAATGGTCCACATTTTTTGTCTTGATATATAATTATAAGATCAAATCATGATATTTCTTGAATTAAAACAATTCACAATTTGGGATTGTATCTAAAACCCTAAAATACAATAATTTCAATCATCCAATTCTTTTAAATAAATAAAAAAATTCAATCATCCCATTCTAATACAAAGAAATCAAACAACTAATCAAATTCTTTACTTTTTGAATATAAGTAGATGAATCAATCATCCTCCATCTTTTACTTCCCAAAAATGGTTACCGGATATGTGAAGGTGGTTACCAAAACCGTGAACATGGTTACAAATCAAAATTTTAAAAATTTTAAAATGGTTACCAAACCCGTAAATATGGTTACCGGAGCCGTGAAGGTGGTTACCAATGTCGTGAAAATGGTTACAAGTCAAAATTTCATATAAAAAAAATGGTTTTCAAAGTCGTACAAATGGTTACCGGAACCGTGAAGGCAGTTACCATAAGCATGAAAATAGTTACAAGTCAAAATTTCAAAAATTGAAAAATGGTTACCAAAATTATAAAAATTGTTACTGGATCAGTGATGGTGGTTACCAAATCCATGAAAATAACCAACAAGTCCAAATTTCAAAAATTAAAAAATGGTTACCAGAGCCATGAAAATGGTTATCATAGGCGTGAAAATAGTTACAAGTCAAAATTTCAAATTTTGAAAAATGCTTACCAAAGTTGTAAAAATGGTTATCTGAGAGCCGTGAAGTTAGTTACAAAAACCATGAAAATTGTTACAAGCCAAAATTTCAAAATTAAAAAAATGATTACCAAAATAGTAAAAATGGTTACTAGAGCCATGAAGGTGGTTACCATATCCGTGAAATTGGTTACAAGTCAAAATTTTCATAATTTAAAAATGGTTACCAAAACCGTACAAATAATTACCGGAGCCGTGAAGGCGGTTACCATAAACATGAAAATGGTTACAAGTCAAAATTTCAAAAATTAAAAAATTGTTACCAAAACCATAAAAATGGTTACTGGATCCGTGATAGTGGTTACCAAAACTGTAAAAATGGTCATAGATCAAAATTTCAAAATTATTTGAAAAAATATATAAATATTTAATTTAACTTAATTAAATATAATTTTTAAAATTTTTAATATAATTTTTTGTTGTTGAACTAATTTTTTTATGTTTGATTTTTATTTTATAAATTTTATAATGTTATGTTAACAAATTGGAAGGATTTTATTTTATTTTATTTTATTTTATTTATTATTATTATTTATTAAGTAACAGCCGGTTTCCAACCGGCTGTGCACATGTTTAATTTGCATTATTTTTGCACAGTATAATAGCGGTATGATGCAGCTGACTGCACAGCAGCTGACTGCATAGCAGCTGACTGCATAGCAGCCAACCCCATAACTAACAACATAGCTGAAAATTCATTTAGAATTGGGCAAATGAGTCATTTCAATCGAATCGACTTATATTTTGAATAAACAGTTTCTTTTGATAATTCAATTTTTTCTTTTTACACTTCTTTTCTAAAAACATTCTATTTTCAAAATTTAATTTTTAAACAAATTCTAAAGACATTTCATTTTGTTACAAGATTATCCGTTTTATCTTTTTTGAATTAAATTATTAAAAAAAGAAATTATCTCTTATAAATCATTAGAATACTTATTACATATTAAATACTCTCTGCTAAATTTTTAATTGTCATATTAAACTTTCTCCTCCAATACATATCTCTAATTTTCTATCTTCATTCTTTCTCAAGCAAGACTAACAGTTAAAAAAATAATAATAAAAATAAATAAAAATAAAAAAAAAATAAAAAAAATAAAAAAACTTACTAATAAGCTTGATTTGTATGAATCATATGTATGTATATATTAATTTTTTTTTAAAAAAAAAAGAAAAAAAACAAGCTTGATTTTTAGGAACCATATGTATGTATATACTTATAAAAAATAGAATTAAAAAAGAATTAAAAAAATAAATACCTTGTTTTTTTTTTATAAAAAAAAAAAATCGAAATATGAAAATGTTTTTTTTTACTCTAATATGTATGTGATTGCCTAGAGAACTTTTATTCTTTCATCAGTCTTAGAAATTTTGAGTTTAATCGAATCTAGTTGAAACAATTCAAGTTTTCATATATATATATATATATATGTAAATTTATATTACTTTTAGTAAAAAACTAAAATATTCATAAGTTTTATTTTCTTTAACTATTAATCAGAGATTGATCGAGAAAGTATGGAAATATATATATATATATATATATATATAATTTTTTGAAAAATTGAGAGATTATTTAATATAGTAATAAAATATTTATGAGAGAGAATTTAATACGTGATATTTAATCTAATGATTTAAAAGAGAGAATTTTTTTTTTAATAATTTAATTAGTTTGGAATGTCTTTAATTTTTTTTTTATCTTGTTTAGTAATTTTAATTTAGGTTAAAATTGTCATTAATAATAAAAAAAATGAATTAGAGTGTGAATAAATAATTTGTGGATTGTAAGGAGAAGCTCTCTTTTGAATATTGATACTAATTGAAACCAACAAATATAAATCTATAAATATAATTTAAATACCTTAAAAATTTAAATTAGAATTTAAAGTTTATTATTAACGATTTAAATCTATCTAACAAAAAAATCTCGAAACTTATAACAATTTTAGGGCGTGTCTTGTAAGCGTTTTTCAGTTGTTGTTTTTCAAAAATAAAAATGAAAATGAAACAAGTGTTTTTGGTTTTAGTTTCGAATTTTAAAAAGGTGTCTAGTAGCATGTACCGGAAGCTGTATTTTGAAAATGAAAATGAGAAAAAT
This sequence comes from Acer negundo, assembly GCA_035582765.1. Taxonomy (NCBI): domain Eukaryota; kingdom Viridiplantae; phylum Streptophyta; class Magnoliopsida; order Sapindales; family Sapindaceae; genus Acer; species Acer negundo. The sequence continues at coordinate 4,486,095 of CM069232.1, read as the reverse complement.
GCATCTAGTAGATTTTTTTTTTCTTTCGATCTTTAGCAGTTTCTCTGATTCCAATTTTATAAACCACTAATTGCCTTTTACAATACCATAAAATTCTCATAACAGCCGATATATGTTGGATATATATATATATATATATATACAATCTTTCGACTATCAAGTCGTCCTGATACAAAATATATCAAGATAAAGAATGTAGATCATAGATTATAGAGAAGTTTTGACAAGTGCATACGCTTTGAGTCAAAGTATGTATATCTAATGATCCACATTCTTCGTCTTGATATATTTATATCAGGACGAACTGATAATAGAAAAATTGTATATATATGTTATTGGTAAAATTCAGAAAGATGACAGGTCAGCATAGGAACCAGAAGAAGCTGTTGACAAAGGTGCCATGTCACCAAAAGTCAAAACCAAGAACAAAGTCAACCCCGATCATCGCCAGGTGAATCCAACATCCAGTCAAGATAACGCGATCGAGGTAACAAAGAATGATCGGGTTAAGATGGTTTGATCGGCATAACTAGGTTGGTCGGGAGAAATACCGATTGGGAAAACAATGCTTGGTTAGATGAAATTAGCGGCCAGATAAGTGACACGTGGACAATGTCGTATTTAATGCATCCATGACTCGAATACGTAGAAAATAAGAGGCTCATGCTAATAAGGCATCTAGAAGGACACTCCGGTAAGGAAGCAACCTTCCTTATAAGAAGTAGAGTTCAAATCCAACAAGGATTCGTAAAAGCACACGAGACACAAAATTGGAAAGGAGATCAAAATGACTCCAACAAGTTAGAGTTCGATTAAACCTTATCAACCACCCCTAATATGTACAGTAAAAATTAGGGTTTCTATGCATGTATAAATAGACCCTCAAAACCCCCGAATAAGGTCACAATAAAAAATAGCTGCAAGTATTCGAGAGAGATTGAGTGTGTAATTTAAAAGTTTATAGTGCACTTGTTCTCGTTGTCTCCGGCACCCGTGGCTTTGTCCATCTTTGGGTTTTCCATGTAAAATCATGTGTTTGCATGCTTTATTTTCAGTTTGTTGTTTAATCAATACCTTAACACGTAATTTCTTGTGTAACGCTTGGTAGAAGGAGGGTACATTCCAATACTAGGATTCAAACAACCCAAGAGACTTATGAGAGATAAACATGTCCAATAGCAGGGATGAGAGTCGATCCCTATAAAATATTTACACCTATCACGGCGTTAACTCCTCTGATCCCGCAGGTGCCAACGTTTGTGGTAAAAGTGTGATAATCCCCACAGATACACCCGTTGGCATTGCTCCGAATGCATTCTAACAAATCCAGGAGTTACTGTGTAGAGTAATCAACGATGCAGCAAGATAAAGGATTATCATAACTGCAACCACCAACCTAACGTCTCCCTAACAACTATCAACCCCAACAGTAGCATAAGACCCTAGATTACGCTCTGAAATCGTGTGTGCAACCTTGGGATCGCCACGAAAAGTAGATTTAGAAAAGGCAGAACATTGCAGGAAAAAAGGGTAAAACCAAAGACGAGACCATCGCTAGATGACTAGAGTCCTAGGTGAGACGATCGCCAGTGGGGTCGAGATCTAGATAATCAAGATGATCGAAAGGAATGAGGTCATGAAAGGCACAATCTTTGAAAAGATACTAGGAAGTTTAGCAAAGGCGCCTGAACTATGCCCAAGAGGATTAACGCGACAGGTATAGAGAAAGATCCTAATCAATTTCAACTAATGAAGATGCCCCGCCTAAGAGACGTCGGGCGAAGGATCCCCTGATCAAATACAACCAACAAAACGCTCAAATTACAGGTTGAATATCAAGGTATCCTTACGAGATTACCATCCGTCAAAAATTTGACAAACGTGGGGAACCAGAAGGTGAAAGAGAGGTTTTAGTGCAAAGGATAGAAGCATTTTTGGAATGCAGACAAGGCCGCAGGAATCTGCTAATTGGCAACTCAAGAAGCCCATTTTTCGATTCCATTTGAAGGGCCCAAATTTTTGAGAAGTTCAGAATGCCACATATGAAGCAATTCAAGGCTAACACCGACCCCAAGAGCATGTTAGAAGGTATCAGAGTGCAGTGGCCCAACATGACTATGATGACACACTCATGTGCAAGATGCTCCCCCAAACTTTGGGAGATCAAGGGTCTAGATGGTTTCAAGAGCTTACAGGTGGTTCCATCCGGAACTTCGAGGAACCGATACACGTCTTCATCCGACAATTCATGGGAAACATCCAAAGAAGAAAGTTGATATCGACCCTATCCACTCTGAGACAGAAAAGAGATGAGAAGCTAAAAAAACACCTGACCAGATTTTCTCAAGAGGTAACTAAGATTCAGGACCCAAAAGATAATGCAATAGTGTCAGCCTTCGTCAACAGCTTGCAACATAGTCAATTGTCGCTCAACTTGAGACAGAACAGAGCTACCACTTACGCACATCTAGTTGATGGCGTGTGAGGATATGCGATGGTAGAAGAAGAACAAATGGCCCAAGGTGGAGAATTCATACATGGTGGACGGTCTGAGGGGAGCAAAAGGCCAAAAAAAAATGCCCATAAGGACAACTAGAAGAGCCACATCTCAGTCAAAGATAATAAGAGACGCAAGGATAACGACTAGAAAGGTAGTAAGTCCTTCAGGAGGCAATTTACTAATTACACCCCCTGACCAAAAGGCAAGAGGAAGTTTTGGCCGCTATAGAAGAATAAGAAACTGGCAAAACAGTCGAACTTTGCCAAAAGAGACACCACCAAATATTACCGATTCGATCACGAAAATGGTCATGACACCTTGAAGTGTTATCAACTCAGGGACTATATCGAGAAAATGATCAGAGAAAGGCATCTGAATGACATGCTCATAGAAGGTAATGACGGTAAGCAAAGGGAGTCCCAAAAAGACTATCAAAACGGAAAGGATAATCCTAAAGAGTACAAGATGGCCAAGTCATTAACACGAGTTTTGGAGGGCGTTATACAAGATGAAATAGCTGAGAAAGGATGGTCGAAGTCTGTAAAGCTGTGGACGGACAAAGAAGCCTAGGGTAAATTCAATCAGACTCGACAAGAAAAGGGCCAAACAAGGTTAGGGCCCGATCATGTCTTCTGATGCAGATGCCCATGGACTCAAAGTTAAACCGAATGATGCCATTGTGGTATTAGTCCGCATTGACTATAGAGTGGTTAGAAAGGTGCTGATTGATAACGGTAGCTTGACGGACATCTTAAGCATTGTAGTGTTCGACCAATTAGGATTGCGAATAAGGGATCTATAGACATTGACGACCCCACCCATGAACCCTTGAGCATTCAACTCTATCACCCCGATGGGAATGTGAATATGTTAAAGGAAAACTTGAACGAGTTTGAAAAAAAATGGTGGGAGGGGGGGCAGGCGGGGGTCTCCAAATATTGCAACACCCAATAGTTGAAAACATTCTTCTCCTGCAGGATTTCTTTTATGCTTTTATTTCTTTCCTTAGTAAAGCTTGATTAAATTTACATGTCTAATTAATTGTTAATTTTTAACATGTTAAAATGAAGTTATCAATAAGAATCCCTACAAAGGGAAATATTTCTTCAAAAGACCAAGCAAAGTGTTCGAACATGTCTTCGTAAACAAAGACAAACCCGTGGACCATAGATGGCTAAAGCCAAACAGGTGCATGAAGAGTGATGTAAGGAAACCAAAAGCAAAAGTCGAAAAGACTGCGCACTTGTTGAAACTAACCGAGTGCATAAAAAGCACTGTTAGCACACCTTCAGGTATCAGATACCTAATGGGATGCATGATAGATGAATGGAACAATAAAAACTTGATACTTCAAAGCCAATAAACAAGATGTTCGGTTAAAGTAAGGTAAATGTTCCTACAACGAGTCTTGAGTAACATACTAATGGGAGACGTCTCAGTGACTTAGTTACCATATAAAAGATGAAAGTCTATATACTAGATATCACGTAAGTGAGTTTAAAAGAACACGACTTGGCACACACCGAGATCAATCAAGAGCAACCTAGGCAAAACCGTCGAAAGATTAATTACTGATCGAGTCAAAGATTGATTACTGTTCTCTTAAAGTGAGTTTAAGAGAACACGACTTGGCACACACCGAGATCAATCAAGAGCAACCTAGGCGAAACCGTCAAAAGATTGATTATTGATCGAGTCAAATGTGATCGGCTTATGAGATAGTCGACCGAGATACCGCGCGACCAGTTGGCCAAAGCTAGATTTGGACAACTAAACTAGTTTTTATACAGGTTCATAACGTGATTAGTTAGGGCTAAAAGATAACCGAACAATGATGTCGACCGACCAGGCATTCATACGAGTTATAAAACCTAAATTAGTGAAAGAGACAAAGCAGAAGATTGTTCATACAAACTGTAGATAACCAGTTGAATAAAATAACTAATTGACCCAGATTTAAACAGTCAATAAAACGATTAACTAGATCGTAGACAATCAGCCAACAATGTAACCGATTAGGCCAAAGGCGTCAAAGATATCTTAACAAATTGAGGATGACCAATTAAAACTAATCATATCAAAGATACCCGGTCAACATAAAAGGAAATGATATATACATATATATATATTAACCGAACCACGAATGCAGCTTGCGAAATGAGCAGATCAAAGATGGTCAAGAATGCACATGAATGGAGTCAGGTGAAGATCACTCAACTCAGTATAACATTAAAAGAAAAACAAGCAGAAAAGAGACTAGGTAATGACAAACGATTTTATTCATCAACTTTTTACAATTCTTTAATAGATACAAAAATAAAGAAGGGTAGTTGGAAGGAAGTATAAGTATGCCTAAGCTTTAGAAGAGCCAGAAGGACCCCCAAGACTAGAGCAGCTTGGAGGATCATCCTCATAACCCTTCATTAGATCCCTAAAATCTGGCCCAACGATATCATCAGGGTCATCGGTCATAAAAGAAGAGTAGTCCTTATCAGGCAAGGGCTCAACATCAACTTCCTCACTTGAGATATTGACCTTCTCATCAGCATGAAAAGTCACAAGCGAGGATGCGGAGGGAAACTCCAGATGCATGGCGTTAGGTTACTTCCCAATTGGCAAACAGTATGCTCTCTACCTCATTCTCTAATTCTTGATGAACCCCAGAGCCTCGGCCTTGTAATGCCCGATCTTAGTATCCCACTTACGCCGTATGAATTCAGAAGTCCTCTCTTTGTTGCCAAAAAATATACGAGCAATGTAAAGTCCACTTGAATTCCCTTAGCATAATGGCATCAAAGGCAGGGGATCTCTTGAACTGATCGACAGACTAAACTTCGTGAATGACCTTGGCTTCCAGATCGAGCATCTTCAAGCTAACGTGCTACTGATTTAAGTCCTCAACCAGATTCTCATAGTGGAGCTTGGCTTCCTCAGATTCCTGATGAGATACTAGTATCGAATGCTCAGCAATAGTCAGGGTCTCCTTAGCAATCTTAGCCTCCTCATCAAACTTAAAGGCTAACTGTTCAGCCAAAATATGCTTCGACTCAAGTTCTGAGCATTTTAACTCAACCCAAGCCACATCAGTCTTTAACTGACCACTCTTCAAAGAAAGAACGGATAGATGCTCAGTGGTCATAGAAGCCTTTTTCTCAACAGTCAGCAATGATCTCCTTAGGGCACTCTTTGTGACCTCGCGCTGCTTCAAAGATTTTTGTAACTGTAATTTCTCGACAGAAGCAGACTTGATCTTGTCATCTTTCTCAGTGAGTTCCTTCTTTAAGCGAGAAATCTCAGTAGCCTGCCTATCTTGTGTAATTAAGGCTTGACTCACCCTTCCACAGCCTACACAAATAGGGAAAAGAAGAAATCATAATCAACCCAAGTCAAGTAAAAAATAAAAACAAAAGTTTGGGGCACTTACATACACCCCATTGTTGAAAATGACACACATCCACTTGGAATTGTTGGCCATCATAGGCTCATTCCAATACCCGTTCCTAATGTAGCCTTCGCCAATGGACATAAAGCCTAGCATGTCGAAGGGATCAATGGCTAGCTCACGCGAGCTCAAAGGGGCCCCAGACTCAAACTGAGTCCTGCATGGCATCGGAACCTGGTATTGACCCAAATCGGCCGCTTCCCCTGTGGAATGGGTAGTGTGGGAGGATAGCCTTCTCCGACTACAAGATTGGGGAACAGACTGATCAAGCCTTACAAAACCAACAGGAAATACACTTATGGTAATTTCACCAAGACCTACTGGCACATCTACATTCACCCCAATAGAGGGACTCTTAGCCCCCGCTGTTTCAACACCTGTCTGGGGTGAAAACCCTTAACGAATACCGGCTGCTTGGCCAAAATTAATCAACCTAATAGGACAAGCAGCAACAGTATCAACCCTCGAAATAACCAGTTCGGCCTAGCCTTAGGAAGTGACACCAATCTGTTCTATTGGGTCAGCCCTCTCCGCCACGGAGGAATCTCGAACGCTTTGCCAGAACATTCAAGAACCTTATTGGGGTAGTCCGTATCACGGTCAGGTGTGTCGCCTTTCTCGGGGACCTCCTCATCAGAGTACGTCAGAACAATATGACGACTTAAAGTAAATATCTATAGGGATTTGTCATTATGCTTGGCAAGATGATCAGATGGAACTTCCTTGGGTAATTGTACAGTTGGCACAGTGGGGGAAAACCCAAGCAGCCGATCGAGGAGCCTGGTCGACAACTTGAGCTCGATCAAATGATAGAGAGGAAGCTTGATCAGACGATCAAGGCACCCAATCGCCAGTTCTAGCTTGATCAGATGGTCGGGGCACCTGATCGCCAGTTAGAGATTAATTAGATGGTCGAGGCGCCCAACCGCCAATTTGAGTCGTACCAAACGACAACGAACGCGCAACAGATGACTGATCAGATCTGCCCTTCGAGCGCCTCTCTCTCGATATCAAGTCCTTTAAGGTCTCTCAATTATCACCATCCTTATCAGAATCATCTATATTAACCTTCTCACCATGAGCAAACAGGACAGTGCCGGCTTAAGTTGTCCCTTCATCAATAATATCCTTTTCGAATATCAGGATGAAGAGCACTTGATGCAGAAGTCCTAATAGCAATCTTAGCCACCTTTCTACCCACAGTCTTCTTCTGTGGCCTTCAACTTAAGCCACGGGGAGGCACCACAGTTTTCCTCATCTGAGTTTGAGCTTCAGGAACCAGGGCGATGTTGGGACCCAGGGCAGTATTAGGATCAGAGGCATACGTGTGCTCTACCAAAACCTACTCGAGACAAGCAGCTCCCTGAGTGAATTTTTCAATAGCCTCTTTCGGTCTAAGTTTAAACGAGGCCTTTGCCGCTTCAACATGATCTTTAACGATGATATCAATATCGTACACTGTAAGGAAAAACCAGGCCAGTGCTAGGAGAATAGAAACCCACAATGAAAACAAGTGATGAAAGCAAAACAAGGACTTACAATGCCTCCGATGCTAAGAGATAGCTGGGAAAGGGCTTAACTTAATCAGGTCCCTCTCCACCAATAATGAACGACGGTCTCTGTCCTCACAAGATTGAGTGGCCGCCATAACAACCCGAAGGGTCTCGCTTTTTAACAAACCAAGGGAAGACCGATTCTAAACCTCCGGATTAAAGAAGTGTCTCGAGACACTGTTCTTAGAAAAATTACGATTGCTATCAACAAGCACATTCTGACCCCATTCACCGGAGGTAAAAAACCAATAGTTCTTCTAGAATTTATTCGACGACGGAAACCCCCAAATGAAACCTTTATGGCCTTTCTTGGATGTAGGAGGAACCCTCTCATCAAACCTTTCAGGAATCCAATAATTTAAAGAAGTAGATAAAAGATAAAAGATACCCCCACAGTTTGATCGGCTGAGTGTATATAAGTGGTGAATTTCTCGGGGGGTGGGTGGATTTGTTGCACCAATCTTCATCCACATATGCCATAACCCAATAAAGATTCTATAAGAGTTTAGGGCCAACTGAGCAGGCGCGATCCCGGATTCTACTAGAAATCTGGCGATAAAAGGCTGGATGTGAAGGGTCACACCACATGATAACATAGCCCCGTAAATCACTACGGCACCTAGAGGTGGATTCCAAATGGCTCGGTTACTAGCAAGATATATTTGAACTGTATCAGAAATGTCGAATCTGTCCACAAAAATTTTGGCTTCCCTTGCAGTAACCACGTTTACCTCAGTATTAAAGGAAGAAGGCAGGTCGGCGGTAAACTTCATAAGAAAAGCCCGGCATCTCTTCGGGACGTCCTTCAACCTGACCACTTAAGATGGGATCTTCAAGTCAACAACAGGGGAGGATTTCGCTGCAAGTTTGTTTCCTCGATCAGCACGCGTAGACTTTGACATATATAGGAAAGAATCTATAGGAGAAGCATCAGGGTTAGTTTGAGGAGGTTGAAACTTAAGACGAGCAAGAGAATAGTCGACACCGAGGACTATGGGACAAATCTGAGAATGAGGAGTTTACGATCCCCTTCTCAAGATGGATTCGAGCCTAACGGCATTCTCTTTAACACCAATCTCAACAGCATGCATAAATAACTCAAAATAGCGATGATGAGTAACGGGATCCATACCTGAGTATCTTTAGATGGATGGGAACAACGAGTGATATCTCTGACAACTGGAAACTGGTGGAAATATTGGGAGAGAGAAAGAAAGAACAAATCTTTTGAGCAGTCAAAAAAAAAAGACAAAAAGAATAGGTTCTCTAAACTTACAAAAGAATTGAAGAAGAAGAAGTTTATGAGAGAGGGAAAACGAAGGTGCTTCGAAATTTATAAAGAGAAAGTAACGTCATCCCACGTCTGGCGAAAAGAGAGTTTGCATGGAAGTTGGTGCGTGAAGTTCAATGGGACTTTCCCACATGTCCACTGGAAGATCAACACGTGTAAGGCGAGGAACGAAAAGAGATGTCCGCCAGTCCAATCACCATGTCACATCAAGAAGGCAAAACAGATGTTGTGGTTAAAAGTAAATGCTTAGTTGTATAACATAATAACGGCATTAATGTGCAAAAGGGCAAAAATAAATGCAGAATTAAATATGCTTCATCGAGTGAGTTTCTTCTTAAAGCAAAGGCGAGATGCTCGGGCTAGATATTTAAAGGGGTATTGTTATTGGTAAAATTCAGAAAGATGACAAGTTAACATAGGAACCATAAGAAGCAGTTAACAAAGGTGCCATGTCACCAAAAGTCAAAACCAGGAAGAAAGTCAACCATAATCATTGCTAGGTGAATCCAACATCCAATCGGGAAAGTCCAAATGGTCAGGCTAAGATAACACAATCGGGGTAATAAAGAACGATCGGATTAAAATGGTTTGGTCAGGATAACTAGGTTGGTCGGGAGAAATACCGATTTGGAAAACAATACCTGGTCGGATGAAACGAGGTGGCTAGATAAGTGACACGTGGACAGTGTCATATTCAATGCATCCACGACTCGAAAACATAAAGAATAAGAGGCTCATGCTTAAGGCATTTAAAAGGACACTCAGGTAAGAAAGCAACCTTCCTTACCAAAAATCACCGTCAACGATATATATATATATATATATATACATATATATATATGAACATCAATTATATTGAAGGTCAAAGGCCTGACAAAAGAGACAGGGGCCACAACAACCAACAAAAAAGGCAGACAAAACACACAATAGCAAAAAAATGCCTAGAAAAACAATAACACTACCCAAAAGAAAACCAAAAATAGTAACACCAGTAAATAGCTAACAGAAAGCCCAAAAACAATTTGCAATTATCTAACGCGTATGGTAAATTAACTGAAAAATATTGCAATTATCTAACAAAAACAATTTCTCTCTGTTAACAATCCATTAATATACGATTCTTCGAAATATACTAAATTGTATATACAAAACTTCCTAATCTCAAATTTCTTCAAATTTCCCAACAACAACAAGTAGATTTTGGAAAATTTCTAGAAACACAACAACAAGCAGCTTGTTTTTAAAAAAGCTCCACCCTAACAACAACAACAACAACAAGTAGCTCCACCCCGTTTACCCTACATCAATTTATTTTTTTTAATAAAGAAATCTAGAAAATTTTCCAAATTTCCTCTCTTCAAGATTTTTTTGTTCTTCAAGATTTTTTTGTTTGAGAAGAAGAGTTAATCGGAAGAAGAAGAAGAAACAGATCGGAAGAAGAAGAAGAAACAGATCGGAAGAAGAAGAAGATCAGAAGAAGAAGAAGAAGATCGGAAGAAGAGGAGATCGGTGAGCTGATCTGCGTTTGGAGGAGAAAATGGGCAGCGAAGAATGAACAAGTCAAAAGAAGAAAAGACCGGCGGCGACGAGGAAGAAGAAAACAAAGAGAAGCATTCTGATCTGTTGAATGAAAGAAGAAGAAGAAAAAAAAAGTTTTTAATTTGTTGAAAAACAAAATGGAAAACATCTTTTAGTTGTTTTTCAAAATTTTCACTTTTAACACTAGTTTTGTTTTTCATTTGTTTTTGTTTTTTGAAAATAAAATAAAAACAGTTAACGAACAGGTTTTTGAAATCGTTTTTCGAAAACAAAAACAAAAACACCTTTTTTAGGTGTTACCGAACAGCCCCTTAATCTCCAATCGTTGGAGATAAAATGTTTTAAAAAAAGTTTTTATTTATTTTTAAAAAAAAAAAAGCTTTTAACCTAAACCTAGTTTGAGTAGTTATGTATATACAACTATAGCTAGTGTCTCAACCAGACAAATCTCGAAACATCTCACATCTTCTCTCATCTCTCTTTAAAAGTTATAAACTGAAATCAAACTCCTTCTCTTCTTCAGATCTCTCCTTCCTCCATCTTCTCTCATCTCTATTTTGTTTCTTCACATCTGTTAACTGTTATTTTCTCTTGTTCAGATTTCATCTTATTTTTCTTCTCTGTTTCAAAATTAGAATTTTGATTTCAAGTTTTTTAAAAAATATATATATATATATATATATATTGGGCTCTAGATTTCAAGATTATATTTTGTTTATTCAATATCGCTTATTTTCTCCTTTTCAGATTTCTACTTCAACTTTCATTTTTGATCTCAAGTTAGTTTATTATCTTTTAATTACTTCTCTTTTTAATGTTTAAAGATTTTAGATCATCTCCAATGCTATTATGCATTTAAAGAAAATTAAGTACCACCTAAAATAGTTAGATAATGAGGTAGAAAAAACCTCTCCAACTTAATTATCTAACTTGATTATGAAGGTGATGTGACAAACAAAAAGTTAGAGAATATGAAGTTGAGTTTCTAATTCTAAAAACTCTCCTAGAAATGTTGACTAGGATTTTTAACTTTTTCCTATCAAAAATATTACATCTCATTTAAAGGGAAAGTAAAAGATGATAGAGAATGAGATAAATGTTGTAAAATGATCGGTCAAAAATACATATTTGATTTAAAATAAAATAGGAGAGAGTGAAATAAATGTTTTAAGATGATAGGTCAAAAATAGATACATATTTGATTTTAAATAATTGCATTAGAGATGAGAGTACAGATTTGTTAAATTTTTTTGCCAAAGTGGATCCATATTCAATATATATGCGAATGTGTCACTAGTTAGAAATCCAAAAATGCATATTTGCATTGGAGATGCTCTTAGATTGAGTGTGATATTTACACCATTAAGAGCATCTCTAAAGGTATAAGCAAATTTGAATCCTTAAAAATTATCACCTCAGCATTTGAGGATTGTTTTTAGGGGTTGCTAAAATTGATGATTGTGTAGTCCACAATAGTACAGAATCAGCATAAAATTTTCCTTGAATTTATCATTAGCCCAAAAAAAAAAAAAAACTATAAAAAAAAACAAGAGAAGACATATGATATGGGTATTGATTTATTCGTAATGAAAAAAAAAATTTGTCTAATTGAAATTTTTAGGGTCGAAATAATGATGAGATACATAAGTGATTAAAGAAAAAAAAAACCACAAATGAGGGAGAAAAAATAAAATTATAACAACAGTTTTTTTTTATTAAATTTGTATTTGATGATTGAAAGTCAATCTTCAAATTTGATTATTGAAGAGACAATTTGATTATTGATTAAAGCTATTACTAAATTTTAATGACTTTGTTGGACAATATTTTTAGGATAAATAATCAAATTTTGACTACTCTTATACTTTGAGAATACCATTAAAGATGCTCTCTAAAATGGTATTTTTATGGACACCTAATTAAAATTTTTTAAACATTTATATCTTGTAAGTATATCCCAAACATTGCCAAGTATGTCCTTGTTTTTCAAAATATATATATATATATATATATATATATATATATGTCCTTTATTTTCATTTTTAAACAAGACATATTATATGGAAATACATTATAAATAATTAAAATGAAAAAAATAAATAAATAAAAAAGGGGAAGTCTCTGCTCTTAGATTCCTCCCAGATTTGGGTTGATGTTGATAGAGGAGACTACTGTTCCTCCATCTTTTCTGATCCGTTCTGTGATGAAAGAGGTGATGAGGTAACCTCCTTTGTCCTTTCAAGTTTGGGAGAAGGAGTCCTTCCAACTTTTCGTTTTAGGTTTTTATTTTTTCTTTATTTATTTTATTTTATTTTTAAAAGGGCAATTACCAATTAAGTACTTGACTTTTTTTTTCAATTCCAAGTTATTTGCGACTTTTACAAAAGCGATCAAATTGGTCCTTACATTTTTCCCAAGTGCCAAATTAATCCCTCACTTTTTAGAAGTGACCAAATTGGTCTCTATAATGGTTTAATAGTGTTAAATATAACAGTTGACTTCAACAATTTTAGTTAAAGTATGAAAATATCATTTATTTATCATATTAGAGCAAAATTGTTTTATCTTTTGTGCATTAAATTCACCATTATAATTATAACAAAATCTAAAAATATTATTAATGAAACACCATATGTACTTTTTTAATTAAAATTTTCTATAAAAAATCTTTAAATAATTTAATAATACAATGTCAATTATACCATTATTTTATAAACAAAGTTATCATTCATTCCAAGTTTATTCTTATTACCATTTTTATATAATTGTTTTTTTTTTTGTTTTGTTAATATTATACAAGAAATATTGTCAAAATTATTCAAAAATCAAAACTCACAAATAAAATAAACAAACATATACTTGTGTTAAAAAAAAATTAAAAAAATTAAAAAAAAAAAAAAAAAAAAAAAAAAAAAAAAAAAAAAAAAAACTATACTTGTGTCATTGTTATATTGTATAGGATTAAAATACAATTTAATCCCTACATGGCTAAAATTGACTAATAGAACTTAGTTAGAATTAGTAATTTGGCATTTGAGAAAATTGTAAAGACCAATTTGGTCAATTTTGTAAAAGTCATAAACAGCTTGAAATTTAAAAATTTTAAATAAAAAAAAAAAAAAAGTCCATGACCTAATTGGTGATTGCCCTTTTTAAAAAAAAAAAAAAAATTATTTATTAATTATTTTTAAAAGAAATTTTAATATCCTTTGGTTAAAAAATTATTAATTTAATTTAAGGTTAATGAAGGAATTTTGAAAATGTATAAATTTTTAGTTTTGACTTTTGAGGGTGTAAATATATTCACTCTTTTAGATTCCTTTATTTTAATTTGGAGTAACGATATTTACACCACTTAAAAACCGTATGTACACTCTAAATTAGTATGACGATATTTACACCCCTTAAAAATCCAATAATACCCTTGAGTAAAATTACTATGAAGACTAATTATTTGTTAATACACTCACCAATAATTATTAATTAGTTTCATATTTTAATCTTTTGTAATTTTTTTTTTCCTATTAATGGTTCGATATTGACATATATCATAAAAACTCTTTCCATTTTAATAAACCATAGATTCTCTTTTAAATATATATTTCAATCTCTTTTAAGAAAATACAAATTGATTGCTAAGTATGGAAAATGAATCAAAATCATGAGACAAATTTGATTGTGAAAAAGTAAAGTTTTAAATTAATTTTTATTAGAAGAAGAAAATCATTATGTATATAAATAGACTTTTAAATTAACTATATTATCTTTTTTTTTTCTTTCAAAAACACTTTAGACTTTTATTAATATGTTTTTTCTTGTCAAAAAAAAAAAATAGATGTTCTTCAATTTCATCGAAAACCTATCTTTTTTTTTTTTTTTTGAAATATCATTTAATACTTATATACTTCTACATCTCTTGAGACATAACACAAATCTTGCATTCATATAACTCTTTTAAACAGAAAGTGGTTCTCCAATAAATAAATAAAAATATTTAAATGAATTTTTAACGAAAACTTAAGTTTGATTTTGAAAAAACCAAGAAGAGAAAATAAGTAGGGAAGAATAGCTAGAGAATTAAAAGTAATAAAAAATTTGAAATAATAATAAAGTTGATTAAATAACATAATAATAGTCATAAGTGGTGTGTACTTACAAAAATACAATACATTATAATTAAAGAAAGAGTATTTTTGGCATTAGATGGGGTTTATTTACAAATTAGAGATTTTAAAAAAAATTTGATGAATGTAATTACGAAAGGAGTATAGATACAGTTTTTAAGGGATACCATTTTCGCCGCTCTTTAATTTGTTTCTCCCTAACTATGGAGCCCAATTGCTCTGCTTTCAAGTAGTTTGGCTTGAACCAGCTGATGTTATATAAGCATAATGCTACCAATCTTCTCTTGAAACGGGTTCAAACCCAGCTAAATTAACTTTTTATTCTATTTTATATTATTCATTTAATATATTTTTTTTGTAACTTATTAAACAATTCTCTTGTTTTCTTTAACATATCTTCGGGTTCTGGCTCATTTCCATCTTAGTTTTCTTTAACATATTAAGAGCATCCATGATGCATATAACCCAAACACAAGACTCATTGTGCGCCACCTCACCATTTGTGGATCTTATTTTCAAAAAATGGGTCTTTTCATTTGGATCCTCTTTAAATTGATCTATTTTCCCCACAATGCAACTAAATTGGAAAAGATAAATTGGATCCACTTTTTTTTATCTTTTTCTAAGTAATCATTACTCTTCTTTAAAATATAATATATATATATATATATTAATAAATAAATTATATAATATATTTTAAATATCAATACTATCAATAATTATTTAACAACTTATAATTAATTTAAAATTATCACAACCGAATTACATCAACAATAAAAATAAACATTTAAAACAAAATATTGTCTACGATCAACTACCACTACAACTACCATCACCATTTTTAGAGCATGTTTGAAGAAATTATGGTAATGAGCCATAATATAGGTATTAATGTAACATATTTAATTTTTTTATATATAAATAAAATGTAATTTTATAATGTAACAAGTCTAGTATTTATAATTCAAGTCTAGTAAAATTAATTTTAAAAAATTAATGGTTTCATTCAAATCATTTTAATTTCATTAAAATAAAATTTTAAAATTAAAATTAAATGTCTTTATATTTTTTCATTATTTATATAATTATTGAAATTAATAATTATATATTTAAATTTAAATAATTTATACGTACATACATATATATATATATATAT
This sequence comes from Acer negundo, assembly GCA_035582765.1. NCBI lineage: Eukaryota > Viridiplantae > Streptophyta > Magnoliopsida > Sapindales > Sapindaceae > Acer > Acer negundo. Next base: position 4,470,490 of record CM069232.1, on the reverse strand, counting down.
ATATTTATAAACTCAATGATTGAGAGTTATTGGAAACCAAACTCTCAATCATTAAGCAATACTCAAATTGAGTCTCACATTTAGAACTCATTTTGAAGCTAGTCTGGTGGATCCTACAAATAGGACTTGTTATTTGGGTCTTATGTGTGCCACATTGTGCCCCTCGACTAGATCCACTTAAAAGTGGATTTTATATGAGCTCCATTGTGGATGCTCTAATAGTTGGGCTCTAGCCTAGTTATATTTTTACCAACCTATGTTATTGGGCTTATTAGTCTTTTTTAGTAATTTGCTTGTCACCAACTTTTATTGTTATTGACTATACAAGAACAACATAGTTTGGTTTAGTTTGGTATATCTGTAACTTTTATAATAATCACAGCAGATGTTTGATTAATTGTATTTTTAATACTACTGTATAGCTCAAAAGCAGTATACATATGTTTGGTAATTTTATTGTAAAAGTGCTGAGATTAGTTACAATGACTAAAATATACATGAATTTAGAACCCTCTTTTAATTTTTTTTCTTAATTATATATATTAAATCAATATTTAAGTAGAATATTTACATTAGAAAAAAAAAAGTTTCACAAAAACAATAAAAACATTTTTAAAAGATTTTAGAAATCAAATCAATATTTAAATATTCTCATGAAATAAGGTATATTTTATTATTTTAAACTTGATTTTATAAGGATAATAATAATATTTTTTTTTAAAAAAAATAACAATAACATACAATTCAAATTAAATTTATAAATATGTTAACTTTGCAAAAATGCATGGCAGCCTATGCGTCGCGGCAGTCCTCCCACATCACCTTAAGAGGAATGTTAAAATCTTTATACAAATCATTAACATTTCCAACCAAATTTAGTCGAATACTATTAGCTGACAAATGAAAACAATCGCCTGTTTTGGGTTAAAGTATCATCGAAAGTATATAAATGTGTACGAACACCAGATCCCCATAGAAAAAATGTGTACGAAAACCAGTTCCACACAGATACGTTTTATTTATTAGACAAATGTCGTATTATGCTTTTAATTTTTTTTTATTAGATTGAATTTTTGTTTAAACTCAATCAAATGTCGTGCTTTTGATATGGTCATCATGAGTGGGACTCCGACCATAACATACGAATCCAAGAGGTAAAGGGGGTTTGAATAGATATTGCTTTTGTTCGAAAGGTTGTGATGGTTTTAATTTTTTTTTTTTTTTTTTTAAATATAACTACTGTCGCTGATGATGGTTTGAATCGGTATTACTTGTGTTTGAAAGGTTATGAATTGATTGACGAGTCCAATCCCAATATATTGATTCCGAATGGTAATGCAAGGATAGATGGCATACATATGTTTAGTCTACTAATGCACGACCAATTAATGTTTGGCTAAAATTATTATTTAAAATTTTAAATAATCACTAACTTATATTTTATTATCAAATAAACTTAATTTAATCTAAATATAATGTTATATTTCGTTGGTGTAACTAATTATAATATATGTTTCTGTAAAAAATAATAATATAGTTTTGTAAGATATTCGAAATATTGAATTTTTGTTTCTATTAAATAATCGGTAAAGAAACATGTTATATGTATATTCCCTTCCGGATAAATTTTCTATCAGAGGAGGACAATCCTTAACCAAATTGGTTCCTCACGAGAAGACACAAAAGTAACATGACCGAACATAAGGCTGAAATGACCCAAATAATTTGTTGCCTTGAACATAAGGCTGCATTTAGGGTTTCAGGTTGAGCAACTTGCTAGCTATCTTCATCAATTCAAACTAGTAGTAGCATAAGATATAGTGTTTGTAATTCTATAAAGCCAATGTTCCAGAATATAGGCCGTGCATTTGCAGAATTTGAAGAATGCGAAGAAGAAGATTCATCCGGGTTTTTTGTAGCAGCTTCTCAAAACATCAAACCATTAAATCCTAGAAGTGGAAATTGTAGGAAATGGCCTTTCTCAATGTTTACTTTCTAGGAAATAGCTCATTGGTGAAAAAATTGCACTTTTAGCCATTTTACCAATCGCATTTACCACATTGCCCTTTAAAACCCCTCACCTGGAATTTCCATCAATACCCTCCTTAAATATTTTATTGAATATAACTTGTTCAAGATTACTAAATTACCCTCTAGTCTGATTTCCCATAAAATTTCACTGATCATCAACACAATTAAAAATCCAAAAAAACACATTAGTTGCTCTGTGTACGCAAAACTCAAATGGAAACAACAAGAACCCAGAAATAGAGAGACGCGGAGAGAGGAAAAAGAAGCAAGGTTGTTGTCTCCGTCACCATTCAATTACAAATAAAAAAAATATAAATAAATAAATAAATAAAAACCCTTCTTGTTCTTGCTCTGTGTACCCAAATGACGAACAAAACCCAAAACTCAAACCTAAACAACAAGAACCCATAAATAGAATGACGCGAAGAGAGGAAGGAGAAGCAAGGTCGTCGTCGTCATCATTACCGATCAATTACAAATAAATAAAAAACCATTCTTGTTCTCGCTATATGTACCCAAACGACGAACAAAACTCAAACCCAAGCAAGAACCCAGAAATAGAGAGGAAGAAAAAGAGAAAAAGCAAGGTCGCCGGTTGTCGGTCACTGTGTCCGTTTAAAGCACAAGGCTGACGGTCGGCATTGATCGAAGCACCCCAAACCCTAGACGAAACGCAAAGAGAGTGAGACAATTTCAAGGTACTAATTTGTTCAAAACACTTTAATTTGTTTAAATTTATGTTTTTTTATGGGAGATTGTTCTTGTTTGTGTTTTTCATGGCAGATTGTTCTATTGTTTGTGTTTTTGACGTGTTTGTGTTTCGTTGTATGTGGATTTAGAGGTGTATGTTCTGTTTAAAGGGCAAGCATTTAGTGATTGATGTGAACTCTCTACTAGAAAAACATTGAGTGGGATGTAATTCAATGGAAAGAAAAACGTTTGCAAACTAAATGACTTATTTTGCATGTATGGCCTAGTAATCATTGTAATAGACCTAGGACTGATGGATGAAGCATGTAATTTGATTAGCCTAGGTTTTTTGCTGAATGTTTATGTTGAGCCTATGAATGATTGTCATAAGCCTAGGGTTGATAGATGGATGATGCATGTATTATTTTGAGCCTAAGACTGATGTTGAATGTGTATTTTTATCCTATGAGGCTATGAATGATTTTCATAAGCCTAGTACTGATGTTGAGTCTAGGACTGATGATACATGTATAGTTTTGAGTCTATGACTTATTTGCATTTGTAATTCTGATACATGTATAATGCTGATTTTGAGCCTGGATTTATTTTCATTTATAATGCTGATACATGTATTTCATTTTGAACTTAAGTTTTAATTTTTTTTTTCTTTTTCTTTTTTTTTTCATTTTCTAGATGTCGAAAAATTCAAATAAAAAGTTGTAACGGTTATCAGGCCATAAAAAATGGATTCTAGTGAGAGTAAACAGTCGAAGTAAAATGTTTATGATTAGAGAGTTGAAGGTGGTCCTACAAAAATCTGGGTTGATGGAAAAAATTCAAGCAAGGCCCTTTCAGCCAATATTTGGATTTGAAATAACCATTGATAGTTTACGGGCAGCTAATTCATAATATTCTGAAAAGAGAGATTATTCACCCCAATGGACAAAGACCAGATGAGATGTGGTTTGGGTTAGGGAAGTCGAAAGCTTGTTTCAGTCAAGAAGGGTTTTGTCTATACAGTGGGTTGAATATGTGATAGATGTTTTAAGGCTTTGCCAACATCAATAAAGTAAGAGAGGATTCAATGCTTAGAAGAATTTCTAAAGGAAAAAGGTCTACTGTTGAGGTATTGTATGCCATTTTAAAGAAAATGTTGTCCGAAGAGAGTGAAGATGCGTACAAGATGCTGAAAATCTATGAGGTCAGCCAATTCTTTGGCACGGATGACGAACAGACGACAGCCATCTCAGGGTGGTTGTTTTCATTAGCTGAAAATGAAGATGAATTCCAAAAATTTGCATGGGGTTCTTACATCTTCAATTTTAGACTATATTTTCTAAAGGATATACTTAACAAACATTTCCCCAAACTGAGAGGTGAAGAAGAGAAAGAAGATAAGAAGGGAAAGATGAAGAAGAATAAGAAGACAGTAGAAGAAGAAGAAGAAAAAGAAAAAGAAGAAAAAGAAGAAGAAGAAGAACAACAACAACAACAACAACAATAAGAAGAATAAGAACAAGAAGAAGAATAAGAAGTCAGTAGAAGAAGAAAAAAGTGAAAGTGAAAGGGAATGGGAAGCTACAGGGTGAGGAAGAGAAGAAGAAAAAGAAATAAAAGTATTATACCTACAATTTTTCCGAGTTTTCTTTAGCACTTCAATTAAGTTTTATAAAAATTTAGCATGTTTTCAACATAGCAAAACTATTTGTGATTGTTAGATGATATATTATTGTGTTTCCCATTTGATACTTTGTTGGATTGAAAAACATTATTTGATATTAGTTAGTTTAAATTGCATAGGTATGGGCCATAGAGAGGATAATTCGTTTAGAAAATCTCATCAGAAACAGAGTTGCTACGGGGTATCCACGGTTCACTAGATGAGAATTCAGTGCAAGGATTACAAATATTGAATCAAGATTCAATACATCGGTGTGTACTTAATTACCATTTATTTTTAGTTATATAGGGATAATTATTTGTGGAAATTCGCTAACAATTGTTTGTTCCTGATATGCATATGGCTTTATTTCCTTGGGAAGTTGAAACTTTTGAAAAGGGTACAGATTACTTCAAGTAATCGAACCAAAAATACGTGTGTGAGTCACTAATTGAAAAGAAGAGGGGCAAGTTGGCACTATATCGAAGTGAAAAGGAAGAAGATCTTAGTTCTGACGATGAATGTGATGATAATCAAACAGGCAATGATAGTGACGGGATTGACTCTTCTGTTCAGAATGAGGAGATAGGAGGTTTTGTCGAGAGAACTAGAAGTATATTATCTGACGAATATTCCCCTCTTCTAAGAAGCTTATATTCTCCAATAAAAATCATAAGGTATGATTGCATCTACACTATTTGGTTTTAGTATGCTATTCTTGTATGCATTGTATTAATTATTGCAAAATTCAGGTGTCTTCCACTGTCCCAGAACTACGTTGACGTGTTGGGCTGGGCCGGGCCGGCCCGTTTTCAAAAATGAAGGGTCCGGCACGTGCCGTTAGCACGTGCTTTTGGGGCGGGCCGGCGAGCCGGGCTTGTCTCAGCATGCAAACCACAATTTTTTTTTTTTAATTTAATTCAATTATACAACTTGTATTCTTGTAACTTGTAAGTTATAAGTATATTATAATATTGTATAAACAATTTAAATTATGTAATTTTAATTGTAATTTGTCTATCTTATTTATTATTTTAGTTTAATAAAAAAAAAATAGATAGATTTATTACTTTGTTTAATAAAATAATTCAAAGAATAAATAAAGATAAAATATGAAAGAAAATAGAAAATACATGAAATTATGAAAATGTAAAATGAAGAATGATTTATTTATTTCGGATTTTCAATATTACATGATTTCCTCAATAAAAACCTTACCAAACAATCTCTAGCTGTCTAAGTGTCTAGCATACGCGGGTTGCAGAGTTGTAAGTCATAACAGGTCCGTCTCAGTTTCGTTGTAGTTATATCTGGATTATAGTGTCTACCTATCCGTGTTGAGTCATGCATTTGTCCATATGTCTGTTCAAATGATTGGTTCCCGACTTAGAATTGGTATATAAGTGGTTACAAAACTTGCAACGATATTTTGTTGTGACTCCACCGTCTAGGTTTGGTATTTCTTCTTTGTCAAAACACTGTCATATGTTTGAATTTGAAATATTCTTTTTATGTTAAGGATGATTATGATCCATTTCCTATAATACAATTATACAAATATATAATATTAAAATATTAACTCATTTCCAGAAATTGACTCATTAGTCATTAAAAACTAACCATAAAATCATAATTATCTAAGCATGAAAATTATTTAAATTACTAAACATAAAATCATCAATTTACTAACTAAACAAAATATAATAAGTATAAATAAAAATATACAAATATTTAAATTAATTACTAATCATTTAATCACAAATCTACTAAGCATACATATATTTAAATTCATTACTAAGCATAAAAATATTTAAATTCATTACTAGTCATTTAATCTTAAATATACTAAGCATAAATATATTTAAATTAATTACTAATCATTTAATCATAATTCATAAATATATTAAGCCTAAAAATATTTAAATTCATTACTAATCATTTAATCATAAATATACTAAGCATACATATATTTAAATTCATTTAAGAATACAAATATTTAAATTCATTACTAGTCATTTAATCATAAATATATTAAGCATACATATATTTAAATTCATTACTAATCATTTAATCATAAATATAAGCATAAAAATATTTAAATTCATTACTAATTATTTAATCATAAATATACTAAGCATAAATATATTTAAATTCATTACTAATCATTTAATCATAAATATAAGCATAAAAATATGTAAATTAATTACTAATTATTTAATCATAAATATACTAAACATACATATATTTAAATTCATTACTAATCATTTAATCATAAATATAAGCATAAAAATATTTAAATTCATTACTAATCATTTAATCATAAATATACTAAGCATACATATATTTAAATTCATTACTAATCATTTAATCATAAATTTAAGCATAAAAATATTTAAATTCATTACTAATCATTTAATCATAATTTATAAATACACTAAGCATACATATATTTAAATTCATTACTAAGCATAAAAATATTTAAATTAATTACTAATCATTTAATCATAAATATCATAAAAATATTACTAAACATAAAATCATCAATTTACTAACTAAACAAAATATACTAAGATTACTAAGCATAAATTAAAATATACAAATATTAAAATTAATTACTAGACATAAATTCGTAAAATGATAAATTTACTAAAATCTATGATTCTAAGATTAAAATATTAAATATTAAAACTTATAACAATTATTAAAAATATTAACTCATATATACACTAAGCATAAAACCATAAATATAAAATATCTATAAAACATAAGAATAAATATCAAAATTAATAACTAAGCATAAATATGTTAAGTATAAATATAAAATTTAAAAACTAAAACATAAAATAAATTAACAAAATTTAAAGAAAAAACATACCTTTGAGCTTTGGTAGAGAGATTAGAGAGTAATATTAGTAATATAGAATATAGTATTAGAAATTTAGAATAGTAGTGTAGAGATTAGAGAAGAGTGAGAGTAGAGACTAGAGAGTAGAGAGAGAGAGAGTAAGAATGAGAGAATGAGAGAGTGTAGAGAAATATGAATGAGTGGGGGTATTTATAGAAAAATTTGAAATATGGGTAAAAATATAAAATAGAAGAAATGAGGGGCTAAATTGTAATTTTTTATTGTTTTTTTTTTTAAATGTTACCATTGCTGACATCAGCAACAGTCACATTTAAGAAAAACAATAAAAGATTACCCCAACGGCCAAAAGGCAACGATAAAAATAAATAAATAGTTCGGCCTGGCGGGCCGGGACTCTTTGATTCGGCCTGGACCATTATGGGGGCCGTGCCGTGCCTGGCCTAGCCCGCTATACAGGCAGGTCGTGCCAAGAATGGCCCCCATTCGGAGCGGGCCGGCCGTGTCGGGCCCTCCAGGCCCGGCACATTTTGACACCACTGTTGAAAGTTATTTCTGGTTGTCAAAGGCCAAACCTCATGGAGGTTGGCTGGAATTTGCTCTTTCCTTATTTTCTGTAAGAGTTGCTCTATTTTTTTTCCTTAGTGATGTTATGCTCAGAAGCCTATAAATGACTCAAAATTAGTGAAATAAAATAATTGAATATTAAAACCAAAACATTATCTCTCTGATTTCTCTTTCTCTGCTCTTTTCCATGTCTTTCTTCTTCCTTTCAAATTCATCATATCAAAAGCTAATAGAAATAATTCAAATGATGAATAAAGGACTTAATATAGCAAAATCTCAACCACATACAAGAAACTGCAGTTTTTATTAAACAGATCAAATTTGGAGTTTGAGAGAAGGCTACCTTCTCCTAACTTTTGATTTAGGTTTTTTTTTTTTTTTTATGAATTGTATTTTATTTTAAAAAATTAATTTATTTAGTAATTATTTTTAAAAAGTTATAATATCCTTTGATTAAAAAATTAATTCTTTAGTTTAAGGTTAATAATGGAATTTTGAAAATGTATAAATTTTGAGTTTTGACTTTTGAGGTGTATAAATATATTCACAAAGATTCCTTTATCTTATTTTGTTTCTCTCTAACTATGGAGCCCAATTGCTATGCTTGCAAGCTGTTAGGCTTAGACCAGCTGCTGCTATATAACTATATAAGTATAATGCTATCCATTCTCTTGAAATGGGTTCAGACTTCAAATCTAGCTAAATTAACTTTTTATTCCTTTTTAAATTATTCTTAATTTTTTTTAATTAATATTAAGAACCTCCCCTGACGTTTTAGCTATTGTTGGATGTGTAGAGAATGATATGTTTATTAAAAACCTCCTTGTATTGTAACACCGTTAAGAATATGTTAAGATGACTTTTGTTTGACCCTGGAAAAGACCGTTATGCCCTTTTTCTTTTTTCTTTTTTTGGAAGAAGAATTTTTTTTTTTCAAAAATTGAGTCAAAAATTATAAAAAAAAAAAGTCACAAAAGAAGATACAGATTTAACAAACCCAGATTTTTGTTCAAAAAAAGAGAAATTAAAAAAAATAAACCCAAATTGTTAAACACAAGATTCAATGAACACAAAACAAACCAGGATTCATAAAACCCAAAACAAAACACAGATTTATCAAACACAAAACACTACATATGCATCCAAACACAAACAAACCGAGATCCCTACATCACCATCATCAACAAACCAGTAATCATCGAAACAAATTACTACCCATATCAACACAAATTTGAGATTTTAAACAAAGTAAAGAAATAAAAAATGAGCTTGGCGACCGGTGGCCCAACAACTTCCATCGTCACACCATTGCCTTCACAGCTTGACGCTCGCCGACGAGCGTGGGTCCTCCTCGCTGGTGGTTGAGATCCGCATCTCCATCAGCACGTGGAATGTACAGGTGAGAGAGAAATGAGAAGAAGAGAGAGAAAATAGAAAGTGATGAAGTTTTGTTTTTTACGTTTTATATGAACTATGAAATGTACAGGTTTGCCCTTACCACCCAAACAAAAATGATAACGGTGTTACAATTAAGGGGAGGTTTGTGAATAAACATATCTTTCTCTATACACCCAACAATAGTTGAAAGGTGATGGGAGGTTCTTAATATTAAACCTTTTTAAAAAAAAAACTTTTTATGCATTTTTTTTTCTCTTTAACATACCAATTATTGGGCTCTAGCCCATTTCTATTTTACTCTTTTTTACCATACCCAATAGTTGGGCTTACAGGCAAAGGTAAAAATTAAATGTGTGTTGGCTTAGGTGATCTTAGAAGCGACATGTGTTTTGTTAATATTCTGACTTCTGACGGCTTACCTATTAAGAACATGTAGTCATCGTTTAAGTCATTTGTGGTTCAAAATCAAGAGGAATAAGATATTAAAGTGGTTTTAGTCTTTTAGGTTTGCTTATTGCTGTTGCTGCTGAGAACCAATGGTCACAAAATGAACTGGGTCTGGCCGGCCCGACCAATAGCAGTCTAAGCCAAGGCCTGGTTAGCAAGCAGGCCTAAGCTCGATCAAGGCTACAGGCTTGTTGGCCCGTTGGCCTGTGGCCAACATCCGACCTGTCATTGGCACTTTTCTCCTTTTAATTTTTTTTTTTCTTTATTGACCAAAAAGGTCAAAAAGTCATTTTTCTTTTAGGGATGGCAAAATTCCCCGTGGGGACCCCCACTTTTCATGTGGGGATAGGTTTCAATTTGGTGGGCATGAGGCGAGGATGAGGATAGATAGTCTAACCTGCAATGGATATTGGGGCGGGGATGGGTTTTATACTCCCTACCCTGCCCTACCCTGCTGTGTTGAAAATAATACTTAGTTAAACTACTTAATTTCAAAGAAAATAAATATATCTATAAAATATATATATATATATATATATTTATATAAATACATTAATCCTAACTTTACATCTCTTCACCGTTACTTAACATAAAGCGATAAAACAAAATACTATTAAAAAAACCCTAACCGCTAACTTCAACTCTAAGCCTCTAATCCTCAAACAACTTGAAGTTCACCGTTCAAGTTTCAACCTCAAACACAAGAGGACATACAGTAAGTTTCTTTATGAAATAACTTTTAAAATTAAAAATTTAATAACAATAACTTTTTTTTCAAGTTTATTACTTTAATAATTCTCAACTCTTGAATTAAATTTAATTCGTTAATCACTACTTCATGTAGGCACAAATATGTTTACAGATGCACTAGAAAGTGAAGACCCAATACTGGTGTTATCAAGAGAAAATTTTGTAAACATACAAGAACAACATGGGGTTGAAACAAACTAAAGAAGAGAAAACTAAAGAAATAAATGCAACTATTAGATGATTAGAGTTATGATTTTCAAACATTTTGACTTCATACTTTATGTTTATGTTTGAAAATGATTTAATTTACTTGTGAGAATTATGTTTATGAGATATTTTTTAATAGTTTCTTGGAATTATTTACTACTTTATATATTATATCATATTCAATGATTATATATTTATTATTTAAATTAAAAATATATAAATGGGACAAATTGGTGGGGATGGGGAAAGCACTCCCCGTTGTACCCCGCCCCACCCCAACCCGCTCCATCTATGGTGGGGTTTTATGAGAGGATGGGTTTTCAAAAAATAAATGGGGTGGGGTGCGAGGAAGGTCACCCCACCCCGAACCGCCCTATTGTCATCTCTATTTTTTTTTTCTTTACCGACCAAACGGTCAAAAAGTCTGAATTTTTTCTTTATTTATTTATTTTTTTTGCCATTGGTCAACAGGTCTATACAATTTTTTTTTAATTTTAAATTTCATAAAAATTACACTTTTAACCTCCATTTTAAAAAATCTATAAAAAAAAAACCCCCCAATTCCCAAAATCCAAATACCAAATCAAACTCTCTCTATTTTATTTATTAACTCTCTCAATTTCTCACAATCTCTCATACTCTAACTCTCTAATTTGTTAACTCTCTACACACTCTAATATTCCCATTCTCTACAAATTACAAACTACAAACAAAGGCTAGTTTTATTATTTATGATTTTATGTTTAGTTTGTTAACTATTAAATATTAATTGCTTAGTTTTCAATTTTAATATTTATGATTTTATGTTTATTATATTAAATATTTATAGGATAGTTTTTACTTAATGCTAATATTGGTGTTTAGTATATTAAAATTTTATTGCTTAGCTTTAATTTTTTTATTTATGATTTTATGTTTAGTATATTAAATATTAATTGCTTAGTTTTTAATTTTAATATTTATGATTTTATGTTTAGTAGATTAAATATTTATGGGATAGTTTTTACTTAATGTTAATATTTATGCTTAGTATTTTTAATATTTATTGCTTAGCTTTTAATTTTATTATTTATGATTTTATGTTTAGTATATTAAATATTAAATGCTTAGTTTTTAATTTTAATATTTATGATTTTATAGATTAAATATTTATGGGATAGTTTTTACTTAATGTTAATATTTATCCTTGCTATTTTTAATATTTATTGCTTAGCTTTTAATTTTATTATTTTTGATTTTATGTTTAGTATATTAAATATTTATTTTTTTATGTATAGTAGATTAAATATTTATGCAATAGTTTTTACTTATTGTTTATGTTTAGTATTTTTAATATTAATTCCTTAGTTTTTAATTTTTTTTTTAATGATTTTATGTGTAGTATATTAAATATTTATGGGATATTTTTTACTTAATGTTAATGTTTATGTTTAGTATTTTTAATATTTATTGTTTAGTTTTTAATTTTAATATTTATGTCTAATTTTGTAGGAACTAGGAAATGTATCCTACTCAAATTCCTACTTATTTCTCAGACGGATTGAACATAATCAATGATGACTTTATTATTCCGTCATCGGAAGCGGAAGTCGGGGTAGATGCTAAAGGACTAACCAGTCCTTCCGCCTCGACATCAGGGTCAACAACATCAAAATCTAGAAAATTAAAATCTAGGGTATGAGATACTTTTGACTTGATAATCGGCCCAGATAGTCAATTATCATCTAAGGTTTGTTGTAAATTTTGTAAGAAAATAATGTCCAATACTAAGAAAGGAACATGACATTTGATAAGGCATAGTGACGCATGCATGCTTAAACATGGTCATGTAGATACTACTAGACACACAACTACAATGGAACCCATCTGTTAGCACTTGGAGATATGACGATGGCAATGCTAAGGAATGTATGGCACATTATATTGTACAAACCAATCAACCGATTGGTTTTAGTGACATCATTTTTTTAAAAAAAAAAATTATCAAAAATGCATTTAACCCCTAATTTCAGTTGTGTCTAGAAACACCACCAAAAGCGATTTAATAAAATGTTTTCAATCTGACCAAGTCAAATTGGTTGCTCAATTACAGAGTTTAAGTGTTTCTGTTGCACTAACTTCTGATATTTTGAATGCACATTTCAAGCAGGACTATTTATGTGTCACAGGACACTATATAGATACTGATTGGAAGATTCAAAAAAGAATTCTTGGTTTTCATCCCATGGATTTAGCTCATACCGCTAAAAAATATTTTTGATGTTGTTTTTGAAGTTTTAAATGATTTTAGACTAACTGGACTAACTGGACGCATTATTTCCCTCACATTAGATACATCATCAAATAATGCATCCATTAACTTTTTTTTTTTTTTTTTTTTTTTTTTTTTTTTACCGACAATGTCCCTTAAATTGGGGGTCATCTCTTCCACTAACGATGTGCATGTCACATCATAAATTTAATTGTGAATCAGGTTTGAATATTGTAAACGGTCATATAAATCGCATCAAAGATCCATTTCTTATATGGCAGCTCTAATTAAAGAGTGAAATTTTTTTCCAAATATTGTCAAACTTTTGACAAATAGCCCAGGAGGTTCCAAACAGATATACCAGTAAGGTGGAACTCCACATATTTAATGTTGGAAATTGCAATTGATTGTTCAGGTGAAATTACAGATTATTATAATATGGAAACGGCCTGAGTGGATGGTCCAACCATAAATGACGAGGATTGGTACGTTGTAGAAGTTTTTATTAAATTTTTAAAGATTTTTTACGACTCAACTGTACTTATTTCTGGGGTCTATTACCCCACAACACATCTTGCATTGCATCAAGTATTAGAAATGTCTAAAATGTTACACTCGTATAAAGATGATGTCATTTTAAAAACTGCAATTGAGGCAATGGTAAAAAAAATTCAAAAAATATTGGTCTGACATTCCTTTACTCTATGCCTTAGGTTGTATAGTAGATCCTGGGACTAAGTTAACTAGTTTAAAATCTTTTGCTCAATTTATTGGACCATTATTTGGTAGATCTTACTCAAAATTTTACTAACCTACACTCCAAGGTGTTCGAAGTTTATCGTCTTTATGAGTGTAGGTTTAGCGGGAGAAACATGCAACGGGGGGAACAATAGATCACCCGATCGATAAAGAAACGTATGAGAATCCTAAACATGGAAGACTCTTCATCCAGATCCGGTTCCGGTTCCGGTTCCAGTTCATCTCAATGTTGTGAATTGGACACTTTTTTTGAAATTAGGTTCGACATAGCCCATCAAGGGTACTTCTAAGAATTTGATCTCCTTTTATGGTGGAAGAGCAATATCGAGAGTTATCCAATATTGTCCCAACTAACACGAGACGTACTCGTCATCCCTATGTCTACTATTTGTTCAAAACAAGCATTCAACATAAGTGGATGTATAATCGAAGCTCGAAGATCTTGTTTGACCCCTCAGATGATGGAGGTATTAACATTCCTTCATGATTGGGGGCATGTAGAGATAAGGATGTTGCATCAATTGGTGAATGAAGAACTAACTCAAAGTTTTTCCAACATAAACTTTGAAGATGCTTCTGGTTCTGGCAGTAACCGGGTGGATTGATGACTTAATTTTTATTTATACATGTATTTGTAATTTTGTAATTCGATAGCACTCTTTTTCCCTTACCAAGTTTTTATCTCATTGAGTTTTTCTTGGTAAGGTTTTTAACAAGGGAATCACAAATCCTATAAACTGAAATGTCAATAAGTAAATAAAACTCATCTCTTTCTTAATTCTTTCATCTTTATAACTTTATTTATTCTTTGAATAATTTTAGTAAATAAATAAAATATAATTTAATCTATTCCTTACATTTTATTTGATTACTCATTAGACTAAATAAATAAGAAATAAATTTTAACTTTTTTTTTTTGGAAAACTTGAATAAATTTTAAACTTAAAAATTAAAATATTTAAGTTAAAGTAAATTTTTAACTTCAAATATTATAAGATGAATAAATTTTAAAGTCAAACAATTAAATAAAATAGGAAAAAAATATAAAAAAAATCAATTCATTCAATTGATGAATAATTTATTTATTTTTATATTTTTATATAAATTATTAAATTATATATTATACATTTAGATTTATAAACTATAATTTATTATTTTATAAAATAAAAATAAAAACCAGGAGACCTATAGGCCGGCCTACCAGGCCCCCAAATTGTTTTTTAACCGGCTGGCCTAGCTCAGCTTGTTTTCTCTTCAAGCTTCTTTGGGCCTAGCCTGTTAAGGGCCCGGGATGGCCAGGCCGGGCTGTCCAGTTTGCCACCACTATTGAGAATAATGAAATCGGATTTGTCATCGGGTATCCGGATGACCCGATGTATTGGAATAACAAACTTAATACCAATAAATTGAAATAAAATATTAATTATTAAATAATAAAGAAAGCTGTTGTAAAACAGATTGTGTGTTTGTTGTTCCAATATATAAGGTCATCGGGGTATCCTATGACAAATCCGAGTATATCGTTTTCAGCAGCAACAACATTATGCACACCTAAAACCTCTTTTATGTCTTGTTCCTTATGATTTAGAACCACAAATGGTTTAAGCTACGGCTTCAGTAAGACTTCAGAAGTTATAAAATTTAACAAGACACATACCGCTTCTAAGATCACCTAAAGGCCTGTTTGTTTTTACATCTGAAATCTAAAAGTGGCTCAAATGTCTTAGTAAGACACTCTTGTTTGTTTTTCAAGTGATCTGAAGATTGAGAAATCATTAAAAACGTTTGAGAGAAAAAAGTAGAAATTTCCTACTTTTGTCTGAAGTCTATTGAAACTCCAATTAACTTTATTTATTTTTTTGTCCAAATTGCCCTCTGTATAATAGATTATTTCCAAAATCGTCGTTGACAGAAGTCGTTTGGCCGGTCAAACCGTCTCCCAAAGGTCGATGTCGTTGGCAAGTGTGTTGTCACCACCCCGACCAGAAGCTTCAAGAGGCGTTGAAGAACAAAACCCATGTACTAGGTGTCCAGATCCGACACCATTGACAGTGAAAAAAAAAAAAGCACCGAAAAAGATGTTTAAGAATTGAGAAGAATATGAGATCGATGATATGAAGATAAGTTGAAGAGAAAAGAAAATAAAAATATGTGTTTTTTTTAGAGCAACTTCATTCTTCTTATTCTTCTTTCTTTTGATTAACTGAGTCTCTCCCTCTCACATATCTCTATCTCTATTTATTTCTCTTCTTATTTTATTCTCTATTTTTTTTTTCACTATTTTTTTCACTAATCACATGACACATATCGCTTGCACATGTCACATGTCACATGTCATAAGCATCACACATGCCTTCTTCATATGTTGCCACCAACAAGAAAGGGTATAAATGTCAAATTACAAGTTTTCAAAAGTTTTGGTTTAAAAAAAAAAAAACAAACAGCTTAATACTTAATTCAGACATCAGAAAATGGAAAACAAAAAACAAACATGTTGCTTAGACTTCAGATTTTAGACCCAATTCAGAACTTTAAGTCTTCAGACAAAAAACAAACGCCACCTAAGTCGACACCCAATTAATTTTTACATACTAGTGGCGCGAGGGGGGAGTGACAAGAGACCTCTTCTTGTTGTTATTCTTATTCTGATTGCCAGTTCCGGATACGAAAGGTAAAAAGCAAGCAAAGTGATGTCAATTGAAGGTAGACCCTTTTTCGAAAGAGAAAGATGATGAACATATTAAGGAATACTTTTGTTGGTCAGATGAATGACAATCTAAAACTAACTTCCTTTCCAAGCATACATACTTTATTTTTGAATAGATAATAGGAATGATGAACAGACATGCTAACTCCATTGCATGAAAGCTTAACTATTAGACCATATTTAATGCATGTGTCAATGTGAGTGCCAAATTTGACACAAAAAAGAGTAAAATGCTATATTTAAGACATCAATTTAGTGTTATGCCCCACAACAAGAAACCCCACTTTATGTTCCTTTATAAGTCTCTTGATTTCTTTAGCAAGTGTGGATATACCTTCATATTCAAGGGTGACCACAAACCAAAACATGATATGGATACATAGACGCAAAGGGATATACCTACATGGTTGATACCTACGTACAACCCTATAAAGTTCTTTCTTGAAGAAAAGTTTGTGTCACCTACTGCTAGGGTTGGGCATAGTTCGGTTCGATTTTGACAAAACAGAACTGAACCGAAAATATTTCGGTTTTAAAAAATTAGAACCGGTTTAAGCCGATTAAGCTTGAGTAACCGAACTGAACTGGTTTCATAGGTTCGATTTGATTTGATTCAATTTGGTTTTGGACCTAATGAGTCTGATGGGCTTAATGATTAATTTTTTTTATTTTTTTTACATGTTTTTGAATTTATTGAGCTTTTACATGCTAATTTTGAGCCTATAATTATTGATTTGGACCTTTGGGCTGCTGAGTTTCATGAAATTTTATAGTCCAAAGCAAAAGAGCCCAAAATAAAACCTAACATTTTTTTATTTTTTATATTTTATTTTACAGAAAAAATAAAACCTAATTTCTCCTTTCATTGCAATCCTAAATACCATTTTTGAAACACGAACAAATCCCAAACCCATGTATCATTTATTGAAATCCCAAATTTCTCATTTTCAAGAGATATCATTTCAAAGAATCTTGATGCACTCATGGATTATATTGTTTCAACTTGTTCAAATATAGATTTCTATATCTAGTGCCTTATAATTAACTTAGGGCCCGTTTGTTTTTTGGCTCTTAAAACTTAAAGTTGTTGAAATGTCTTAGTAAGACATTTTCGTTTGTTTTTTGAGTGATCTGAAGTCTGAGATTGGATGAAAAACATCTGAGATAAAAAAAAGTTGAAAATATCTGAAATCTGTTGGGACTCACTTCGTTTAACATTTTTTTTTTTTTTTCCAAATTGCTCTCTATAAAATAGCTTATTTTCAATGTATCCTTGTATATATCTCGTACACTAATGTGTGGACAGCCTAGTCGAAGAACTTGAGATAGCAGAGGAGTTCAACGCCGTTGCGGTGGCCATACTTGAGGACCTCGAAGACGATTGACTTAGAGAGGTGGAGGTTGATGTGGGAAAATTTGGAAGCCTCGACCTAAAAGAAACCGTCAACGGAGTCGGTACGGACGCGGCCACCGATGGCGTCAAAAGATTCGATGAGGAAGATTTGATGAGGAGGAAAGGGAAGCGTTGGGAGTGGAGGGTGGTTGCGGCGGCTAGACCGGCTCTGATGATTAAGACTGTCTTTGTGGTATGATTATGGTTGTGGGTTGTTGAGAGAGAGTTGTTTTATGGTAGAGGCCAGCTAGACAGGAGGAGGCTTGGAGAAGAAACTTGAAACGGTGTTGTTTTAGGATGATGGTAATGGCTGATAATGACTTTTTTGAGAGCAGTGTTGTTTGTTTTTATTTTTATGATATATGTTTATTGTTAATTGATGAGGTTAATATGTTTGATGACTGATTTTGGATTATATAATTTTGAAAATTGTTATTAAAGTTGAGTGAGAAAATAATAATAATAATATATATTTTTTTTTAATATAAAAAAAAATTTGGAATATAAATTAAAATAACTATAATTTTATTTAAATAGTGTTATATTATTTTTGGATTTTATGTACATAACAAATAAATACAATTATATATGACAATCGATTATGCAAGGATATGAATGTCAAATTACAGGTTTTCAGATGTTTTTGTTTTAAAAAAACAAACATCTTAACACTTAATTCATACATCAAAAAACAAAAAATAAACATATTGCTCAGACTATAGATTTTAGACCTAATTTAAGACTTTAAAGTCTTCAAATCAAAAAACAAACACCACCTTACAGTAACAATCAACAACATTTTCAAATAGTAAGAAGAATATTCCTTTGCCACACATGAGAGAGGATGAAAAGGGTAAGAACATTGAATCTTGGGAGAGAGAATGAAATAAGAGATGTATAAAATCAATGTTTGTGTGTGGAAGACCCTAAAAATTAACACAAATCAAAGTTAGACATGTAAAACAATGAAAAAATCAAAGGAAAAAAAAATCAAAGTTATAAGACCCAAACTAAGAAAATAATCTTTTCTTTTTTTTAAAAAAAAAAAGAAAGCTAACATGTGCTGGTAAGAGTGAGAGAACGAAAGTCGATGTTAAGAAAACAAAAAGATTGAGGATCTTAGTGAGTATTTGGATAGGGGAAGGTAGCTGCGACTTAAAGAATAGAAAATCAAAAAGTGAGAGTCTCTTAGTGGTTTTTTTTTTTTTTTTCTTTCCTTTTCTTTTAAAGAGCAAGTGAGAGAGAGAAAGAATTAAGTTTTTTATTTTTTTATTTTTTATTTTTATTTTTACTTATATATGCGGTTCATCGATTCAAATTAGTTTTAGATATCCAAAACCAAACTAAACTGAAAGTTATTCGGTTTTTCAAAAGCCAAACCGATTTGAACAGAATAGAAGTTGCGAACTAAACCGAACAAAAGTTGTGAACTGAACCGAACACACTTTTTTGGAGTTAAAACATAACACAACAACCAAATTTTCGTTACGTTAATGTTTTATTTCATAGTAAAATGCTTTTTTTATCTAAATGTATTTCATAAAACTACACAAAATACTCTATTCTACCTAGGTATAAAATTTGGAGTTATTCTAAGAGGTAAGATATAAAATTTATAAAGGGTAGATCGTTAGGAAAATTTGGACAAAGAATTATGAGGCGTATAATTCAATACAAAATGCGATTCTATTAAATTTTTTAATAGAACTGCTTAAAATACTTTAAGCTACCTATGTATAAATTTATGGTAATTCTAAGACATTCGCAAACAAATTATTTTTTGAATTAACTACATAATTAAATATTATAATAAATTAATTACTTAAATTTTTTAAAAATTAAATATTTATTAATAACTTTATATAATGACACATGTCACCTCCATATGAAATTGAAGCAAACTTGAGAAAGACTACTTGAAACCACAATTGCACAGCCAAAGAACAAAAACAACGAATCACATAGCACCCCATTGAAGGATCTCTCCATCCATGCTAGACCCTTGTTTTGCCAAGTTATCAGCAAATGCATTATACGCTCTAGAGTCATAAACCACTATCACCTTCCAAAATGACTTCATGATGCTACGAATATCAAAAATCACATTAACATGCTTCAATCTACCAAAGTCACCTTTATTCACTCAAGATATAGCCAACTTCGAGTCACTTACAATGATGATGTCCCGATTGTAAAGATTAGGCTTAGAATAACACAACTCCATAGCCCTTTTGATTGCCAAAATCTCAACTGTATTAGAGTCAAAATTCCCAACAAATTGAGAGAATAAGTAGTGTACTGTACCTTTTGAGAGACTCGCTAACTAATTAATTTGATTTATGCACTCCTAAATGGTCCAAGAAATCGTATAATGCAAAGAGCACCAAATTCTTTTGGATTTCAGAGTTGGATAGCAACCTCTCCATCCTTTAAACCAATCCATAAAATTGTTGTTGGGGCACCAACTTATCCCCCACCAGCTCATGCACCTGCACTCCTCCCACATCGATATCGTCCACTTGTAAAGCCAAAAAACATGATTTACTGTCTTGGTTCATGAACTACAAATAGGGCATTCCACGTCCTCAATTTGATTCATTCCACGTATTTGCATTACATTCTTCACTAACACTCTCCTTCTAAGCAATTGCCAAAGGAAAACCTTAATTTTGGAAGAACATATTCCTTGCCATATATCTTTGAACATGGACGAAACACCGCTTCGTGACTAGTCCAAGCCTTTTCGGAACGAGCCAACTGAAAACATGCCTTTAGAACGTGCTGCCCAAGAAAAATGGTGTCGTGAATGTGTTTTCGAATGGAGATGCACTCCAAAAAGGTTGTGAAGATCTTTCATTGATCAATTTCATAGTCGAATAACGATCTCCTCATTTGAACATACCATAACCAATTAGAACCATTCCATCCACCAAAGTCCATAATGACTCCTTTCTTCTTGATTGCTAATGCACAACTAAAATTAATGAATTAATTAATAGTTGTTAATGTAATTAATTAATTAAAATTAATTAATGAATTAGTATTAATTTCTTTTGAAATTAGCTAGTAAATTAATTAAAATCGATTTTTTAATTTCAAAAATAATTAAATCATGTAATGACTTTTGAATTTATTAAGGAAATTAATTAACTGGTTAATATGATAATATAATATAATTAATTAATTAATATTAATATTTTTTTAAATTACCTACTAAATAATTAATTTACATATGTCACTCCATAAAAAAATAAAGCTATTTTTATTATGTGTCATTATATAATCATATATATTTTATAACTACTTAATATATAATTTTTTTTTGAAATTAAGTAATTAATTTATCATCATATATATTATAGAATATAAATAATCACATCATATATAATTTCATATAATAATATATTAAAAATAACTACTTTTCTTTTCATGTGGGAGTGACGTATGTTATTATTGTATATTATTATAGATATTTAATTTTTGAAATCAATTAATTAATTAATTATTATATTTCATATTTATATAATATAAATCACATATATAATAATAATACAATAAAATAGCTATTTTTTACATGAGAGTGATATGTATTATTATTTAATGTTATTATTAAATATATTTTTTTTAAATTATAAAATTAATTTATCATGATTATATATATATCATTTATAAGGAAATTAATTATTTGGTTAATATGATAATGTGATTGATTGATTGATTAATTAATTAATATGAATATTTTTTTTATTTTAAATTATCTATAAAATTAAATAATATGATAATATTAATACCTGTTTAAATTACCTACAAAATTAAATAATATGATAAATTAATTACTTAATTTTAAAAAATTAAAGAAATAATTCATAAAACTACTTAATTTTTATTATATTATTTCATTATAAAATATGATTTTATTAAAAAAAAACTCACAAAACTATTCAAAATAATTTATTACTGTTAGCCTCGCGTATCATTGTCTTAATAATATTACTGTTATTATTATCAATAAAATGCGGTACTGCTACACATTGTTTAAAATTAGGTAATTCCATTTTGACAATGACACATTTATCCTTCACTATTTATGAGTAATGTAATATAGACTAAGGGGTGTGAATTGGTTCAAGATTTTATTAGATAATTTGGGGAACTAAAAAGTTTGATGGTATTGAAATGAGACTTTTTAACAAGTTAGATAAGTCTAGTGGTATTCGATCAAGTCTTTTAAGATTTTATTTTAAAAGTTCATATTGTCTTGTGGTATTGGATCTAAACTCTTAAGATTTTTTTTTATTTTTTATTTTTAAAATCCATATTGTCTTGCGGTATTGGATCTAAACTTTCAAGAGGTAGCAAATTGTCTGTGGTATTGGTTTGAGATAAATATTTTTAGGATTTCATAACAAAATAGATTTTCCAGATTTTTTAGTGATCTGTTTAAATAGCTTAAATTTAAAATTGTCTTGCCCTCTCCCTCAATACTTTATAGACTTTTTATTTGATTTCAGATATTTAGTAGGTACATTGGTATATAATAAATGTGGCGGCCAAACATACTAAAGGCAGCTTAAAACTACTCTCGATAAATTATACATCATCAAACGTTTACATATATGTACATAAGTAGACACATTATCAAAACAACAGATATAGATTAATATATATGTTATATAAAAAAATAAAAAATAATGAAAATAGAAAAATAAAGCAAATTGAGATTGATATATTGCTGTACTTAGAAAGTTGAATGAGGCTTGGGATTGTTGTAGCAGCGGGTGTTTTGTTTGTTTTTATTATAAAAGAAAGTGTGCTTGTGTGTGTGTGACTTGTAGGGTGGTAAGCTACTGAGCTGTGGAGTGGACCTCTGGTGTGTTGTGTTGTGGTCGTGTTGAGTTGTGTCATGTGAGCTGCTATCTTCCTTAATTTTTTTTATTTTTTATTTTTTATTTTTTATATTTTTTATTTTTTTAAGTATTACATTAATTCAGGGTTTTTTAAGATATGAGGAGGACTTGAACCCGTAATCTCGTGATGCAGGTGTGATGGATTAACAACCAGACCAACCAACCTCATCTCGTTGCTACCTTCCTTTATTAAATATCTTTTTACTTTTATTTTTATTTATTTATTTATTTTTTATGGACGAGATAAAATTAGTCTGATGGTAAAACTCTTCAAACCTACACCATGAGATTGTGAGTTCGAGTTATCTTCCTCTCTAGAAAAACCCCCAATTTATGTACTTTATATATATATATATATACATAAATGTTCAGATCAGTGCACACTGATATAACTTCATCAGTGCGTTAGATGTGGACCATTAGATTTACATACTTTGACACAAAGTGTATGCATTTGTCAAAGCTTCTCTATAATTAGTGATCCACGTGTATTGATATTAATGTAGTTATATCAATGCATACTGATTAGAACGAGACTGTATATACATCATTTATTTATTTTTATTTAATTTTTTGCTCTCTGATTTAAGTATGTTTTGTTTGTTGAATTAGCCATGAAAATCACATTTTTGTATATATATATATTTTTTCTTTTTGACATTGAGCACTAGAACTAGAGGAGAAAATTGAATTCTACAATCGACTCTTGAAAATTTATATTTTTAAAAGTCTAAAAGTCTTGAAATAATGTCTAGATAATTCTAATAATCTATAAATAGAGTTAAAATACTATTTCAGAATCCTAAAAGTTTGATCCATATAATCATAATAATCATAATAATCTTAATAGTTTTACAAATCCATAAAATCTTAAATTGTCTATTAAAATCCCTATCTAATATAACCCTAAATAATTAATCCAAATTTAACCCGACGTGGCTACCAGGGTTGAATATTTGCTTGATCAATTTGAATATATAAAGGGATGGTTCTGTTGGTTCGTTGAGAGTTTTGTCTGCAAACCCCTCCCTCTTGAACGTTGTGTTTTCGTGTCTGCGTTTTTAAATTTTCTCTTTCTAGAAGAGAGAGAGAGAGAGAGAGAGAATGAGCAGCTGGAAGAGTCTTCTCCTTCGAATCGGTGACAAGTCTCCCGAGTACGGCTCCATCACCGACTTCAAAGATCACATTGTCCGTACAATTCTCTCTTCTCTTTCTATGTGTGAGTATTGTTCTCTTGAAAACCCTAACTTACTTGTATGGACTTGCAGGAAACATGCTTCGGCGTACTTCGTAGAGAGATTGAGCACTCTGCTGACGATGTTTTACCTGTAATGTTTATTATATTCTTTTGACTTGTAACAATTCTCTCTTCTGCTATTATGCACATGCACAAAATTTACTTCCTTTCCTTATCTCACAGTTCCTTCTTCAATGCGCTGAACAATTGCCTCACAAGATTCCTTTCTATGGCTCAGTGGTATGCTACCATAGAATTTTATATGTTTTGTTTTTCTGGATGATTTCTCATTTCTGCTTAATTGATGATAATTCATATTGATTCTTATCTCTCTCAGGTTGGCTTGTTGAACTTGGAAAATGAAGACTTTGTTCGAAAATTAGTGGACAATACTCAAACTAATTTTCAGGTGAGCAAGTTAAAAGAAGGAACAGGCTGTGAGGTTTCCTTCGGTTATTATTTCTCAAGATTAAGTTAATTTTGAAATTGTTAGGTTGAAAAGCAAACTAAATATTAAACTGTTGACTTGTAAAGAATATGACTTAGATGTTGTATCTTACTATCTCCTTTCTTGGGTAAAGTTTACTTCCTAATTGATGTATTGGCGTTGGGAGTGTGTTACACTACTTCTTTTCTTCTCTTGTTTTCTGTTCATTATTGCTTCTTTTTAGGTGTTTTTTATTTGTGTTTAGAGGTTCAGTGTTAAGCCTGAGAACTGACCAAAATGAGGGTACTGCTGGTTGGACCTCTGGTTTGGGAAGATTCTCTTGAAATCTGGTTAGTGTTTATATCTGTGACTTGGGTTTAAGGATAACTACAATTTTGTGCTTGAGCTTGGAGGATAGATGAGATTTTAGTAAGTCATAATAGTAATAGCCTGGTTAACTGATGACACCCAGGGGATATATGTGCTTGTTTGCTTGCATAGAGAGTTTGGCTACTTTACTTGCTGCGGTACCTTGTCTGAGCAACAAGTTTGTTTACTCTTTGGCTGGCGATATGTTTATGCTTAAAGCACTTTAAAGTTTTTTATAATGTGTGCTACTGCTGAGTGGGTATTGGATAGAGTTTATTTTGCCTGCATGAGATGTGGGTCTGGGACAAAGTAGTTGTGGTGGAGCAAGTTTTGCTTAAATGGGTTAGAGAGGAAGTATTCATGGTGCATGTAATTTGTGCTTTGATAGGTATAGATTTGTGGCTTAATTTGGGTCTAGCCAAACAACTCATGGGTTTATCTGAATATTCTTTCTTTGAGGCAATCTTAGAAGCATACACAATATTTGGTTAAATTGGGAGATAGCATCACCATTTTTGTTGCAATGTCATTCATGTATATAGTATATAACCATCTTGTTCTAATTCTGTTGAAATTTTCAGGATGCCTTAGATTCTGGAAACTGTGAGCGAATTCGTATTTTAATGAGATTCCTGACTGCTATGGTATGTATCATGTTGCCATTTGGTCATTTCTAGCTGAATTTTATATGTTCTATCAGTTGTTTTTAAATTGTAAAAAGTCGGGACATTTATTGAACTTTTAGTTTTGCATGTTGTGCCGAAATTCAAGGAGGATAAAAGACATTATGGAATGTGCAATGTCATGTTTAATATGATTCATTCACAACCATACGTTTTCATTAAAGCTACATTCTTAGTGTCTTTGTCTTGGGAAGTTACCATGTTTGACGTCTTTTATATGTGCCAGTTGACCACTAATGCATTTACCACGTACTCATATAATACATTGCTTGATCAAGGGTGTTTACTTATTGATTTATTTACTATACAATGTTTATGCATCTCTTGTAAAATGTGCATTTAAGACTTCTCTTCCATTCCTGGTTATGAGTTAGTGTGAGAATTGGGGTTTGCATTGAAGTATTTGAAATGATGCGCACAAAGGGTTACCACCAAGACTAGGTATCATATTTGGGTCTTGGTACTCTAATACACTAAGATATATGTAACCCTAAGGGGTTTGCCTGGTGGTAGAGGGTTGGTGCCTTTAACAGGCTTCTTATTTTTCATTTGCCATTAGTACATTGATATGGTGGAATATCAGGATTTCATTGAAAAAAATTATATTATCATTTTCTTTTTATCTGGTTGCTAAGATGTCACTTTATTTTTCAATTTCAGATAAAACCGCAAAACTTTTAATTTTGTACTTTCTTCTATGTCCTATAGATGTGCAGCAAAGTCCTCCAGCCTGGTTCTCTGGTAGTAGTCTTTGAAACATTATTATCATCAGCTGCCACAATAGTGGACGAGGAGAAAGGAAATCCTTCCTGTCAAGCGCGTGGTGACTTTTATGTAACTTGCATTTTGTCTTGTCTTCCATGGGGTGGAGCAGAACTCGTTGAGGTAATGCTTATTTGGTGTTTGATGGATAATTTGTTGGATTTAGGTGGCATGATTGATTTTAGCGTTGGATCTCTTTCAACTTATTACTATTGTTAGTAAATTGGTCTTTTGCATCTTAAGGTTATGTTGAAATGGTTACTCTGAAACTCTTGCAAAATGCCAAAATTTACTTTTTGGTGTATTGTAAAATGATGTCTTGTCGCAATTGATGAAATTTTGAACAGTTGGGCTGTCAGGATTTACTTTTGTTGTATGTATGGAGTAGAAATGGGAAAAAATTTGTAAGTTGTGAACCTAAGGGTTTGATTTAATCAACTTGAGGGTCTCTAGGATGCTGTAGCATCTTTTTGGGTTTTGGTTTTCAAATAATCTCCGGATTCATCTTTCTTTATGGTCGCTGTTTTGTACTAGCTATTAATTGTTGCATAGCTATATTTTGTTTTGTGCTACTTTGTTTCCTTAAGATGGACTATATGTTCAAGTGTCAACCTTATTGTACTCCAACTTATATGTAACCATTTGAATCTGTTATTGTTTCTTATCCTCCAACCAACCAAAAAAAAAAAAAAAAAACCAAAAGAAGGATGTTACTTCTTTTTCGCAGGCACTATACTTGGCATGTTTTCTTCCTTCTTTGCCTTTGGATTTGATGGAGCTTAAGCTGCATTATTCCTTTTGGATATAAGAGATTTGAAGTTGGTTGTTAGTTCATACACATTTGCTTTTATCACCTTTCATACGCATTTGCTTTTGTTTTTACTAGTCATCTCCGGACTTTTATTTCTACTATATTGTAAGTTCCCTGCTTTAAATGCATTCAACCTTAAATGTTATATTTTCTGTTTTCTGACAAAACACATATGTGTTCAGCAAGTTCCTGAGGAAATTGAGAGAGTCATGGCTGGTTTAGAAGCCTATCTGAGCATTAGAAAGCACGTGTCTGACACTGGCTTATCTTTCTTTGAGGATTATGATGAGTTTGGGAAAGGTCTTGCTGAAAAGGTATGATTTCTGTCAATTACTTATTCTTTTAAAATGTTAATTGCATGTTTTTTGTTTTATTTTTCTATTCTTTCCAATTTTTCTTTTTCCGGAAACATATTCACACATTTCTGTCCAACATATTCTTTTAAAAGGTATGATTTCTGTCAATTACTTTTCTTTTTCTGGGAACATATTCACACATGCATGTATTTTCACAAATGTTGTGCAAAGTATAATTTCTTTGTATTTACATGTGCTGCTCACCCCATAAATGCCATGAGAACCATATGCCTCGTTTTCAATGGCCAAAATTTTCAAAGTGTCTTTACTATTAATCTGCTCTATTTTTTTTCTTCAGGATTTCTTGGAAGATATGTGGGATCGGATACAAACTCTATCAAGCAGTGGATGGAAACTTGATAGTGGTAAATTACTTTGGCTTTAATTGTTAATTTTTCTAGCTATATCGTTTTCATCTCCCTTCTAAGACATAGCAAGCTGAGTCATTTATATTCATTATTCTGTAGTACTTGAAAAAATATATGTCGACACCAAGTACTTAAAAAAAGCTGATTCTTATGTAACTTTTAGGAAAT